>OU015523.1:112614745-113814745 GCA_907165065.1 Caprimulgus europaeus
ATTTCTGGCTTATCATTTCTTGCAGAAGGATTTAACCTTTAGCAATAATTCAACTCCAAGATTCCCACTATACACACAGACTCACAGAATCATAGAATGGTTGAGATTGGAAGTGATATCTGGAATTATTCTGGTCCAATCCCCCTGCTACAGAAGGGTCTCCTACACCCTGTTGCTCAGGACCATGTTCAGACAGGTTTTGAACATCTCCAAGGTGGGAGGCTCAACAAACTCCCTGAGACAGCTGTGCCAGTGCTCACTTACTCTTATTATAAAAAAGTGTTTCCTCACGTTCAGATGGAACCTCCTGTGCTCCAGTTTAGGCCCACTGCATTTGATCCAGTCACTGGGCATCATTGAAACAAGCCTGGCTCCATCTTCTTTCCCTTTAGGTATTTAAACAAATTGATGGGAACTCCCCTAAGCCTTCTTTTCTCTAAACAGTTGCATCTCTCTCAGCCTTTTCTCATAGTAGGAAAGTCCTTTCATCATCTTTGTGGCCCTTTGCATGACTCTCTCCAGTATGTCCATGTCTCTCTCGAACTGGATTTCTCAGAACTGTACACAATACTCCAGGTGTGGCCGCATCAGGGCTGAGGGGAAGGATCACCTCCTTCAAGCTGCTGGTAATACTTTGTCTAATGTTGCCCAGGATACCATTTGCCTTCTTTGCAGCTAGGGCACATTGCTGGCTCATGTTCAACTTGGTGTCCACCAGGTCCTTTTCTGCCAAGCTGCTTCTCAGCTGGGTGCTCCCCAGCCTATGTTGGTGCCTGGGGTTGTTTCTTCTCAGGTGCAGGACTTTGCAGTTCCCCTCGTTGAACTCCATGAGTTTCCTATCAGCCAATTTCTCCAGCTTGTTGATGTCCCTTTGGATAGCAGCATGACTCTCTGGTGTACCAGCCACTCCTGCTGGCATTTTGTCATCTGCAGACTTGCTGAGGGTACACACTTCCCCATCACACAGATAATTAGTTAGTATATTGAAAAGGACTGGACTCAGTATGGACCCCTGGGCTACACTGCTAATTACTAGCCTCCAACTATACTTTGTGCTGCTTATCATCACTCTCTGGGCCCGGTACTTTAGCCAGTTTTCAATCAATCTCAGTGTCTGCTCATGCAACCTACAGATAGCAGGTGGTCTGTGAAGATCTTATGGAAGACAGTGTCAAAGGCCTTCCTGAAGTCTGAGTAGACAATATCCACTGCTCTCCCACCATCTACCAGGGCACTCATTTCATTGTAGAAGTTTATTAAGGTGGTCAAGCATGACCTTTTCTTGGTTAATCCATTCTGACTAATCTTGATTATTTTCTTGTGCCTGAAACTGGTTTCCAGGATTAGCTGCTCCAGTACCTTCCCCAAGAATGAGTTGAGGCTGAGCGGCTTGTAGTTCCCATGTTCTCTTCACTGCCCTTCTTGAAGACAGAAGCAACATTTGCTGTCCTGTAGTCTTTGGGCACTTATCCTCATTGCTATGATCAATCAGAGCTTGTTGAAGTGACCTCATAATATGACCTCAACCAGCTCCGTCAGCACTTTTCATGGTTGCATACCCCCTGAAAAATAAGACAAGAGATCTAGTGACAACAGACATGAACATTCCTTCTGCCTCAGTTACTACTGGCAATTGCTCTTCACACATCTTCAAAGTTCCTGAACCACAAGATAAGGACTAGGGGAATGAGGTCCCTCCCATCATAAGAGAAATTCAGGTTTGAGACCATCTGAGAACGGTCATGGGGACCCAAGGCTTTTGAGGAACTGGCTAAGTTACCAGGGAAGCAGAGGGACCCATCAGGATCCAGCAGCTCTCACAGGAGATGCTGACAAGGCCCAGGCATTGCCAGAGCAACCACAGTTCACCCCACACAGTGATAAAAGGTGGCGTAGGGAGCATCAGCAACGGTAGCGCTGCCAACAGAGCATGGCATGTCAGCCAGGGCATGACACGATTGTCTGCGTGGCAGTTCACACAGGAAGGGAGGAGTCACCCTACCATCTCAAGAGGTGAGTTCCACTGGTATTCATTACCCTCTAAGAAGAAGCTTAGTTCTGGTATCCATCCAGGACAGAGCTCTGTCCCCTGCACTCACCAGAACGGATGTGGCAACCCAGACAGAGGTCCCGTGAAAGCGTGCAGCCATCCAGGTCTCAGGCTGTAGGGAGTACCAGAGCCTTTCAATGGTAGTGGATGGCGGGAGGGAGAACAGCTGTGTGAGGTGCAACCAGGTGGATGATCTCAGCCTGGTGGCAGAGCTATGAGAAAAAAGAAAGGTTAAGGGGCACGAGGGAGGCTGAGAAAGAGACAGACTGGTGGAGCCATGCTCTGCCCTCCCTGAAACAGGAACAGGGACAGCCTTCAGAAAGAAACCAAGATCCTGTGTCCTCCCTCTGTGAGGCTGAAGGCAGTAGCTTAAAGGAAAGGAAAAAACGGAGGCAAGTTCACACTTGGGGCAACAGGTGAACCCCTTGCTTGCCTACCTTGCCTTCCCACCTTACCTCTGTACCACAGGTATGAGGCTCTGGATGTGGAAGGCCAATTAATGGATGATGAGGATGATGGTCTATCTACAACAAAGGTGTTGCTGAGGTCAAAAAGGCTTACCCCCCATACCACCACCACCTTTACCAGGGGAAAAAAAAAAAAAAAAAAAAAAAAAAAAAAAAGGATGAGTTATAGTGGTAGGCGACTCCCTTCTGAGGGGAACAAAAGGTCCAATATGCTGGACAGACCACCCTCTTAGGGAAGCCTACTGCCTCCCCAGTGCCTGGGTTAAGGACATCACAAGGAAACTTCCTAGCCTGCTACAGCCCTTGGACTATTACCCAATACTGCTCTTCCATGTGGGTGGTGATGAAGCAGGAATGCATAGTCCAAGGGTGATCAAAAGAGACTATAGGGCGTTTGGACTGTTGATGCGGGAATCCGGAGCACAGGTTATTTTTTCCTCTCTCCTTCTAGTTGTGGGCAGCCACACTGGAAGAAAAAGGTACACCAATTCTAAATTAATATGTGACTCTGTGGCTGGTGTCACCACCACAGTTTTGGGTTTTTCAATAGTGGGATGGCCTACAGGCTGCTGGTGGCAGATATGGTTTGCCTTTCTCAAAAGGGGAAGATGGTCTTTGCTCACAAGCCATCAAGGCTCATTAACAGAGCTTCAAACTAGACTTGAAGAGGGAGGGGAATAATATTAGACTTGCCTGTGACAAGATGTGGGATGACACACCAAAGTTAGAGGGATGGGGTGCTAGTGAGGGCCCTTGCTGGTTACTTCCTCCCTCCTGTTATTTTTAGTTCAAAGCCCTCCTAACAAGGTCAGACATTTTATTGGCAAAAATAACTTTGCCCTGCTTAGAAGTGTGGATACCACCTCTCCCAAGCAAACACTGGTCTGCATATAGGATCCCATGATCATAGAACCCATAACTCTGTGGTTAACACTAGTTCTGTAGCCACAAAAGTGCAGTCCAGCCTCTCAGTGAGATTTTAACAGGGGCAACCTGACTCCAGGGATGGTCTGGGGATGCCTCATAAACCAAATTAAGTCTTTCTCATTGATGTTTATGAGGTTTCTGAGAACTTAATTTGGTTCATTTGTCTGATTAGAAGAAGATTTAGATTGGTTTGGACTAAAATAAGAAGGGAAGTCTTAAAATCACTGAACAAAAATGTCAAAACCTGCACATTTTATACTCTAAAATAGTTAATAGGATTAGGATTGGCAGGTGATATTTCAAAAATTGAACTAAATACACAGAATATATAGATCCAAACCTTAATTCATTTGCTTATCTGTGACATTTGAAACTATAGTTGAGTTATATAACATTTCTTAAACCTATAAAGCAGCTTGCACTGCTGAGTATATGGTTCTTTATAAACTCTTTTCAAAAAAAACAACCATATGAATCTGTCTGTTTTACAATATCTTTTCTGAGCCAGCGTCTCTTTAAAACAGAATTAGAATAATCATAACAAAAAAATTCTGTCAGTATTTTGAATGTTTTGACCCAAAAGCATTTGGCATGGATTTATCTAATGTACTAAAATACCAAGAAAAGCATTGAATTGATCCTATTGCCTTAGAGTTCTGGTTATATTTTGCAAGCAGATTTTTGTCATTTATGTGATAAATGTACACCTTCTAGGAGTTTAGAGGAAGAAAAATTTAGAGATTTTAGGAGTTAAGAGGAAGAAAAATTGTTGGGTTATCTCTAATTTACTGTCATTTTTTAATTAAAAAAGTTAATTGCTGTCAAGAAAATGAAGTCTCTCTGTCTGTTACTGGCTGAAAAACATAACACTTACTTTTAGAAGGTCTGCTCTCATTGCAAAAAGTAAAGAACACACTGCTGATTATTCAACTGACAGTGTTTTTACGTAATTGAAAAGGTGTTAATTGAAAACATGTTAGAATGATTTAGAAACATGGGACTCAATTACCAAGTAAAATTATGGATAATTAAGGGAGTATTTTCATCCAAGTTGAAACGTAGTTCCGCTGCAGTGAAACAAGAGGTTTGCTAGGGGTTAGAGTGAGGCAAGATTTCATCCTTATGTGTTCAACTACTACCAAAATTATTTATACATGAAATACCAAACCCTGAGTACCTCCTTGATGTCTTTATAGAAATCCACATTCAAAATATTATTTTTACGACATATAGCCTAAAAATAAACAGTAAAATTGCTGTATCACCTTACCCATATAAAAAGTAGGTACCAGCTTAGAGATTTTTACCATCTGCTTCTATTAATTGATTTTCCCCCAACCTGTTTACTGCTTATGCTTATATCCATATTTATAAAGATCTTCTTGCTAAAGTTGAAACTCAGAGCTACTTCCATACTTATGTGTCTTTGTTAGAGGTGTGTGTTGCAGAGGATTGCAGTGTGCTTTGTGATCCAGCACAGCACTGTACCATGCCCTGCAGAAGATGAGAATTAAGGAAACTGAGTCCTGATATTGTTTTGGAGAGTTATCACCAAGATAAAGACGAAGGAGATGCAGATACACCTGCATATTCCTTTTAAATATAGTCATAGGTCTTACTTTGCAGAGCCCGGTACCTAATAAGTATCAGCTATAGTGGAAATAAATGTCGGTCTGCAGTAACTAATGTTTCCTATAAAGAGTTACGAATTGCATAAACGCTGAGTTGTGCATCTTGAATTTTGTCTGAAAACAAACATTGTTTCTATTTCAGTCACAGCGATAACTGAGCAATGATAAGCCCTCATCTCATCAAAATTCATTTTCTGTCTCTCTTGCTGTGGAGCCTCCACTGCCATCTGGTATAATTTATTTTCTTCCTCTTCAGATGCGTATCCTTAAGAGCCAGCTGCTATACAGCCCTCAGTCTCTCAGTGTCTTTCTCCAATAGTTCCACACTTGAGTTACACCAGCTATTCTGTTCACTGCTAGGGAGTCTTTAACTTACATTTGCTCACAGAGCCCTGCATCACAGGTTGTGACTCTGAATGAAATTATGTTTTTAAGCCTAGTATTATTGAAGCTACACATGAGCCAGGTAAGTGAGCAGAAATTAAGACTCAGGTATCTATAAAAGAGTTAATTGGACTTCATTCAAATTTTTCGTAATCCATCTTTCATTAGTTCTTCTTGAATACTGGAATGATCCTTGAAGATTTTTCCAAAAGGCATTTTGGACACTTATTGTTCTGCACCAACTATTAGTAGATGTTCAGTGGTTGGAAGAACTGCTAACTAGATTGTAAATTACAATATCAAATGAACTTCAACTGATTTACCATGCAAATGGAAAATCAGAAGGCATCCAAAAGTAACTTATTTGTGGCTTGGTTTGGGCCTATTGTTTCTTCCTCCTCCACTATATACATACATTTTACAGTAGTGGTAATAGCAGAAGTAATTCCAGTTTAGATGCTAGGTGTCATCTGTATGCTGACGGCACTACATAACAGGCTTGGCTCAGCACCTCATGAAATTGGATCACCTTTGCAAGCTGACTTTGTGGCATTTCAGAAGTGCTTGATGAGTAAAAATTAATGTGTAACGTTGAGGAAAAGTTATAAAATTCACCTTTAATTCCAAATTAAAAATGTTAGTTCAATTGCTGAATGCATATATTAGGTTTTTTGTTTGTTTGTTTTCTCCTATAGAGCTATTAAATTTCCTTAAATACCCCATTATTTTCCCATCTAAATTACTTTTTGACTGGCCTGAAGTAAAGAATTTCAACATGGTCCTCTGAAATTGTATCTGAATATATTACCCCTCAGAAAAAACTGTCACTGTCCTTCATGTAATCACTATAAACTGATTTCCTAAGAAAATTCAAATAAAAAGCCCCAGATCTAGAAACAGCATTTTGATTCACAGAGACAGTATGTTAACTGTCTGAAACCTATTACAGAAGGTACAAGACCTTTTAAGCTAATGCCCATTGCATGCCAAAAATAGTTTTTCAGTCTTAATGGCTGGACCATTTGTATTTTCCTTCATATGGTGACATATCAAACTCTTGTAAGTGCCCTCATCTCTGCCACAGATCTGCAGGATTTCTGTTTTATCCTGCTTCATTTTCAGTGCAGTAGATACAGTTTCTTAGCCTCTGCTTTAGAACCCCATCTATCAGGTTCGTTGAGAGTAAGTTTCTAATGACTATTCCTTTTGTGCTAAAATAGTTTTGAGTTGTTTTGCTGGGACACATTAGTTAAAAGTGGTTTTGTTGACACTGCTATATCTCTGCATCTCAAAGTATAGTTTAATGTCTTGCATATGTTTAGATCAAAAATATTCTCAGTTCATGGAGACTTTTTTTAATGAAGTAGTGGTAAAATTCTAGGATATTTATTAATTCACAGAATTACAGAATCTCAGAATGGTAGGAGTTGGAAGGGACCTTAGGAAATCATCTAGTCCAAACCCCCTGCTAAAGCAGATTCCCTATACCAGGTTACACAGGAAAGTGTCCAGGCGGGTTTTGAACATTTCCAGAGATGGAGACTCCACAACCTCTCTGGGCAGCCTGTTCCTGTGCTCTCTCACCCTCACAGTAAAAAGTTTTCCTTAAGTTTGTCTGGAACTTCTACTGTTCCACTTTTTGCCCATTACCCCTTGTCCTGTCACCAGCCACCATCAAAATGAGCCCATCCCCATCTATTTGGGCCCTACACATTACAGATATTTATAGACATTGATAAGGTCTCCTCTCAATCTTCTCTTCTGGAGCCCAGAACTTGACACGGTACTCCAGATGTGGCCTCACCAGGGCAGAGTAGAGAGGGAGAAGAACCTCCCTTGACCTGCTGGCCACAGTCTTTAATGCACCCCGGGATACTGTTGGCCTTCTTGGCTACAAGGGCACACTGCTGGCTTATGGCCAGCCTGTTGTCCACCAGCACACCCAGGTCCTTCCCCTCAGAGCTCCCCTCCAGCAGGTCAGCCCCTAAACTGTACTGGTGCATGCAGTTATTCCTCTCCAGGTGAAGAACTCTGCACTTACTCTTGTTGAACCTCATCAGGTTCCTTTCTGCCCAACTCTGCAGCATGTCCAGGTCTCATTGAATGTCAGCATAGCTTTCTGGTGTGTCAACCACTCCTCCCAACTTTGTATCATCAGCAAACTTGCTGAGGGCAGATGCTACCTCTACCTCCAGGTCTTTGATGAAGATGTTAAACAAGACCAGACCCAGTATCGACTCCTGGGGAACACTGCTAGTTACAGGTCTCCAACTAGATTCTGAGCCACTGATCACAACCTTCTGAGCTCTGCCAGTCAGCCATTCTCAATCCACCTCACCCTCCACTCATCTATTCCACACCTTCTAAGCTTTGCTACAAGGATGTTGTGGGATATGGTATCAAAAGCCTTGGTGAAATCAAGGCAGACAACTTCCACTATTCTCCCCTCATTTACCCAGCTGGTGTTGACATCATAGAAGGCTACCAGATTGGTCAAGCATGATTTCCCCTTGATGAAACCATGTTCACTACTCCTGATAACCTTATTTTCTTCCAGCTGCTTAGAGAAGGTATCAAGAATGAGCTGTTCCATCCCCTTCCCAGGGATGGAGGTGAGGCTGACTGGCCTGTTGTTACCTAGATTGTCCTTCTTGCCTTTTTTGAAGACTGAAGTGACAGTCCAGTTCTTATTCTTATAAATTTTCTGTAGTGTCACAGAGGATTCTAACCTATAGAATTCTATAAAATATAAACATAAATGTAAAAAACCAAAAAACAACCCACATAGTTTCTTATTTTATAGTTTTATTGTTAGGCATCTTCCCTGAGTGCCTGTTGATTTCAATCTTTTTGTATTCACTGAACATTTTTTAATGACACCTGTGACATTAAAGCTCTCTGTTGAATACTGAATTTAGTGGTTACAATTACACTACCCAGGCAGGGAATGTTTCCATACTTAATCCAAAATTCCTTGTGAATAATGTTTTTCTTATTTCTATTGTTATTGTAAGAAATCATAATTTTCTTACAACAGTATGAACAGTATTAGCTTTAATAATGATGAAAGGAGAGAAGTATCAGAAAAAGCAAGTAAAAGAAAGGAGGAAAAATATTTTTAAAAGGAAGATGCCAAAGTATCTATCATGTGAACAGCAGGACAGTGAGTTTGAAAGACCAAATCTATGTACAGGAATGAACAATTCTTGTTCAGGGGGATTTACTATCACATTTACAATTTCAGTCTTTTCTGATTGCATGAGAGTTACAACAGAATAATGAAAACTAAAAGGAATTAAGATCAAAAGTAAAAGTGATAATTCTGCATAGATGCCTTTACAGGGAAATGGAAATAATAGTTAAACTGAAATAATAACACACAAATTTCCTAGTGGAATTACTCCTTAGTCATAGTCCTGCTGTAGAGAATATGGCAATACAGAATATGTCTGCATTAGCAAGTGATGTAGTAGGTACAGATCAGTAAGTCATGCAGTTGGTGGAAAGGTCTTATTACATACTATTAAAAGCATGTAGATCAGACTAGATTTAGTCTGTTCATTGGACCCACCATATCTGCAATGTATTCAGTTCAAAATTTTCTGATGAAAAGTTATTTCACAAACTAAATCATTCTCCTGTGACCTTGTTGAGAAGTCTCACTCTCTCCTTACAAACATTTCATGCAGAAGAGGATTTCATATCACGATCCCTGACAATATTGCCAGACAAAGACTCTTACCTGAAAGCTTTATGTTCCTTCCTGTTCCATCTCTAACCACACTGAAATGTATATTGCTAAACCCACCTTTGTTCTGGGTATCAGTAATGTTCAGAGGCTTTAATAACCTAGTCCATACACCCAAAAAACATATATAGCAAAGTGATATACTTACAGTGGTGGTTTAGGCACAGCCGGGCTAAGACAATGCAGTTGCTTGCTCACTCTTCCCCACTTCAGTGGGATGGGGAAGAGAAAATAATAACAAAGGGGCTCATGAGTCAAAATGAGGATAGAGAGGGCTCACTCACCAGTTATGGTCATGGGCAAAATAGATTCAACTCAAGGAAGAAAAATCAATTTGATTTTTTGATAATCAGAGTAAGATAATGAGAAAAAAACCCAGATCTTACAACACCTTCCCCCCACCCCTCTTTTCTTCCTGGGCTCAAATTACTTTGCTTCCTATTGCTCTACCTCCTCCCCTCTCACAGTGGCACAGGGGGATGGGAAATAGGAGTCGTGGTCACTTCATTACACATTTTTTCTGCAACTCCTTCCTCCTCAGAGGGAGGACTCTTCAAGCTCTTCCCCTGCTCCGACATGGGGTCCCACCCATGAGCTGCAGTTCCCCATGAACTGCTCCAGAATGCCTCTCCCATGTGCTACAATAGCTCAGGAACAGACTGTTCCATTGTGGGCTTCCCATGGAGTCACAGACTTCTTCAGGAGCAGCTTCCTGCCCCAGCATGGGGTCCTTCATGGGCTAGAAGTGGATCACTGTTCCAGCCCACCTCCTTCCCCTGCTCTGGCATGAGCAACTCTGAGGTCTTCTGCTCTGTCATGAGCTCTACACATAGTCATAGGTGCCTTTGAGCACAGCCTCTTGCTCTGGTCCTCCATGGGCTACAGGTGCATATCTGCTCCACCATTAATCTCCATAGGCTGCAGAGAGACAGTCTGTTATCTTACCATTGACTACAGGGTCCATATCTGCTCTGGTACACCTCCTCCCTCTCCTTCCTCACTGACCTGTCTTTGTAGTTGTCTGTCTCACATCCTCCTCCTCCTCCTCCTCCTCCTCTCTCCTCTGCAGGTTGTTGTTGTCTTTGTTGTTGCTGATGTTCCTCATCTGTTGCCAAACCAGTTTTTCCCCTTCTTAAATATGGATTCACAGAGGCACTTCACCATCACTGATTGGCTCAGCCTGGGCTGGAGGCAGGTCCACCTTGGAACTGGGAAAGCTTTCCACAGAAGCTGTTGCTATGGCCTCTCCCCTGCTACCAAAAACTCCCACCACACAAACCCAACACATTACCTAAACTAGGAAATAGAACGTGAGCTCCTGGGATTACTGATACCCACTGTGACCAGGCTGGGCCAAGCAATTGTGTTTGGATGTGCCTTTTTGGAGGATGCAGAGAAGGAGACCTGGAAAGACACAGGAGGGCACCACCTCTGGCTTTAAACTCTGTAAAACATGGATATCTGCACTTACCACCCCACAAGTGCACTTGTTTTCTTTGGTCCTCAAGGATATAATTTTCACTTTTCTGAACGATCTGCACAATTTTCTACCAATCTTCTTGTATTCATTAGGAAGTGTGTGTTTACCAACCTCCTGATATTATCACTGGGTTACTCTTTCCTAAGAAACTTTTGGTGCTTTCATGCTAAGTGCATTGGTATTTTTTCATGGACCCATGTTGTACCTTACTGGATTTTCTCTATGTGACAGACCAGACCTTACTGTAAATAAATATGATGCTAGTAATGCATTATTAAAATACAATAATAAGAATAATAGGAAATATGATAATAGTACTATTATGTCACCTCAATAAGAGAGGACGGCAATAGAGATACAATAGATAAAGGAAGGAGAAGACAAGGAAAGAGCTGCAGAGTTACAAAGAGTTTAAGGATGATGATAAACATCAGGCATAAAAGTACATGTGTCTTTTCTATAGCTCAAGAAGCACTTTGGTGCTGCACAAAGCTTGATGGTCCAAGAGTTCTGTTTTGGCACAAATATGGTAGGTATCTACAAGAGGATGTTGAGAATTGCATTGAATATTGGACCAGAATATGGTGAGTAGAGAAGGAAAGACTACTTCTCTGAAACAAATTGATAAAGTGGGAAAGGCTTTTATAAGTCGAAGAAAAAGTAAGACTTTTTCTTGAAAAGTCAAACTTCTTGCGTGTAGACCTGACTCAAAAAAAACATTTAAGAACTGATATTTTATTGAAAGGGGGTTTGGGATTCCTTCATACCAGCCTGTGTAAGTCTTTTGCTGGTCAATACTGCAGAAACAATGATTATATCAGTAACATTTGTTTTAACATTTTACCTTTTTTTTTTTTTATCCCTTTTTGAGTATTGAATAGTTGTATACTACAGTTATCAAATGCTACTAATTAGGGAGGCATCCACTGTAGGTTTGTTGTTATGGAAAGCACATTAAATGTCTCATCTAGCTGAATTAGCTCTTATATTTGGTTTACAGCTCTTTTATGGGGGAAGGGGAATTCTTTATAAGAAATGATATAAAAAGTATTCACCACCAATTATGAAGGTTGTGTTGTCTGTCCTGGTTAGCTGTCTGGAGAGTGCTGAGGAGTAGCACAGGAGTATTTCTAGGGGATACTTTGAGGCAATCCTCTAATAGCTGTGACGGAAGATTATCTGGATGCAAGCTCCTAGTCAGAATAGATTTTCTGTCTATCAAATGAGATTTAAACCAGTTCTTTCAAGAATCATTAATTCTCATAGCATTCAGGCTTTTAGAAATAGTTCAACAAGCACTGAATAAAAAAGTTTTTACAAGACTGACCAGGATTGTTCCAGCTCTCAAGCTTTTATCAGTAATTAAACAGACACATACAGGCTGAAGATTCCCATGAGTGATTGGGTTATGATTTTCTTCCCACACACACTTTTTTTCCTTTGTTTTTGTTGTTGTTTTTCTTTTGCTGATGTTTTTTTCTTTTTCTTTTGTTCTTGCTTTTTCCTTTTTTTTTCTTTTTCTTTAACTTTTTCTTTTCCTTTTCTGTTTTCTCTTTTGGGTAAATACAACATTTCAGTATGACAAGTAAATTGCTGGGCATGTCGAATTCTGTTACCTTGACTACTGCAACCACTTACTTTATAACCTTTTATTTCTGTTATCGCACCCACCTCTCAACTTCATCCAGCAACTGTCGCTAAAATAATTTTCTTTTGTTAGTGCTCAGATCATATAATTCCACTGCTGTAGCTCCCTGCATTGCTGTCTTATCTTCTGAACCAAAGCTGTATGTTTTATCTCAACTGACAAGACCTTTTAGAAACCTGCTTACATTTCAATTTTAGATAATAATTAGGTCTCTGATTCAAGTTTACTTTTCTCTCAGTCACCTTTCCTGGACATAGTTATTGTGAAGTATTTATCTCATGATGAACTCAGTTCCAAACAGACAGGAGATGGAAGCACACAGTATATATTTACTATGTGCTCTACCCTGTGCTTTGCCATATGAAGCAGAAAAAACTCCAGTAGTTAAGGTAAAACATAAGACATAGAACCCACATTACAACTGTGCAGTTACTTTTTTTTTTTATTACCTGGCTAACCAAAATACTGAAAATAAAATTTTTGGGATGAGCAAAGACTGATTTTTTGTTATTGTAATGATAACAAGAAAAACAGATATTTCTTTCTGGTTCAAACAAAATTTTGTATTAAAACAAAGTTTTTTGGTTTTTTTTAATTAGGTGACAATTTCTCCAGAAATCCATTTCAAAGGAAGTCATCACTCTTTTGAAAATAAACATTTACTTTTTCAGCTTTCTTTTCTTCTGGCTAAAACTTTGCAACACTCAGCAGGAATTTGCAAGTGGTCACATTATTAATTGAAATGGCTAAAAACAAATCCAATGAGTCCATTTGGTAGTCTCAATCTGTATAACATTTTTGCCTGAGGATCTGACTATGCATGTAAACCTTCCTGCTAATAATGATTCATAACACCAGTGAGAAGCAGGGAATATTGTTCCAGCTCCTAAGACTAGTGCTATTTAATCTGCACTTAAAACAGACCTGTGTTTTACAAATCCAAATAAGCTCAGCAGTTATGGACAGACATGAACACTGTGCTTAAAGGTTCATTTAACCCTCTCAGCTTGAATTTTTCTCTGTATTGAACCAGCCTTTTGGGTGTCTTATACTGCTCCCCGGTATCTCACATCCTTTCATACTACTTTGTCTTGAAGAATGATTAGAGTTCCTTCAGGTATAAGCTGATATTGCCTATTTCACAAAACAATAGACTAACCAACAGGCTTCAAGACATCTGAATTCCTTCTCCAAGGCTGTTTTTTTGAGTACATCTGTCAGAGATCTTTGCTATTTACCTTCACATGCTCTTTTAAAAGGGAAAAAAAAAAAAAAAGTTTTTTTTCATCTTAGAGATAGCAAACCATTTGACAAAATTTGTCCATGTTACAAATAGATAAGCAAAGAATCATTAAAACAATCTTGGGATTAGACATTTTGGAAGCGAAATCTAATCTTAGAAAGTAAATTACAAAGGAATCCAAGATGACACAGGTGAATTGATTTTCATACAGTGATATCAGCATGGGAATTTAGACATGTGATAATATCAGAAGTAATTTACAACTTTAAAAAATGTTTTCCTTGATATTAACACACTTGAGGCTTAGGAGTTAAGTGAGGTGAGCCAGGCAGAGGTAAGAGGGTTTTCTGTTGTTCTTTGGAGGTTTTTTCATTTTTCACTTTTTGCAAAGTGGAACAATTCCAGAAGAAGTTTCAAAATCAGAATGAGTCTGATAGGCTTTCCCTACAGCATTTGAAGTAATAAAACAAATTATGGAAGGACAACCAAATCCTACCACATTACTTGCAGAACTTTACAGAGAAAAAAAGCAACAAAAAAAAGCAAACAAAAAAAACCACCCCACAAAACAACTTTTCACATATCTAGATAAAGAAATTCTGAACCTATTATCTTAGAACTTAACTAAGGCCAAGGATGGTTTCTTCTGGACCAAGTCATGCCAGTAAGTCACTGTTCTACTGCTCATTCCCAATACCCTGCTGGAAATCATTGCCACTACTGATCTGTCAGGAGCTTAGTTCATATGTATGCCTTGTAATACGCTTCAGGCAAGAAGAGTCACACAAGCTACAGCCACTATTAAGCACTGTTTAGGGAAACCTGTCTGATTTTTGCCTGAAGCAAATGAAAGACACTTGTTGTTCTTCTGGCAATAATGAAGAAATGGAAGCAATCACTTCTACTGGCACATTTGTGTCAACTGGGAAAGCATTTGTCCAGAGTGTTGGATAGAGCTTGATTCTGCTTCTCTTGTTCTCACCAAGTAATGCCCTATTATGCAAATATTGTCATGGATTGAGATAGCACTGTGACTTTAGACATTTTGCTTGATAACACATTCACCTTTACATAACTGCTATTCTGCAAACAACCCCAAGGGTGTCAGTTATCAGAAACCTATCCTCTTCAGTACTAAGGTCAAAACTATTAATCAGAAGCATAAACAAAAAATTAAATCTAGGGAACTTTCAAATATTAGGGATGTAGCATGCTTCAGAAAACACATGCAAATTCTTATTTTACAAGATTTACACTTACTGACAGTGTATGTGTTATAGGTTAAAGAGATTAGTCTGAACCTTCACAGATGAATGCTGGAAGTCCTGCATTCTTCAGTTTATGGCAGGGAAAAGAATGTGTATTACAGACGTGTTCAGTGGATTCAACTAAAATTTCCATAATTTTAATTAGATCCCTGGCTTTTTAAGTAGAAAGGCATAGTCTGGGTTTTCTTTAATGTTATAATTAAACCAAATGAAATTCAAGGGGCATGGATATGAGAGAGACAATGAAATAGAGTAGATAATCAAGGGCCTGACTGAACAGAACATAAATTTTTAGGATCACAGGGTAATTCTTGTTGGAAGGGATCTCATCTCATCTCAAGTCCAATTTTCTGCTCACAGTAGGGTCACGTGAGTGACCAGATCAGGTTGAGGTTTTCATCCAGTCAGCACTTGAAAATATCCAAGGATGGAGACTGCACAACCTCTCTGGGACATCTGTGCTCCTGGCTAACTGTCCTCATGGACAGAAAAAAAAAAAAAAAAATAAAAATAATAAAAAATTCCTTATATCCAGTCTGAACCTCTCTTGTTTCAAGTTAAGCCTGATGTTTCTTTGGTGCTCTGCACAGCTGTGAAGACCCCAACTGTGAAGACCCCAACTGTCTCCTCACTGATGTCTCCACAGGCACTGGGGGCTGCTGTTAAGTCCCCAGAAGCCATCTCTGCTCCAGGCTGACTGAGCCCAGCTCCTCCACCCTCTCCTCACAGGGCAAATACTCCGGTCCCTACCCTCCGGTTGCCCACTGAGGAACCAAGAGAGCTCCAGTCAGCTCTGTGAGTGTGACTGAGTGGGACTGTGGCCCTTGAATCTTGCATGCCCAGGTGCCATCAACAGGGGTCCAAGGGCAGATACTAGGCAGACTGACTGACTGAGCCCTGCTGCTGGAGGGATCCATATTGTGCATTTGTGTATGTATCTATAGATATACATGCACATTCTCAGTAGTGAACCTCCATTCTACTCAACCAGAGAAGGAAGTAGGATGAGGCTTTTGGTGCTGTTTGTCTTCTTGTGAGTACTCTTGCCTGTCTGTGAACAGTATGGGCAGCTGGGTAAATATGCATAAAGGTAAATTTTGTATGCATGTGTATACATATGTATACATACGGTGTATACCTGCTCTCTGTGTGGGTACTGGGAACAGATGCTCAGCTTCACTACTGGATGGACCTGAGGGTATGGAGCTAGGGCACCTCAGCCACCAGAAGGCTGTGCTGCCATTCAGCAAGACCGGGACATACTGGAGAGCTGGGCAGAAAGGAACCTAATGAAGTTCAACAAGGGCAAATGTAGAGTCCTGCACCTAGGGAGGGATAACCCCAGTCACCAGTACAAGCTGGGGGTTGATCTGCAGGAAATCAGCCCTGCAGAGAAGGACCTGAGAGTACTGGTGGACAACAAGTTAACCATGAGGCAGCTATGTGCCTTTGTGGCCAAGAAAGCCAATGATATCCTGGAGTGCATTAAGAAGAGTGTGACCAGCAGGTCAGGAGAGGTTATCCTCCCTATCTACTCTTCCTTAGTGAGGCCACATCTGGAGTACTGTGTCCAGTTCTGGGCTCCCCAGTTCAAGAAGACCAGAAACTACTGGAGAAAGTCCAGCGGAGGGCTACAAAGATGATTACGAGACTGGAGCACCTCTTTTATGAGGAAAAGTTGAGAGATCTGGGTCTGTTTAGCCTGGAAAGAAGACTGAGAGGGGATCTTATCAATGCCTATAAATGCTTAAAGGGCAGGTGTCGAGATGGTGCAGTTGTCGAGATGGTGCAGCCAGGTTCTTTTCAGTGGTGCCCAGTGAGAGGACAAGGGGCAACGGGCACAAACTGGAATACAGGAGGTTCCATCTGGAGATTAGAAAAACTTCTTTACTTCTAGCGTTACAGAGCACTGGAACAGGCTGGATGGAGAGGTGGTGGAATCTCCTTCTCTGGAGATATTAAAACCCCCCTTGGATGCAGTCCTGTACAACTTCCTCTAGGTGAACCTGCTTTGGCAGGGCGTTGGAGTAGGTGGTCTCCAGAGGCCCTTTCCAAACCCTACCATTCTGTGATTTTGTGAGAACCTATTACAGGGATCCATCTTGCTGTATCAGGAAGGTGATTTGATAACTTAATCAGCCATTACATAAAGCCATAATAATTATATTTTGGGCAGTAAGATGCATATGTAATTCTGGTTGGGTTTTTTTGGTTGTTGGTTTTTGTTTGTTTGTTTTTTCCAAATCTTTGTTTTCAGAAGAGGAAGAAGATTCACCTGATCAGAGAAAAAATATATATCAGTTCATAAGCTGATATAAATCAAAAAAGCTCTCTTATAACCATATTTATGTTAGGTAACATTTTATTTCAACTACATTTGTAATAACATGATCTTTGATCAGACACAGGAAGATGGAGGTATGAGGATAAGAAAATGTGCTATGTTTTGATAGGTGTACAAGTGGATTGCACTTCTCCCCTGATTATTTTAAATATTTGAAAGGGAACTCAGAGCATTGCAATTGCCAGGTTTTAGGTGTTCTGTCTCTGAAATAATAGATCTAAAATATATATACACTAAGAAAAGAATACAAGCTTACTAAATTCCATTCCCTCTTAATTCTTCCTGTTCACTATACTATGAGGATAGTGAAAGGGATTCTTTCAACATATGCTTTTAATAGCAGAATGTGTTCTGGCATGTGAAGTACATTTCAGAAACACATGAAACTAAAGCTGCAATAGATTAAATTGTACTCCCAAATAAAATATTGCTAACCTAATTAACAAGTTGAATTAAGAACCATCAAGTGTTCATCAAGAAGGTTTTCCTTTTCATTAATCTCTCTAATCACATAATCCTCAGAGTACCAACCAAGTTGTTTGGTCACATCAAGTATTATGAGGATAATTAAACTAGAGGAAGGACTTAAATTCTTTTGGTATTCACACATTCCAAAGTGATAAAACCTAGTAGTACCAGTGTTTCATAGTAAAAGGGTTTCTGAATTTCCTACTAAATCTTATGGGCCACAAACTAGATGTGTCCAAAATCCAATTTCCTCCACTATTTGGCAGAAGCATTAGAACCTCTCAGCTGATAGATATGAGGTTTGTCTGGGCAATGAGACTATTAATGTTCTCTGATAGCTAAGGAGTGTCTTACTGCCTGAGTAAGATACAATCTCTTTCTTATAGTCTTGTTATTAGTTGCAGCTATATTAGTTATTTATATTCAGACTTGTATGTGTGTCTTTCATTCTCGGTCCCAGCAATCATATGTGTTTCTAGATTTCATAGGTTGCATGAAGATTTGTTTTGTCTCCTTCTAAGAAACAGATTTTTTTTTTCAAACATATTTATCTGTGCACTCAAGAAAACCAATATACATATACAATTTATGAGACAAATCAGAAGCTAATGAGAGAAAATAAAATCCTACGGTGAGCCACTTTTAACCACTGGGATATACTTCTGAGTTCCTCAAAATCAAATAATGATCATTATCAAGATCATTTTCTATATCTTATCATTCCTATATATTTTCTGTTTGGTTCTGTTCTACTTCTTGACTCTTACTTTTTCTCTTTACTTTTTCTCTCTTAAATTTGTGGCAGGCAGAGGATGGCAGTGCCTTTCTAACTGTTATGCCCAAGGTATTATTTTGTAAGTAAACAACTATATATTAATCTAAATAAAAAGGAACAAAAAGGAATCCTCACATTAATGCCTCGGTCTTGGCAGCTGCTCCAGAAAAGCCAGACTCAGACCATGTATTTTCAGGCTTTAATTTGAAAAGTGCATTCAGGACAGTCCAGCCTCTGTGGACAGTGAAAATATATGAAATATCTCATAAAATATGTAAATAAAAAATATAATTTTTAAAAAGTCAGATTTATGTTTGAGGAGATAACACTGAAGATTGTCTATTCCTTTATTTCATGGTCTAAGAAATTAATGCAAAAGCTATCTGTCAGTGGTGTCATGCTCAAATTAATCGCATGTAAGAAATAGGTCTGCTTCTGTTTTTCTAATACTACTTTCACTTTATAGTAACAACATTGTACTTCACACACAGCATTAAGTTATCTAACCCTTAGGTACTGTATTTAGTAACCTCCAAGATCTTTGGTAATGTCCTATTAAAGTAGCTATTAGTATAATAATATATTAATTGAAAAATAATTTCCATTTTATTATCTAAATATTAAATGAAAGACAAATTTGTATTTTCACATATGTGGCTTCATTTTCCATTCTGTATGTCAAGGAATTTATTTTCTAGATATCTTGTATGTAAATTATAATAAATTTTGTAATTATATGTCTAAAAATGGGTCCAGTTAGGATAAGTATTTTAAAGAATGCTTAAATTTATAACACAATTTAAAAATTCATTAAAGGTCTAATAAAAGCTTTGGGTCAGATACTTTCAAACATATATGTGTGTCTTCCTTTTCTAAGTGGAACAAGGTGGATGTGAACTAACCTGAATATTGTGCTTAATATTGTCTCTTTCATATGTACACTGAACCTCAAGCTTCTATCCTGGAACATCTAATATTCTCTACGTGTTACCTTCTTCCGTGCCACTGCAGAGGGTAAAAATGTTTAACAATTTATTGCGGATGACTAAGAAATTTTAATGTTCTTTGACTCATTTTCTAATCTCTCCATATGAACTAAAAGTTTTTTACCTGTGGGTACAACACAGTTTCCTCTTTGTGAATGTTTTCAAAATCTGCTTGATAGTCCAGGAGGAAAAAAAATAAAAAAATAAAAAAATAAAAAAAATTGTAAACGGAAGCATGTATGTATATAAACAAATATACAGATATGTGTGTGTGTGTATATGTATACATATATATGTGTTTGTGGTGTGTGTATATGCAAGTAAAAGTATTTTGTAACCATGGCTTTATTTTGTACCCAAATCAGAAATAACAGTCATCTGATTTTGGTTCACCTTTTTTTTTTCATCCTAGACCATGGAACAAAGAAGCTAGAAATGGATAAGGTCTATCAGTTCATGTACTTAAAACCCTGGGGACAAACACAGGATTGTTGCCTACACTATGTCTTGTGTGCTACCTATTCTCATTATAAATGTCTCAAGTGACAGAGTTCGAACATTTCCCTTGGAAATGTGTTATGTAATTTGAAATCTGTCACTGGCAAGTAGTTTTCCTCAAATATAGTATTTTTCCTGTCTTTAATACCAGTGGTTATTCCTGGTAATGACACATTGTACTCTCCCAGATCACTCTTATTATCACTAACTATTCATATCCTTCAAAAAATGTACTTTCCACTAAGTTATGCTATTTCACTTTTTAAATTTCCCATTTCTGTAAATCTTTTCTATTTATTGCCTTTTTAATGTAGACTTTGTTCACATGAGCATGAGTGAACAATTATACCAATTGAAGAAAATGGAGAAATTATACAATTCAGTGCAACTGTAGGTTTGAATATATTTTTCTTATAATTCTTGCCCCATTCTTTAACACAAGTCTTTATATACTCCAGCAAATAAATAACATTAATTAGATATTGTATATACTAGAAACCCCACAAAAGAAAAAAAATCTTTTTAAACTCACTGTTGGTGTCAGTCTAACTACTCTTTTCATTATGACTCTCTCTGCTGTTGACATCTATTTACAATGTGTTATCTTCCTAAATAATGTTTTAATATCTTCTCAGCATTCATCTATCTCTGAATAAAATAAAACTACAATTTAAAAATCTCCAGTGGTCACAAATATGATATTATAGCTTTATCTGTGTAGTTTCACTAGTTTTAGTTTATTCTGACTTGGTTTAAAGAGATGATTTTTTTATTCTCATGTGTTGTGTGTTGCTAAATACTATATTGTGGCTAAGGATACATTATATATCCCTGTAGCCCTTAAGCTAAAGAAATATGTGGAAAACATGTTAGTGAGAAGTCATAGGCGTTGTATTCATTTAACAATATAGGTCTCAGAAATTGCTGATCTCTGTGTGGACTTGTCTAGTCTTGAGCTTATTCTAGACCGTTTTATCTGAAATGATGGGTTGATCAATGTGTAACTTGTTCTAGTGTTAATGGAGCTTTTTGCAATTACAGTTTTACCCTAAAACTTGTTCAAGCTATGGTAATGGTCTAGCAAACAAAGTCTTTACTGGGTAACTAACTATATGGACCAACAGGGAAAGAAGAATTAACAACAGACCATTTGAGAAATTTTTAAAAAGCACCTACAGCACCCAAAGAGAAAGAACTCCTCATCTTCAACATCATACTACTCCCAGGGAAGGACTTGGGATTTTGAAAAGCTTTTGTAACTGTGATAGTTTAACTTAGCTGGCAGCCAAACAAGACACAGCCACTTGTAGGTTGAGATAACAACAATTTAATAATTAGAGTAAAATAAAACCAAAATATTAATAATAATGATTATAACAAATATATATATGTATAAAAATTTTATCTATATCTATCTATATCTATATCTATATCTATATCTATATCTATATCTATATCTATATCTATATCTATATCTATATCTATATCTATATCTATATCTATATCTATATCTATATCTACATCTATATCTATATCTATATCTATATCTATATCTAATCTATATCTGTATCTATCTATGAGTGATGAACAATATGATCGCTCACCACCTGCCGATAATGATCCTGGAGAAGCAAAAAAGAAACACTGAAACTGAAATCGCAATCCCAGAAAAGCGAGCCTGAACGATTCCCGAGAGAATCCCCGTTTCTCATCAGCCCTGGTTAATATATTAAACATGACATAATATGATACGGAATATCTTATTGGCATATCCAGCTGTCAATTCTGGGTTTTGCTAACTACTACACTTTCTCCCTCCCAGTCCTTTGCACTTGCAAACTACCCAAACATGATGCCCTTGTACCTTTATCAACACCAGTACTTCATAAACATTCTTCTCATAACAAATCCCATACTGAAACCAAAACACAGTGCTTTCTAGCTACTAAGAAGAAAATTAACTCTATCCTCGCAAAAACCAGGACAGTAACAACATGTAGGAAACACAAGAGAAGAGGACTGATAGACAAAAATGTATGCATTTCCCTTTTAACCACATTTTAATAGCTATGAGAAGTAATTGTTGTTTTGGGATTATTTTTTTTTTCTCTACATGTTACTGTCATAACTGGTTCAAGAAGGGCTATTTTTTTTGTTTTGATTAGACCATTAAGACATTAATTTGACCAATAAATTGTAACTCTTGGTTCTGCATATAAGATGCCTCCATTTTTATGAGCAGTTTATTTTTTTCCCAAAAATTTTAAATATAACACATTATTAAATAGTAATGACTAATCAAGTTTCATCATAAGCACAGTAATATTTTGAGCTGACCTTTCCAGAACTGTATTTTGATGTTGGTTATCTACCTTGAAACAGCCTGGAACCCATTTTTAGAAATCTTGACCTTCTCTAAGTCTTTTTTTTTTTTCTAAAAGTCAAAGAGAACACAGATACCTTTAAATTTGTGGTCTAAAATCTGTAAAATTGGTCTTTTTTGGTCATTTCTGAACATATGACCAACAGCTTTTCTAGATTTTGGGGTTTTTTTGGTAAACATTAATTCTATCACTTTAACAGAGCCTGTAGGGCAAACATCAATTTTTCACCATATTTTAAGTATGAAAGCATCATAGTGGGCTCCAAACTTACTAGGAAATGTAAGGAAAAATAAGATTTTTCATCCTAACCATGAAAGAGAGGTTGACTAAGATAGTAAGCTAAAATGACAGTAGTAGAACATCATTGTGCTGCTCTTGCCTCTTCTGCCTCTCTCCTTTGCCTGCCATAGTGACAGCTGCATAGACCCAGCTTTTTCCTCACTAGCAGCAGCCTTTGAAGCCCTGGGTTTTCAGAACTCTGGAATAAATAAACTAGGCAGCAATCTCGTGGCTGTTTTCCTGACCTTGGTTGTATGCTGTTCTCCACATCTGCTTACTTTTCTTGTGCCAACAGAGAGCTCTGGATATTCTACGCTTCCCCAGTCCCTCACATCTTTGGCACTTTCTGAATTCTTCCTGGCTTTTCTGTAAGGGTTGTCACTTGAAGCACCCTGCAGTGCTTATCAGACTTCTTGAATTCATCAATATTCATCAAATCTCCAGGTGACCACAGCTCTTTCCCAGTCTCAACTTCCACTCTGTTTCTCTGACGGTGTCCTTCTTTTATTTGTGTTTCCATCTTTGCAAAATACTCCCCTCCTAGCCCTTCTTTAATAATTCTATAGCCTGATAAAGAACCTTATTAATACTCTCAGGGGGAAACCATACCAAGATATGCAATCAACACATGCTTCCAAACAAATAGGCAGAGATTCTTTCTTGTTGTGATATTACTACAGGTAGGTGGTCCCTTTGTATGAGATAAGAAGACAGTTGTGTTCCATTATTCTTTCCTCATTTATAAGCATCTCTTTATAACCTTGTCTTCTGAACCAGCAAGTCACAATTCTGAGAGAAGAATTAAACAAGTGATTGTGAAAGACAGATGATAATATTTTACAATTTAAAATAAAGAAAACCTGACTTTCTTACCTCTGAATGCTGCCTTCTTTTAAGGTTTCTCTGGCTACATGGAAAATATGGCCCTGGAGTGCTAATTCCTGAATGTGGTTGTCCATCTTGGCCACACGTTAGGATGAGGTTTACATGTAGTTGATTTCTTTCCTAATTCATCCCTGCCCTTGTTTCTGACTTCTAAAAGTAAAAAAATGGTAACGAGAATGAGGAAGTTGTGGGCTACGGTGTGTTTCAGGAAAACCTCCTGACTGACTGATTAGAAGAATGCCATAAAAAACACATATTAAAATATGGCCTCTCACAATCTCTTGGACTGCAGTCTGAGGTGCATAATGTTGGTTTATGACTGTGCTCATTCATCTGTGTTACTGTTACACTGAAAGTAAATGTTAAGTCACATTTTTGTCACCATTACTATTTATCCTTCTTACTTTTATTAAGAAAAGCAACCAAGCTAAAAAGAAACACTAGCTGAGAAGCAGAGTTTTTGGGCCATGAGTCCCTGTGAAACTGAATCTTTGTTTCATCTAATGCAGCACTTTGGGCCAAGTAGTGTGGTTTTGGGGTTTTGTTTTTTTGTTTATTTGGAGTTTTTTTGAGTGGGTGATAGCAAGTGGGTATCAGGAGTTAGTAAAGAGGGTGCTATTAGTAAGTGCAAGGATAGGTTGTGTGATCCTTGCTCCAGACATATTACAAAAAGAGTTAAAGCCAGGTTAATATACCTTGCTCTGTGCATGGAGCAGACCTGCTTTACCAGTCATCTGCATGTTCCAAGTAAATAAAGAAAGGACACATCTGAGAAGGACTGAGTCTCCTTACACTATTCTTCAAAAAAAGTTTCAGAACTGAAGTATGTTCATGCTTTGAAGTACTTAGAAAATATTCACTGTATTAGAATTATGTAATAGAAAGGTTTTTAAAAAACCATAAAATAATAAAAAGACTCATTTCCTTCTGCTAGAGCAAATAGGAAAGGCAAACTTCCCAGAGTTGGGCATTTATTTTGTTCCCTTTCTGTTACCAGTTAAGTTTTAAACATTTTTGTAGTTACTGAACTAAACCTAATAGCCATTCACTGTTGGCAAATTTAAATTACTACTGCTTATGGTCATAAATAAAGCCAAATGATTGTATTTCATTGCCATCTCCTGTTGTGATTCTGTTATCCTTGTGAAAAGTGATTATTATCACAATAAATCTATGCAATCTCATTCATGAATGGCCTATGGCACAGGTTCATAAAATCTAAAGATGCCAAAACTTATTTCTCCATCAGTATTGTTTCAAATTGCAACTGATTTCAGTTTATTTTTAAATTTTAATTTTATAAAATAACAGAGAATTTACCGTACTATCTCAGAAATACCCTACATAACATTGTATATTTTATGCTCAGGAACATTAACATTTATGCAATCTTTCTTTTCTGTTTATGAGTGTAAAAAACAGAGATGGCACAGGAAACATTTGTTCTCACTTACTATACATAGTATTCTCCTTTTAGAAATATTTGATGAGATGTCCTGGGAAAGGAAAGCTAAGATGAAACAACAAAGTAGACAGATTATTTTCTTTTTCAATAAAAAACCTGATGTTAGACTTGCTATCTAAAGAGCTAAAGGGTTAAATTTGAACAATATTGTTATTACTTTGTTGTTAAGAAGTTCTGTTTTCTTCCTTAATTTGAAAATCTGAAAAGATCAGGAGAATTTTAGTAGAACTGGTTATTAGATTATTGTTTTAAATAAAAAAGCAGTTTTAATTCTCAGAATGTTATTTCTTAAATATAGGAACACCAATATAATGAAATATTTACAATATTTCCTCTTTTTCCCTGTTAAGCAGTTGAAAAGAAGGGAAAAACTAAAAATGAAAAAATGCTTTATTTACTTTACATAGAAAAATAATTTTGTTGAAAAACACTTTTCCGGTATTTTTGCATTGAATGTTCCTGAAATCTAAGTAAAACATTTTTATTAGGTAGCTCTTCCCAAGACAAATATGTACACATATTAATTTAAAAATTGCATTTTCAAATTATTTTACATCTTTACTTTTATTGCTCTATTACAGTGCTATTGGAATCACATGTACTATTAATTAAAAAATGAAAAGAAGAACACATTCACTTCTGTACTGAGTCCTTAAAAATCTACACAGCTTTTTAGTGATGGGAAAACCAGGCAATATCTACTTGAATAATGATATAAATAACTGTTGCAATCAGAATATTTAGAAAGTGCTGCACTACTACCAGAATTGTTCAGATTACTTTATAGTATTTAAATTTCCATAAGCTTTTAACCTACTGCTGTCTTTGCTTTTACTAGTTTGAATACATTCATTTTCAGCTGGTTTAAAATGGATACTTAAATTAATGTATTGCCAATTCACTCTTATGGTAGAATAAAATTAAAATAGAAAACATAGATGTGTCATAATGATAATATAGTTTTAAAGATGCTCCCATATGTCAAAAATATACATTGTCACTAATCATGTAAACTTAACGACATTCACAAAATAGTATTTGTGAAGGCTATTAACAAGATGTTCTCTCTGAAAGTTGAGTTGTGCAAAAATACATTATTGAATTTAGCTGGCTGAATGCACACCTATTACTTTTCCCAGTGCTTTAGATAAGGCAAATACAAGAACAAAACTTAATAGTACCAATTAGTATTGCCACATGCTCAAGTACTTGTTTCCTTGATATTTGATGTTCTTGGGATAAATACTGGAAAATCATAGAATATCAATATAGCGTTTAAACTATAAGTGGAAGAGAAGTGTGGCCAGCAGTTAGAGGGAGGTGATTCTCCCCCTCTACTCCGCTCTTGTAAGGCCCCACCTGGAGTACTGTGTCCAGTTCTGGAGCCCCCAACTCAAGAGAGACATGGACCAGTTAGAACGAGTCCAGAGGAGGCCACGAGGATGATCTGAGGGCTGGAGTACCTCTCCTATGAGGACAGGCTGAGAGAGTTGGGGCTGTTCAGCCTGGAGAAGAGAAGGCTTTGGGGAGATCTGAAAGTGGCCTTCCAGTACCTGAAGGGGGCCTACAAGAAAGCTGGGGAGGGACTTTTTACAAGGACAGGTAGTGATAGAACAAGAGGAAATGTCTTTAAGCTGAAAGAGGGTAGGTTTACATTAGATACTAGGAAGAAATTCTTTATTGTGAGGGTGGTGAGACACTGGAACAGGTTTCCCAGAGAAGCTGTGGCTGCCCCCTCCCTGGAAGTGTTTAAAGCCAGGCTGGATGAGGCTTTGAGCAACCTGGTCTAGTGGAAAGGTGTCCCTGCTGATGACAGGGGGGTTGGAACTATATGATCTTTAAGATCCCTTCCAACTCAAACCATTCTATGTTTCTATGAGTCTATAAACATTAATTTAATTTAACTGGAAGGAAATCAGTAGGCAAGCAGCAAGAAGTCAAAAATTTAAAGTGTCAGATTTTTAACTCTAGGACTCATTACAGTGTTCTGTAACATGGCCTCTTGCTTGTGCCAAATAGCTCTGTGGACAACCACTGGCAGCACTTAGGTATCAGTGTATCAGATATCACTGCTTATCTGGTCTGGACTCTTGCTCTTCATTACTGAATTGCTACCTCATAATGAACAGGGTTTTTTTACAAGAAACTACCTTCCTTATTGTAAAATCTCAGTGGGCTGTTGACAGCATATAGTAAGAACTATTTGGATTTTATATTTTAGGTTGCTATTCAACTTCTCAATTAGGGGATTGTTATTCAACTTTTTTTGAGTTACAGACCATTTACAGTAGGCAACTATAGTGCTTGTTCCTTTATGATCAAGAGCAGAAGCACCCTCTTTTGCCTCTTGTTGTCTCTGTTTGTGTCAACAGAGACAAAAAAAAAAAGCAGCCTACCTAGCTGGATTCAGTAAAAGCAAAGCTGTCAACAGTGTGGTGCCAAAGCCCTGGAGTAAGAGGAGCAAAGCCAGCCGAGGTCTTGGCACTTCTGGTTTGGTCATGCTCCAATGCACATGCTTGGCAAGTGCTGAAGGTGTCCTTTTGCATACATCTTGGGGGTAGACAACCTGGCATCACCTTTTCAAACCTAGTTCCAGTTTTGCTACAAAAGTATTACAGAAAACTCACCCAAAAAGTTTGAACTTATATTTTCAAATACAGCTCTGAATTACTAAATTTCTGGAGAGTCTTACATGAGACTGTTAAAAAGCTTTAGGATTTCAGGGACAGGTTGAGTGACTTCTTTGCACTTTTGGAGAGAACATACTTTAGAGTTGCAGTTTTGGCATCAGCAGTGAAATAAAGTTATTGTGCTGTCTTGGATCAATAAGCTTGTGGACAAAACAAAACCCTGGAAGTATGCTTTCACATAGTAGCTCAATACCCACCTATCCTTATTAACAGAGAGTGAAACATACTGTCTAACTGCTGTGACATATTTTTACTTAGTAACTCAGCCACATATCTTGTATTTTTCTTTTCCTGTTGAGGGGGGTAGAACTGACAATGTACTGTCTCTGTAGTTTGGAAGCCATTTATGTTTGAATGCCACAGTGCACTATGCACTCTTTTCAAATTCAAATTTACTTGAGTTGATTCATTTAACTACAAAGAATCATCTTCCTCTAGAGATTAGTGGAAGAGGTCACTTCATTCACATCAGACATTTTAATCATCGTGATTGATATTATCTCCAGAGCTTGCTGCTGATAAAGTGTCATTTTCCTATATTTAAGTCTTTGTTACTATATGAGGATTATATTGCCACTGTCTTTATATTGCTAAGTTTTGGTTTGGTTTTGGTTTGGTTTTGTTTTTTTTTTTTACATCTTGGAGAAAATCACTGGTTTAGGCAGGGGCTGGTGGCTGTTCTTCACACAATGTTACACACAAGCAGTTACTTCCATACATTGAAATAAAGAAGTTATACAATACCTAACAAGAAAAAAATACATGTTTCTAAATGCAGTGAAGTTGGAGTCATTTTCTTGTCATTTTTAAATTGTAGACAAATCAGTCTAAACCTTTTATACCAACTGAAGCAGAAAAAAACATAAATTTTGAATGAACTACTGATGTGATATGAATAACAAGAATCAGTTGATGCTGGAAGACATATATCTTACTACAGAAATTGAAAGTCTTAATGCAAAGTTGAAAACTGATAATAGTCTTCAAGTTTATTTTTTATTTCTTATTTTCCCATGAGAAAAATATTTTTGACATTAGGTGTACTTATAGTGCTAGATCAATATTGCATATGAACTTAAAATCAAATATTTAATTATGTATAATGCCCAAATCACATATAAAACTTTTCATTGTATTTTTTCAACACAGATACATTCACAGCAGAACAAGCATGAGATGGTTTACAAAGATGAGTAAGACAATTCGGACCCTATTTTATGATAAAAATTAAAGCATGTCTATTTGAAGCACTATACTAGTGAGGTAGTAGCATCAGATGGCATTTCTAAATGACACAGCCTGTGTGGTTTCCAGTAACAATGTAGTCATTTTAGTCTGATCTAGAAGAAGCAGAATAATTACCATGGTGGTGTTCTAGACTATGTGTCTTCTGTCCCCAGAGCTAGTTGGTTTAATGAAAGTCCAGGGATTTGCTCTATACTGAAGGATCTGGCTTATTTATTCTATCAAAACAGAGGTTGGGATTACTTACTTACTTATGATTACTTGCTATTAATACATGAGGGAAATAAATGCCAAAGAAGGGGAAAAAAATAAAACAACCCTGCCCCCTCTCTCCCTGCCCCCCCCAAAAAAACCCAAAACAAAAAACACCCATCACAAACCCAAAATCTGTTTAAGCTAAAGAGGAATCTTATTTAAATATCCTTGAATGAATCTAGGTTCAATATAAGAGCAAGGTTTCCAGCCAAGATTAAGGTCAAAAATAGGTCTATGACAGTTATAAATAGGCATAGAGATTATCAGCTAGTGTTAAGATGGAGTGAAATCCATTTATGAAAGAGATTGTTTTATGCAGTTACCTGAAACAGCAGGAAGGGGATAAGTTCTAGAGGACATCTCCAGTTCTCATATCACCTCTCTTGCCTCCTCCCGCAAATGACATGTTGGGACGTCAAAGCAAACATTCACCAAACCTAACCTTCAACATCTAACAGAATCCAGTCCATGTAGTTCATTGTACTGTCAGTGGAGAGAAGTCATGATGTGCAGAAAGCTGTCTCCATCACTAAAAAAATTGAATTGTCTTGAATAAATACTATCTCTCTTTGCTTTTCATCTGTAAAGCATAACAAGATTGTATGCTTAAATTAAGTACCTAAATTCAATGAGATTAAGATTGGCTGTTACCATCTACTGTCAAACTGACCATTATTATAACATTTCCCCTTGTTTTCTCTAGCTCTTAGTTATTTCTTGATATATGTTTAAACTACACAGTCTTGTTAAGAATTTGTCATAACTTCAAGCCTTACTGCAATAAGAGTCTTTAATAACTAAATAATGGTAACAGAATTTTTTTAATTATTAAGGGAAGTGCTATTTAACCAGTAAACAATAGTAAGAAAACTTTAAACCAGCATAGCATTAAATTTAATAAAAAATAAGTGTAATCTCAAAGATTGACACAGTGGCTACTTCAGCTGGAAACAAATGACAAGACTACTAATCATAAGAAAATGCCAAATTATAGGTCAAAGTGTTTCTGCTTTTATCTATATGTTTTAATGATGAAAGAAGATATCATTTTTCTAAGCTTCTTAACTGTTGAAGCAACTATTTATCACAATGAGTCAGCAATGAATTAGCATTTACCATTCATGTGCACAGTTGCTTTACCTGATGTTCCTCTGCAGTGTGTGTTCCTCTCTAAAAATATCAGTAACAAATACTCCAGCTTCTCTGGACACTGGTCCCTGAGAAGAGTCACAAAATCCTCCCCACTAAAACTCTGAGTAGCAGTAAAGCCACTTCTCAGCTTTGCTGCATTTCAATTCTTCCGTGAGGAATTTACCAGCACTGCAGGATTTGGCTGCAGTGTTTGCCTTTGCTGTGCAGCACTCCCACTTGAAACCACTCTGAATTTGTCCTACAATACCATGTTCCTTATTCAAAATACAGACTTTTGCTTTTGAGTTACTACGTTACTCATCCCAGTAAGTCAAGAACACTGTGATACCATTGTGATCAGATGTGATCAGATACCACGCCTTAGACTTTTTAAACTGCTCTAAGAGGAATGCAAATGCTAGTTTGACCCTACCCAGAATCAGCACTATGGGAATATGTCTCAAGTAGGAAAACACATTAGGACTTCATATCACACACTCTGAGTTTCTTACTAATCTCTTTAACCATAATAATACAGTATTATCTGGCCATGCTCCAGTAACATTGGTAATAGCTATAGGTGAAGATTTCCCTAGCCTCTCCCAAGACAGAGACTCATTTCCTTATTGTTGCAGAATGAAAAGTTTGTAAGACCTCTGGGAGAAAAAAAAAAAAAAAAAAAAAATGCGAATGAATCTTCCATCTGAATGAACATATGGTACACTTTTAAAACAATAATTAGCCTAACATCAAGGCTGAGAGTACCAGTGGTTTAAGAAATAGCAACAACACATCTTGGAACTGACTTTGCAGGTCTCCAAAATATGAAATGTAATTATCCAGTGAGAATTTGAGCTTAATATATTATTAAACCTTGAAGCTGAAAATTAATTATTGCTATCAAGATTAATTTGAATCTAGGTGAAAAAGAAGGTGAGTTATAATCTAACGAATTCAAATAAATGTGCTCTCCTTCATATACTTTTGCAAATCACTGTGAAGGCTTTCTTGCCTTCATTACCTGTGCAGGCCAAACACTTTGGAAACTATTCAAAAGTATAAGGTCCTTTTTCATAATAAATTCTGTATTGTCATGTGTAATACAATCTCAGTATAAAGTCACAGAATGGTAAACTGAGGCATTCAAATGTTCATTGAATTTTCTGCTCTTACAAAACAAATCCAAGGTGGCAGAAGAAAGCTAGGTATCTTTTATAATTAGAAATGCTTTTTTCAAGGCAGCTGAGCCTAGAGGTTATGCTTTGCCTTCTACCACTGGCAGACAAAAACCCAAATTCTTCCAGGACTCCTTTTTTACTATCTAGCTTTGAGGTACAATTTACAAGCTTTGCCCTATATTCCTTTTGCATTTAGTCTCCCTCTGTCACCTATTAACATGCCTTAACTAATCTACTTTTTCATATGAACTCTTTCTGAAGAGTATATCTTCAGTGTGTTTACAGAAGTATAAAGACTCACAGATATTAATATAAAATTGTAGAAAAATTTAACCTTTATCTTCTGTTTTCTTAATCTGCACACATCAGCTAGGAAATTGTAAAGAAATATTTTTAGCTTCATTATATCAAAAAGTATATTAAAAAATCATTATATCAATGCCTTTTTTTCTTCTGTCTTTGATAGTCAGAAAAGTCATCTTCAGGACACTCACCCCCCTGAGCTGGAAGACAGGGATGGAAAGCAGAATAAATTCTCCATAATTCAGGAGGAAACAATTAACAACCTGCTACTTCACCTAGACTATCACAAATCTATGGGACTGGATGGGATCCACCAGAGGGTACTGATGGAGCTGGCCAAAGTACTCACCAAGCCATCAACATCACACTCCATCAATTATCATCAGTCCAGGTCAACTGGGGGGGTCCCAGATAACAAGAGACTTGCCAAAGTGAAACCCACCTACAAAAAGGGTTGGAAGAATGATCCAGGGAACTACAGACCTGTCAGCGTGACCTTGGTGCCAGGAAAGATTATGGAGCAGATCATCTTAAGTGCGATCACATGACAAGTGCAGGACAAATCGGGGGTCGGGCCTATCCAGCATGGGTTCATGCAAGGCAGGTCCTGCTTGACCAACTTGACCTCCTTCTATGACCAACCTAGTGGATGAGGGAAAGGCTGTGCATGTAGTATACCTAGACTTTGTAAAGACTTTGACACCATCTCTCACTGCATTTTCCTGGAGAAACTGGCAGCTCCTGGCTTGGAAAGGCGTGTTATTCACTGGGTTAAAAACTGACTTAACGGCCAGGCCCAGAGAGTGGTGGTGAATAGAGTTAAATCCAGCTGGTGACCAGTCACAAGTGGTGTTCCCCAGGGCTCAGTGTTGGGGCTGGTCCTGTTTAATATCTTTATTGATAATCTAGATGAGGGGATTGAGTTCACCCTCAGTAAGTTTTCAGATGACACAAAGCTGAGAGAAAGTGTTGATCTGCCTGAGGGTAGGAAAGCTCTACAGAAGGAAAAAAAACACAAACCCCAACTCTTTATGTTATTATGAGCTACACTCAAAGTGACTTCTGTAATTAGAGCAGTATTTGAATATCTGAGTCTAGAATGAACACAGTCTTTAGATAGCTTAAGGTATCTACGCGAGACAAAAAAGATCAGAAAATCTACACATTTCAGCTTTTATACTGATAAGTCCTTACTAATCTCTCTCAAAAGAAGAGGAAAAAATAGTGTTCTTAATTTAGCATGGAAAATGAAATAGTCCAGAGCATGGACTTTTTTGTTATTTATCAAATCCTTAAGAACTTGTCTAGACTACACTGTTCATTAGAGATTACTGGGCCACTGAGTATTATGGTAAATATTTTGTAAACAAATATGTAAGTTATTTCTAGGTTAACATTATGTTTCATTATGTCATGGAGCGAATAGAGCACTAAAAAACATAACAATGAGAAGTTCAATTTAGTAAAAGGAGCAAATGATGGATAGGTTGTGTCAGCATAAGATTTTCGTACATTCCCACCCAAACACATATACACGATTAACAGAAACATGCCCCAGTTAGCATTCCAGTGAGTTGGTACAGTTAAGACAAAGGGACTGCTAAACTCTATCTAAGCTTAGGCTACCTCCAACCAATCTCCATGTTGGGTTTTTGGGTGACAAGAGTACACACACCCCAACATCTTCTTGTGGCCAACAGCTAAAAGGCGTCCATTGAAAAAGGTTAAGAGAAGAGGTATCTGTATATTTCACATCTGAGAATTATCAAAAACTCTATAATGGTCCTGTTAATCCCTTGTAGAACACAGCTCCCAGGTAGCCCTTTGATAAAAATCTTCCAACACTGCTGTGTTGTTTCTCCCTACATTTGGGGACACGGATGATGGCCTTCCTTATAGGGGAACCCTTACTGGTCACGGTAAAACCTTATCGAGGAAGCACACCTGAATTTCTTGAGACCTTCAGAGAGCTTGGGTTGAACATTCTTTTTTCTTTTTATCTTTGTTGCCAGTGTAGAAGGTAATAAAGAAAACCAAGTAATAGACAAGCAAAAAGACAGCAGATACTAAGCATGTGGTCACCTATCATAGATCTCCATTCATTCACTGATCTGACCCCAGGTCTTCATTCTATACTCTTCCTCTACCACCATAGTTGCTGAAATGTCTCATAGGGAGGTAAAGAGTATGGGGGGAAAAGTCTCGATCAAATCCATTCTCTGTGTTCCTTCAGAGAGGTTTTAATCTCATTTGCACCCAGTTCTGGTTTAGTGTGGACCCAGAATTTTAATGACTAATTAATTGGTTTTTCTGAACAGACATTTATTCACATTAACAGGCTCATACTGTGTGAACTACAGACTTTTACAGTGCAAGCTATTATCATGCCTGCAGGATGCTGAAAGGGAGATACCACTGCTAATGTGCATTCATTGGCAAGGCAGAAATACAAATTGTATGATAGACACAGTAAATTTTAGTTCCCTGATACACTGCAACACGAGATGAAGGGCAGACAATTCATCCTTCTCTGCAAGGGTGGTGTACCCCGATATGGAAATGGAAGTCAAAAGCAAGTTTACAGCTGCACAGCAGAGACGAAAGTATCTGCTGCAGAATGTCTTCCTTGAGCATTGATTTAATCCCAACAAAATATAAGCATGTAACAAGATGCCTAAATTAGGAATCCAATCCGATAAGGCTACGTTATGGTATGAGAAAGATTCTCCTGGAGGCTTGTATATATATGGATAGGTTTTAATTGCTTTGATTTGGCAGCACAGAAAGTAACTACACCCTTAATTTAGGTGTTTCTTTTAAGAACATAAATGTGGGTGGATGAATCTGGGACTGGGTTTACAGCATAACTGGGTAGGAGTTTCAGTTGTTAAAGGTTCTTTATGTTTTGTTTTCTTTTTCTTCCTAACCTAAAAAAGATGTAGCTGCATTTCCAGTACAGTGAAAAATTTTGTATTTCAGTATTTAAAATGTTATTGTTTTGAATATAAAAAATAGTAATATTGTAAATCATACATATACTACAGTTATGTCAGTTTGATCATAATAGTTAATTCTAAGACATATTTACTCATCCAATACCTCTTTGCTGTGGGACCATCCCTGGCAGAAGGTTTAATCAAGAAAAAGAGGAAATCTTACTGCAAACTCAATCTCACACTTTTGTAAGATCAGAATTTATTGGCTGGTAAACATCACAACTACAGTCTGAGGAAGTGTAAAAATGAACCTTATCTTCTGTTAAGTGTTTTTCCTCCTTTGAAATCCAATAGCTGATCGATGGCGCTTTTTTTTTTTTTTTTTAAATGACATATTAATTTTAATTTACCATACACAAAACTGAAAAAGACAAGACTGAAATGTTATTATTCTGGGTCCACTAACAAGGATTGTAAGTATAAATAGGTTGAAACACCATTACTTTAGCTTCCTCCAACCCTTTTGGAATCCCTGGTAAAATTTTTATAGACTGATATATCTCCTGAATCATATACCACCTTAAAATTACTATTCTTAACCTTTACTGATGTCTCTGGTTTTTAACATCAAGCACCAGATTTTCAACTGTCAAAGATGGATTGGCAGGATCATTATGGGAGACAGATACAAAATTGTAGGAACAAATAGTAAATCAAAAGAATGTTCAATTACTTTGCACATTTACATAATGCCAAAGAAAATTTTTATTTGAACTGTTTGAGATTTTGGATCATGAAATGAATGACATTTGAAAATACCCATGACAAATGCATATTGACAGTACTTTAAAACACATTTAAACATATATTTGTGAAAAAAAAATAAAAATGAAGTACATAAAAAAAAAAGTATCAGAAATTTCTATAGTAGCTTACATAATTTTTCATGCTTAGTAAGATCATGTTATGTTTTTCCCATTACTGCACAGATGTTTTTGTTGGGTTAGAGAAGTGTTTACTTCTGCTGTTTGCACACGAGTCTCATGACAAAAAAGTGCATGTGAAGTAGCTTCTGACCAATAGTTATATTGCTGGTAATATGGTGTCTGTGCTGTCAACTTGTTCAGTGAAGAAGCAGGTAGTGGTGATGTTGTTTGTTTGTAAATGAGTTGTGCAGTTCTCTTCAGATTTTTGCTTCAAAACAGAGGTGTAAACATTAGGCATATTTGTTTCAAAAGTTTGGCTCTCTGTTGCTCACTCCCATACACATAGATATCTATATTTTGAACCAATATCATGAGGATATGGAGCAGTGAATAGTCACAATATCCCAAGAGACCATAGGGTATATTTCTTCTCACAATCTTGTGCAGACATCCTCTTTTGACTGTATTACAGTGACTGGAGAAAAAGTAATTTCTGACACTTCCATAAAAAATTCAGCATATTTCTCTGAGACAATTACCTCTCCTTGTAAATGAGGAAGGGTCTCTACCTTCAGCTCTTCTTTCAGAACCTCACTGTCCTTTGTCAAATTGTTCTATGCGTTCAAAAGCAGCATTAATGCTTCCAAGAACTGGAATTTTTAATAGGGATAGCTCTGATTTTAGGCATTCAGAGAAGGACGGGTTTTTTTGTTTGCTTGTTTGGGTTTGGTTTTTGTTTTTGTTGTTTTTTACTTTCCTCACTGCTGTGCAGTGGAATTATAAAAAAAGTGGAAAGAACAGTGAGCTACTCCCAACAGAAAGATGTACAGTTAAACTGAGTCGGAAAATATGTTAGTCCCAAGGGAAAAATGTAGAGTTATTTGAGAAAAAGTTTAATATCTGGATTCTCAAATGCAGTTGTAGGGCCTTGGAGTTTTGGAAGAACAGATGCCTCCTTATACTTTTCCCTCCATAGACCAGGCTTGAAAGTCACTCTGCACTGTCCATTCTGAGTCTTTTTTCTTCACTTTGGAAAGATGAAGCAACACATCCACTGCACATAGACACAGGGTATCAGATGAGGAGGGAGTCTAACAACGGAAAGACCGACATAGAAGCATGAAAGAACAATGTACCAGAGTTATAAAATGTTTCAGGATTATTTTGTTGTTGTTGTTTTGAGATGTTTTTAGAAGTTCAGAATGGGACTAATTTCATCAAATGCACATATAAGCAGTATAATTCTGCAGCTGAGCCAGCCGTATGCTGCCTTTAATTGAATAATGGAGAAAAACAAGTATTTCTTGGGTGCAGTTCATCTCTTTCTACAGTAGATGTCTAAATTTTATTAAAAAGGAAGACAAAGGTAATTAGCTTCAGTGAACACGTCTAAGCTATAAACTTATAAAGCCAAATAAAATGAATTCCACCTTATTTTTTGGAAACTCTCTTTTTTTAAGTTTTCAAAGAAAAAGAGAATTTTCAAGGATGTATTTTGTTTTAGTCAAAATATTAATTTTGATTTAAAAAGGTTTGGAGATCCATAGTTGGAGAACTATGGATCAGCTCTAAATGACACACAAAAACTATACTAAAACACCTTTTTATATACATTTTTGGATTTTGATTTGTTGATCTTGGAATAGAAACAAAATCACTTTAGAATGTATTGACTGAGAACTGATACAACTGAGTTGTAGTAAGATCTTGAAGAGGAGAGTTTACAAATCGTGGAAGGAGGGGCTGGCTACTTGGGAGGAATATAAGGATATTGTCAGAGGATGTAGGGAGGCAACTAGGAAAGCCAAGGCCTCCTTAGAATTAGATCTTGCCAGAGGGGTCAAGGACAACAGGAAGAGCTTCTTCAAATACATGGCAGATAAAGCCAACGTCAGAGGCAATGTAGGCCCACTGATAAATGAGGGGGGTACCCTGGTGACAGAGGATACAGAGAAGGCAGAGCTATTGAATGCCTTCTTTGCCTCTGTCTACTCTGCCGGAAGTTGTCTTGAGGAGCTCTGTACCCTGGAGACCCCAGATGGAGACAGGACAATGGAGAAGATTGCCTCAGTTGATGAGGATTGGGTCAGGGACCAATTAAGCAACCTGGACATCCATAAATCCATGGGTCCAGATGGGATGCATCCACGAGTGTTGAGGGAGCTGGCTGAGGTCATTGCTAGACCGCTCTCCATCATCTTTGCGAAGTCGTGGGGAACGGGTGAGGTGCCTGAGGACTGGAGGAAGGCAAATGTCACTCCAATCTTCAAAAAGGGCAAGAAGGAGGACCCGGGTAACTACAGACCGGTCAGCCTCACCTCCATCCCTGGAAAGGTGATGGAACGACTTATCCTAGGTGCCATCTCTAGGCATATCAAGGATAAGAGGGTCATTAGGGGCAGTCAGCACGGCTTCACCAAGGGGAAGTCGTGCTTGACCAACCTTCTAGACTTTTATGAAAACACGACGAGGTGGCTGGATGATGGTAGAGCAGTGGATGTGGTCTATCTTGATTTCAGCAAAGCATTTGACACGGTCTCCCACAGCATCCTCGCTGATAAATTGAGGAAGTGCGGATTAGATGAGCCGGTAGTGAGATGGATTATTAACTGGCTGGTGGGAAGAAGCCAGAGAGTAGTGGTCAATGGGGCGGAGTCGAGTTGGAGACCTGTGTCTAGTGGAGTCCCTCAGGGGTCAGTACTAGGACCAGTATTATTCAATATATTCATAAATGACCTGGATGAGGGAATTGAGTGCACTGTCAGCAAGTTTGCTGATGATACCAAGCTGGGAGGAGTGGCTGACACTCCAGAAGGCTGTGCTGCCATCCAGAGAGACCTGGACAGGCTGGAGAGCTGGGCAGGGAAAAACTTGATGAAATATAATAAGGGCAAGTGTAGGGTGTTGCACCTGGGCAGGAACAATCCCAGGTTCCAGTATAGGTTAGGAAATGATCTCCTAGAGAGCAGTGAAGGGGAAAGGGATCTGGGAGTCCTGGTGGACAGCAGGATGACCATGAGCCAGCACTGTGCCCTTGTGGCCAGGAAGGCCAATGGCATCCTGGGGTGCATTAGAAGGGGTGTAGTCAGTAGGTCAAGAGAGGTTCTTCTTCCCCTTTACTCTGCCCTGGTGAGGCCACATCTGGAATATTGTGTCCAGTTCTGGGCCCCACAGTTCAAGAAGGACAGGGAGCTGCTTGAGAGAGTCCAGCGAAGAGCCACCAAAATGATTAAGGGAGTGGAACATCTCCCTTATGAGGAAAGGCTGAGGGAGCTGGGGCTCTTTAGCTTGGAGAAGAGGAGGCTGAGGGGGGACCTGATTAATGTTTATAAATATTTGAATGGTGAGTGTCAGGAGGATGGGGCCAGGCTCTTTGCAGTGATGACCAATGATAGGACAAGGGGCAATGGGTGTAAGCTGGAACACAGGAGGTTCCGCTTAAATTTGAGGAAGAACTTCTTTACAGTAAGGGTGACAGAGCACTGGAACAGGCTGCCCAGGGAGGTTGTGGAGTCTCCTTCTCTGGAGACATTCAAGACCCGCCTGGACGCCTTCCTGTGCGAACTCATCTAGGTGTTCCTGCTCCGGCAGGGGGATTGGACTAGATGATCTTTCGAGGTCCCTTCCAATCCCTAATATTCTGTGATTCTGTGATCTTTTTTTTTAGGCAGTGAAGTCAAAAGATACAACTGACAACATTTGGAGCTAACCTGTGGCAAAAGAATTTGGTATTTTTATAGTCAGAGATAAGATGACAGTTGTGTTTTGTAATTAATCAAAGCCCACCAAAGATAGGAGACTTTCCATGTTTTATGTGTTTTTGGGATAGTATGTATAAGGTACTTGTGTATAGTATAGAATCTTAGAATCATTTTGGTTGGAAAAGAACTTTAAGATCATTGAGTCCAACTGCAAATCTAACACTGCCTAGTCCACCACTAAACCATGTCCTTACATACCATATCTATAGGTCTTTTAAATACCTCCAAGGATGGTGACTCAACCACTTCCCTGGGCTGCCTGTTCCAATGCTTGATAAACCTTTTAGTGAAGAAATTTTTTCCTAATATCAAATATAAAACTTTCCTGAAACAACCTGAGGCCATTTCTTCTTGTTCTGTCACTTGTTGCTTGGAAGAATAGACCAAGACCCACCTCTCTGCAACCTCCTTTCAAGTAGTTGCAGAGAGCAATGACGTCTCCCCCCAGTCTCCTTTTCTCTAGATTAAACAACCCCAGTTCTCTCAGCTGCTCTTGCTCTAGACCCATCACCAGTTTCATTTCCCTTCTCTGGACATGCTCCAGCACCTCAGTATTTTTTTGTAGTGAGGGGTCCAAAACTGGATGCAGTATTTAAGTATGTATATAATACTTCTAAGATATAACCCCTTATGTACATGTCAAATATTTTAACTTTTTTTCATATATATCTTACACATGACAGAGGTCCTTCCATAATGCAAAAATAATATTATTAATACTGGAAAATTATAGCTAAAATACTACATTTCTTCAGTTTTAAATTGAGAGTAGACTTTTGCTAACTTCTTCCAAGTCATCTGTAGAATGGCATAAATAATAGAAGGTTGGATTAAATTAATATAATATATAGCATAATATTCAAGGGGAAAAGTATTTTAATTTTATTCAGGTTTTTGACAATGATTCAAAGACCAAAAGGAAGTGCAATTGAACAAACTAAAATTAAGGTTACACATTGGAGAAGTGAGGTCTAGCAGATAGAAAGATTTCAAAATGTAATGCTGAAATCCCCATGTTAATTACTGAACAGACTGGAGACAGTAGTAGGAAACGTAACTATAGCACTGAATTGTTAAGTGTAAAAATAACATTTTTTAACAGAACATTTTTACATTGAAACTCCATGGATCCATTGTTTTGGGGGATATTTTGGTTGTTGATCCATGCTCTCTGAGGTAAGATATCCTATGTTAATGGAGTTGTTCCATATGCAGCACAGTGCTATCTGATATAAACACTCAGAAATACCTAAATGGCATTTACTGTGTCTCAGATCTCTGTGCCTGAACAGATCGAGCTGTGAATGTTCCCATTCCCTGTTCATAAGGTACGGTCTTTCTGCAGAGTTATGTTGGTTGTCTATGGTCTTTTTGTGTTTTGCTGTGTAGATTTTCTACAAATCCTCTTGAACACTAAAAATAGTTTGCTGCACTTTTTAGAAAATTGGAGCTAAATTAAATGGTGTGTAGTTTCCTACTGCTATCCTGCTTTTTTTTCTCTCTAGATAATAGTAGTACACTGGCTATTTGCAGATATAAGGACCCTTTCTGCCACTCAGTGAGCTTTTAAAACTGTCACCTACTGTCAGAGATTCTGCAATTTCAGTCCTTACCTCAAGCTGTTTCTAGTCAGTCCTGTTCTGCAAAGATTTTAAAAGTGTATAAACTTAACATATTTGTTATAATCTTCGTAATATCCTTATGTTTGCATTTATAAATCAGTTTTGCTATTTACCACTTTGGTAAGACTTTTCCTATTGATTTAAAATAAGACTCCAATTTAGTTCGCATTAAAGTAACTGTCAAAACCTATTGATTTTAGCAATGCAGAAGTGGGACCCTAGATATCTCGTATCTTCTTAAACTGCAGTAAGGCTGCCCTTGTAGCCTGGACTAAAAACTTGTGTTTCAATTAATCTCTTTTCAATGTCTGCTTCTACCTTAAATCAACTTCATTTCCTTTGTAGTCAGTAGAGAGGTACAGGCATTCCTAACTCACGGCAATGACCTAAATTAGATACTGCTTCAGAAGAATGACTTTCACTTGAGAAGTGTCAGTCTCTTGATTCACTATATGTTCACCAGGGCAATCTATGAGATTAGGTGAGATATGGGTATCAATACCATAGACCCTCAAAGACAACTTAATTATCTAAGTAGGTTCCTAGCATCAAATGGGATGTCCCAAAGTATTCACCTGCTCTCCAACTGCCAGTCAAGAATGGTACAAATCTCCTTCACTTTGTCATATGTCAGCACCTTACAGATGGCTCAACTACTCTGTCATGTCTCAGGGGCACTAGATGGCTGTGTTAGGTTACTGAATCATACTCCTACTCTCATGTCTCTCAGATGAGATAAGTATCTCCTATAGGGTGGGCTTCAGCTCCATGTTAAGATGTCTAGGTTCCTACATGTAGATATCTATATGTGAAGTATTCTAAACTGAAGCCATCAGCTGGGATCAAGTTGATATAACACTACAAAAGCTGGAGGTGGGGGTTCAGCTCACCTTGAAGTAGATGTTTATGTTCAAATCAATTCTTTCAGCATACACATCTAGTGAAATTTGAGATTCCTTAGGGAAACTTGCTTCACCTCCAGAAGCTGGTCCAGAAATGCCTGGTTTCTTTCAGGTCCTGAGCCTCACCTGGCACCCTAGTGCAGGTATACTGGATAGTCTATCAAGTCCACACTGTCCTCACTGCTCTTAAGTGAATTCTTTTCCTGAAAACAAATATCTGAATTTCACTCTAATTTGTGTGCTTAAAATTAGTTCCAATACATTTTTTTGTTTCTAATGTCTAAGTCTATGCTCTTTCATTTAATGGTCTACCCATTTACTCCACCTTTTCTTCCTTTTCATATGTTTTTATCTTTGTTAATATTACCCTGCTCAGTGCAGTCAGATTAATGCCGGATTTTTGAATGTTTTTAGTTTGTTTTCTAGCTGAGCTATATTTAATTCTACAGGCATATTTTTTCCTACCCTCAGTGAGTGAGGTATCAAACAGCAAATACCAGATTTTTGCCTATGTTATAGATAAGGACAATATTTATCTAGCAGCCTCTAATTTACTGCAACTTGCTATTCTTGAAAATGTGGTACCAGCCTCAGCAACGATGTTGTTTTATCTTCAGGGCACCTTTCCTGATCATGTTACGAGGATAAGGTGTTGGGATGTACTCACCTCATTCAATACCACCACAATCACAGCCTCAATTTTGTCAGCGGGTATGTCCCTGCTACCTGCAGTTTTACGTCACTATAGTGTTTTTGTTATAACTGAAGTATAAACTATATGAAAGGAAGACATGGCCTTACACCACTACAGCAAAATTCCTGCTCTGATTGTCTCCTCACACTACTGTAAAACAGGTTTCACATCAGTATCACCTCATCGTTAGGCTAGAATTGAGCTTTATAACTCCTTTTTCAAAAATAACTGATCACATATGACCTTACCTGGTACCAGGTCATTGACTCACAGCTTGGCAGTAGGCAGACATTTACTGTCAAGCAGAACTATTCTCAGCTGATTCTGAATCAACATATTGCTTCCATCATACTAAATTGCTTGCAAATCTCAAAACAGACTTCTAGGTAAAAAAAAAATAAATTCTAAAGCTTGTTGAAAATTGACTAGGACAACTAGCACTAAACAGAAAGCTTTGGATTGATGCACAGTTTGTTTTCTGACTGAAGTTTCTCCAGAACAGTGTGTTCCCCACTGTGCAAATTTATTACTCGTAGCCTTTGGGATTTGTTTGTTTCCCTTGCAGTTTATGCTGCTGGCTCTACTTTGGTTATACCATCTGTTGTTCTTTCCTCTTTCTTAGTGTTTCTTTTTCTCTGTGTCCTCCATTCCAAGATACATTAGGTGCTGTGTGTCTCAAAGGATATTTGGGATCTTTTAGCTGTGCTGTGCAACATTATCAACCACCAGTGATGGAGAATCCTGAGCTCCTTCTCTCGTGCTCCAAAAAGTATGAAACTGCTTTAAAACGCAATTTATTTTTAGCCTTCTGGAAGATTTCTGCATGTACATTTGATTCTTGCACCTCTATTGCAAAATGGGCATAGGTTTCTCCCCCAAGGTCAAATTTTGTTATCTCAATATTGATAACTTGCAAACAAAGTCTTGTCACAGTTAATATTTTCTTTTTTAGTCCTTATTTCCTGAAATCATCTAAACACAGGGAAATTTTCAGCTTTTCTTTTAAAATGTATTTATATATCCTTTGCTTGAAGAGATACGAAAATCCTGCCACAAGTATTTGGCAGAATAAACATGGGCTAGAAGAATGTAACACTAAATCAAAACTGACACACAGCTACTTCATAACTCTCATAATTTTTAAAGAAAATATGTAATTACATAATTTCAAAAATATGATAGAAATTTTTCATCTGTGCGTTCCCCAGGATCTGTGCTTTAAGGAAGAGAAAAATCTTTCTTAGATAAGTGTTCTTAGGTGTAAATGTTGAGGGAAAGTTGGAGCAGAACTGAATTATGTCAATCTTTTGTGTCTGAATTGACATTGTGATATGCACATTCTATATTTAGTCTGAAATAGCTTGCATTTTAAAGCAAACCACAGTCATTTTAAACAGTTGTGAGTTCATGGAGTGCCAGAGCACTGTGTTAGATCAGCCACATGGTTATGTGCATTTACACTCTATTGTTTGGTTACCTGTGTATGCTTTGTAGCTTACAGCTTTATTTACCTCTATGCAGTAGCTAGAGTAACTTCATGAATCATGGTTTAAGAGGGAAAACACACAGAACTGTTTTAATAAGAGGACAGTGAATGAAGGAATACTTATTTTGTACATAACTACATAATAATAAATTTCTGTCACAACCAACTACTCTGTAATTTTGCAGAGTATCACATTTGGTTGTTTTCTTGCTCCTAAACTATAATTTTATATTGAAACCGTATTCAGCGAGAGAACTCTTAACGCAAAAAGCCTGACCCATTCATTCTTCTATTTCATATAGTGGTACAAATAGCAACTGATAAATTGCAAAGGTTTGCCATGTGTGCAGTAATAGAAGTGATATGAAAGGATATAACCTGGACTTTGTGTTATTTCCCGTGTCTTGTGCTGCCATGTGGGTTGCTTTTAATGATTGTTTGATTATTTTTTATTGTAGAGAGGGAGGCTAATGCCCTTGAAATAGCATTTTTCAGATGCTACAAAACAGAAATGTTGAAATGAGTTCCCTCAGGAGGAGGGCAAGTGCATTAATGGAAGTATTAAAAAAGTTGATCAGCTTACCAAGTCAAACTAGTTACACTGACTGTATAATGTAATCTGTGCTGCACTGTAAATTATTATCTTATACCTTTCAAAAATGGCAAGCAGTTGATAAAGCTCTCTGAGGAATTTTCCATCCCTCTGCCTATCCATATGTCCTTCCATCACTGGTGTTTGGAGAAACAGCTGTCTTTAAATATTATACAGTAATTCTATGCCAAAGGAATTCATGCATTACCAAAGCTAGCATTGTCTTGTGCATCCTAAAGGTGATTAATTTCTTAACAGGTTTTAGAAGATGCATTCATTTATTCAATAGCCTCAACAATAAGCATGAACTGTGGAATGTAGATTACTTCCTATTGTTTCAGTTGTTAAGTAGATGATAAATCCCAAAAAAAGCAAAATGTTTATCCCACAGTTTGTGTTATTGTCACACAAAATTATATACAACATTCATAATGAAGAGATAATAGTAATGTTGCACTGCTTTGAGCAAACACAAAGAATGAATAAACTTCAAGGCTCAACAGTTTATTTCAATGAGAAAATCAAATTTTTGAAAAGTGAAACAACAATCCTGTTACTATGCTATACCATATAATGTGAAGTGTTTACATACTACTATTATTAAAGCAGTGTTTTTCAGCTGTCATTGAACAAGTAAAAGGAGCTATGGAATACTAAAGAGAGAAGAGTAGAGAATTAGTCAGAATATGATACATTCAATTATTTGGATTAGATTCATCATATTTTTGGGTGCAAGCTGGCTGCATAACTCATCAGTTGTGTCTTTTATAGAGTCAAGGGTACTTCCCACTAAAATCTCCATCCATCACTCGAGAATAACATAAATCTCCCATAGATCTTCTATCATATTCATAAGCCTCATGTAGATGTCTTAGATACCCTAGAGCACCTTAAATGACAATATAGAGCTATCTTCATAGAATCATAGAATCATAGACTGGTTAGGATTGGAAGGGACCTTAAAGATCATCTAGCTCCAACCCCCCTCCCATCATCAGGGACACCTTCCACTAGACCAGGTTGCCCAAAGCCTCATCTAACATGGCCTTGAACACTTCCAGGGAGGGGGCATCCACAACTTCACTGGGCAACCTGTTCCAGTGTCTCACCACCCTCACAGGAAAGAATTTCTTTCTAGTATCCAATCTAAACCTCTCCTCTTTCAGCTTAAAGCCATTTCCCATGGTTCTGTCATTAACTGCCCTTATGAAAGGTTTGTCCCCAGCTTTCTTGTAGTTCCCCTTCAGATACTGGAAGGCCACTATAAGATCTCCCCAAAGCCTTCTCTTTTCGAGACTGAACAGTCCCAACTCTCTCAGCCTGTCCTCACAGGAGAGTTGCTCCAGCCCTCGGATCATCCTCGTGGCCTCCTCTGGACTCATTCTAACTGGTCCATGTCTTTCTTGTGTTGGGGGCTCCAGAACTGGACGCAGCACTCCAGGTGGGGCCTTACGAGAACGGAGTAGAGGGAGAGAATCACCTCCGTTGATCTATTGCCAGGCTTCTCTTGATGCAGCCCAGACTACGATTGGCCTTCTGGACTGCAAGCACACATTGCAGACTCATGTTGAGTTCTTGTCCACCACCACTCCCAAGTCCTTCTCTTCAGAGCTGGCTTCAAGCCACTCATTGCCCAGCCTGTATTTATGTTTGGGATTGCCCCGATCCAGATGCAGGACCTTGCATTTGGCCTTGTTGAACTTCATGAGGTTAGCACAGGCCCACCTCTCAAATCTGTCAAGGTCCCTCTGGATGGCATCCTGTCCCTCCAGTGTGTCAACCGCACCACTCAGCTTGGTGTTATTGGCAAACTTGCTGAGGGTGCACTTAATCCCACTGTCCATGTGTCCAACAAAGATGTTGAACAGCACTGGTCCCAATACTGAACCTTGAGGGACCCCACTTGTCACCGGTCTCCATTCAGACATTGAGCTGTTGACCACAACTCTTTGAGTGCAACCATCCAGCCAGTTCCTTATCCACCGAGTAGTCCATCCATGAAACCCATATGTTTCCAATTTAGAGACAAGGATGTCATGAGGGACAGTGTCAAACACCTTGTACAAGTCCAGGTAGATGACATCATTTCCTTTAGCCTTATCCACCAATGTTATGACCCCATCATAAAAGGCCACCAGATAGGTCAGGCATGATTTGCCCTTGATTAAGCCATGCTGGTTGTCACGACTCACCTTCTAACTCTCCAGGTACCTTAGCATAGTTTCTAGGAATATCTGCTCCGTGATCTTCCTGGCACTGAGGTGAGACTGACTGGCCTGTAGTTCCCTGGGTCTTCCTTGTTACCCTTTTTAAAAATGGGGGTTATGTTCCCCTTTTTCAGTCTGAAGGAACTTCTCCTTCTCCTGGACCCTTCCTTGGCTTTCTGGTACTTCAGCAGTGTGGTAGTTTTAAGAATGTTTATTTAGATGACCACAGTGTAAACGTCTGCACTTCAGCTAGTCATCCTATCTTGTTAAAAATAAAATAAAATAAAATAAAATAAAATAAAATAAAATAAAATAAAATAAAATAAAATAAAATAAAATAAAATAAAATAAAATAAAATAAAATAAAATAAAATAAAATAAAATAAAATAAAATAAAATAAAATAAAATAAAATAAAATAAAATAAAAAGGGCATGATTTGTATTATTTGTATTACTGTGCTCTGTGTGTGTGTGTGGTGAACTGCCTGCTAAGATGCTTATTGCACCTTGCTCTACAAGGAGCTTAGTGCTCAGCTCAGATGTAGACTTACATATGGTCAGATGAATCCCAGGCTTTCTTATTAATAAATGAATAGCATCTGTTGAAAATACTAAGGCATTCTTAATGTGGATCCTCTTCTTGGTAAAAAAGGTAACTTAGAGAAACTCTAATATCAGAAAGCATTAGCTTCCTTGTCGCTGTTAAGCAGAAGTAGATCAATCCAATTACTAGATTAGTATGAAAAGGTGTGATAACATCCACTTATATTATTTACTGGGGCCTCACTTCATCCAAGTGGCTAGTGCACTTGGATCCCTGAAGTGCACTGTTATTCCTTTTGCAAGAAAATTAGTGGGCAGCAGACAAGAGAGTAGTAAATTACCTTAATCTCCTCTTAATTACAAATGCACAGTTCCTGCAGACAGGCTTTGAACTGGGTGGAATTTAATAGTAGAGCAGCACAATCCTGGCTTGCATATCAGAAATTAAAAGTCAAAATTCCTCTTGCTTGGGCAACTCATGTTGTTTTTTTTTTTTCTCTAGAAAAAAGTCAGATTTCAACTACTGCTGAACAGTACTTAACATAGAGTCAAGTTTTTTTCTGTTCCTTACACTGTCCCACCAGTGAGTAGGCTGGAGTTGAGAGGGGACACAGCTGGAACAGTTGACTCCAACTGACCAAAGAGGTATCCCATACCATATGATGTTGTGCTCAGCAATAAAATTAGAGGGGGTAGAGGTTTGACAGGGGCTACCATTGCTCAGGAACTGGCTGGACACCAGTAAATTGGTGGTGAGAAATTTGCATGAGTTGTTTCACTTGTGTTTTTTTTTCCCCCCCTCTCTATTTTTTTTTTTTTTTTCCACTTTCATTATTTAAGAAAACTATTAACTCTCTCTGTCTCAAACCATGAGTTTTCTCACTTTTACTTTTCCATTTCTTCCACTCATCTTGCTGGAGGACAGTGAGGGAGTGGCTGTGTGGGGGTTAGCTGCCCACTGGCATTAAACCATGACACTAACTCTGCGTTATTTATTGGTTTAAAATAGACATAATCACAGAGGCCATTCCAACAGTCTCTAATTTAGAACAGGACATTGGATGTGATTGCTGTTAGTCAGTTCAGATTACAAGTATCTCTGGAGTAGAACCTTTAACACATGAAAAAATGAACCAAATGCATGAAAAAAAAAAAAAAAAAAAAGATAGCAGCACTCTAAAGTGTTCAGATTTGTCCCTTGGTTATCAGGCTTACCAGTATACCAGTCTTTTGATGATTATTTACTAGGCTGCCCAGAAAGATTTAATACGGTATTTTCAATGAGGTTAGTTAGACCAATTTTCTGAGATGGGAGTGGGTGGAGAAGCAATAGTAAAAAAAAAAAAAAAAATTCTGAAGAATGAAAAAATAGGGAAATTTCAGCAAAATCTCTACTGAAATTCCAGGTAGATTCCTCACAATGTCTAGTCTGATTTTCATCAGCCTCAATAGAAAGAGCTTTAAGAGGCTTTGGGATAGTATATCTGGTAGCTGCTTTAACCTATTGTATAATGTTACATGACTTCTCAGCTATCAATTGGCTGCTTTCCAATTGGGTGTCCTAATACACCAGTTCATCAATTCATCCAAATTATCCCTTTTTTGAAGAGGGCATCAGTAAAACTTTATGCTGTTAATCCAGTCATTTTTTCTTAAAAGCTACACTGAACTAAAATGGATAGAATAATTAGATTTAAATTAATGTCCATATTTATATGTAGTTAATTAGAATACTTTCTTTTATATCCCTAGTTTGATACTGACACCATGTCCTTTTAAATGCCAGTCAACTTTAAAAATGCTCGAAACCTATTCGAGTCTTTCATTGTAATCTAAAAGATATTTATTTTTTTATTTACTCATATCTTGATTGTTAGGCTGCCTGGTGCTTTTTCATTTTACTTATATTTGATATCCATTCCATTCCAATATACAAGTATTGACTACCAGAGGGTTTTCAAAATGTAGAATGCAGGGAGTTTGGAAAATCACTGTTAAAGTTGCAATTTGTGATTTTAGATATTAATTAAAGTACAAAATTCAGAAGGAACTTCTTTACTGTGAGAGTAACAGAGCACTGGAACAGGCTGCCCGGGGAGGTTGTGGAGTCTCCTTCTTTGAAGACATTCAAGACCCACCTGGACGCCTTCCTGTGTGAACTCATCTAGGTGTTCCTGCTCTGGCAGGGGGATTGGACTAGATGATCTTTCGAGTTCCCTTCCAATCCCCCGCATTCTGTGATTCTGTGAAAATTTATTTTGTATGTAAAACAAGAAAGAACTCTGGAAACCTTGTAATCAAAAAATTGAAAAAGCATGTAATGTCTGTCATTTTTATTACAGTCTACCCCTTTTTGATGGATTTTTATAATTACCAGCAGTCTGGTCAGGCTCCTGGATACCCACAAATGAAATGGCTGCCGGGCATGCACACATCTATTTTACATTGTATGACCAAGAGAAGGGTGAGACCTAGCCATAGTCTGTGCAGTAGATTTGTGCCTGTACAACAAGCCTAACATGATTTTAACTCACAGATCCAAATAATCCCAGAGACATATATAGGGCACTGTACCACAGAAGTAATTTTCTGCTTTTTGATTTTTAAATGTTAGCAGGTATGGAAATGTTTTACCAATAAGTCAAGGGAAGGATATACTGTCCCTTTTGTCCCCAAGAATCATGAAGTCATTCAGATGAGTCTCAGTAATCTAGAAAATGAATAATGATCTCAAAGATTTATTTTTCTCTGCAAATATTTAAGGCCTTTTTGTCATTGTTATTAATTATATTTTACATAACAAAACCAAGGTTGTTACACGTTTTTTTTTTTTAAATACGAAAGGTTATGTTCTTTATATGTTCCTTACTGTGCCAAATGAATGAATAGTTGGATGAATAAGTGAGTGAATATCAAAGAGACTAAAAGGTCAAAAAGACAAAAAAGGTAAATAACAGCACAGTTATACTGACGAGCTTATGAAGCCACTACATTTCACGATGTACAAAAATGCTCATCTCATTTATAGTGGATATCCATAGTATTAAAAGGGTGCAAAGATGGCTCATGTTTATGAGAATAAGGCATGCCTATTTAACTTAGATAATATTGATAAAAGAGTCTGTTAGATACTGAGGTGGGTTGTTTGTGTTTGTTTTTTGTTGTTTTTTTGTTTTTTTTTTAACTGTGTACCTGATCTAACAATATTCAAAGGGTGATTAAGCTAGTTATTTTGTCAGTGAAGGCATTATGACAAGGGATCCTACCTGTGAACATTAAAATGGCAATCAACATGGTTTTATGGAAAAGGTACCTTGTCAAACTAATGTGATTTATTTTTCCATAATGTTTAGTTGATAACTGCATTGACATAATACAGTTAAACTACTATAAAGCAGTTGTGCCTGTCTTTCTTTAAATTATGAAGAAAATCACAGAATCTTGCAGAATCGCAGGGTTTGGGTTGAAAGGGACTTCAGGAGATCATCTAGTCCAACTCCCCTGCCAAAGCAGGTTTCCTACAACAGGCTGCACAGGAGAGTGGCCAGGCGGGTTTTGAAGATCTCCAGAGATGGAGACTCCACAACCTCTCTGGGCAGCCTGTTCCAGGGCTCTGTCACCCTTACAGTAAAAAAGTTTTTCCTTAATTTGTCTGGAACTTCTGGTGTTCCAGTTTTTGCCCATTGCCCCTTGTCTTGTCACTGTCTACTACTTAAAAAAGCCTGGCCCCATCTATTTGGCCCCTGCACTTCAGATATTTATAGACATTGATAAGATTTCTCTCTCAGTCTTCTCTTCTCCAGGATGAAGAGTTACAGCTCTCTCAGCCTTTCCTCATACGGGAGATGCTCCAGGCCCCTCATCATTTTTGTAGCTCTTTGTTGGACTCCCTCTAGAATAACTGCTATGCAAAATCAACAAAGCTTAAATACCAGCTACGGGAAATATTTCAGAAAGTAATTACAAATGAATTTATACAACAGGATGTGCAACCAGATGTCTCTGAAAAGTTAGTTGTTGCTTTTCAACATCTGCATCAATGATTTAGTCAAATTTGCTGATAATGGATTATTAGTGAGTGATAAGTAATGGAGAAAGACCAACTCTACTAAATCATGTTGCTTAAGAAAATTACTTTTATTTGGCAGCATATGTTTTAACAGAGCCAAATGAAAGGGCATACAACAAGGAACAAATAATATGTAGGTCACACTTGCAGGATGGGAAATGGCGTCCTGGTGTTCAGTGACATTGAAGGACTTGGAGGAAATAGCAGCTAATTAAGTGAACATGAGCTCCCTGGGCAACACTACAGTTAAATAGATGAATATGTTTTGGAGATGCATAAATAGAAAAATATTAAATAGAAGTGAGGATGCTTTGTTTGTGTACAGCATTTGTGAGACTTCTACTAGCATACCTACAAGCATTTTTTTTGGTGACTATCTTTAAAAGGGATGTTGAAATATTAAAAATAGTATAGAAAAAAATTACAAGAACAACTCAAGATTTGGGAAACTAGTAAAGTATACCCAAGATAAGATTATGAAGTCATTGTGTACAAGCCCATATCTGGAAAAAGTAAAAACAAACAAACAAACAAAAAAACAACAACCTCCCCCCAAAAAAAACAGCAAACAAAACAATTCTGATAAGAGACAGACCTCTAACACACTGGAGTAGCCAGTGATGGGACAATACACGAATTCAGAATACAAATACAAACAAGAAGCAAATCTTAAAATTATAGATTTGTACAATTATTTAGGTTGGAAGGGACTTTAGGAGGTCATCTAGACTAATCTCCTGCTCAAAGCAGTTAAGTTACTTCAAACAAGGCCTTTTCAACTCAAATTTGAAAGTCCTTGAGGATGGAGATTTCACAACCTTGTTAAGCAGCCTGTTCCAGTCCTTACCCATTAATTCTGAGATTATTCTTCTTAAATCCGAAGATTTTGCTGCAGCTTAGAGTCATTGCTTCTCATTTTGACTGTATGCCTCCAAGTGGAGTCTGGTTATCTTTTTTCTAAATTTCCTTTAGATATTAATCCCAGTTTTTAGGTAGATACTTAACAGTGCCATCACTGAAAATTAAATGTAGTTTGGTGACAAGAAAATCCCTCTATTTTGTGAGTGATCTGGATAGAGTTTCCAAGAGATGTAGGGTTCAAACAAATTTTGGGCCTGATACAGGAATTGATGGATTAAATTATATGATTCCTACAACTTAATTTATTTAGATGATGACTTAATTTACTGTAAAAGTTCCTGTCAGACATTAAACTCATGATACTATGAAGTTAATGAATACCGAAAGTACTGTGGTATAGTAATTAGCAGCACTAAACTCTTTCTGGATAGCAAGGGCATAAAGTCCCTCCCTGTTCTATTAGTGATGCTCATCGTATTTTCCTAACAGTGTTGTGCTGGTGCATTCATTATTGTTTGGAGTCTTAGTCTTAGTAGTCTTGGTAATGGTATTTACTGTCTTATGGAGATAAAATAATAGGCTGAAGTTAATACACTGAGCATAAATTTGGGATTCTTACCTACATTATGTGTCCATAGGATAAATTTTCATAACTTTTCTATAGTTTGGACTAACTGTGCCTCAAATGCCTACTCCTATCCACAGATCATGGAAAGGAGTATAGGTGAATGATTAAGGAACTGGTATGGTACACCATCAACAACTGAAATAGGGTGAGATGAGTCCAAGGAAAGCTTGTGTAAGAAAAATAAATATTAATAAAGAAACCATACACATAAAACCTGAATTTCTGAGTTCACAAAACATGATCCTTATATTATTGCTTTGTCCTAAATAGTGCAACAAGTATGATGAAAGGACTAGAGAACATGAATTATGAGGAGCAGTTGAGAATACTAAGCTTAGAGAACAATGATAGGTCATCTCATTGCTATCTACAGTGATAACATAAGAAGGAACAGAGAAGGAGCTGCTGTTCTTATGTTTCTGGAGTTTGGTGACAAGACAGAAGGGTTTGATGGGTGGACCACTTGGTGGATAAGGAACTGGCTGGCTGGTTGCACTCAAACAGTTCTGGTAAACAGTTCAATGTCCAAGTGGAAACTGGTGGTGAGTGGTGTCCATGAATTAACAATTATTTTTGTAGAAAGTACCTTATTGCAACTTTCAGTTGCTTTCTTTTTTCCAACATGTGCCAACTGATTCATGTATTCTGTCTTTTTGCTTGTTACAGCTTCTCTGTGTACTTCTATATCCCCTGATTCTGATGCATCCTCTCATGGTATGTACTACATGTTTCTCTTCTCTCATTCTCTCCCCTGAACTTTGAGACAGAGAATGTGGCTTTGTTAACCTGGGACTTGAAAGGGAACTTGTGCCTCTCCAGGCAGAATAATCAAAACATTTGTGTATCCTTCATAACTCAGAGTTTGTGTCTAAATATCAACAGTGCAGGGAGTTCTGCCATGCTATTTCACCACCTAGTCACTGGACTGTGTCTACACATAACAGGTATAGGTTCAGTAGTTTTGCATGCTACATAACTGAGTCCTGGGTAGCCCATGGAAAGTATCATAGAATCACAGAATGCTAGGGATTGGAAGGGACCTCAAAAGATCATCTAGTCCAATCCCCTGCCAGAGCAGGAACACCTAGATGAGGTCACACAGGCGGGTCGTGAATGTCTCCAGAGGAAGAGACTCCACAACCTCCCTGGGAAGCCTGTTCCAGTGCTCTGTTACCCTCACAGTAAAGAAGCTTCTTCTCAAGTTTAAGCGGAACCTCCTGTGTTCCAGCTTACACCCATTGCCCCTTGTCCTATCATTGGACACCAATGTGAAGAGCCTGGCTCCATACACCTGACACTCACCCTTCATATATTTATAAGCATTAATGAGGTCACCCTTCAGACTCCTCTTCTCCAAACTAAAGAGACCCAGCTCCCTCAGCCTTTCCTCACAAGGGAGATGCTCCACTCCCTTACTCATCTTGGTGGCTCTGTGCTGGCCTCTCTCAAGTAGTTCCCTGTCGTTCTTGAACTGTAGGGCCCAGAACTGGACACAATATTCCAGATGTGGCCTCACCAAGGCAGAGTAGAGGGGGAGAAGAACCTCTCTTGACATACTAACCACACCCCTTCTAATGCACCCCAGGATGCCATTGGCCTTCCTAGCCACAAGGGCACAGTGCTGGCTCATGGTCATCCTGCTGTCCACCAGGACTCCCAGATCCCTTTCCCCTTCACTGCTCTCTAGGAGATCATTTCCCAACCTATACTGGAACCTGGGGTTGTTCCTGCCCAGATGCAACACCCTACACTTGCCCTTATTATATTTCATTAAGTTTTTTCCTGCCCAGCTCTCCAGCCTGTCCAGGTCTCTCTGGATGGCAGCACAGCCCTCTGCTGTGTCAGACACTCCTCCCAGCTTTGTATCATCAGCAAACTTGCTGACAGTGCATTCAATTCCCTCATCCAGGTCATTGATGAATATATTGAATAATACTGATCCTAGTACTGACCCTTGAGGGACTCCACTAGACACAGGTCTCCAACTAGAGTCTGCTCCATTGACCACCACTCTGACTTCTTCCCACCAGCCAGTTCACAGTCCATCTCACTACCTGATCATCTAACCCACACTTCCTCAATTTGGCAGCAAGGATGCTGTGGGAGACCATGTCAAATGCTTTCCTGAAATCAAGATAGACCACATCCACTGCTCTGCCATCATCTAGCCATCTGGGACTGTGATTAATTATACTTAAATTATATATTTAAATATATATTGCAGTTACTGCAGCTTATACTTGCAACATATAGCTCAAATGTTGAATTAACATCTTTTAAGTGAGATGTAATAAAAAAGCAGAAGAAGACCTGATTTTATGTAGAATTTTTTGTTAAAACAAGAAGAAGTGTACTGGAAGAAAGTTGGTTCTGCAAGTATGTTGGTACTTCTTTTTTTTTTTTTTTTTTTTTTTTTTTTTTTTCATTTTCATAGGTAACCACAATTAAACAGCTTTAGTGGGTACTATTAGACAGACCAGAATGGTCACCAGTGAGCCCTGCCTAACATCTTGCATGCTGTACAGTCTTGAATGCTTGTAACATTGCCAATTATTTTGTGGTGATAATATTTAACAAAGACTGATTTTGCCAGCTGGCAGCAAAGATATTCACTATTCCCTATCCTCTCTACCACCACCACATCCCCCTCCAGCCTGTATCGTGAGATCTTTACCATCTCAAAGTGATACTAGAAATAAGCAGATGGCACCTAATTTTAATATCTCATCTGAAGGATAACATCTCCTGGTAGTGCAACTGCCCTCCTAATAACTGGCCTTGGCATCAACATGCTGCAGAAACCCACTCCCAATGTACGATTCTTTCTGTATGCCGTCGTTAAAGGCCTTTTTTTACTACCTCTTTTATGCACAGTTTCATCACTGCGACTAAAATAGACATTTCAAAAGCTGAGAGGATTTTACATAACAGGACCCTTCTTGTCATTCTTCATTTCCTTGAAGTCAGTTTTCAAAATAATTTGCTGCATTTTTGTTATGTAGTAGATCACGCAATGCATCAGTGCAGAAGGTCTCTACTTTCCTGCAAGCAAGGTACAACTGGAATAACACTCAGGGCCATAGAGTTATTCTTGCACAGGATACAGAAATGTCTTTTATTAATTGGGACTAACCAAGCCTATATCAAATTACTAATTTAACATGGGCAGAAGAAGAAGCTAAACAAAAGACTACAAATGTTCTCATATAAAATGTTCTACACCATTACAACAATGTTGCAGTGATGTTGAGAAGATGCAAAAGAAAGGCAACTGACTAAATTAGTACAAAAGACCTACAACTATAAACAAAAAATTTTCTTGAGTGTTACGTTTGGCTAAAAAAATTAAGGCTAGAACTCAATAGACAAAAATTGATCTGCTGAAATTCAGGTATAGTTAATGGAAAATACAGTAATGAAGCAGAGTACTCTACCCATCACCTCTTAAACAGGTTGTTAAAAAGGCAGTTAAATATGATAAATTTTTTGAAAAATACTTTTGAGAAGAGCAAGGTGGGCAGAATATGGTAGTGCTGCACTAACCGAAGCTTTACTGAGAGCCTTGTGAGATTCACTCTGCCCTTTTTCCACTTGTTCCTCCTTTCCCTCCTCACTAAGAAAAAAAAAAAGAAAAAAAAATATCTGTTTACTTAACCAGCAGCTCAGGGTTATATAGATTCTGTCTCACTATAGGAAAAAAACAAGCCCTTGCAAGCCCAAGCAGAGTATCTCAGATTGAGGCAAATGAAGGAGGAACCAAAGTCCAAAAGCAAAATCTGTTGCCAGCCTCCCATCAGACAGACCCTGATACCCTGAGGATACAAACAAACAAAAAAAAAAGTCCTTTTATGACCTTTATATTTCTCATTACTTCTCATTTGCTCTTCCAATTTGCCTTTGATTGTCTTGGCAAAATAAAATAGAATTATCACTTTCTTACCTGCTACAGTGGACTACTTGATAGAGTAAAGAAGTGTAACCAAAATCCACAACCTGAAAAGGGATTTTTGATAGTTTTTGATTTATTGTTCTTCACGGTCATCTGATCTCAACATATGCAATGCTGCCTCCTAATTATTTTCTTTTTGTCTGATCAACCTAACACATGTTCATTTACTCTGTAATATTTTTTTAAAAAATCATAAATTTACAAATGTGCTTGCTATATCAACCATGCAATTTATTATCTCTTCAAAAATCTGAATCTTGTCTGTTTAATGCTGTACTAAAATAGGCCCACATTTTTGATGGCATGTCTGCTTATTTCTGTGGTAATCAGATTGCCACAAACAGTATTCCACAAGAGAATTCCCATCAAAAAGAATATATGCTTACTTTCCTTTTTGACATCAACATACTGTCCAGGGTGTGAAGAGAGAATAGAGTTAAGGGTGTGCTTTCTTCCTACCCATTGCACAGCTGGGAGCATTTCTCAGTAAGATTTGTCATTCCCCTTTACATTAAAAGAAACCGTGAGTAAGAAAACACCTCCCTCAGCAATGACCAATTCCAATACAATTTCTTTGTATTGATACATGTACTGGAATTTTTCCAAGTTATTTATAAAAATGCTCAGGTACACATAATCAGTCACTGAAATGCTTTACCCAGGATCCTCTTGCTTAACAATTCTGGGTTAAAAAAAAATTTGATGTGTGATGAGATGTGCGACTCTAAATATATACCATTTAACCAAGATGTTTTGTGGTCCCAAATCAAATGTTCTGCAGAGTTCCCACTTCAGCATGTAAACACTATTACCTTTTCTAGCAATCTTTAATCTCTTTCAAAAAACAAGCAAAAGAAAGAAGTAGATAAATACAGAATACATTTTACATATGTTGGTTAGTATTAATTATTCTATTTTCCTTAAATTCTTTAGTAGTCAGGTCCAAGTCAACTACTGATATCAGTATTAATACTGGACTAACAAAAATGTAATTATCCAGGTAACACATCTTTTTTTTTTGGCAAGGTTTTTTTCTATTTATACTTTAAGTGTTTGGACATACATAATTAGTGGAGATGCTTGGATTTCTTTTAAAAAAAAGTTTCAGGTCTTTCAACAGACCAATACTCAGCTATGGATTTTCAAATGCATTCCAATATCTCAAAAAGATAAACAAGCAGCTAAGCAAGCTAGTAAGTATTTGTTTATTTTTATATATATGTAGATATGTATATTGTTATATATATAATAAATAAATAAATAATGAACATATATTATAAATAGTTTTATATAAGTGTGTGTCTCACGTATCTCTTCTAACAGCTCTTTTAACAATTCTGGTTTGCCCTCATTTACATGAAAAATACATAAGGCTTGGAAACGGTTGCTTGAAAAAAGCATCATTGTATGTAACCATGCACAACTCTGGTTTTGCCCCTGTCCTGTTTGCCTCAAAAGGGTCTTCTTTGCCTCAGACTGTTCTTCCTTAGCTTAGGTTGCTCCTTAGAGTCTTTCTGAATCCAATTTCATTTTTTTCCTCAACATTTTGCTGTTGCATGCTGCTTTCCTCTTTGAAATTATTTAAACTGAGTCAATTTGGCAGCAATCTGCTTTACCCTTCAATAACTACTACATTTATAAATAGTGAACTTCCAAGTCAGCATGAGAAGAACTTGTCTCCGATTTACTAATTATGCTGCTTTCAATGGTATTTTATTTCTCCAACAGTGACATCATCTTGAAATGCAGGAGTGTTGGCAGATTCAAGGAGCTATATTTTGTGAAGAGACTCCATTTTATATATAAATTTCCAAGCCTTAAAAAACCTCAAGTGAATTTACAAGTCTTTCAAACTTATTTTTCCGACATCCTTACTTGGTAATATAGTCTTAAAAGCAATTTATATGCAAATATTTATTTGAAGAAATGGGAGAGTGAGTGAGGTAAATAGGCAAGCTACATCACATGCATTACAATATATTTTCTTAAAAGCAAGAGTTCTCTTTTCGGCTACAACAATGAAAAGATGGAGCAGCAGCAATGGCTTTGGTGTAGGACTTGTTGCTCTTTTTCCATATTGCTGCATTAGAGAGCAATCTAGAGGCCATGTAGCACTTTTGGCCAGGTGAGCTGTAGTACATTTGTATGTTTGTACAGGTTTTCAAACCAACTTTGGTCAATTAAAATCCACATGGCAGCTGTGGTGACCCGCATGGGCTGCACAGTCCCTACAGAGTGCATAGTCCCTTATGTAGTGTTCTGATTTTTAGCTGGGACAGAGCTGGATTTCTTTTTAGTAGCTGCAATAGTGATGTGTTTTGGCTTCAGTGTGGGATTTTTTATAAGAGAAGCACTGAGAACATACCAGTGTCTTCATTTTAGTTGCTGAAAGTGAAGGACTTTGTGTTTTGTTAGTCTACAAGAGCAAGATTTAAGGGGGCAAGGAATATTTAAATTAATAAGTTAAATTGGTGTTTGGATATGCCGATGGGATATTCCATGTCATATGATGTCATGTTCAGTATACTAATTATGGTCTCTTCCTCTTTTGGATCTCTCTGACTTTCTCTCAGGCTCTCACTGGGATTGTGGTTTCGGTTCGGGATTGTCGCTGTTCTGGGATCATTATCTGGGAACGAGCTGGTCTTGGTCAGCAGGTGGTGAGCAATTGTACTGTGTATCACTAATTTGCATATTTTGTTACTGCTATTATCATTACTATTTTAATATTAGCATTATTTCAAGGGGTTTTTATTTCAATTATTAAGTTGTTCTTATCTCAACCTACAAGTCTCCTTATCCTTGCCCCCCTAATCCTCTCCCCTGTCTTCTGGGGGTGGGGGGGAAGTGGGTGAATGACTGTGTTGGCTGCTAGCCAAAGGCTAGCCCAGTGAAACCACCACAGTCATAAGGTTTGGGGTTAGCCCATGTAACCCGTGCTTAGTGTGTGAGCTAGTTTTGATCTATCTTCCCATTGCTGCAATCACACTTCTGATTACAGTAGGTTTATGGCTATTCATTGCCATGGTAAAAGGTACAATGCTGAATGGATCTCTTAAAGCAGTGGGATAAAGGGGAAGAAACACTGCTAAAGTCTGAGTGTCAGAAGCAATACAGTAAAGAAATAAGAGCCAGGCTTTGAAATACACACACATATCTATCTATCTACCTATCTATCTATCTACCTATCTATCTGTCTGTATATATGATCAAAATATGCAACTCTATATAAAATCAGTTGTGATTCAGCAATGAAGCAGACGCAGCACTGACCAAGTTTTTAAAGAAAAATTAAAACCAATCAATCAAAACAAAAAAATCCTGAGTCCAAATTATGGTTGACTTTGAAAATTATATAAATACAGTGTGCAGTCAGCTTTATGTGTTACTGAATATCTAAAGAAAACAGTGATGACTCCTTTCCTCAGTCTCACTGGGAATGGTTAAAAAATGAAAGCAGTCTTTTTAAAATAGGCAGGAATGCCCTGACTTACAATTTCAAGAGGATCTTTTCCATTTTAGAATTGCTAAGTCTGGATTTTTTTTCTACTTACCATACCACACAAAAATGTTGAAAAAGAAAATATTATTTCTGGGTCCAAAATGTTACACTTCAAAAGAATGATAAAAGAAAATAGTGTCAGTCATCAGTCAGCTTCGCGGACTGAAGTCTTTTGGGTCTACATTTTCACTTCTACATCCACAAATAAAAAATTGAGCCTGGGTGTTACTTTTGAACTGTAGACATAAATGGTGAACAAATTAATAACAGTAAGCTGTTCTCAAGTCTCTACTAAAGGATCATTAAACCTTCTCTCCTAAGATTTCCACTTGATACAATTCTCTCTAGTCCCCTGAAAATGTAGTTCAGAAATCTTCTTTCTCATCCTCAGAAAACCCTTATATCGCATTTTTATTTTTGCAGTATTTCTTTGAAACCTTTTTTGTGAATATCTGAAGCATTCTTCTTTTTGCAGATTAAAAATTTTTCATTGTTTCCATGGTTGTAGTTTTGCATGAGTATATGAGTTATTGTACATTGGAGGTGAATAATTGCATTTAAGAGACTTACTCTAAAGATTTTCAAAAGCAGCAAGAATGCTGCAAATTTAATATACTGTTTCGAAACACAAAAACTATCAGAATACTGAATAAATTAAAAACCAAAACCAAACAAAAAATAAACAAAAAACAACCAAAAAAACCCTAAGAGCATGGTTTAGGACTATTTTGCCTTTAATTTTAAATTCATGGCCAGATTTCACTGTTGACAACATGGAAATCTAAAATGGGAATACAAATAAGCCAGTGATATTGTAGGCCTGTTCTCGTTGGCTGCCAAGAGTTTTGCTTTCTGTCTGCATAGAAGGAGGACTGAACAAAATTGGTTTTGAAGGTAAGAAAAAAGTCTGTGCAATTTGAAATTACTGTTTCAATTTTTGTATAGGGTATTCAAAAAAGGTAATATTTCATTCATTAACTACAATTCATTATTTTGTGGATTATTTTATGAACACCTTATGTTTATGATTCCATAAGGAAATACAGAAATACATTTTTTCATAGTCTATTAATTACATTAGATTTTACAATATTAAGGCTAAATGCAAAAAATTAACCTGTTGGAAGTTCAGGGCTGCACTGGGCTTGCATGGCCAGGTTTGGGGCACGGGGATGGGGGAGTGTGGGCAGGGATAACAGAGCAGCTTCTGTGAGAAGCTGCCAGAAGCTTCCCCTCTGTCTGATAGAGCCAATGCCAACCGGCTCCAAGATGGACTCGCTGCTGGCCAAGGCTGAGCCCATCAGCGATTGTGGTAGCGCCTCTGGGATAACAAAATTTAGATGGGGAAAAAGTTTCTGTACAACAGAAATTGCATCTGGGGAGAGGATTGAGAATATGTAAGAGAAACAACTCTGCAGACACCAAGGTCAGTGAAGGAAGAGGAGGAGGTGCTCCAGGTGCCAGAGCAGAGATTCCCCCGCAGACCATGACTAAGACCACGGTGAGGCAGGCTCTCCACCTGCAGCCCATGGAGGACCCCGTGCTGGAGCAGGTGGATGCCTGAAGGAGGCTGTGACCCTGTGGGAAGCCCACACTGGAGCAGGTTTGCTGGCAGGCCATGTGACCCTGGGGAGGACCTACACAGGACCAGTTCACAAAGAACTTATCTTTACATTTTCTCTCCCCTGTCCAGATAAGGAGGGGGAGTGATAGAGGGGCTTTAGTGGGCACTAGATGTCCAGACAAGGTCACTGGCTTTTCTTTTTTTTTTTTTTTTTTTTTTTTTTAATTACAACTTTCAAACATCCATTGTGCCTTTAAGGTGTAAAAGAAGGCTGAACTTTGCAAATCTTAGATGGATAAAGTGGTTTGAGTTAGACAAATAGAGATCAGCTTAGTTGTCCAAACTGTCTAGGCTCCCTGGCCTTCAGCTGCCAGCCTGAAAGGCTTAACTCAGGTTGCTCCCCACTTTGCTGTACTGGAAGTCAAACCCCTATAAGTAGCTGTGAAGTATTGGCTGACCCAGAGTTTTACTTATTTATTTCCTGAAGTCATTGTTTCTGTTCAGTAAATACTCTCACCACATTAAAACAAGTATAGCCTTCACTGGACATGAAAACAAATATCACCTTCAGTGGTCTTTCCTCAGGGTTACATCCTTCTTAGCGTTGAACAGGCTGCTTCTGTTCTGGTTTAAGGTTCATAAGATCTCCACCTAACAGGCTTGCATTAGAAACTCCACACCACTGTGAAGTAATGGAGGAGACTGATCACTACAAATTAAATATTAAAGGTGGATTTTCTTGATTGACTTCAAATAAAATTAGTTTTCAATGCATTATTCATTCAGTATAAAAGTTTGGATGTAATAAATTACTTTCAATTTTAGGAAGCCAATCCAGGGCACACAAAAGGCCTGTTGCTATTTTAAGTTAGCTTTATTGGCACAAGAATATCACAGTTAAAGAAATGATGATTTATACAGTTTTATGGATACTATTAAGTTATTGTCTATTTCTTTTTAATGAAGTGCACAGCCACAACTTACATTAGATCTCACCAATGAAATAGTTGGCTAGTGCATGAATGGAAGACCTCCAAATAAAGGGCATAACAACTGAAATTCTGGTCCAGGAGAGGAACAGGAGATCTGCATGAAACTTCAGTGAGATTAAAATTTAATCTGACCAGCCTTCTCCAAAGCTGCCACTGTCTTTTTAATGAGATGGAAAATAATTTCCTAAGCAGGTGTATTATTAACAGATGGTGATAGATCTAGGAAAAGCTGACAAATGTTAACAACTTCTGATCAAATTCCTTCCTGAGTAATTGTAAACTGCTCTCGGACATTTAAATTAACCTTTTTTATTCATGCTCTCATTTTTCTTCTTTTTATCAACAACTATCTTACAGTGTTATCATGCATAGTTAGAGTTATGTCCTCTAACTGTGTTATGAATGCAATGACTTTTCCAGCCTCTTGGCTGTCTGTCCCTTATCTTCAGCATCTGTGTGAATGAAGATGCAGTTTCCCATCAGCTGATGCAGTAAGACGGTAAATCTAGACAATTTCTTATTTCCAACAACAATCAATTAATGCAAGCTCAAGAAAGAAGAATTTTTAGTAGGAATTTCCTGTGTATAAATATCTCTCTTTGGGCAAACAAATATTTTTTAATAGTGCATTTTATCAAACATTAATATCACCTGTAAGCAGTCTAAATCCATATTTGGAGCAGAGCAGCAACCAGATGATCAGCTGAATGATACCACAGGTAATGTGGCTCTCTCTACTATGTATCTCTTCAATCTATTAACAAAATGTAGCATTTTACAAGAGAGTTTAGCACTTTCAAAGGTGTGAGAAAATAGCAATTGTTTCAGCCTCTGATGTCATCAGTGAAGTCAGTGGTGATCAAGCTAGCAGTCCATTGCAGACAGTGACTAAGTTTGCAACAGATCTGTTATCAGCAGAACAATGATAAGGTTTATAAGCAAAAAATTGGAAAGGCAGGGAAATACTAAGGATATCTGTAGGAAGTAAAAGTGTAAATATAGCTGTATTAATGACACACATAAGCAAAACCACCTGAGATTCATTCAAAGTATTAAAATTGAAATATGCTATTGAAAATGTTCTTCAGAAAATGGGAATTATTTTACAACTCTTTGGTCTTGACTTCTACTTTAATATGAATAATGTTTCATAAGTATTGCTTGAATGTGTTTATGCAAAAAGCTGTTTTTTTGTGATTCAGACCAGTGCACTGAAAGTCTGCTTTACCAACTCTCCTCCTACCCCCCACCCTCAACTCTCCCCTGGAATACCAGACTTTACAATGGGTTGAAAATTAGTTTGGCACAATATTCTAAAATATCAGATTTCTAGGGTGGAGAAAACACTCACAAACACATTTCAAGTCTTTCTCTAATCATACTGGGAGAACAAAAAAAAAGAAAAGAAAAAAAACCAGAATTTTTTTATTCAAAGTAGACCATATTATGGTCCACTGGTTTTGCTTTGGTTTTGTTCAGTTTCTCTGTTGTTTTGAGTTGTTTGGTTTGGTTTGTTGTTGTTCTACAGCATGAATTAGGGAAAGGCAACCTTAATTTAACAACTACAAAGTACAACTGCAGAAGCAAGTCCATGGCATCTTTCCTGTTACTGATATACCTACCCCTAAATGCTGCTGTATTTAATGCTTGCCAGAGAGAGAAGCAATCAAATGTTCATCTTTAAAAAACAAAACAAAACACAATAAAAACAAAGACCAAAACAGCTATTTTTTTTTTTTTTTTTTCTGAGCAAAATAGAACTTTCATAATAATATCATTTGCTGTTTTATATAGTAGCAGACCTAAAACACATTGGTGACATTCAGTGGAAAACTCATAAACATTTTATGATGATACCACAGCTAGCTCCAGTAGAGCTATGTTATCAGAGAACAGCGCTCAGCTGGATAAGCTACAAAACAAGAATGATTAGGCAGATGCAGCGTTCCAGCCTTCTGGTTCTGCAGTTTCCAGGACATGTGCTGTAGCCCTGCGTACCACATACATGTACTGGAAAACCAACAAAAAGCCTTTTCTGTTCAAGCCAGCTAATATTTGTCTACTGGATGCAATGGACTAAATGAGAAGTGAATCAGAGGAATCTGCAAAGATCAAAAAGTGAAACAGGTGCTAGGTGAATATATCTATGTCTCTGTATTTCATTGGAATGTTTCATCAAATTTTACTCCATTAGCCAAACATGCTAAGATAATAATTTTCTCTTAATCATGAATAAACGAATATCTCTATGCCTTGTATTATTTAATATTGAAAAATTCAATTTATTTTCAAAATGCAAACTTATATAAATTCATTGTGGTAAATGACTATTGTAATTCCTATGCAGTGACCTTCCATGTAGGGAATCTTAGCATGTACTAACTACAGATTTAGCCTCATAAGAATTCTGTCAAGTATTAAATAGAGAGAAGACAAGTGACTTGTTCAAGTTCATACGGAAATAGAAAGCCAAGAATAGAAATCCAGGAATAGAATTCATAGGGCAGTCTCACAGCTCTAATTGAGATAGAAACTTGGCCTTTACTCTTCAAAACAGGTCTGCTTCAGTGGTTGGCAGGAAGAATTATTGATTCCACCTATTTACTCCTTGCTAGTAGCAAAAAAATGACAGATTTGAAAACCTTCTTCTATTCAAATTTATCAAACAGTAAAATTAAGAGGTAAATGTGACCGTGTATTGGTTTTACATGAAAAAGTGTTGGTAGTGGAGTGGGGTTTGCAGGGATCACTTCTGTGAGAAGATACCAGGAACTGCCCCTGAGTCAGACAGAGCCAGTACCAGACAGCTCCAAGACGGATCCACTACTGCCTGAAGCTGAGGCCATCAGCAATGTTTGAAGTGCCTCTGTGATAACAAGAAAGGGTAAAAAACACTGAGCAACAGCTGTGAGAGAGAGGACTAAGAAAAATATGAGAGAAACTCCTCCAGATACAGAGAAGAAGAAGGGGCAGAAGGTGCAGAGATTCCTCTGCAGCCTGTGGTGAAGACTATAGTGAGGCAGGTTGTTCCCCTGCAGCCCATGGAAAACCACAATGGCACAGATATCCATGCTGCAGCCCATGGAGGACCCCACAACAGAGCAAGTGGATGTGCCCCAGAGGAAGCTACGGCCCATGGAGAGTGCACACAGGAGCAGACTCCTGCCAAGAGCTTGGGACCTTTGGAGAGAAGCCCACACTGGAGCAGATTTCTGGCAGGAGCTGTGGTCTGTGGGGGACACATGCTGGAGCAGTCTTTTCCTGTAGGGCTGCACCCTATGGAAAGAGTCCCTATTGGAGCAGTTCGCGAACGGCTGTCTCCTGTGGGTGGGACCCCATCCTGGAGCAGGGAAGAGTGTGAGGAGGAAGGAGCATCAGAGAAAAAGCATTATGAATTGACCACAACCTGCATTCCCCATCCCACTGTGCTGCTCAGGGTGAGGCAGGGAAGTAGAAGAGTTTTGAATGCAGTTCAACCTGGGAAGATAGGAGGGGCGAAGGGAAGATGTTTTTACTTTTTTTCTTATTTCTAACTATCCTACTCATTTATTGGTAATAAAATCAATACATTTCCCCAAAGTCTGTTTTGCCCATGATAGTATCTGTTGAGTGATCTCTGTGTTCTTTATTGTGACCCTTGAGTTTTTTCACCTTATATTCTCCCCCTATCCCACTGAGGAGGGTGAGTGATAGAGCAGCTTGCTACGCACCTGGCAGCTGGGTAAGGTTAACCCACCTCATTGTTACGTTTACTCCTGTATCAAGGCCTCCAAACAAGTATCAAGTTCCTCTCTGGATCTTTAAGACTTTGACTGAAATCAGGCAAATTCCTTCCTGGATTTCATTCCCTTGGGATAAAGTGACTCATAAGTGAAATTACTTGATGACTGAATGATGGAAGAAAAGGAAAAAAAAAAAAAACAAAACTTCCCCAGCTGTAAACAGTGCTACTTAAACTCAACTGTTCAACTTCATTACACATTACTGTGAGCAATCTTGATTATCACTTTGACAGATAAGTTATGGCATTATTTGTGTTTTCAAGAATTCAAGTGCAGTGTATGATCTTGAAATTAGCAGCTTACAGTGTTATTATATATGTTGCTTTTTGGATTTTTCTTGTCTCTGGGCTTTGGTCAAATACCAGTGCAGGAATTTGACTGATATAAGCCAGAACCACACAACTGCTGACACTTCATGAAGATCAGATGTCTCCTGGTCATGGCAAATTGCACACATTTTTTTTATGAAGTCCAGAACTGGAAATAACAGATCAGTTGCATGTCAAGGTTGAAATAAATGGCAGAGACCTGAGCTGGAATGCTTGAATACTTCTTCTCAGAGTACACTGTACAAACTTTCAGATCCTGGATTGAGATGCACCATAAAAACAGTGCACAAAGAATTTGTGAAGAACTGCAGTAAGCAAAGAAAAATCACTCTTAAGTTTCTCTGTTAAGCTTTCCCCTAAGAAAATTAAAACTATGTTAGGCCATAATGAATTTAATACTCCAATAGGCACTCTGAAAACTAGCAAGCGTTTTCTTTCTGTCTTACAGTGACTTTTGCACTGCTCCCAGAACACAGCTCACCACACTGTTCTCCAAGTTGTGCATAAAGTTTGAATACAGCCTGTACTGATAGCCTCAGAGACAGATGTGCAAGTATTTCTCATTTACTCTGAATGGAATGAAAACTTTTTTAAAAAATTAACATAGTTCAGAAATGGATCATTGATGCAATAGCAGTGAGCCCAGTGGAAACTCCAAATTCTCACATAATATGCTAAATGCCACATTAGAGGTAGCATTAAATTAATCTAAATTAGACTAACTCTTCCTTTCACTTATGCTGCCTTAAAATTGTTTACATTTACTTCTGTGTTAACAAGATCAGACTGATGAAAGCTAAGATAAACCTGGAAAGTGAAAGTAAGAGAGTGATATTAAATTAGATACGCTATGCATCTGCATGGGAAAAACAAGCACAAGAACAAGCACACATGGCAAGAAGCAATTTTGTCAGTGAGATGGTTTCATGAGAAAACTGACAATCCTGAGGATAGATGACTTGGTGCAGCCATTTTTGAGATCATTAAATCTTCCCTGAATATCATATGTACCACAGCTTCTAAGAAAATTTATTTAAGAAGTCATCATTATTATTAGTTATATAAAATGAAAGAATAATTTTTACTTTACAAGAGCACTTCATGATAGGAACTTCACAGAAATGGAAGAGAGTCAGGTCAGTCTCTTAAAACCTACAAACTGCATGTACCTGCTGACTCTCAATTGCTGAGACAAGCAGCTTGCGTGATGCAGTAGAGACATGAGATTCAGTGGATGATCATGTAGACAAAGTAATAGTCTAGGAAAATATTTGTGAAGAAGTCCTTTTAATGAATAGTACAAAGTAAAGCTGCAGCTGGTAGGACTACAGTATGAAGCAGCAAGCAGAAAGATTGTAAATTTTAAGCCCTTTATGAGCTATTCTTTTATAAGCACAAAGTCAGGCTACAAAGACAAGGAAGGGGGTAAAGATGATGTTCAAGACAATCTGGGTAAAGATATTCTCTACAGTGGTTGAGAAAAGTAACTACTAGCAAGAGCTGGCCTAAGCAGGACTCTCATTTCACTACCCTATTTCATCAGACAGCAGGTTTCTAGACATTACAATTGAAATCAGTTTTAAAAAGAGAAAGGGAGATCCTTACGGGTCATCACTTATCACTTCAAGTGTATTTGCATGCAAAAGAACGGCTATTTATTTATGGTTTATCTGACTCCATCTTTGTTTTTCTCTAAGAAGTACATTTTCAGCTGTGTATGGAAGGATTTTAGGATAGTTTAGGGCATTTGGATGTTTTTTGGTGCTGTTATTAATAAGAATTGCATGAATACTGCACTTTCCCTATAAGTACCTATTACGTAGATCAGAACTTTTTAAAATATGCATGTGAATTAAAGTAAGTAAATAATAAATTTCCTACAGAAACATCTCAGATTTATGCAAAGGTCTTTTCAGACAGCAGGTCTCCACCAGAATTTTCCAAAATTCAAAATTGCTCTACCAGATTCCCACGTAAAAACTTTCACAGAATAAATCCTCTGAAGAAAGACTATTTTGTTCACAGAAAGTCACTTTGTTCCAAGACAATTCAAAGCCTTCTAGTGAATGACCATCCAAAAGATTAGAGAATTAGTTTTATATTATAAATTCAGTGTCAAGAAGGAGAAAAATGTGCTTTTATGAATACAATTAAAAGTTATGCAATCATAGAAAATATTTTATTGTTCCTTAATACACAGCAGGTACTTCAATCAGCTCATGAAAAAAGTAGAAAAGTGTATTTTTTCTTCAGGTAACTGTGGACAGGTTTTTTATTCATTTTCAAGTACTAAACAGAAAAAAATATTCTAATGTAAAGGATCATATGAATAAAAATTAAGGTTTCATGCACATTTAATACTTTAAAAAAAATTTATCTATGAAATAGATGAATAGATGACAAGTCTCTTTGAAATCATGCAAAGGAACAATTTGTTTCTCTCTCTATATAGAAAGATTAGTTTATATCAATATCATTGGAAGAGTTGGGATTGAAATAATAATAACAAAGAAATCACAGATAAATGAAAAAAAGGAAATCTCATTTAAATGGTTCTTGCAAGTTATAAGATGAGCTGTATCTCTAAGGAAATGCTCAGCTTTCCTTAGGTTCATTCCCAGCAAAGACACTTCCTCATATTTATCTTGATGAAATGTTAGTGTTGAGGTCTGACTTTGTTGCTGCAGTCAATGCCGTGAAATAGGTCCTGACCTAAGACAATGGGGTTTTTGTCTAAGCTAAAATACCCAAATACTATGAAATTATAACTAGTAGTTATTGACCTTGACAGTACCTATTGATAACAATAAGCAGAAAGTAGGAACATTCTCTATTGGTAGCAATTTTGAGAGAAGAGTAAAATGTAAGACCTCTTTTAAAAAGGTTTGTCAGGTCCCTAAAGAAAATGGATATTGATCTGAGTGATTCTGTGTAAAGTGTTAGAAGAGGGGACATAACAAAGCGACTTTACAGATAAATGCTGAATGGAATGTAAGACATATACAGAAGAAAGCAGAGTATTTTGACTATGCCCATTAAATTAGTATATATAAGGGTTATTAGAATTTAGTTCCTTTTATTTTAAGCTTTCCCAATTTTTTTTTAGAATTTTATTTAATAAGGGTAAAGCTCAACCATTTTTGGCTACTGAAAGAGTTATCAAATTGACCTAAAGAAAAATGACATACTACGTTCTTCTACTATCATTAAAAAAAAAAAAAACGAAACAAAAAAACATGTTGTTGCTACATAGATAAAATGGAAAATCTGTCCCCCAGTTGAGTTATTTCTCCAAACACTATCCCAGAATGCCATAAAGGAAGAGCTCTGTAGCACCACTGCACTGATTAGTCTCCATTATCTGTTGCTATGATTTTATGAGGCTGTAGAAAGGCATCTGCAAATACAATCTACAGGGATCCAGTGAAAGCAAAACTCCTTAGTGCTCAGCAACTGCAATGACATTATTTAGACAATGGGGTGAAATTAATTTGTATAGTAGTATACCCAAGTTTAGGTATAAACATGTAAATATCTATATGTGAACTAGTGCATAGTCCATGGAAGTCAAGTTAATACCAACAATGGATTCTAGTAAAAGATTTCTAGACTCTTAAATAGAAAGATAACACATGCCCAGTTCATGAGCTCCTGAGCACTAGTGTCTAGTGCTGATGTGGTTGCACTATGATATTCAAGAAATCTTGGTGGTAGATTTGATTTAGGAGCTATGAGAAGCTTCAGCTTTGCAGCTAAAGACAATACATATCAGTGCATTTTGTAAGTTATTGAGCTGGATCATTTTCTAAACTCCAGTGAATATGTTTAGAGGCCAGAATTGAAGTGTTTATTTCAGATACCCAAAGGAATTTGACATCTATATATTGTTCCAGAAAGTATATGTCTTCCACAAGTCCAGTATCCTATTCTGGGTCTACATACTAGCCCCATGTAGCTGTCTTAGCTACCTCAGGAAAACAAAATAAATAAATACTTATGCCTCTGAACTCTGCTTCAATGTCCATTGGCCATGATGGCAGTTTATGTACTTTAGTCACAATTAAGCACTTTTTAATAAACAATAAATCTAAGTAACTTAATCTTGAATGGAACACCAGTCCAATTTCAATCTGGTAATCTCGGACTGAATCCCACCTGGAGTGTCCTAACACCACCACAGTGGAGTCACACCACTGACATGTAAAGTTTAGGTATCTATTACAATTTTTCTTTATTATCAGCCAGTATATACTGGCCTGATCCTATTTAACTGAATAACATGACCTTCCTCAGCTAGAAAACTCTGAAGAAGGAAATTTATTGTAATCTTGTTAGTTCTCTGTTTCTGTTTTTGCTTCCTGAACAATTTTCAGGTTTTCATGTTCCATCTCTATCCTGTTTTTTGGGGTTTTTTTTGGGATATGGGTTTTGTTTTGTTTTGTTTTGGTTTTTTTTTGTGAAAGCCAGCATGTTTTACAAGCCAATTGTTTCTCTGTCTCTCCACACTTTTTTTTTATTATTTTATTTTATTTTATTTTATTTTATTTTATTTTATTTTATTTTATTTTATTTTATTTTATTTTATTTTATTTTATTTTATTTTATTTTATTTTATTTTATTTTGATAAGAGTTTGCAGTCTTTCTGGATGGTGAATGCCTCTCTGCCTTCCAAATGGAGGTCCCAAAGCTGCTTCCTCAGCTTGACTGCTCTCTGTTTTGCTCTTCACCTTTGCTCTCACTACTTCACCTTTGCCTCCAAAAATAACTTGGTATAGACTTCACTCATGTTTCTTTTTGGACTCTCACTCTTTCAGATAGCTGCTGTTCCATAGTAAATATTTTTTCCCAGTCATTCTAAAAGTAATAATATCTATGAATTATATATTTATGTATTAATAAATACAAAAGATCTTCTAGAGGCTCTGACATAGCTTTGTAACAAAATAAATAGGATGACCTGAAAATAAAGGTCTGATCTGAAAAAAATTCTCTCTGAAATAAAGTTGGAGACTTACTCTTAGAGTCTCTGTTCCAAAGAACCTCACTCAGCATTTATCAAACAGAATAAAGATGGGCAACCAGTCTTTCTATAACGAGAGTAGAAATAAGGCCAGGGGAATGGACTTGAGTGCAGTGGGAAGGTAGCCATTACCCTGCACATTTGCAGTCAAGTTGTTTCATTAAAATTTCTTCCTTACTCCTGGTGTTCTAACTCAACAGGGAAATACTTTGCAGTTTATTAGACTCCTGTTTCTCCTGAGAGACATAGGATATCACAGGGCCTGTCTGTTTAATGCAGTATCAACATTTCCCCTTGGGAGAAGATACCATTTTCACTCCCTCAAGTGAGCAGCATTTGAAATCAGTTCTGATTAGTGCTCTCCCTATTTCATCCAGGTTCAATTAGTGGAGGATATTGAAGCTGTGAATTACCTGTCATCCAAAACTTCCTGGTATGTTTACAAAAGCAAATGGACTATATTATAAGAGTATTGTATATGAAAATGGATCTATTTATTAATATTTTTTACAACACCCTAGTGCAAACATTAGCTAGGATATAAACCCTATAGTTATTTCTCCTTGCAGTATATGCTTTGATTTCCATACCATCAACACTACTACCCATTTAAAAAGTCCAAAATGCTATAAGAATACCGAATATTTTCACTGCAGCTTCAGGAGCAGCTCACTGCAGAAAAAATGCATTGAGCTTATGGAAGGGGAATTTTAAGATGTCTAGTGGATTGCTTACCAGATGGTCTGTTTTATTACCTGATTCTCCATCTTGTAACAAACTCTTTGTGGAAGAAAAGAAAGTGCGCCATGTTTTCAAAGATGTCTGAACTGCTGTGAAATGGATGTCAATTTAAGGCTAGATTTTGCCTACAAACAAGGAGCAGGGGAATAAGACTACCTTTAAAACCCTATTTACGTGGCTGCACAAGGTTCCATTAATGATGTGTGGCCAATATTTGTGATCAGAGAAGGCAGGAAAAAAGTGATAAATTGGTAGAGTAATGTGGGAAGAAAGAAGCTGAGCATTTGGGAGAGGGTACATGCTTTGATTTTCTGAATATCTTGGAGCTATTAATAGGACATGACTGTCATTAATTTAAGTTACATTTAATGCTGGAAACTGCTCCTTACGTATCTGAAACTGACTGCTATATTTGTTAACATACTCTATAATCTATATCCCCAATATTCAGTATTACAATAAAAACCATTAGCACAAATTGCTACCCACTGCAGTTCTCAGCATCTACACATGTGCATGCAGAGTATAGAGTGATTCATATTTGCCTCTGTAGCAAAAGATATGAGATACTTCATTATTGACTGAGGAGTAAAAAAAATCATACATTGATCTTTGCCATAATATAGCTGCAACACCATGTGTGGCTATCTTTATGAATTTTATATCTTTTAAGTGGCCCCATGGCTGTAATGTTATGCTACTTTACTCTGCTTCAAGAGGGAATGATAAGCCAGCAGAATTTTTTTAAGCATTTAGGTACCTAAAGATGCAAATTAGTACCTACTGATATTTCAAGACCATGCAGAAACCTAAATGTCATTGGTTCTTGTGGGGATAAGATTCTTAAATTCCTCAAAATTGTAACAGGATCCTATTTGCATCCTTAAGCACCTAAATGTCTTTGAAAGTCTAGCCTAAAGTCTCTAAGATTACATTATATTTTTGGCTAATGCTGTGTAATGTTGTGAATAATCCAAATGCATACAATTTTTTGGTGGCATGGATTTTTTTTTTTTTGGTGTCTATGCGTCATTAATAATGCTGAAGGATAAAGACACGCAAGATATCTTCAGTGGGGAAAATACATTGTCCTAGAGTATTTTGTATGTTAATTACATCTACAGTGTTTTATTAGTTGCAGATAAATTAATCTTTACTAATGTAACTTTCCAAATTAAATCACTTTATTAGTGTTTATATGATTTTTTTTTTTTTTAACTCACATTTTCAAGTAAAGGAAAAAAGATATTGTAACAATATAGTTGTTAACTACAGTAATGACTAATTTTGAGAAAGTTATTGCTATTATAAACCATATCCTGTGATTTATAGCAGCAATAATGTTTTTAGTTTGTTTTTTGGTTTTGTTTTTTTTTTTTAAGTTGGAAGATGAAGCACAGCTGAATACCTACACTGGAAAATCTGTTGCTCCCCAATGATGAATGAAAATTCCCACCAGTCAGAACACAGAAGTCAGTCAGGAAGTTAATAGTCATTGGAGTTTGCTCGCTCATCCAGTGCATCTAATCCTGCAGACGATGTGGAAGTTTGGCTTCTTTTAGTTTTTTTAACCTTATTTGAGCTAAAAGAAGATTCAGCCCTAAACATTAGCTCCAAAGAATTCTGGATTAACTCTTTCTCAATTCATGTGCTATTCACACACATTAATAAGCTGCTGAAAATTCTGTCCTAACATTGAGTGTATATCTACAAGAATACATAGAGCATATTTGCTTACTTTGCTACATCTGATTTGAGGCTTTGCTAGAAACACAAACTAGATCTGCAAACCAGCGTTCTGTACTTTAAAGGTAATTCATTATTTCAGTTTTTTGTTTTGTTTTGTTTTGTTTTGGGGTTTTTTTGAGGGGAGAGGGTACATATTAAAAATTGCTTTACAACAAATTTGACAAGCAATAAGTAACTCTCAAGGAAGTATTTTCCTAATATGGTGCTGAAGTTGTATATACTTTTTAAAATTACAATAAGATTAATAAGGTGGGTTTTTTAATATTTTACATAATTTTTTGAGAGAAAATAACTTATATTTTTGTGTACTTTTATGTGCTTATGTGGCCTTTATAATGATTAAGAAAACGCTTAAAGATATCAAAGGAATATGATTCATAGTACTTTCATTATTTAATGACATTAAATTCACTGACCTGCTCTCTGTTTAGTGTGAAGTTGAAGTCTTATGTGACTTACCTATGAGAAAAGCAGATGGGAAGTTCAAATTCTGTTGCCCACATGAATCCTCCTGGTTGTTTAAATTGATATTTGCACTGTTGCAATGCAACATGGAAATGTTATGTAAGTAATATGAATACTTGCAGGGGACATTATGGGTTGTCAATATCAATGTTATTTTCATACTGTCTGCATAAACATGAGTTGCAATTTTCATCAATATTCCTGCAGTGCAGTAAAGATAGTTGATTTTTTTTAAAAAAGCTACTATGTGTTTTACTATAAATTAAAAAAAAGAAACTGAAAAAACCCCAAGTATTTGCTTGTTCTTTTTTTTTTTATTTGAATACTTACTAGCAATAATATTTTTCAATAAAAGGAATAAACATGACACAGAAAATTCCATACAAGTTGTGTGAAACAAGACAAAAAGAAGTGAGTTGTTGAAAACTACAATGAATTTTAAAGGAAAGACTCGGTAAAAATAATTACTACTTTGAGTTTTGAAGCAACAAATTATTCTGCAGAGACATCTGCCTTCACTGATTTTTAAAATAACTGCTACTTTGCTACTTTCCTGGCATGGAAAATCCATATCTGAAAAGGCTATTGAAGGGCTTTTTTTTTTTTTTCTTTTTCTTTTTTTTTTTTTTTTTTTTCTATTATGTTTCATCATCCACAGCAAACCACCTTCTGGATTTTTTAAATTAAATGGAAACTAAACCTTTGTCTGTTCAGCTGTCCCATTGTGAACTATTCACATGGTCTTGACTATGGAATCACATCAGAGAGATGATATTTGAAATGTTTTACTTTTTCTCTTTGCTCTTAAAGACTTCCAAGCTTTCTAATAAGTTATTCCATATATATACAATGTCAGTGGTTGGTAACAGCGGACTATGTGCAGCAGCTGTTCTTGTTGCCTGTGCTATCAGAATGTCATTGTATTTTGTGTTTGAGCGAGAACTCATCTTATTTTCCTGATTTTTTGTTTGTTTGTTTGTTTGGAGGCATAGCTCCTATCATACTATTCTAATAGTACTGGAGATTTTAGCGTGTGCATAAAAAATGCTGTTATATATAAACTACTTGACACGAAACAATGGATGCTTCTTGGTTTGAGCCCAGCTGATTATTAATCCATCCACATTTCTACATACAATACTTGCAGTTACACATTCCTTCATTCTGAAGCAATAATATTTCCAGCTGTGGTCTTCATATGCAGTATACATTACTCAGGTTAACAGGATCTTCAATAATCAAATATTATTGTAAAATGTGATCACTGTTGATAGCAAGGGAGTGCACAGTGAGGAAAGATCACACAAGTGGAAAACAGTTTTAGCTTAAAGTTGTAGCTGTTTTTCTTAATTGTGCATGAAAAAGCCCATGGGTTTTTGCTAGTGTGTAATTACTCTAATTACTAGCACAGTCATTTAGGTTAGTAACAGTATTCTCACCTATTTACTTCTGTGGGTTGAAGGTGTCCGCCACTCATAGTTGTGTGTCAGCTAGCGTCTCTAAGCCAAAAGAACAGGACAATTTCACTGAACTCATGCTATTCATCCATGAAATGCAAACAAATACTTTTAAAACAATAACTACCATATGCTTACCATCTCTATGTCAGTGACTCATCGACATGGATCCTGTATCACACATTTATAGAATAAAGTGTGATTATAAAATGACATCTTATTACACAATAGTGATAATAATAATGACACAGACCACTTCCCCACTCAAAAAAAAAAAAAAATCCATGTGAAAATCTACGTTGTTCTGTTGAAACATAGCATTATTTAAATTTGTTCCCAGTGTCATATACATCCTAGCTACTCTTCCAGCTCACTCTAGTCACCTTCAGTTACTGATCCAAAGTATTTAGGTGTTCAGTATTTCATTGACTTTTACTTCTAAATTCTCATTGTTGTACTGTCCGCCACATATTTCTCAGTTGTGACATTACTAATTAAATTCCAGGAATGTAAATGACTTTTTAAGAATAACTGAGAACAGTAGCAGGAAAAAAACCCCACAAAACATTAACATAAACATTTTGTATAGGGCTGGATTTTGATAGTTGGATTGTCTTTATATTTGATAAATTCAGATATATTTAACAGAGTTACTGTGTTTTCAGTATAGGACAGAACACTTCATGGCTAAAAAGAAATCAATATTCCTCAGCAGAAAGAAGCAAGAAAGACTGTTTTCAGGGCTAAAATTCTTACTGGGCTCATATATTTCTAAAATGTAAATCACATTTGTAGTGAAACTGAAAATCTTTCTGATAAAACGTATTTTAATATTTAATTTTTCCTTCTTGCAGCTTAGACTAACAAGATAAGCTTTGGCAACAGGTTCTGTTAGAAAAACACCAGAAGGACAATACTATTGGAAAGTAAAAATATATTACTATCCCAGGCTATGAAAATGAGAATATGGTCCAAAATGATAATTGATCTTGTAATCAACTTTCCACCTTTGCTTGGGAGCTGCATTAAGCTCAGGCCCTTGCCCTTGTGTCTCACTGAAGTTGCTTATGTGCATATGTGTTAAATGCCCCATGAAAGAGTGGGCACTATACTGAAAACCGGTTTATATTCTGCAGATGCATCAGTTGTGAAGGTCAGAGCTTCTTGGGCCCTAAATCAAAATTCACTGGCAATGCCACAGTTTCTCTAGTTCCTGTGCCATTTTTTTTATCTTTTATTTCCCCATCTTTCATTACCTGCTTCATACTGAGATTTCAAATTAATTAACCCATTTCAGTACTCCTGAAAGTTAAGGACATTGAACTGTGAATTGTGAACTATACAGTATGCCTCGTCTTTGACAGAAGGGATAAATTTATTCTTGTTTTAAAAGAAACTGACAGTGAATCTTTTAATTCCAGTTCATTTCAGTATCTCCAACAATTACAGCAGAAGTTGGATGGTAAGATAAATTTCATTAAGCTGCAATTAATTTGTTTTAAACAGCAGATTGTACGAAAAAACCTACTTTTTTCTCATGCTGATAATCTAACATGTCTCTCTGCCTCATTTTACATTCTTCAAATTCATGAGTTCCATTTCACAAAGAAGTTGCCTAATTTATTTGCACCTAAGCATAGCTGGAACGTAACAAGAAAGAGTCTCTAATGTGGTCACCTGTGACAGCTAATTTTAGGTTAAATAGTTATCTAAATTTCCCTAAACATTTGTAGTGTTGCTTAAAATAATTCTACATTATTGCATTGAATTCATGGGCTACTAAGGATAAGCAGACACAATTATTTAAATTACCTAGGACTCAGGGAAGATTTCAAGAGCAGACAACTGTAATTTCTGAACTCCTGTTTTGGCTTTTATTTTTATTGTTATTAAGTTCTAAAGTAGATAGATTAAAATTATATCACTTTCATGTTGCCTCATTCTGACTCAAATAACTTACACGTGTATGAAAAAAATTTACCTTTATGAACCACAGGCTTGCTCACAGACAAGACCAGTAGGTCTACTAAACACTATAGAAACATTAATTTTGTCCATTATGGAAAATGTTATTAATAATAATATTTAAAAAAAAAACCAACTAAAAAACCCCACAAAACCATGTAAAATAAGTTTTAAATTTATTTTAAAATTTATCAGACTTTTTTACACTCCTCTTTTGAAAAATAATACTGATGTCTTGATGAACAGTGGAAGAGTTAAAAGTTATATTTATCTACTTATGGAAATATGAGATAGATCTTTTAAGCATTCAGAATTCATGTGTAGATGTGTAGCCTAATCAAACATTTGAGCAAAATAGATAAATCCACTTTGTCAGGAAAAAAAACCTAAACAAAACTGTAGATAAACAAATAGTTCAAACTTTCCTCTTTGCTATTAAATGACTTCCATTCAATATCTTTTCTAAAATGTAAGAATTAAATAAAAATTAAACAATTTAAAAGTTATAATGTTAGAAGGATATTAAAAGATAAATTTAAAAGAGAAAGCATGCTTTATGTCATTCCAGGGAAAAATCTGTTGAATATTCAGAGGGAAATGGTAATTTAAATCTTGCAATAAACTGAAAACTTTTATGGTAACTAAAGAAAATATGTATGAGAAAAAGCTTTTTTAAAAAAGAAGCATTGTGTTCCATTGTATAACATTTGCCAGGAAAAAGTTCTCACAAAATAAGTTTTAAGAACACAGAGATTCCCCTACTATGATATCTTCCAAGGTTATATACTCATAAGAAACAATTATCACATCATTATCTTTGTACTATAAAACTAATTTTCTATTTCAACACTGATGTGAACATACTCAGTTTATTGAAAGGGATGGAGGAAATCCATGCATAACTTGGTTTAATGGGTTGAGTTTGGGGAGATTCTATCCTTCATAAAATATAATAAGGGCTGAAATAAAGGCACACAGAAGGCTTCAAGTTCTCAGTGCTTGTCCATGCTTTGACTAATACCATACAACCGTATTGGAGAAACCAGTCATAGTTTCATTTAAATGTTTTCTCATATTTCAGCTATTTCATATAGGTACATAAGAAAAATATATATTTGCCTTTGTTGTATGCTTTTTAAAACTTATCTACTTTCCCCTCCCCCTGCCAAATGCATTGACCTGCAAACACCAACTCTTTTTCACATCTTTTTAATAGAGAATAGATTCAGAAAAAGTTGATTTGAGGGGAACCCTTTATGGGCAAAACCAGGACAAGTAGGAATTATATACATATTAGCCATTTTGAAGAAATCACAATCAAATAGGATGAATGCATAAAAGAACTGTGAAATTTTGGAGAGTGTGAATTGACAAGAGGAAACATATCATGGTCACCAGTATAGCTCCCAGCTGCTTGGTGCCTGGCTGGATGAATCCGCAGTACTGGTTGACACACCAATGTTCTTTATAGAGAGAATGAGGAGAGTTAGGTACTTCAGAGTGAGATTTAAAAAAAAAAAAAAAAAAAAAAAAAGTTAAACAAGAATAAAGAGAAAAGGCTGACAAGTGTTTCTTATGTCCCACCAAAACAGAAGAATCTACATTTCCATGCTTTTCACTGAGAAATATTAATGAGTTTTCTGTGGGAACTGCTTCCTATACTTAGATGCTGTTATTAGATTAGCCAATTAATCCCAGATTCTTCCACTTAAGTGAAAGTGCTGATTATTGAACCAAATAGTTAAGTTGTCTTTAACATCTCTCTAGCCTACTCAGTCTTTAGGAACTCCATAATCAGTGTTTAGTTTTGGTAGGAGGATTCAGTGTATCCAAAACAGTCTTTATGTGTAGCCCTATGAGTAAGGTACTATGCAGAGAGGTAAAAGAATATTTTGGTCACAAAGGAATGCAAAGGAATCTGCATTCAATTAGAAATGGAAGTTGTACAAGAGGAAAGCCTGCCTTACTGACTACATCAAAAGATTCAGCATGAAATGGGGTTTGTATTGCTCATCTGTGTCATGATTAAAGCTGTCAATGTCAGGCTAACACAATATTGAGTAAATGTGGGACTTCATTGTAAAACAAAATGCAACAAGACAGAACACAAATTTAGATACTTGTTTGGTTATACAATAATAGGATTTTGAAGACAAATGTTTTAGTCACAGCAGTAATTTTGGAAAAGTACCCCAAGACAATTTGTCCAAAGTTGCATGGAAGATTTCTGAAAGTACAAGGAAAAGAATATTTGTATCTAAGCCCTCTTTAAGTGCCTTGTGCCACCTTCCTGTGCTCACTACTGAGTCTCTGTCCAGACTGACATTGAATGTTTCCTGGGATGAGGCTTTTGCTACCTTTCTGGGCAACCTGTTCCAGTGCTTCACACCCCTCATTGTAAAAAACATTCTTCCTTATAGCTTAGTCTAAACCTATCCCCATTCAGATTAAAACCATTACCCCTTATCATCTCACTATAGGCCCTGTTAAAAAGTCTGTCCCTATCTTTCTTATAGACCCCCTTCAAGTATTGAAAGACTGAAATAAGGTCACCCCAGAGCCTTCTCTTCTGCAGGCTGAACAACCCAAACTGGCCACGCTTCTTTTGATGACGCTCAGGATAAGGTTGGCCTTCTGGGCTGTGAGCAAACATTGCTGGCTCATGTCTGGCTTTTCCTCTGTCAGTATCCCCAAGCTCTTCTTTCCAGGACTGCTCTCCATCCCTTCATCCCCCAGCCTGTATTGATACCAGGAGTTGTGATAACCCAGCTGCAGGACCTTCAACCTGGCCTTGTTAAATCTCATGAAGTTCACATAGGGTCACTTCTCAAGCTTGTCCAGATCCCTCTGGATGGCATCCCATCCCTCAGGCATCTCAAAAAGGTGAGCTAAAAGCTCCACTCAGGAGCAGCTTGATGCAGCTCTTGTCCCTCTCATAAACCTATTTACTCCTCTGGGTTTGTACAAACCATTACAGAGCCCAATTAATGATTACTGTTCAGTTATTTATTTATAGTTATTTCAGACAAATAAAATGGACTTTTTTTCCAGTTAACAAAAAATAAAATAAATATGTATTGATAAGATTCCTCCCCACCCCACCCCCACCCCATACTTTAGAAATGTAATTCAGGAGCTTTTCAAAAGGAAATAATCAAAATAAAATACTGCAGAAATTGCTCATTATTTGACTTCATTTAGAATTTTTTAAATTAATAATTTTGAATTTATAAATAGTCTCTTTTTTTAGATTAATTTAAGTAATTTCGTTGACCTGAGACTGTATTGTTCAGTAAATAAGCTAGTCTTCAGAAACATTTTGCTCAGCTCTCTGCCAGCTGCACCCTCTTGAAGATTCAAGTAGCTCCCTATTTTCTGTCATTGTGAAGTGAAGAAGGGGGAAATGAAAGGAAAAGAGGTGACAGATTTATAATAATTTCTTCTTTATAGTTCATTGTCAAAAATAACCTCCTGCTTGAAAAAGCAACGAGGTTAATCAGGTGCCTGCTGAAACCTCTGCTGTTGCTTTACCTATGATTTTTTTTCTTACTCTCCCAGATGCCGTTGTTGCTTCCCTCACCACCACCTGTAGTGAAGAAGTGACAGTCACACCAGAGGCCATGGCAGAAACATTGCCATGAAATGAGGTAGCAACGGCAAAAAAATGGAGTGTCACAAAGCAACAGTGAAAGGTGACAACAAAAATAGCACTTGTATGCAGCCTTTACACTGGTAAATATGGTTAAATCATTAAAGATTCTTCTGCAATTATATTTTCCTTATATTTTCATTTGTGTTCTTCAGTCATGTTTTAATGTTTTTTTAAAAAATATCAGTTGCCAATATGAAAACTTTGCCTACTGGAAACATTTGGTGGGAAAGTGGACTGCATTGTTCATCTAAATGTAGTCTAAGCCACATATCTTCTGAACGTTTTCATTCCAAACAGCTGGCACTATTGACAAATGAAACACTTCAGACAGTTTCTCAGTTGTTGTAATTAAAAACAGGAAACAGCAAGTAAATAAAGTAATCGTGGGATCAATAAAGCATTATTATTTTAATGATCATCTCAAAAGCCCAGATTGTAAAGTGCTAGGTTTCAATGTACAGGAAATCTCAGCAAGCACACAGTGGTCACTGATGGAGCTCTTGAACAAAGAACTAAACAAAAATGAAGTATCTTGCTGAAATTCAGTCTTTATCTGTGAAAATAACAAAGTAGATTTCTGGGGAATTGCCATAAATGAAAATACTGCAATAAGGTGGGAGTAGTGGAAGAACAGACAGGAATCATGACTGAAAAGGAAGATAGGGGAAAAAACCTTATATTAATGTAGGGAGAGGTAGTTCCAGTGACAAAAGTTATTAAATATCAAAACATTCTGCATAAGATGTGAAGCCACCTTCAGTCACATTGTGCTCTCCTTGAAAAACAAGGAGCCTACCAGATCACAACAGACTCCCCTAGTGTTAGATGCAACAACTATGAATATCTTGGTGAAATAAGTATGGGCTGTGACAGAGACCAAGACTTGGACACAGAATACACTACAGATTCCAGTGTAACATCATGGCTGAAGGACTGTTTCCTTTCAGTGTTTTCTCTGCCATGGTTCTTGCAGAGCATCCTCTAGCATCCACAGTTTTCTCTCCACTCACTACCTCTGCAGTTTCCTACACTTTACTCTTCCTGCTGCTGTGACTTGGCCAGATGAACTGAAAGGGTTAGTGACATTTCATGTCAGAATTTGCCTGTTAAACAATATGATGGACAGTGTGAATATTTGTGTATTTGTTAAGATAGGTATGTACTTTACTCTCATTCATTATTCCTTTAAAATATCTTATTGTGTCAGCTAGAAGAGCTGCTCTTTGGGCACAAATTTTTAAGTGTTTAAGTCTTAAATCTTTAATCATTATGAGAGCTACATATTTGGCAGTCTTCACAGGTTGTGACTTGAAACTCATTGCCAAAGTGTTAACATCATGATGGTCAATAATTTCACTGTGTGTTGCAGAAGTACCTTGGCAACTTAAGAGATTTATAAGAATGGTGAAGCATTTGCTTTGCTGATACTGATGACCTTTAGATGAACTAAAAGCAGGCTTATACTTTTACAAAAAATATGTAGCAGTAAATGCATTCTGCTGTATGTGATAAATGTTGAGTACTTGTCTCAGGGATTATTATTTCCTTTTATTTTCTTCAAGAACAGTTAAATGAGGTCAGATTCTTTAAAAGCTGTGTTAGTAACTCCAGTAGGATTTTTGTGAGAATTTTAAGCATTGTGAGGGAAGTGCTGAAAAAAAGCTAGCAGAAATACCATTGTAATCAACACATCTGGAGTGAACTCAAGTTCTCTGTTGGTTTAGAATACAAATATTCTTGATTTTGAAATTAACTTTTACAGAGCAGAAAGATCAAAGGCCATCCAATGCCTTTGTGGTGGTGCTAGTGTTCAGAGAGCTGTTCAGAAGGGAGAATAGAACAAAAGCTTGACAAAAAACTTTGTGAAAAAAATGCTGTGATAATAGATGGAAGCTAAAAGAGAGGAGTGAAGATAGACAAGAAGGTAGGGCAAGAAACAACAAGGAATAAACAGATCATTTAAGAAGAAATACTTGTCTGCAGAAAAGGTAAGCTTGAAAGGAAGAGATGGGGTGCATGGGAAGGCCTGAAGCACTAGTCATGAAGAATATGTACAGTAAATCTGTCTGAGGAGATGCTGATTACCAGTGGGATGTGCAGGTGTTCCACAGTCAGATTCTCTAGATGAGAGTGAACTTCCTAAGGAACATTCTTTCTAGCAAGACTTTGTAAAATCAAAAAGCAAAAGCTCAACAATGCCTTTAATGATATGTCAGAGCAGGGATTAATAAACATAAAGTGTATGTTAATTGCTCATTCATTGTCTGTATTATTCACACCTGTTTTCATTTCATGATTTTGCCAACTTGGAATCATGCCTTTGAACAAAGGTATGTCATACACTACAGGTTCTGATACTCTAACTGTATAAGGTTTGGTCTTACAAAATTACAGTGAAAAAAGACACAGCTCTTGATGTTCTGAAAATATCTCAAATTTTTTCAGTTTCATCATTCACAGAAACTGTTTTCTTGCACTTCATGTTCAGAGCTGTCATATAAATTTCATTGAGTCACATGAAACTTCTACTGTTATCCTGCTAGATGTGGCAGTAATGCTTGTAAGAAAAAGGTGACTGAAGAACTTTTATTTCCTTGAGTGTGTCATGAGATTTATAAAGCTATTTATCAGATGTGTGATGATCAAATGAAAGGTCCATTGCAGCACTACTGATATACTTGAAACAATATTCTTTCACATTTTAAAGTGACTACCATAAATGTAATGATATAAATATCCTAACCGTCATCAATTTTTTCAAAAAAACACTCGTAAGTATGTATGTTTCTGCTTCTGATCATCTCCGTATCATCACAGTTTTATTATTGCTTGGTATCTTTTTTTCCCCTGAGAATCCTCTATCTACCAGTGATTAGATACATTTAATTTTTTTTTTTGTATGTTTATCTTTTAATAAAACACAGTATACTGTGTCCAGTTCTGAGGCCCTGGATCTACTGGAACGAGTCTAGAGGAGAGCCACGAGGACGATCCGAGGGCTGGAGCACCTCTCCTATGAGGAGAGGCTGAGAGAGTTGGGGCTGTTCAGCCTGGAGAAGAGAAGGCTCCAGGGAGACCTTATAGCGGCCTTCCAGTACCTGAAGGTGCTACAGGAAGGCTGGGGTGGGACTTTGTACAAAGACACACAGTGAAAGAACAAGGGGTAATGGCTTTAAACTGGAAGAGGGTAGGTTTAGATGAGATATTAGGAAGAAATCCTTTCCTATGAGGGTGGTGAGACACTGGAACAGGTTGCCCAAGGAAGTTGTAGATGTCCCCTCCCTGGAAGTGTTCAAGGCCAGGCTAGATGAGGCTTAGAGCAACCTGGTCTAGTAGAAGGTGTCCCTGCTCATGGGAAGGGTGGTGGAACTAGATGATCTTTAAGGTTCTTTCCAACCCAAACCATTCTATGATTCTGTGATAATTAATTACATAAGCAGAAAGGTACAGCACGGCAGAATAGAAAAAAGGAAACTTTCCTAAAAGGAGAAACATCTTATTGTTTGTATGGAGAAAAATAATATATATTGAGACAGTGTCCTGGTTTTGCTAGGACAGAGTTAATTTTGAACATATGAAATTAAATTACATTACTTGAATAAAGCAGTGATATTTCTAATATTACCTGTGACAATAGCCTATAGATTATGCTTTCTTAACATTTTAAACCCTCTGTTGAGCACCTAATTCAGCAATGTCATATTATAAATAAAAAAAAGTCTTCTGACCTCTATGTATTAATGAGCTTGAAGTGCTTACACATGAAAATTGAGACTTTGTTGTTACTTCCTGTATGTTGTATACACCTGTCCTTGAGTCAAATTGACTTAGGATTAATCAAAAGTGGAAGTACATTCAAATATTGGTGACACCACACAGTCACATCAGAACTAATTATTACATTAATTTTTTGTCCTAAACAATTCTGTACAGAAAGCTCTAAACATTTCATATTTTGTCATGTACTTTGCTGAAAGAAAAATTAGTTACTCAACTTTAAAAAATTGGAGTAATTACAAACAGTGTGTTGAGTTAGACACTGCACATGAGCATTTGAATTCTGTTTTGAATGGGAACTAGAAGCAAAAAAACTCCACAACAACTCTTCTTACAAGTGGGAACCTGTATTTTAAGCATTGTCCCCCTCCTGTTATGGAATCATTCTCCACTCTTGACAGACCAGATAAGTAAGGACTGAATGCATTAGTTTTTCCAGAACAGCTAAGGTGCAAGTACATTCCTCTGAGGATGTGACACAGAACTCAATGAACGCAGTGTAAAAAATCCCTTTCATATCAGGTTTATCTATCTGACACTGTGTACATGTATAAATAATGTAGGAAAATTAAAAATGAGACAGTATAGACAGAATAAGGTGATTTTTATAATACAAAATCCTGAATTTTCAGTCACTGTTTCATACTCAACATGCAAAAAATGAAACATGTATGTTTTAATTTTGTGTTCATTATCATGTGTGTTTCCCCAAAGCTCTTGTAGAGATCTCCATGGAAATGATTTTTTTTTCCTAATGCTGGATAGCATAAATTTATCTTCAGCAGAGTATATCATGGCAGATGCTATCTTCTACTTAAAATAGAGTTGTACCTGAAATGTCTTTGTTGGACTATAACACCTTGTAACGAAAAATTTTACACACTCCATCAATTTCACAGTGCATATAACTCTGAAAGAAATAAGGTTTGCATGCTTTTCTTAGAGATCTCAGTAGTTTTGAATAATTTTGACTAGTGAATTAGGACTACAGTTTTGGACTGACAGATGTTCAGCCTCCAAAACAGTATCAGACAAAGTCTGAAAAGGCTGAAAAGTTGTGTAATTTTTTTTCACTGCCACAAGTTTAAACTTCCTTCTCTTCTATTATTAAGGAGAATGTAAAATTTACTCCAAGGTAAAGGGTTAGTGGTTCACTCCATTTTGCTTTAGCAAAGGAAACCTGAGCTCTGGGCTAGGTCATGATACCATATTATTAAGGGAGAGATGATTTAGTTGAGTGTAGGAAAACAGTGACCCAAACCAGAAGCTAAACCACAGAAAAGCTCTCTCTTTCTATTTATGAAAACTGTGATTAATCCTTTGCCATAGGTTTATGTAGAAAACTGTTCTTGGGTGGCAATTCTTTAGAAATGAAGTGAGCAGAATTCTGAGCTTCTGCAGAATACAGTATACAGTGTCATTTCTGAAATACTTCAAGCCATGAAAGAAAAAAATCTTCTCATGAGATTTTTACCTTGTCAAGTAGGTTTAAAGTAATTCAGGGACAACAAAAACCAACAACAACCAAAAGACCCAATATCTGCATCAAAAGCTGCTTTGCAAAATGAAAGCAGTTAAGATTAATTGCAACAACATTTTGTAAATACTATATTTCATATTTTATGAGGAGTCTATAAAATCAAGGTGGATAAATTAAATTGCTTTCCAAAAGCTAAGGAGAACTCAGTGTTTTAAGTAATGCAGGTAGGGAAGATTCTGAAGAGTCAAATTTGAGTGTTCTAGTACTAGGGTTTTGGGTTTTTTTTAATAACTTTAAAAAGCACCATTTATTTGAGAAGAATGCAGAGACAAAATGCAGGTTATATGGGTAACCAGAATGTATCAGAACTTCTTACCAGCAAAAGTGTAATGCAAAAAAAAACATGGCCTTGAAACCAAGGATATCTGACAAATACTTTACAAGAGTCAATTGTGGATGAAAAAGTCAAACTTTGTTTATTCACTCCCTCATACCGTCTATTCCAAATTGACTGAGACACTCCCAGAGAAGAGGTGCTCTGATATTCTGAAAAGATTGGTCATCTTCTTTTACTCATTCCCAGAATCACTTCAGGGAAACAGGAGATAGACAGAGTTCCTGCTCCTACCTCCTCAATTTGGCCTTACTAATGTGAAGGTCTGAAATATCTGACCAATAAGGTTAACCTTAGCTATACATACTTTCCTGTCACCACTCAGTTCTCAAAAACTTTTTAATCCAGGGGAAAGGATTATAGAAAGAAGATTTTGTGACGAATGCAGTACAATAAAGTAAACAATCTTCAAAAGCTGTTCTCACCTGTTGAGATGAGTGACATGACATGCTGGTGTGACCAAAGCTTTAATTTGTAACTAAATTCATTGGAAAGAATAGTGTGAATGACTTGTGCCCAAATCATCTCATCAAATTATTCTTAGCCTGTAATGAGCAGGCTTATCATTTACAGACTTAATGCAAGCTAATAAACTATCTAGTACTATTGCTAGCTCAAGTATTTTGTTTCTTGCCAACTTGATTTTAACTGAATATCCAATTAACCAAAGAATAGTGAACCAAATAGTGAACCAAATAATAAAATAACACATGTCATTGCATTGTAGAAATATTAATTTAAGAGATGGTGGGAGGACAAGAGTTGTTCAGTTTATGGGTTTGGAATAACCTTTTGTAGCTACTAAGAGTTAGGCAGCATTCTTGTTATGGAACTGTTTTTCCTTAACCTATTTCCTTTCCTACTTCTTAGTGTAAAAAATTAAAGGTGGCTAACTAGGATATGTCTCATCTACAGTAAATGTCTGTATTGGGTCTGGCTGGGAAGGAGTTAATTTTCCCATAGTAGCCCTCAGAGTGCTCTGTTTTGTATTGGTACCTAGAAAGGTGTTGATAACACACCAGTGTTTTGGTTACAGCTGAGCAGTGACTGCACAATATGAAGGCTTTCTCTCCAACAGGGGTGTGGAAGATCTTGGGAGGGAACATAGCCAGGAAAGCTGACCTAAACTGACCAAAGGGATATTCCATAACATATAACATCTGCTCAGAAATAAAAGATACAAGAACGGAGGGGGAAGGGGGGACATCCGTTATTTACAATGTTCGTCCTCCAAAGTAACCGCTACTGCGTACTGAAAACCCTGCTTCCAGAGAACTGACCAGACATCGCCTGCTGATGGGAAGTAGAGAATAAATGTTTTGTTTTTCCTTTTTTTCCCGTACACATGGCTTTGCTTTGTGCTTCTATTAAACTGTTTTATCTTGACCCATGTATTCTTTTATTTTATTTCCCATCTTTTTTTTTCTCCCCTCCCCATCCTGCTGAGGAGGGAGGTGATAGAGAGGCTTGGTGGGCACCTGATGTCCAGCCATGGTTGACCCACCACAGTTTCTTACTATAATAATCTTACCAAAACTGGGTGGGTATGCTCCATTCTGAGGTATGTCAGGATGTTATTCTTTCTTATAAACCCCAGGCAATAAAAGACTGTTCTAATCTAACATTTACACACTCTACATTTAACAGGGACTTTTTACATTAATTAGAGGGGAAGGAGAGTACTGAGATAAGAACACTGTGGATTGTGCTTGCCTATGGTGAACTCAGTGAGCACAGTCATGCTTGAGATCAAAAGAGAGCCAAAAGGTGAATTTTTTTTAAGAGGACTATATGAATGAAAACCCTCAGATTTAAAAGCAAAGAATATTCTGCTCCTCAATTAGTTTAGATCAAATCTTCCCAAATATAATCTGTAGTTAATAATATTTTAAGTTTTGCTTCAAAAGAGAGTTTGGTGGTTCTGTTTTTGAAATGCCAAGGAAATCAGAGGGGGAGCCTAGAGGTGGTCAGAGGGCTTTATCCCTTTTGTAGTCTAGACTTGCTTCACAAAGCTATTGAGCCTTATCTCCTGGATATGAATCACTGTTATCGCTTTGCTCAGTCCATTTCACAGGTACCATATGATCCATTGCTTCTTAATAGCATGTCCTGCTTCCAGGTTGATGACTTGTATTTGGTTTGCACAGCCAAGTTTTGGTAGTGAAGGGGCTACAGGGTTGGCTTCTGTGAGAAGCTGACACAAACTTCCCCTGTGTCCCATACAGCCAATACCAGCTGGCTCTGAGACAGATCAGCCACTAACAAAGGTTGAGACCATGAGTGACAGTGGCAGCATCTCTGGGATAACATAATTAAGAAGGGAAAGAAAATAACCTGCAAAATTTCAGCTAAAAACTATTGAGAATATGTGAGAGAAACAACTCTGCAGACACCAAGGTCAGTGAAGAAGGAAGGGGAGGAGGTGTTCCAAGTCCCAGAGTAGAGATTCTCATGCAGTCCATGATGAAAATGATGGTGAGGCAGCTGTCCCCCTGCAGTCCATGGAGGTCCATGGTGGAGCAGATAACCAACTGCAGCCCATGGAGGACCCCACGCCGGAGCAGGTGGATTCCTGAAGAAGGTTGTGATTCTGTGGGGAACCCACACTAGAGCAGTCTGTTCCTGAAGGACTGCACCCTATGGAAGGGACTCAGGCTGTAACAGTTAATGAACTTTAGCTGTTGATAAGGACTCATGCTGGAGAAGTTCGTGGAGGACTGTGTCCCACAGGAGGGACCCCATGTTGGAGCAGAGGAAGAGTGTGAGGATTCCTGTCCCTGAGGAGGGATCAGCAGGAATATTATATGATGAACTGACCATAACCCTCATTCCCCATCCCCCTGTACTGCTTAGGGGAAGTAGGTAGAGAAATCAGGAGTGAAGCTGAGCCCAGGAAGAAGGGAGGAATGGAGAAAGGTGTTTCAAGATTTGGTTTTATTTCTCATTATCCTACTCTAATTTGAGTCATAATAAATGAAACTAATTTCCTCAAGTTGAGTCTGTTTTGCCTATGATGGTAATTGCTGAATGTTCTCTCCCAGTCCTTATCTCAACCCATGAGCCTTTCATTATATTTTCTGTCTTCTGTCCAGCTGAGGAGAGGGAGCGATGTAGCGTCTTGGTGAGCACCTGGCATCCAGGCAATGTTAACCCACCACATGACTGCACTCATGTTCAGTTTTTGTGGACGTTGTGGATATATTTTCTTTCTTGTTCCTTTATTGTCCACCAACCACAAGCAGGACAGTGATAGTTCATGAGAAGCTATTGAATTTTGCATCCATATGCGTACACATAAAGTGATTTAGAGCTCCGTAGTCCTTATGTGACTTTCTAGAATAGTATGCTTACTTGTTTTTTTATTAATTTATTATATCCCTGTTTTTAACATGAGTAGTGATAAATATATAGGTAGTCAGCAAACTCATCTTCCTATAAAACAATATTTTTTTGTAAAATATTTTAGATTACCCGAAGATTATTAGCAAATAATGGTTCAGATTTGACTCCTTAGCTAATAGATTCAATTTTTATAATCTAGATACCTTTTTTCCCTACAACACAGTTGGATTGTAGACAACCTGATCTCAAGAAATGAGATTAAAATAATGGTATTGAAATCCAATTAACCTTGAGATTATTATCATGGAGTTTCCTACTTATCATGGTCAAATTAACTCTATCCTAGCAAAAAAACAATGACAGTATATCAGCATTTTGTATGTAATTGTACATGTTTGGTTGCTGTAGTCTCAATAAATGTTCTTTTTGGAGAGTGAAGCTGATATGTCTGTCCATGAGACATGTTTTGACCAAGTTCAACAGTTTTTTTGAAAAAGCCACATGAGCAAATCACACAGCAGCCTTTGATGTATATTTTCTCTGTCTTTTCAGAATATTCTGTCCTATTACCTTCCTCACAGCATTTGGTTCATGCAAGTAACTGCTTAAGACAAAAGTCTTCTAAGTGGTATTACATCTTAAAATCAGTATCTTTCAAATATAATTATCTTGGTATTTATACAAGGATCATACTGTTCCAAGTTTTACTTTTTAATGCCACCAATATTAAACCAGAATTTTGATTGCATTAACCTCACAGGATGAATCTCAGGAAAGAAGTTCTCTTGGGATAGGTATCATTACTCACAGATACAAATGAACAAGAAGTGTTGTTCATGAGGAGCTTGGTGCTCCAGCAAAACCGTAGTGTTGAATGTAACTCCAACACTGGTTGTAACATGGAACAGCAAAAGGGAGCCAAGTCTTGTCATGGAGTATTAATTAGAAAAAATGACTTTGTTTACTGTTTGGTAAAACATTTGGGGTTTGTTTGGTTGTTTGTTTCCTTGTTTGTTTGTTTCCAAAAGAAAAGATGGAGTATATGCTGCAAACACTAGAGTGTCATCACAAAAGAAAGCATAACATCAGCTTGGTCTAATAAGTAGAGGTGAAATGAGAAAACAACCCTGAGTGAATTTCTGCAGCTTCACTAGCTTCCAAAGTGCTAGCTAAGGAGATCTGATTAGGATAGTATCAGTTAATATAGTCAAAACATTGCTGAGACACAATTTTGAAGTCAAACACAACTTTGCTTAGAGATTTATCCAGAATGAGAAAAGAAGAAATGATAATTTTTCCGCATTATTATCCATCTAGGATCCCATATCTCTTAGATCACTTTGCAGTTAGATAAGGAAATTAAACATGTTTGTAACTGAGACTGCATCTTTGTCACTTTATTCCTTTTGGAGGTTTACTATATTAAGTGTTTCTACCATAACCATGACCATAATTTTTCACTTGTTTTTCAGAAATCTAATAATAGTTGGACAGAAAGGAACAGCAGAAACCTTCTCAAAGTCAATTTCCCTGAAAACTAAATATTGTGTACCAAATAAAACAATCTATTTTATTCATTCTGTTGTGTTGCCATCAAGAAAGTAATTCACCATCTCTTTTGTATCTCCAGTTCTTCAACTTTTCCTGAAGGTAAGAAAGAACAAAGAGCTTTCCACAAACATAGGTAGCAGAAAAGAGGTACCAATTTGGGCATTATTTTTAAACCACTGTATCCCTACAGCATCATAATTTCTTTATTTCCTTAAATTTTGCATGCAGCTCATTCTGCACATCTGCCTCAAACTGAGAGCAGCTGAGGTAGATTTTTGTAGGAATTAGCAATTCTCTTCCCTTTGCAATCCCATGGAGCTGCATGAGTTTAATAGATGTTGAACGGGGACCTGCTGAATGGATCAGATTTAAGTCACATATTCCCAAACATGAACAGCTTGCCAGCCTCCTGTATGGATATTTCTTTTATTAACAACAAAGCAGAAATTGCACCTTTGCTATGTGTTTGGCTAGAGATGTGCTGTTTAACACATGAACCATAAGAGATTGCAAATTTAAAATTTCAAATATTAACAGAAAGTTCTCAGAGTGTTATTACATCTCTGTTTTTTTTCCCATGAAAGAAAAAACAAAACAAAAAAACCAAACCAAAACAAAACAAAACCAATCCTTGTGTTTAATTTCTGAGGCTGGTGTACCATATTTTTATCTGACACAATCAGTTATACCAGTAATAGTACGTTCTGCTATGTCAGTAGAGTAATGAAACAGGACTAAAGTAACCAGACACAACAATGAAATATGCTACAAAATATAACAAGCTGAAGTTTCCTGAACAAAAAGATTTTTTAAAAAAGGCTCTTTATTTTTGTAATTATCATACAGGTTTTTTTCTTTTTACTTAATCAATTAAAATAAATGAAAATAATTTATTCGTTTTAAAAATATGTCATATATTGGAATAATGGGTATTCTCCATGCTTGACCTGGACTTGCAAATGCTATTTACTTCATGCTGAAGATACTTTTGACTATTTACATTTAAGAAACTTATTGTACTTTACAAAAAATAAAAATATGATATTGCTCTGAATAAATTCATACACATATGTGCATGTGTGTATATGTGTATATACACACATATGCATATACTCAAAAAAAAGACAAGGTGTGGAGGGCTAAAATCTATCTCTAAGCTTACATTGCTTCTCATGACGAGCACTTTTAATTCAGAAAAAAGTTCTAGTGAAATTTCAGTCATACTGATGGAGTGTATTTTCATACATGTCACTTACTCTGATTTTGAGAAGTGATTTTATTTTATCAACAGCATAATTTTGCCATGAGTGTTGTCTGATACACTGCAGTAATTTTCCATATGAGGAAGTGTTCCTAATTCTAATTAGGACTTCTAAGTTCAAAGTATGGCTTGTCTAAAAAATTATGCATGAAGATGGAGACCTAGGTAAACACTATAGTTTAAAAAGTATTGACTGTATAAATCATATATATAAGATTAAAAAAAAAAAATACTCTACCCTCAAATTGAGAGCCCCAAAATCCCTGTGACAACATAAGCTGATATTAATTGGCTCAGACTTGTCATTCTGTTGCCTTTTCTTCAGCACAAATAAAGGCACAGGACTCTTACTAATGCTTAGAATATGAATACCATATGAACTACTTTCTTTCCATTGTCCACACTGTAAATTTTTTTTATGAAAAGATAATTATTCCACTTAGTTGAGTATAATGACTGACCTAGAGAGTGACTAGTTCTGAGTCCTTGCATCTTGTCCCAAAAAGGCATACAAAATACTTAAACATCTATTTCTCAAAACTAGTGCTAGGGAGTAGGGTGTAATTTCTCATCTAGTGATGAGAAATTCAGAAAGGAAACATAACTGTATTTTGTATTGTATTAGTAAAAGTGTATCCAGCATGCCAAAGTAATTATTTGTTTGGCATTAAGGATGCAGCATCAAAAGTATTGTTCCCAGTTTGAGTCTCCCCTGTACTCAAAAAACATTGACATGGAAGAACTAGTCAGTGCAAAGCCACCAAGGGGTTTAGGGGGCTGGAGCATAAAATTTACAAGGAAAAACTAAGGGGACTACACTTGGCAATATGGAAAAGAGAAGATGAAAGGGAGCTGTTTTCAACTACCTAGCAAGAGAGTATAGAGAAGACAGAGCAAGATTCTTCTTGGAGGTGCACAGTGAAGGTATTAGGGGCTACAGACGTGAGCTGCAAGAAGGGAAATTCTGAATGGATGTTAGGAAAAAAAGAGTTCACGATGTGGGCAGTCAAAGACTGCAATAAATTGCCCATAAATGTTGGAGATATTCAATGCTTCATTTTGATTTAAATTTGAAACTAAAAAAAAATATTCTATAATTCTCAGATGTTGCAATAGCTAGCTCCATCATAGGTTTTTGCCTTCTCTTAGACATCCTGTTCCAAATAAAGTCTGGGTTCTTAATACAAACAATTTTTCTGCTATTGGAGGGACTTAAAACATTGAATTAGTGATAAAATTCTCTTTGTAACTTTACTGTTTTGCACAATGGGAATTAATAAACCATGGAAATCCTTCTGTCCCTGTGTTTCTATGTTGATCTGTCTTTGTGGATATTCTACTGTCATTTACAACTGTGAGCCCTGGCTACAATTTTCCACTAAAATAAGAAGAAAACACTACTGAAGAAGTTTGTTCTGGAACACTTTTCTTTCATCCTTTTCATTGTTTTTCATGGCAGGACAAAAAAAAAAAAAAAATTAAGAGACAAAATACCACTGTCTCATTTCCATTTTGAAGAGTAATTTTCCAGTCATCTTTTATTTTTATGTTAGAACACCTTCATACTTGAAAGGGTCAAAAACAATTACTTTGAAGAAACCATCCCTATGTCAGTGAAAAACTCTACAGAAGTGAAAATTCCACGGGTAAGTTTTATTCCCTAGTGTAGATTTGAATTTAAGTGATAATATTTTTTTAAAATTTTTCCTTTTTTAAAAATTGTCATCAGGCTACAAAATAGTTCAGTGAACTGAACTCAGAGAAAGTCACATCCAAAAGTGCATTCAAACATCAACAACTTGTTTATTAGATATTTATTTTCATTTGGAGATTATTTTCCTATATTCTGTTTTCAAAAAACAACTATTTGCTTATCAAAGCTTGAAAAATAAATTTTAAATCCAGAATCTTGAATGTTATGACATGGTCATTAGGTTGTTTTGTGGTTGATGGTTTCTTTGGGGGAGGAGTGATGTTTTTTTTTTCTTTTTAGGGTTTTCTAAGTTTTGGTTTGTTTGCTTGTCTGTTTCTTCTCAGGATTCCTAATATCTTCCACCTGCTCAAATTTTCTATACCTATTGTCTGTAGAAAATTGCTTCCTTTAAACTCTACCATTCCTGAAGTTTCATGCAGCATGCAGGGATGGTACAGACACATTTCAAGAGCTTATGCTTAAGATGATAGTGAAGAACAGACCACTACTCTGTATTTAAAGGAAAAGAGGAGTGCATGCCATGAACTTAAGTGGCATGTCATGAACCAAGTGAAAGCACAGTGTAGTGGCCTTTAACATGCTATGACCTGAATACCATTGGTTATAGGTTGTCGGTATGAACAGATATTGTTCATATGTTGTCAATACAGACATTGCCCAGCTGTGAGTTTTCCTTAACCATGGTGTTCTGGATGCCCTGTCATCTATTTGTTTGGTTTCACAGACTATCAGCAATTCATAGATTGATCACAGTCTGGGAATCAATGTTGTATTTTGTGTTTCTCTTGCTAGGGTTGTCTTTCTTGCTACTTAGCAAAACTGTCAATTTCTGCAACTGGAAAAAAACAGCAGGATGCTAATTATCCTTCCTGTCTAATAACCAAAACCCAAATCATTCACTTTCATAACTGTCACAACTTTTAAAGGCCTTTTCAGACTTTAAGCAGGGCTATTCAGTAAAGTTCCTTCCTTCTGTAAAATTCCCACACGGATCATTACTTTCTGTCTACCCAAATTTCCAATTCACTTTCAAATGTATGAGTCACTGTTGAGCTGAATACGTATTTTGTTTTGAGTGCTGGTATTCCATCAAAATGGTATCAAGAGAACTGCATCCTTCACTTTCTGCCTTATATTATCTGTGCACTGTTGTTATGCTCTGGTGAGTAATTTGTAGTATGGTGCAGTATAGAGCATAGTTTGTACTTTCTTGAACAGTGCTTGTGTTTCACTCCAGAGATGTGCGTTGGGACCATTGAAAACAAGAAGTTCTGTGACGTGAAAGCATCTAAAAATAGCTATTTTTTTTTTTTAGAGGGACAAGAACATATCATTTAAATTTGATATACCTCAAAAAAGCATAACAGTACAGTGTGCAGATATAAAAGGAGTTGTATGGAGGTTTTGTCACTGAACTGTAATTAAAAATTGTTCTGGTGACTCATATGAAAGTGCTTATAACACAAATTATTTGAGTATCATGTGTTATGATTCAGTCACAGGAAGAGTAGATTCAAAATCTACAGATACATTGTAACTAGGTTCTTCATCTTTATAGATATTAGGAGTTCCAAATATGGTTGTTTTGTTTTATTTTTTTTTTATTATTATTTTTTTTAAATGCTTAGTAGTTTTTTGTTGCTGCAATGCTTAGAAACAGAAAACTAAAAAATGTTGCTTGAGTGTTAAGAGACCCAGTCCGGGACTCCTTTTATGACTTAAAATATTTGTATGAACAGAAAAACTGCAAAGATATTATCAAAATAATATTTTATTTTTAAATATAAAGCTGATTCCGATTTTTATAGATTTTTTTTTTCTTTCATGATGGACACTTAACTACATCAAAAGAGAACAAATAACAAAAATAACTTGAAGAAAAATAGTATTCTTATATTCCTAAGCTCCAACCATATATAGCAGTGGATCCTACATTTTATTCTCTTGACGTGTCATGGACACTCATGCAGTCATCTATCATGTATGATCCATCAAGTAGAAATGAAGTATGAAGATATTGGCACTGTGTAGCAGTAGCAGGAAGAGTATATCATACAGTGAGGTCACTTTGAGACTGATCATATGATACGAGAGCCCAGTTGCCTGACCTACCAAACCATTAATGATTGATAGATCATGAATTAAGAAACTCTGACTTATGTCCCTGATTGTCACTCAGGTTTGCGACCAATTACTGTGAAACTTGGGAGTTGTGGTAGGTCAAGTGCATATGTGAAAGGGAGCAGGAGAAGATGAAAGCACACTGCAGTTCACCCCCACAGAGGTGGAGATATAACAGACAATCAGGCTGTGCGCCTGATGTGAATATGATAGCTAACTATTATTTAGTTTGCTTTCTGTGGTACCATTTCCTACAAAACCAACCAATTTTTCTGAGGAGGCATAGCATAATACCTAGTTGTGGCACAATGTATAGAGATGGGGTACATTGTCTTTGAAATTATTATATAATAATTTTGGTTTTGAAATTATTATAATAATATACAGCCTACTTTTATTTTTTTGCTATTTAATAATAAGAAGATGTTCTGTCAGGAAAGTATATTATTTGGTTTTCTTTTTTTAGATGGTTTTTTCTCATCTTCTAGAGAAGACTAAAGACATTAATTTTTTTAAATAACCATACAAATACAGTTAAAGCTAGGTCACTAGGTATTACTAGACCAAAGCTATGCTGGTAAAGTAGAATTTTTAAGTCCTTTGAATGATTATCCTGTTTAAAATATCCTTCACACTGGGTAGCAACTCTAAAAATGTATAGTTTTAAATTTAAAAAATATCAGTAATTTGATACCTAAGGATCTCATTATATAATGTCTGTTTTTTGCTTTGTTTTTTCTTTTCCAGATGATAACAAACAAGAGAAGAGGATACATTGCTTTTTTACTTAAGATCTTGACTGGGAAGGATGGTATCTGTGGTTTTGTACATTCCCTTTCTCTACAGACCAAGTGCTCTTAACACAGTTCCATGCTTTTTTGCACATAAAGGTGGAGTAGTGGGTGGTGTGAGAGATATTCATACCCAGTAGGTATTTTTTTTTTACTCTGTTTTGAAGGAGAAAAATAAACTGTACTACTGTCTTGGAAACCTTTTTTTTTTTTTTTTTTTCCATAAAAATACAAACCAAGTAATTCAAGTAGAAAATATAATTTTAGCCTTTTGTGTCTGATGAATAACCCAGAAAATAATTAGGACGGGCACTAAAGTAAAATTTGCTTTTGGGATTTTTTTTTTTTTTTTTTTTTCAGAAATCTGCTCTGAAGAGCTTTCGAACTAATTTATCTGTTATTTCCAGCTTTTGTTTTCCCATTAAATAGATCACACAGAGAACTGTTTGATGCACTCTTCCTCCTTTCCGCCCTACCTTTTTGTATGTCATTGAGCTTTTTACACAAGATAATGAAAAAATCAAGTAGTCAGGCACTGGTGTTGATAGATGACAGTGATTTAAGACCCAGTTCCACCTCTTTACACATTTTAACACAGCATTTATTCACATAAACAATGACTTTAAGATCAGGAAGAAGGCGGATTCTGTCACAGTCATCATAGCTCTCAAAACAATAGATTCACTCTTTCTCAAAAGCAAAACATCACCAGTCAACTTAATTAACATTGGGAAAAAAACGTTCATTTAAATTATTAATTGGGATAAAAACTGAAATGATAGAGGATCAGAAACAGTTGTTTGATACTTATGAGGGTGGCATTAATATTAGAATTCCTCTTGGTTAGGAGTGCTTCTGCTTAACACTCCTTGTGAGTAACGTGTGAGACACCCTCTCATGATCTCCTAAATCTAGCAGAAAAATACAAATACCCAAATTGATATAATAGCCATGGGAAGAAAAGGGTAACATTAACCAAAGTAGGTCATATGCAAGATAATTCATTTTTTAAAATGAGCTATCCTCTGTTTTAGCATGTTGACAAGTACTTGCCTTCTATTATCCTCATGCCACATGAAGAGGGACATTCAGGACTAAAATAATATGGAGGTGGTGACTGTGATGGCCTATATAAAAAAGTGCACAATTTCAATTATCTCCATGTGTCACAGTGTGTCAAATTCAGCAGCCACAGCCTGTCTGACATCAGCTGAAACCAGCAAATATGGTCTTTCAGATCTTCTTTCCTTTGTAAGCATCCACAGACAGTCCAATAAGCCTTAAATATATGGTACCATGCTGAGATTATAGATACATCCCAAGTTCATCGGTGCTCAAATGGATATCTTGATCTGAATCAAAAACTCTGTATAATAACTCCAGACTCTTTTCTCTTTTTTCACTTTCTCTTTTCTCTTTTTTCACTTTCTCTCCCCACCCAATCCCAATTATATGAATGCATATTAAAAAGGCTGGATGCTTAAGTTTGTTTTTTTTTAAATGGTAGATAGATGTTACTAACAAACTTGTGCATTCAGATTATTATTTTCCCACTAGAATAAAAAATATTTTTTTTAAAAAGAAGATGGCAGTTTTAACTCACCTATCTGAATTAGGAGTTGGTCATCTCATACAATCAGTGTTGAGAAATGGACACATTTGATGGGATGAAACAACCTTTTGGAGATGACTGCATCTCCCTTAGCTATATAGGAAAATGCTCATAACCTAAGTGCCCTTACTTAAGTGTATAAAGTTAGATAAAATTTTCAAATCACTGTAAACAATACAGGGAGCATAGACATTGATCTTAGGATACGTAAAATTACCTGTTGAGATCAACATCTTTCCCTACTCTTCCTTCCACTGTCCCTAGATTAAATGTGCATTGATAATAAAAGGGACATTTTATCCTGCACAAGGGTATTCAGAGATTCCATCCAAAATAAACTTGTAATTTATTTTTCTTATTTGGCCATAGAGTGTTATTTGTGTGGGTCTAGTCTCCTACAAAAGCTGTTGCAATTTCTTCTGGGTTTTTTTTCCTGGTTGTTTTCCTCAGTTTCATGTTGTTTTCCTTCTTGCAACATCCTTCTTTTTTTTTTACACTGGGCACCCTTCCATTCCCTCCTCCAGGGTTACCATAGAAATACACAGTCACAAATTTCACTAGAGAAACTCAGGCTGAGGCAATAAAATGAAATGTCAGGAAGAACTACTTTGCATAAGTCACAAAACAAATCATACATTTGGATAATTATTAATTACTTAATATTTTTACAGAATTTGGGCATAGCTGTAGGAACTCGCTTGTAATGTTGTGCTTTTAGTTTGTACTCGACTATTCACATTGATAGCATTGGCAATAAATATGCTGATTTGAAGCATATCAGCTTGGCAAGACCTTTTATCTTCTTCCTACAGTATTCATTTTAAACAGCTACAAAAATAAAACTTGGCACTTTCCAAAACAAGAATATAAACAAAGCTAAATATACTGTGCATAGTATATATCTGTGTGACACAAACACTTCATTGGCTACATGTTGGTAATTGAGAACAGGCAAGGCAGAAAAGTTCTCCCCCATATAAGACATCTAGAATTAACTGTCTGTCCTTGGTCTTACTGGGGAGAAAAAATAAAACAAAACAAAACAAAAACCATTTTTAAAATGCTGTTTACCACTAGATGTGAGGACATTATGAATATATTTTATCAATAGATACATAGCTAGTTAAAATATGCATTGCAAAGCTATTTATAAATCTGACCTGATTCTTCATATGATGTATAGTGAAGTGACTTCAGTTTATGTGAAATGTATTTGACAACAGTGCAACAGTACTACAATAAAATGTCTGAAGTGGCAATTTTCAGCCCTGTAGTTGTTGGCTGATTGTTTAATTTGAGAACTCTTCATTTCTTATGGTGTTGCATTAATCAGCTGTTGTTTTTGCTCCCAGATTAGCTGTTTGGAACTATTAAAATAATAGAATTATTAACATGACCCTGCAAATAGCACTGAGTAAAATATCATTAATTTAGATATATATACACTAATTCTACACAGAAAAATATCTGAGACAAATTTTTATGGAAAAAAGTATCCTAAAAACAAACCCCAAAAACCCAACAAACCTTAACTTGATACTAACTTTGAATACTTTCAATGTTAAAAAGTTGTATACATTGGAAGAAAACATCTGAAGGCATCTTTTGTCATTTTTGGAGTTAAGTACAAGTATAAACATTGTTTCACACAATGCAGTTGGTAAAAACCTCTGGGTTAGTATTATCCATATTAAATATAAAAAATCTTAAGAAGAGAAAAAAAAAAAAAAGGTAAGGTGCAATGGTTCACAAATTAAATTAGAATGAAACTTAGGTTAATTTAGCCCTTCCAACTTGACAACAAAATAACTACATAGGGAATTGGTATTAAAAAAGAATGAACTCTTAAATATTTTAAATATAAAGGATTATGCCTGTTACTTTTGCATCATTTCCCTTCTTAAGATAAATTCCTCTTTTTTTTTTTTTTTATTCCAAACATAATATTACTTTCACATAAAGATTTCCAAAATGGCCAATAAAAAATAGAAATATAACTATTTAAAAGTTTCAAAATTCTAAAGCATACTTTGACGTAAGAGAGTGACGATCTCTGACACAGTTTCTAGAAAAAGTTCAGTTCCAACAAGTTGGAATATTTCAATTAAACATAAAAATATTGGGAACAGAATTGTTTTAAGTTACCAAATAATTTTGAGTGCTTCACCTCAGTGCTCAGTGTGTCCCAAGACTGTAAATTCAAAACTGAAGGACTCAAAATTAGAGGTCAAAGTGCTGTTCAATTCCATATTGCATAGGAAGTCCTTCCTTTATTTGTTTTTCACCAAGAAAAATGTAGCAGGAATGGAAAACATGAATTGAATATTCATAAGTATTTGTGCATGTTCAGTATTCATGTTTAACTCCTAATATTAGACTTTCTTCATGGAGAAGTACTCTTTACTCTTCATAGAGAAAGGTACCCTTTACCTTCAAAGGGCAAAACAGAGGTTCTAATGATTTAAAGCTGGTTTAAAACTTACCAGCATTAGGGAAAGAGTCTTAGCCCTTAGTGAAACTGTCAGGTCATATTGATCAGTGTTTGCTGGTCATTAAATGTTATAGACCTCTTTGGTGGCTTAGATGATATATGATAATTTGTCAAAATGAAATAATTTGTTCATAAAATGACAGGAAGCAGAGGAGAAGGGAATCAGAGTTTATTGGGACAAGTCCTGCCTTCCCCTGCCCATCTTGCACACAGAGTCAAAGACTCCTGACTGATGTTTACCTAAGCCACTTCTTACAGATGCTTTAAGATGTATTTTCTGCCAATACATTTGGCAAATTATTCCAGTTTGGCTGTACTTACTGCTAAGAAGTCTTACCTTAATAGTTAAACTAAGGGCTGGGGTAGATTTGCCTTGGCAGACAAAATCAGATAGATGAAGCTGTTAAAGTGCTGAATTGTTTGTCTTTTTTCTTGTGCATTAAGGCAGGGGTGCCTGATACCACAAGTGATCAGACTCTGACTTATCACAGCGTTCAGTCCAGTATATTAAAGTAAATGAACACTATATACCTGATTTTAATCTTCTGCCACAAGCCTGTCAGAGTCCTAAATATCTTTTGCTGCAATACAAGACTATTGCTTCTTATCCTATCCCCAGTGAGCATAGAGAGTCATTTATTTATTTCTGCTATGCCACTTCTTATGTATTTGAAGACTAAAAATGCAGAGTTTTAAAGTGTAGATTTGTCTGACTGCCCACAAAGAATCATGTGTCAATACATTAAGAAAAAGCTGGAAATAAGAAAATTTGGGGTTAAGGCAAGCCGTAGGGCCAGTGAGCCCTTCAGGAAGGTCAGGTGTGGAGTGTTCTGCCAGAGATGAAAGGAGAGTTTCACATCTCCTGTCATTTGTGGAGTGCACTGGGAGGTAGATGAGATAGGTAGATGGTGTATTTTTGTGAAAATCTGTCTTTGAATTAGACAATTTTAGCACAACTAATGGAGTTTTCCTCACACAATTATCATAAGCCCCTTTAATACCACGCCAGATTGCATGATTTGACTTAGGGATACGGCACTGCTTGAATGAGTCATCCTGGTGCCAGGTGTTTGAATGCTCGGGAGATTCAGAGATGTCTTTACTGAGTGCTTATATTATGTCCAGGCTAGAATACGTATCTAAGGTAGAGAAGAATGCACTGAGAAAAGCTAGAAAGAGACAAGCCTGAGAATAAGGAGTGCAGCAATGTTTGTTCTGTCATATTTCCTTAAAATAAAACTAGAGAAAGAAAGAGAATTATGGCAATATATTAGAAACACACAGCTAAATTAGTAATGGGAAATCAGTATGAAAGTCCATGCCAGTGACCTGCAGCACAGCTTCTCACTAACACTGTTGCAGTTACAAGGCCATACCAGAGATCTAGGAGGGTCTCCTTCACCATTAAAAATAGCTTGTACCCCCTCATAATTTTAATTTCTCTGCATAGAATTTGTCACACCCTTTAATCAGAATATACTGTTCACTGAGCTATCTTGATTTTCTAGACTGTTAAGGAAAAGTTTGTTTCAAAAGCATGAAAGTTATTGAAAGGTGTTTAACTGGGAATATTGGCCTCAGTGATAAGTGTAGTTTAATTATATTTCACAGGAGGCGTGTGCAAGCAGAAGCAATGAGTGGGCAGTGTCTGGGGATTTATAAATTCAGAAAAATATATTCGCTTTTCGTAACTGCACTGATATCAGCCATAAATACATAGATTCTACCTTTTAGTTATTGCTGTAAAGTAGGGATGGCACTAAACTAATTATATTTTACAAATGTTTGATTTTTGCTCGCTGTGTAACCAGATAGGACAGTTTGTGATGTTACAAAAGATCATCATAAATACTTAAAGGACATTGCAGTCTTTCTGGCTAGAAGATGTGTGTGCCTGCAGGGAATAACAGAAATTCAGAGCCTCAGTCACAAGGAGACAAATGGCAGATATGGGAGTCCAGCCCTCAGAAGAAATTGCAAACCCACCACAAACAACCACTAGAGAAGTCAAGAACTGATAAGATTGTTGATATAAAAAATTGTCTTACAATTACTTCCTTAAACTTGGGAGGTGATGAGGTGACTTCCTATTATTGGCCCATTTACAAGGATACATGTTTAACCTGGTGCCTGCATGGAAGGGTCTTCAGGATTTTGCAAGCCAGCATCACAGCTCCTCTCAACTACACGCCTTCTTCAAGCAATGGGGAATGAACTAGACAAGGACAGCCCACATCAGTCACTGTGGACATGTTTTTAAGGCTGCAAGTGAACTCTCAGGCTGCTAAGGAGCCCCTAGCTAGGGTAAGTGATTGAGCATGAGGTGGGAATCTGCTGGACAGGACTCCAGAAGTTGCTGAACGTAACAAGTACCAGCGTGGGAAGCCAGCAAAAGTTGAGTTGTGAAGGATGGCTGAATCTCACAGGTGGTTAAGTGGGAGGCATGTAAGAAACTGCCAAACTCCACAAATGATTGGAGGGGAGTATTAGGAACCTATGAGGGAGTATAATATTGTAAGGCCAACAGTACCCAGGTAACCATCAGTAATACTGTATAATGCCAAGATTGCCTACATAATGGTATCAGAAATAGTATATTTTGGTATGGATGAAACAGAATTAGGAACACTTGGGAAAAAGAAGTTATGGGTTGGGTTGTTCATCTAAGAGGAAACTGGAGGGAGAAAGGGAGTACAAGGATGGTGAAAAGGAAGGCCAAGAAAGGGGAAAGGGATGCCGAGGTATGGAAATACTCTGGGGACTGTGTATGGAGATGCCTGTGGGGGGCCCTGCACTTGCTTGTAGCAGCTGGAGCAAAACAGGGAACTAAATGCTCGAGTCTGACCCTGAAACAAGGATTGCGCCTGCACCCATGGTCAGTGGGTCTGATGTAGGCACAGAACAGGTGCTTTCCCTCTCCAGTAAGGGAACACATAGACAGATGGATCAATCATCCTGGTATCACTGTGTCAGAGCCTATTCCAGGACGCATGGTAACAGTAGCCACCCACATTTCATAGTGCAAGTCAGTTTTTTTCCTCACATGTCTTCTAAACCTAACACCATTTGATTTCAAGGCATCAGCAGCACATAGACTTCTCATTTGCAAGCACCTGATATTTGATCTCAATTTGCTCTTTGATCTGTATCTTTCACATTCATTAGGATGGCAATAAGATGCTGTAGGAACCCTTTCTAAGTGACAGGTTTTTTTCCCCAGAATGCTCTTTAACAAAAATCTTCAGTTTACCCTCATGCTCTGTATTCCCAAGCTACTTGTATGGTACCAGGTTATCAGCTGTGCCCCTGTTCTGGCATGAACCAGGCTCTTCTGTCTCTTTGAGCTGCCATTTCAGGAGTCTGAAAAAAATCTGTGGAAGAGAGCAATCTATTAAAACAAGTCCTTTTTTTTAAACAACAACAAAAAACTCCAACCAAATAACAAACACCCCCTCTCCCCGCCACACATGCACACACAAAAAAAAAAAAAAAAGAGAGAGAGAGAAAAAGAGATAAAGGGTAAAAAGCACAGAACAAAATACATGTTATTATCCCACCTGAGTTTCAGACTATACTTGTAAGTTTATTCAGAAACACTAAATCCTGAATCTCATTCTTCTAGGAGAGAGGGTGGAAAAGCATCTACACCCCCAAGATGTGTCTGAATTTGCCTCATTTTAATCATCACTGAAAATTCCCTGCTGAATTTCACAAACTGACATTTTATCATCTTCAGAAGCACCTTGACCCTTCACAAGCCCTAAACCAGTCACCCCTCCCCAATATTTCAGCAGATAAGTCAGCAGCAGTATTACAACAAGGTTTTTACTGTATTATCCCCTAATATTCAGCAGCAGAATTATGGTCATTACCTGATTTCTGCATAAGCACCTTGGTTTCCAGGACAATTAAAACTGTAATATTTTGTATAAAAAACCACGACACACTCTTCAAGCTAACAGATTTTTATACACTATTCATAAAAAAATAATCTGTTTTTGGTAGACTCCACACTGAAATTCAAGCAAAGAAATTCAATCCTACATCCTGAGAAAAAGGTAGCTCACTTCACATCAGATAGATTTTATCATGTAAAGAAACATTAAAAAAAGTTTCACACAGGAAAGAAAATTGTACTGTGATGAGGGGAGAAATGAGACAGATTAAACAATTCACCATGCCGACACTGAAAGAGACCTTGCAGAACTATTGCAGTTACAGAATAGCCCTATTAGACCACTCTCCTGCTTAGCTGGACACTACCTTGTTGCTCTATGGCCACATGTTCTTGTGCTTCCTTTGATCTTGGAAGTTTCCTGGCATGTTCACAGCCCATATTCTTTTATTATCTTACCGTAGAAATATGATTATGCAGACCAGGTGGTGTCATCCCACAGAACGGGTGATGATGCTTATCTCACCACTCCATCTTTTTACTACATCGTATTTTTGGGTACTTCAGGCTTCTAGGGGTGAAAAGCAAATAAGTAGAGAGGGCTGTCAAGGATTTTTAAGGTACCTTTTTCTCTTTTTCACTTAAGTTAATGAATGAGACTTCCAGATCTATATAAAACTGTAAGCATACCCTACGATATACATTTCCCTGCTTCAGTGCACACATCATGTAACTGTTGTGAACACTGTAACCTGAAGTTTCTTAGAAGGCCTTTTCTCCTGCAAGTGGTTTCTGGAGCTGGAATTTCTGTTTTTCTCAGTCATGTGTTGCTATTTTCTCATTTCTTCAGCAATGTCACACAGACCTCTATGGTACCAAAGCTGCATGTTCCCCCTCACCGCCCCCCTCCACCAACAGCCTTCTGCTTTCTCTAGAGGGCTGTGTCTTTAGGTATGGCAGTTAACAGTTCAACAAATGGCTTTGTTCTCCCTTTTAGAGGATATTTCACTCATTTGCTTTAGTCCTCTACAAAGAATATACAAATCAAAGAAATCAAGTGGACATCCAGCTTCCTCCCACTTCAGTCATCTCACAAGTGTTCCCCAAGCCTGCCTGTTCCAGATTTATTCACTAGTTAATAGACCTTCTCAAATCTCTCTTACTAATGTAGTTTTATAGATGGCTTTCCCTTGCTTCCTGATATAAAAAGCATGCAGTGGGTCAAAAAATACAGTCAAAAAAGGCTCTAAATTATCCAAAACATCCTCATGGGGCAAGCAGATATGGTACAGAACTTAGGCAAAACTGATGCACTTCTAAAATGGTAGTTGCAAGCCAGTCTGTCTTAAGTGGCAATAAATGTCTGTGTAAAGACAACTGAATTCAATTTCTAGCCTGTATTGCCAAAGTAACCTAGGGAGTACTCCAGTCCACCTTAAATGAGGCACTGAGGGTGGTATTAATATGCCAAAATGTAGATATATAGTGTCATTTTAAATGCTATGGGGGATAACCAGCAGCCTTCAGCTGCTTTTCTTAGGGTCCAAGTCTCTCATAGATAATACCTTCTAGTCCCAGACACTTATCTTTTATATCTTTGCATGCTTCAGTGTTACATGGCAATTCTGAAGCAGATACTTCCCATACTTAGTGCTTGGTAAACTCATTTGCTAGCTAGGCTTTACTACCTGTAATGGCTAATCAACACTGACTATATACATAGAAACATAGACTCATAGAATGGTTTCAGCTGGAAGGGACCTTAAAGATCATCTAGCTCCAACCCCCCTCCCATCAGCAGGGACACCTTTCCACTAGCCCAGGTTGCTCAAAGCCTCATCCAACCTGGCCTTGAACACTTCCAGGGAGGGGGCATCCACAACTTACTTGGACAACCTGTTCTAGTGTCTCACCACCCTCACATATTTCTTCCTAATATCTAATCTAAACCTACCCTCTTTCAGCTTAAAGCCATTTCCCCTTGTCCTGTCATTAACTGCCCTTATGAAAAGTCTTTTCCCAGCTTTCTTGTAGGCCCCCTTCAGGTACTGGAAGGCCACTATAAGATCTCCTCAGAGCCGTCTCTTCTCCAGGCTGAACAGCCCCAACTCTTTTAGCTTGTCCTCGTAGGAGAGGTGCTCCAGCCCCTAGATCATCCTCATGGTCTTCTCTGGACTTGTTCTAACTGGTCGATGTCTCTCCTGTGTTGGGGCTCCAGAACTGGATGCAGTACTCCAGGTGGGGCCTTACGAGAGCAGAGTACAGAGGGAGAATCCCCTCCCTCGACCTGCTTGCCACACTTCTCTTGATGCAGCCCAGGATATGGTTGGCTGCAAGAGCACATTGCCAACTCATGTTGAGCTTCTTGTCCACCACCACTCCCAAGTCTTTCTCTTCGGAGCTCGCCTCAAGCCACTCATTGCCCAGCCTGTACTTGTGCTTGTGGCTGCCCCGACCCAGATGCAGGACCTTGCATTTGGCCTTGCTGAACTTCATGAGGTTAGCACAGACCCACCTCTCAAGCCTGTCAAGATCCCACTGGATGGCATGCCATCCCTCCAGCGTGTCAACTGCACCACTCAGCTTGGTGTCATCAACAAACTTGCTGAGGGTGCACTCAATCCCACTGTCCATGTCACTGACAAAGATGTTGAACACCGGTCCCAATATCGAACCTTGAAGTACACCACTCTTCACCGGTTTCCACTCGGACTTTGAGCTGTTGACCACAACTCTTTGAGTGTGACCATCCAGCCAGTTCCTTATCCACTGAGTGGTCCATCCATCAAACCCACATGTTTCCAATTTGGAGATGAGGGTGCCATGTGGGACGGTGTCAAACTCCTTGCACAAGTCCAGGTAGAGGACATCAGTTGCTTTAGCCCTTATCCACCAATGTTGTAACCCCATCATAAAAGGCCACCAGATTGGTCAGGCATGAAGTGCCCCTGGTGAAGCCGTGTTGGTTGTCACCAATCACTTTCTCATTCTCCATGTGCCTTAGCATAGTTTCTAGGAGTATCTGCTCCATCATCTTGCCTGGCACTGAGGTGAGTCTGACCAGCCTGTAGTTCCCTGGGTCTTCCTTGTTTCCCTTTTTAAAAATGGGGGTTATGTTCCCCTTTTTCCAGTCTGCAGGAACTTCACCAGACTGCCAGGACTTCTCAAATATGATGGATAGTGGTTTTGCAACTTCATCTGCCAGTTCCCTCAGGACCCGCAGATGCATCCCATCAGGTCCCATGGACTTGTGCACCTTCAGGTTCCTTAGGTGCTCCCGAACCTGATCTTCTCCTGCAGTGGGTGGCTTTTCATTCTACTGGACCCTTCCTATGCATTCTAGGACTTGGGCAGTGTGGCATGAGTCCTTGCTGGTGAGGACTGATGCAAAAAAGTCATTGAGCACCTCAGCCTTCTCAATGTCCCGGGTGACCAGATCTCCTGTTGCCTTCTGGAGAGGGCCCACATTTTCCCTAGTTTTCCTCTTCTCCCCAACATACCCATAAAAGCTTTTTTTGTTGCTCTTGACATCTCTGGCTAAATTTAATTCTGTCAGGGCCTTGGCTTTCCTAATCTGATCCTTGGCTTCTCAGGCAATTTCTCTGTATTCTTCCCAGATTCCCATCCTTCCTTCCACCCTCTCTAGGCTTCCTTCTTGATCCTAAGTTTGTTCAGGATCTTCCTGTCCATCCATGCAGACCTCCTGCTGTTTTTGCCTGCCTTCCTCTTTGTAGGGATGCATTGTTCCTGGGCTTAGAGGAAGAGATCTTTGAGTATGTTCCAACTGCCCTGCACCCCTCTTCCTTCCAGGAATTCATCCCATGGTACGTGACCAAGCAGATCCCGGAAGAGGTCAAAGTCTGCTCTCCTGGTGAGCTTACAGTGCACCTTCTTCACTGCCCTGAGGATCTCAAATTCCAACATTTCATGGTCACTGCAGCCAAGGCTGCCCGAGAGTTTCACATTCGCCACCAATCCCTCCTTGTTGAGAACGAGGTCCAGCATGGCACCCCTCCTTGTCGGTTCCTGACCACCTGGAGAAGGAAATTGTCCTCCACACATTCCAGAACCGCTTGGATTGTTTGTGGCCTTCTGTATTGTCCCTCCAACAGATGTCGGGGTGGTTGAAGACCCCCATGAGGACCAGGGCTTGTGAACGTGAGGCTGCTCCTATCTGCCTATAGAGGGCCCCATCTGCTTGGTCTCCCTGGTCTGGTAGCCTATAGCAGACCCCCACTGCAACATTCCCTTTTCCTGCTTTCCCTTTAATCCTGACCCAAAGACTCTCTGTTAGCTTCTCATCTGTCTCCAGGTGGAGCTCCATACACTCCAGCTGGTTGTTGACTAGAGGGCAATGTCCCCTCCTCTTCTCCCCTGCCTGTCCTTCCTGAAGAGCCTGTACCCTTCCATTCCAACACGCCAGTCATGGGAGCCATCCCACCATGTCTCTGTCATGCCAATCAGGTCATATCCCTGCAGGCACGCATACTTTTCCAATTCTTCTTGTTTATTGCCCATGCTACGTGCATTAGCGCAGAGGCATTTAAGTTGGGCCCCCAGTGAAGTTGACTTTGCCTTGTTGGCTGGAGCAGCTGGAATCCCAGTGCAGTGCTCTTCAGGCATGTACCTCCCAGAGTTACTACCAGCAGGCCAAGTTATATCCCCTTCCCCCTTCCAATCTATTTTAAAGCTCTGTCAATGAGCCCCACTAATTCTTACTCTAGGATCATTTTCCCCTTCTGAGACAGGTGTGTCCCATCTTTTACCAGTAGCCCCAGTGCCATCTAAACCTCCTCGTGGTCAAAGAAACCAAAATTCTGCCTGTGGCACCAGCCTCTAAGCCATGTGTTAATGAGGTGCGTCTTCCTGTTCCTTCAAAACACTGAGTCAGTTAATTTAACTCCACTCATTTCCATACTAATTCATCCACAACTATTGTGATCCTCTGTACATAGTACTGAACAAGTAGCAAATACATGTATCCCTTGCTACTGAGTATGTTTCTTAAAGAGATAAACTTAACTCTTACAGCATATTTTGATACTAATAATCCATTTGGAACTCTAAAGTTCATTCAGCTCTTGTAGTTCATGCCACCTTAGCTAGTTGTGGACAATTACTTCTTGTGGTACCTGGAAAGTTAATTCTTTCTTTCACTTGAATTAACAGTGTTATTTTTCTCTGTTTTACAGAATTAAAAGCTGATGTGATATTATTGGCTTCTTTTTTACTTGCTGGTTCTAGTGAAGTTTCACTCATGTTTAGCAGATGTGAGTTTGTCTGATCATATATACTAAGAACAGTTCTTGCTTGTACTTCTACAGTTTTTAGTATATTGGTAATATAGGAACACACATTGTTAAATGTGTGGTTAATTTTGACAAAGAACTGAGGAAAGTTCTAGAAAATAAAAACCTGTGACAGAAGGTAGCGCACAAATATACATGAAAGTGGGATGGACAACATGACTCACCTAGGCTGTAAACAAAATGACACATTATGTAGTGGAGATTCAGCACAATCAATTTTTAATCAAAATGGTGACGTATATGCTTGTAATCAAAACCTTATTCATCACTGAATAATTTTAATAGAGCTAAAACAAATGTAGCAATTACAGGACATTTCAAATCTTTTTAAAATTGCTTGACCTGAAGGTAGCTAATTTAACTCATTCATAGAGTTATTTTCAGATTTAGTCTTTACTTTTAATCTGCGACTATGAAATTTCTGGGTTTTTTTTTTCTTAATGTCTGGTATCAATCCTCTCTAACTCATATAGCCTTGCAAGATCTTTGAAGACTTTCTCACTATCTTCTATATCAAACTAGGTTATTGTGACTGTATAAACCTGGTAAATCCTTACATCATCTTTGTAATCCAGAACTTATTTTAATATTAAACATTTGTTTTCTATATTAAAATTATTTCATTTTTTTAGAAAAGAAGGGCAAGTCAATCATCAGAAATTTCAGTCAAGTGTACAGACAATAAGAGAGTAAGAAATCCTGCTACTTACTGTCCCAGTAGGACTTGAGTTCGTATACCTTACATCATAGATAGAGTAGTAGATCTGGAACCTACACAACTAACATTAGAAATAAAGTTTATTTAAAACATCAAGCATGGAAATGTTCACTTTCTATTTAATGAACAAGAAAATCTGTTAAAAAATTGCTGTAGATTTTAAAGCTAACCTGAGTTTTCTGATAGTCAGGATTTTCTATACTCTGATGAGCTCAACCCAGAAAGTTTTTTGACTGAAAAAGGATCATATATTTTACTGGCCTCCCTGATGCAACTGAAGCTGATGCTTGCACCCATGAACTGCCTCAGTGGAGAGGCTGAGAATTCAAAGTGTCCCTGGGGAAGAAACACGTTTTCCAAGGAAAACAGCGCAAAACTTGGCCATCTGGACAGGGTTGTGCTAGGGATCTTGCACTTTCAATTTTCCTGCTGGTCTTTATTGGTAGGTAAACAAAGAAGTATAGTCTCCAGGTCAGCCAAATCATACCATTATATAATAAAAAGATATATATTTCTATGTATACCAGAAAGCAATGTTTTCAATTCATTTATCTAATGTAAACAGTGTCAGCTTATAATTCAGTTATTATTAATTAAGAAAAAAAAGGATTCTAAATGCTCACTTTCACTTAAATATAGACCATAACTTACTTGTAAATATCATAATACTAGCATTTATTCCAGACTTTTCTTTGTTTTGAAGAAACAACAAAACATTTTCATGCATCTTTTCTACTGCTCTCAGATGCAACAGAGTAAAAAATCATTTTATCAATACTGTGTTGTCATAGGATTCCCCATAAAATCTTAGAAAGCAGTAACAGGTTTAGTAAAACTGAAAAATGTAACTGCACAGATGAACCTTAATAAATCCTGTTGTATGGTGAGGTGAGCTAAGAGATTTCTGCATGTTTTGTGACCCATTAAAGTAAACTGAATTTTTTATTGCCACTGCATCTTTTGAGCGAGTTTTCAGTATATTTATTTTTTATAAAGCGTCATCTTCAAATTTTCTTGTTCACTGAGTTTACTTTCAAAAAAATTTCTCATAAAATAATGCCAGACACAGTCTAAAGATATGTTTTTCATTTACTCCAGCAAAATTTCAATTGAGTGAATTATTGCTTTACATTTTACATATCTTTCACTAGTATTTTTTCTTAAAAGAAGGATTTTAAGGACTTTTTTTGATCATGTTGTTTCACTTTCTGCTAACAACTTAAACTGAAATTAAGGACTTCCATTTTGATAGAAAATTTGTCTCACGGAGGTACAGAGTAATCACTTTATTTACAGAAATATGTATGTACAAAGTCCGAATTCTCTGATAGTTATTAAAAATCTATTGTATACTGAGTTCAGAAGAAATCTTACCTAATACAAATATAAGCAAAGAAAGTAGTTTTTGGTACAAAAACCTGGTTTTTCATCAGTGTGAAAGAAAAGGCCATAGTTCATCTTGTTTCTGAAGCCATTATATGTTAATCCTCATATGACTCACTGACTCTCCTTATATCAGTAAATAATATCTCAGAACATTTTGAACATGAGAATGTAATAGAAAAATACTGTCATTTCTAGAAATATTTTTTCAGAATTATCTGTCAATTTTTCTTGTCTACAGAGAAAGCAACATATTACAAAGGAAAGGGCATTTACCTGGCAGGCAGGGGCCTGGGGTGTACTGTCGCACTGTCAGTTACTTGCTGTAGAGGTCTGAGACGACATCTACCACCCTCTTCCCTCTTCCATGCTGGTTTGTGTTGTTTATTTAAGTCATTTGGCTCTTTAGGGTTAAAGGGTGAAAACTAATTACATAACTCCAAAACAAGCAATTTTAAGTCAGAGAGACTGATGACAGACACGCTATCACATTTAAATTTATGTGAATTCTCCCATGTTAAGTTTGAAAGGGCTGTGGACTTTGCCAGTGGGTCTTATCACTCTGAGCATCCTGCTTCCCCATGTAGGATAAATGCCTGAACTGCCCCAATATTTCTGTACGTTACTTCCTGCTATATCGTGTCACTGATCTCAGTTCTCACCTTTAAGCACTCTTTCATGATAACAAATAGTAGATAAAGGTGGTAAAGTACTGTACAATTGAGTAAAAGAATGTGTCTTTCTGAGATTATATTAATTAGTGCTATAAAATTCCTTTGTTTTTTTCTATCATCCGTGAATAAGTGCAATTGGGCTAGGTTAGATGAAGAAAGGATGGACATAAGTGACACAAGGGATGGCATGTAAAAATGTCAAAGTGAATAGTTATACCATGTAGATTCAATAAAGGAAATATTTTTCCTCCTTTTTCTTGTGAATACTTGATTTTCAGTTCAAAACATAGTGAAAGTATGAGTTCCTCCATCAGAATATCACTGTTATTTATATAACTTGTATATGTATAGGTTCCTGGTTTCAGAAGTCTACATCTATCAGTCATCTATCTAGCCTAAATAAAAATATTTAAGCTCACTACCATATTTATTTTCTCTCACTGTTTCAGGTTTACATATCCTAGCTTACATCTGAGCCACAAAGATGATGAGGGTCCTGGAGCATCTCCTGTATGAGGAAAGGCTGAGAGAGCTGGGATTCTGCAGCCTGGAGAAGACAAGATTGAGAGGGGATCTTATCAATGTCTAAATGTCTTATCAATGTATAAACATCTGAAGTGCAGGGGCCAAATGGATGGGGTGGTGCCCAGTGGCAGGACAAGGGGCAATGGGCAAAAACTGGAACACCAAAAGTTTCATGCAAGCTTAAGGAAAATCTTCTTTGATATAAGGGAGTAGGAGCACTGGAATAGGCTGCCCAGGGAGGTTGTGGAGTCTTCTTGTCTGGAGATGCTCAAAACTCACCTGGACACTTTCCTGTGCAACTTGCTGTAAGGAACCTGCTCTGGCAGGGGTGTTGGACTAGATGACCTCCTGAGGTCCCTTCCAACCCCTACAATTCTGTGTGATTACATGTGATCCTTTACTTCTACTTTTCAAACTAGACCAATAGATTAGTTGGTCCTGAAATTAGTAACCTGCTTGAAATAACTGGTAGAATAGCCGTGACATTGGACAGAAGTTCAGAAATGTATGTAATGTAAAAGGAAGTAATTTCTGAAAATGGAGTTATACAAAACTGGAATTTGAACAAGCAAGGTGAACATTGCAATTGCCATTGAATCTCTGTCAGTGATTATATTTTTCATATATACAAAAAAAATGTATATTTTGTATAATATTTGGTATCATAATGAGGACACAGGACATAAAACTTGTTCTGGCTCCAATACTTATTCATGATACATCAGATAGTCAGATTATAGTTTAATATATTACCCAGCAAGCAGTGACAACATTCAACTGAGTTATGCTGTAAAATCACCAAGGGAAGTTGTTATCAATATTTGGAAAATTATTTACTCACACTGCTTCAGATTTTTTGCACAACATTTTTGTGCTGAAAAAACTCTTTGTGAGGAGGTATCTAATGATGAGGTGTGCATGTGGAAGGCTGAAAGGATAGTTGTTTGTAAAACATGAATACTGACAAGATATCTGTTATCTGTATGGTTATGGCCAACTGCATTGCACGTAACACCTGAAAATCTGTGGCTAGTGATCTCGTATGACAGGCTACATATTGCCAACTAGACATGTGGGTCAGACAACATGAGTCACAAAATGAATAGCTGGTTAGTGCCAAAACAAACATTTACTCATTCCTTACCTGGAAGCCTGATTGCTAAAAAGTCAGAAAATACTTTATTCTTCCTTATTAATTCTCTTTCTTCATATATGCATTTCTCTGTGTTAATGTGTGTATGTACAATTCCCAAAGTTACAAAGAATTTATAATGTCAATTAATTGTGCTAAAAAAAATAAAAATAATAAGCACATCTGAGGCTTTCAACAAATGCTCCTACTAATGCCAGTGGAAGTGGCATTGAATAGCTAACCTACATCCGGTATTTATACTTCAGTAAAAATCTGGCATAAACCGCTAGCAATCTTAAACAAAATGATGAATGTGGTTAAGATCAGCTTTATTATATCAATGCATAGCAATGTGAGAACCTGCACTGTTATTCGAAACAAAAAATGTTACACAATATTACTGCCTGTGCATTTGATAAATACCAAATATATTTAACTTGTTCTACTACCTATACAGAATAACTATCAAGGCTATCTAGCTATTAGACTCTGAATTATTCTTGGCTGGATGTTTTGTCAATAAGTAGCCTTAAGATAAACGTAGGCACACTACTTTGTGAATGACATATCACATCTGGTTAGGCAAATGAAGAAGCCTTCCCATCACACTGTTGCTGACAGCATTCAAACTGCAGCTCAAGCTGCATCAGGGCTGGTATAGTCTGCTGTAAAAGTTTCTGGCTCTATGTTAGATAAAATTCCCTTTTTCCCAGCACTATTAGAATCCATATCTACACTTCCTCCAACCCTCTCCACTATAAAGAATGAGATGAAAAAGCAGCTGCCTAAAACAGACTGCCTCTGTTTAACCTCCTGCTTTCTGAATGCTTCAGTGTCTCAAGACTGTTTCCCTACCTAATCTTTTCTTTCCCCACATTGAACTGCTGGCCCTTCCATATGAAAATCAACACTTACACTAGGAAAGTATAGGGGAAAAAAAATATCAAAAACATTCACTTTTTTTTGGATTTCTCTTGTTAGGGTACAATGTAACTGTACAGACAGATTTCAGTGTACAAACTCTTTAAAATATATACTATCTAATCTGTTTAAGAGCCTTTTAAAAAACAGACTACTTAACTGCACCTAGAAACACTAGGTAAAACGTTGTTCTGTACACGCCAATTAAGATCAAGTTACATTTGCATAAAATACAGCATTATTAATTTCTTCTTGTTGAGATATAGTTAGCCAGATTACTTAAATAGGAAAAAACAAACAAACAAACAAACAAACAAACAAAAAACCAAAACAACCAAACTTCCAGTGGGCAGGTGTGAACATGAGAAGCCAAGAAAAGCAAATACCACAAGGATTTATCTTTTTGTAGCTGCCATTGTTAACACCTGCTAAGTGAGACTACAGAGAGTAAATGATTTCCTCATCCCTGCAGTTGAACCCTGCCAGTAAGAGTAGAAGCTCGCTGGTTTAGACATGAGGAAACAATTTTTTTATCCCTTTAGGTGTTGCAAAATATGCAAATGATTTTTTTAATGAAAGAAAAAAGCCTAAAATCTACTGCATGAGACTTTTCTGATCAAGATTTGAACTCTTATATCATGATGTTGATAGGTTAATGATAAAACTCAGATTCCTGGAAGCATGATATTCTTTCTGTCTTTCTCATGGATGTGTATATGTGTATCTGTGAATAAAGAGTTAACATTTTCTCTTTAGTAGAAAAAATAACGTATTTTTAAATGTCTCCACACATCTGTTATTCCTCTGGGGAAGAGGAACCTAAATAAATGAATCTATTGCTGTCTGAGCATTAAAATCAATAGGTTTCCATAGTTGAGAAGAAACAGGTCTTTGTTCAACACTATTGTGTGAATTTCTCAAGTAAAAAGAATATAAGCTGCATTTTTGGGTATTAATTATAACGAAAAAAACTCATTTTATTTCTCCTTTTGAAATTTGCCAATAAACATAACAGGCATTCACTCCATTTCAGATAGTACTTTGGGCAGAAATTAGCCATTTGAGTGATGTGTTGAAAGCTCTGAAATTTGTTGCACTGCAATGATAATAAAAAAGCTGTAAAAGCTGGAGTATAGTATGCTTAAATATTCAGTGAAACATGTCTCTTTCTTCCTCATCCTCTCCAAACACTCATTTGGGTTTTTTCCATCTTTCTTTTTTAACTCTGACTTAATACTGAGCTGTCTGAAAGTGCCATTTGTGTATACTAACACAAAACAAGTGTGCAATTTGTGTTTCCATTTAAAAATACCTTCTTAAAAATGAATTTATGGACTCTGCAGCTTACCAGATACAAAATTAATCAAATAAATTAACATTAAAGGCAAGCACTGACCAAAAAATGAATGTCCTTCTATGCCTGCCTGGGAGGTAAGATAAGAGACTCCAAGGGAGCAGAACAGGAAAAAAAAAATCAAATTATTGTTGCCATTCTTAGTTTTGCCTACATTGTGTTTAGTAAAGCACAATTAAAAACCTACATTGGAAAGAAAACTTCAGTCTAATGTGTGCCATGATCCTATTTTCTTTTTAATAGCCAGGTTTTCTACTGGACTGATTTTTTATGCTGGTAGTAGATGCTCACCATTTCTTCCTAGTCTTCCATCCTTCATCATTTAATGATGACCTCTGATAGGTGATGTGAGAAAGAACAAAACTGGAGAGCAATTGGTGAGTTCCAAACCAAAAGTCATAGCAGCTTCTGAACTTTTCTGCTATTTCATCTGTGCTAAAGGAGAAGATTGTTTTTGTTCCTGAGATGAAATGCAGAAATTTGTCTATGTACAAGTTATGAATTCCAGTTTTGGACCAATCTGATTTTTTGGAGGGCTACAGTTCAAAACTAAACCATCATATTTTAAGAGTCTATTTGGAGATGCCACATGTGAGCTGTTTTCTAAGCTCCTAATGTGGAGGACAATTTCCTTCTCCAGGTGGTCGAGGAACCGACAAGAAGGGCTGCCATGCTGGACCTTGTTCTCACCAACAAGGAGGGATTGGTGGGGAATGTGAAACTCTCGGGCAGCCTTGGCTGCAGTGACCATGAAATGTTGGAATTTGAGATCCTCAGGGCAGTGAAGAAGGTGCAGTGTAAACTCATCACCCTGGAATTCAGGAGAGCAGACTTTGACCTCTTCCGGGATCTGCTTGGTCACGTACCATGGGATGAATTCCTGGAAGGAAGAGGGGTGCAGGGCAGTTGGAACATACTCAAAGATCTCTTCCTCTAAGCCCAGGAACAATGCATCCCTACAAAGAGGAAAGCAGGCAAAAACAGCAGGAGGCATGCATGGATGGACAGGAAGGTCCTGAACAAACTTAGGATCAAGAATGAAGCCTAGAGAGGGTGGAACATTTCAACATTTTTCTCAGTGACATGGACAGTGGGATTGAGTGCACCCTCAGCAAGTTTGCTGACGACACCAAGCTGAGTGCTGTGGTTGACACACTGGAGGGACGGGATGCCATCCAGAGGGACCTTGACAGGCTGGAGAGGTGGGCCTGTGCTAACCTCATGAAGTTCAGCAAGGCCAAACGCAAGGTCCTGCATCTGGGTAGGGGCAACCACAAGCACAAATACAGGCTGGGCAATGAGTGGCTTGAAGCCAGCTCTGAAAAGAAGGACTTGGGAGTGGTGGTGGACAAGAAGCTCAACATGAGCCAGCAATGTGCACTTGCAGCCCAGAAGGCCAACCATATCCTGGGCTGCATCAAGAGAAGTATGGGCAGCAGGTCAAGGAAGGGGATTCTCCCTCTGTACTCTGCTCTCGTAAGGCCCCACCTGGGGTACTGTGTCCAGTTCTGGAGCCCCCAACACAAGAAAGACATGGACCAGTTAGAATGAGTCCAGAGAAGGCCATGAGGATGATCTGAGGGCTGGAGCACCTCTCCTACGAGGACAAGCTAAAAGAGTTGGGGCTGTTCAGCCTGGAGAAGAGACGGCTCTGAGGAGATCTTATAGTGGCCTTCCAGTACCTGAAGGGGGCCTACAAGAAAGCTGAGGAAGGACTTTTCATAAGGGCAGTTAATGACAGGACAAGGGGAAATGGCTTTAAGCTGAAAGAGGGTAGGTTTAGATTAGATATTAGGAAGAAATTCTTCACTGTGAGGATGGTCAGACACTGGAACAAGTTGCCCAAAGAAGCTGTGGATGCCCCCTCCCTGGAAGTGTTCAAGGCCAGGTTGGATGAGGCTTTGAGCAACTTGGTCTGGTGGTAGGTGTCCCTGCTGATGGGAGGGGGGTTGGAACTAGATGATCTTTAAGGTCCCTTCCAGCCCAAACCATTCTATGTTTCTATGATTCTATTAAATTTCCAAGTATGCAACTTGGTCATCTGTAACCTTTGTTGCACTGTGACTAGAAGTCTTAAGATATATTCTGAACTATCTACTGCTAGATACTGCATTTTAAATAGCAAAAACTAATGAGTAATTAGTCACAAAACCCTGTACTGTTGATAAGTATTGTTTCATTGATGCTAATATGCTCTGAATATTTTGAAGGAAAGTACAGTCTTGTTGATGATTTATGGAGGTCAACATTCATTTTAGTTTATGTAGCTTAGGATACTGCACTTCTTAGTGTAGTATCCAAGCAACTTCTAGTCAAGCATTCTGTGGCATGACTAGTATCTGTGTGATGAATAGAAATTTTTTCTTCAAGATCAAATAGTTATATACAGTAGGGATACACAAGTTTAGAAAAGTGGATACATTAAATGTGAACTTCAGAGTTGAAAACTTACTTTGCTTGAGTCCTTTACTGATTCTGTATGTTTTGTAAAGAAGGCCCAGTGGCTTATTTATTTATGTATTTACTCTCTATTGTCACTTTCAGGAAGCTTTTAGGCTGTGTTACGGACAATCACTTTTGTGCTGCTTGTAGATATTAAAAAGGTAAAGAGCAGATGAAGAGAACAAATTGTGGTGGTGTTTGCAGTGTGTTACTTTCAGATGCTCTTGAGCAAGGTTTGGGGATCAAAGTCTGAAGATACATTATTTCTGTTTTGTCTTAGTTATCATAAGTAATTTCTGAGCAAAGAAGTGCCTTTTTAAAAATTTCTGTCTACATTCTAGCTAGGACTTAACCAGTGATAGAGTTTACATGATAAACAGGTTATGATATTATTATCACATATGGCTTTCCACTTTTTCAAGCAACTGATCCGCTTGTTGTGTGAAGTCATAAAATAAAGTAGTTGGCTTGTTCTATCAGTTAACAATCTGATACTTAATGATGTTGCAGAAGGACAAAAAATATCCTTCAATATTATCTTCTTATGTTCTCTTTCAGATACTTACTGAGCACATTTTGAAACCTCTTACTAATAGTCTCAATTTAATTATCATCCTACTGGCTTAATTTTTCTTTGCCCATTTAAATACTGTATTATAAGCACATTTGTAAATCACATTGTTCTTAGGCCAAAACATTTCATTTGATGAATGATTGCTTATATACTGTAACAATTACCCTGGCAAATTAATGTCTTTGAATAAGGATGGCACTTAGTGATGCTTTAGTTCCTTAAATTCCTGCATTTATGCTTCAGTTAAACAGGATCTGTCACTGCATTGTATTAAGAACAAATTAACTCCTACAATATGGAGAAATAACAACCTATCAATGTTATTCTTCGCCTATAAATTAGCTCCAAAACAAATGATCTTCTTGGATATCTTGTTAGTATAAGAGTTATCTTGTTAAGATTTGGGGAAGGAAAAAAGTGTAAAGAAAAGGGAAATGATAACATCGATCCTAACTCTAAGGCACTGTCACTCCCTGAGGCTAAAATACATGAGGTCAGAGCTGTATTTTGCTTTAGAGTCTTCAAAACCTGCATTTCATTCATGCTTGCACAGTTACTGCAGAAGTTAATTATGTGAAGAACTCTATTTGGCCAGAGCAGGACAAGCATATAACCTTCTGTAGGTCTGATCTACATTTTAGAACTTTGTATTTTTCATAAGGGTGGTCATGGGGACTATGTCATCATAGTAAATCTTGTAAGAATTATACTTGATAATGTTCCCTGGCTCCAGGGCATATGGCAAGGCAAGTTTTTGAGAAGCATGGCACACATCAGTGAAAAGCGCCTCAAGAAGGAATATATGCCTCTGCATTCCTTGTACTCTTAAAAAGGAGAGATGCTTAGATAAATAATTCAGTATTTTTGATTAGCACAGCTGGGCCATTAGGATCCAAACCTGGTTTGAAATCTGCATTTTTGCAAATTCCAGAGGTATTCAGACTAGTGGCTTTGGTTGAAGGTACACATTTATTAATTAAGTTGCATATTAAATTTTGCAAACCCTTGGCATTTCAGTGAAACAGAGTGCAACTTTGTTTTATTAGATACATCTTTTTAATTACATCGTGTGATCTTGAGGCTGGCTTAAGATTTTTATGGTTCTGATTGATTTGTTTTATTATTTTTTTTTTTTAACTGGGATGTGATTCTTGTATAGAGAAGTTGCATGATAACACTCAGGCTCCTTAACACTTTGTGGACCTGACCCAAAATTTTGAAGATATTAGACATCATTTTGAAAAGAATTAAAGTAAAAGGGGAAATGGAAATTATATTTGGGAAAATCAGTCTTCACAGGTGTTCCGGCTACATTCTAGAGGTTGTTCATAATATCTGTTAATAAGATGAGAGACATAATTAAAAGAGGGAATGGGAAATGTAATATTAAGAAGACCGCAAGAAAAAAAAAAAAAAAAAAAAAAAAAAAGGTTCTTTAAGTGGAAATATTGTTTTAACTTGTGGCAATAGCTTCTTTTTTATTTTATTTTAGAAAAGCAGCTTAGGCTCAGGATTAAGCAAGGCAGAGCAGAGGCACCAAAGACAGACACAATATTATTAATTAGTGTGCTTAATTCATCACTGTTTCAAAGGATATAAGGCACGACAGAATTTGTCCTTCTGTTCTATGACAGATCACAGATATCCTCTTGCTTAAAACACTGAGAGCACCATAATACAGTTTGCATATTAACAGATCATAACTGTGTATTAGTGGGTTGAATACAGCAAGGTGACATACTTGTCTATTGTGCTTATAGGTTTAAAGTTATAAAATTAAGATTACACAATCATTATTTTTGAAGCTCACTACCAGGTTTGCTTTCAAGTGATGTGCATGTTACAATGCATCTTTGCACAAAAGAGAGTGAAAACATTTTAGCAAAATTTCCTCTCTAGGCCACCCATGAAAAACAGCTTAATTATAACTCTTAGTCTCACTAATCAACATTTTTAATTAAGTTCTAAATCTCTGCACTCAATTTATGTGGTGCAACTTAAAGTATCTGTTAAAAGATTTCTGTTTATTCACTGAGTTTATTCATTTGTGTTGTTTGTATGGTTGTGTAACTTGTACTCCCTAATAGCCCATGTCATTTAATCTCAAAAGTGTAAGCAAATCAAGCAAACACCAAATAAAATAAACAGAATAACTTGATAGAAAAGTACATGGTAAAGAGGTAGTAATTAAATGCAATTGCAAAAATAAATAAATAAATAAATAAGCAAATACATACATCAACAGATTTAGATAAATCAGGTGAACTTATAGATAACATCAAATGGTTTTGATCCACTTAGTCCAATTCTAGTGAATAAAAACTGTAAATTCAATCTGCTACTGATGTAAGTTAATTAAACTGATACATGCTTGTTATGTTTCTAACACTTTTTTTAAAGGAACAGCTGAGAGGCTGAGCAGCATTCAGAGCATGGGTCTTCGTCCATTTTAAAGGGCAGCCTGGGGATGTTCTTAGTGCCATCTTGACAGAAGGGACACATGAATCTAGCTTTGTTACAAACTTTAAAATAAAACTTCTATGGGATTACAGTTGGTGTAAAATGATGTTCAAGCCATTAAATATTGTAACAATGAAAAAAAGGTATTAAGCCAAATTATACACACACCTACTCTCCATGACAATCCTGAAATTCTTTTTAGAGTTTTGAGTTTTGGAAAGATGATTGTAATCCAGATGTGTTACCAGTTAAATTCCCCAAGTTGACTTTACTGGTCTCTAGTGCATAAAAAAATACTGTATTTACTGATTGTTTAAAAGAACAGGAATAATAGTAGAACAACTTTAATAATCAGTTCAGTATAGCAGACAGTAGAGATGGCAATACAGTCTTATATCTCTTTTCCCAGGTAACAGGGAGTTCTAATGAAAATGCCTACTAACAGGTGTTAAATCCATTTATTTTCTGTCCTGCTCTTAGATGTCCCATAATCATATTATAACCTTCTATTTATTCACACCTCTATTCATTTAAATTTTCATACCATACTACAAAAGATAAAAGAGGTAGAAAGTAACAAGAGGTTTCAATGTTTATAAAAAAAAAAATTACACTTGCATTATCCATGAAGAGTGTGATTTCTAAAATTCCATGCTTATTATCCTAGCATTTTTTTTTCTACATTTTAATTTAAGTAATGATTTATTTTCAGAAGTCAAAAACTACTCTTGGCTCTGATAGGAGATAATTTTGGAAGTATGCAATTCTGCACACTTTTTCACACTATCTGTCAGCACAGGCTAAGCCTATGTTGTGACATATATATAAAAGCAGGTATAATACCCTAAAGTTATTGAATGATCAGGGATAGGCTTAGATTTCCAAGGTTAATAAAAGAATGCACAGTTCAAGTTCACTGTGGGCTGAGTTCTTCAACTGAATTATAGTGGGTATAAACCACCAGCACTGCCAAGACACATGTAATCTAAAAGAGGTAACTGATGGATATAGTTCCTTCAGAGGTAATTATTGAATGAGAATCTAGAAGTACAGGAAAGAGTTGTGTTTCTGTATGATACTGAGGAACTGAATTCTGCTCCAGCGTTCTCATTGACCATGACTGATATTAAAGTGCTGTTTATTACTGTTAAAATCATGCATTAACATATGCAAAACACAATTACTGTCATAGTTCCTTTTATGGTCAGAAGCACTTTAAGAGAAGTTGCTAAAGGAAAATTTATGTTTTTGTTATAAGCAAACTATGGATCATTTAAAGAACAAGGTAATACAATTGTTCTCCTGAGCAACACAAAGACCAGCAATAACTGACCAACCAATAGTTTCTACTATTGAAATATTAAACACCCTGTTGCTTTATATTTGACAAGGTCCACTTCTCCTCTAACCACCTGATTTTAAGTGTCTCTTGTATTACTGACAACCTCTTGACATTTTTGTTACCGTCTCTTCATCTAAACATGAATTGAGAAGTATTACAGATTATATAGTGTCCCAGTTTTGCTAGGATAGCGTTAATTTCCTTCTTAGTAGCTAGAATAACTGTATTTTGGTCACCATGTTTTTTTGTCTAGTTTACAGCTGAAAAAGTCTGGGACAGGGGAAGTGTAGTATTTACCTTCATTTGTAGATTTGTATTTGAAGAAATTATGATTTAGGGATGGTTAATGTTCCTACTGTGTTCTGAAAATGCTCTCAGTTTAGGTGTAGTACAGTATATTGGTATTGTCTAGAAAGAGTTATGGGCTGCAATCTTTTTGAAATCTTAGCTTTTCTTAATTTCATGTCTCACTCACTAGCTAGTCCTGGACTTAGAACATATACTTTGAAATAGCAGAATACTCTGAAAAAGCAGAATCTTAAAAATAAATAAATAAATAAATTAATAAATTCCATGTAATGTTGTGACTTTGCATTTAGCTGCATTTGGTTACTATTACTCTAAATGAATACTAATCATGTTAAAAAGCTAGGCAGGCCTCACATGCCTCAAATTACACTTTCTTTACAGCCTCATAGTCTGGATTTTTTTTTTCAGTACTTGCTTTGCACTTAGATATTTTTCATGTCAAAAAATCAACTGAGTTACATATATGCATCATGTATTTTTATGTCAAGTGCATACAACATACTTATTCCTTTTGCTATTCTGCTCATTTCTAATGGGGGAAAAAAAGAGCTTCTTAACATTTCAGCTTTATATTTCATTCTGAGCTAAAGGAGAACTGAACAGTAAGGTTTTAGAGCTCTGCAGTAAGAGATCAAAAGCTCTTTAAAGAGTACCACCTAAGAGAGAGTTTACTCTGAAGGCAAGATAGTACTGTAAATTTAATGAGAGCTTGACTTGGGTATCAGATATGGCAGTCAAAGCATGTCAGAGAATCAAAGAATCACAGAATAGTTGAGGTTGGAAGGGACATCTGGAAGTCACCTTACCCAACACCCACTCTCAACCAAGACCACCTAGAGCCAGTTGTCCAAGACTACATCCAATTGGCTTTTGAATGTCTCCAAGGATGGAGACTAGCACTTCTCCGCATAGCTTGTGCCAGTGCTTGATCACCTTCACAGTAAAAAGTTGTTTCCTGATGTTCAGAGAGAACCAACTATGTTTCATTTTATGCCCATTGTCTCTGGTCATGGTACTGGACAAAGCTGAAAAGGGAGCTTACCTCCATCTTCTTTGCACTCTCCCTTCAGATATTTACAGACACTGATAAGATCCCCATGGGCCTTCTCATCTCTAGGATAAAAAATCTCAGCTCTCTCAGCCTTTCCACACAGGAGAGAAGCTCCAGTCCCTTAATCACCTTTGTGGCATTTTTCCAGACTCTCTCCAGTACGTCCATGTCTCTTTTGTACTGAGGAGCCCCAAACTGCAGTATATCAGTTGTGACCTCACCAGGGCTGAGCAGAGGGGAAGGATCACTACTGACAATACTTTGCCTAATGCAGCCCAGGATACCATTACTCTTTTTTTTTTTGCAGCAAAGCCACATTTCTGGCTCATGTTCTGCTTGTGTCTACCAGGAGCTCCAAGGTATTTTCTGCCAAGCTGCTTTGCAGCTGGGTGTCCCCCAGCATATATTTGTGCCTGGGGTTGTTCCTCCCCAAATGTAGGACTTTGAAGTTCCTCTTGTTGAACTTCATGAGGTTCCTATCTACCCAATTCTCCATCCATGTAAACAAGTCAAAAAGAGGGCCCATGTAAACCTCTTGAGCTTGTCTACAATGATCTTATGGAATAGTGTCAAAGACCTTCCTGAAGTCTGGGTAGGGAATATCACTGCTCTCCCCTCGTCTACTAGGCCAGTCACTTCATTTAGAAGTTTAACATAGAAGTTTGCAAGTGATATTTGCTTTTCTCCAGTCTTCAGGTACTTGTCCCAATCACAATGATCAATGAAAGTTTGTCATCAATCAATGAAAGGGGCTAAAGTTGGTTCTCCTGAAGTCCATCATTGAGATCTTGCTTTTTGCCCTTCTCTGTCCTTTTAAGATTCTAAACTCACCATCTCATGGTCACTGCAACCAAGGAAGCCAAGACACTTAATCACAGAGAGGTTTGGGAGATCAGGGAAAGTATTTAATTTGACCAAAGTACATGGCTGGGGAAAAAACAAACAAACAAACAAACAAAAAAACCCCAACAGAGAAATTTTGGGATATAGATACTGAAAATAGCATATATATATGAAGCTGAAGAATTTAAAATGAATTCATACATTTGGCCTACAATTAACATGGGAAGAAATTCATTATGTTCTAATCCCAGTTTGGCCCCATGATTTGTCATCTGACATGCAAAAGTTTGTAGTTTTTGTTTTTGTTTTTGTTTTCTTTCTGGTCTTTTAAAATTATTATTATTTTGGGGATTTTTGGGTTTGGTTTTGTTGGGGTTTTTTTTAGGTGGGAAAATATTTTTTTTTTTATTTTTCAAAAGTATTTCAAGGTTGAAAAACATTTCTAAAGTTCTTTGATCATCTGTGATCAAAGATCTTCTGTAAGTGAAAAGTATCAATTATTGAAAATAAATTTAAGAACTGGTAAGTATTGAGGTATCTCTTCTCTGGTTTAAAGCAGTTTTAATGTAGAGAACTTTCTGATTCTTAACAGAGTATCTTCTCAAATTTCATTCAGAACTTAAAGAAGGCATCAGGGAAGGCCTGTCACAGACGGAAACTGTTGCTTTATGTTGCATCCTGTTAGTTTTTCTACCTCTTCCAATGCATGTTCCTAAAGAGCATATCTCATTCTATGGTTTAGAGAATACTTAATGAGAAACAGTTTCTAATTCTCTGAAACTATTGCAGCAAGTATAGTTTTTTGTCTTGAAATTGGTTCTGATATATGCAAGACTGTCCTGCAGCGAATGGCAACGTTAGTGTCTAGTTAACTTTAGTTAGCTCAGTTTTGTCACAGGATTAGCTAAATAGAAATGAGAAAATGCACCAACTACAGTGCCAAGTAGTTTTGTTTTGTATTTTTCGTTTGTTTGTTTGTTTTTACATTTATATCCCTTCTCCCTCACCTGTTCAGTTTTTCCACAGTAGTTTTAAGGGTATTACAGAATGACAGAATTGTAGGTATTGGAAGGGACCTCTGGAGATCATCTAGTCCAACTCCTCTGTCAAAGCAAGTTCATCTAGAGCAGGTTGAATTCACCTAGAGCAGCTGTATTGCTGTGTCTTTTTCTTCTTTTCCTTCAACCATTAGGCAACATAAGGGGCAGATTACAAGAAATTGCGTCAAAGGTAAGAATGTTATTGCTATATTACTTACATACAAAGAAGGTTGTTTCTCCGAGCACTGTGGATGTGTGTCAGCTGGGGGATTCAGAAGTATTTCCTAGCTCCCATGTCTGAAATCTGATGGTGGTCTTATTGTACACATTTTGTCCATTGAAAGAAAACATGCAGAGAAGGAGGCAAATGCAAAGAGCCAGAATGAAACCCTGGTCTGTGTGAACAGGAAAATTCAGCAGCAGTTGCAAAGGAGCTGCTTGCATAGAAGTTGAGATATACTCTTTTGGTTTATATATCTCAAATTGTCTTTTTAGTCAGAACTCTTTTGAATTATCTCTCTTAATTGCCAGCTACTTAGGTAACACAACAAATGTTCCTCTTGTCATCTTTTTGTCTTTCCCTGCCTCTACGGATGTTTTTGGAGTCATAAGACTGCAGAAACTTACGTTGTTAAGCCTTGAGCTCCAGTTCCTGGTATTTCCTTTTAGCCTCCTTGTGGGCTGGTGGCTTCCATTGTTTTGATTACTGCTGAGCAGAGCACTGTTTAGTTACTCCTTAGTGAAAGTCATTTAGAATTCCTCACAGGTTTAATATGATTAGTAATGGCACATGGATATAAAAAAAAAAATGCTATGAAAGGCTTATCCAGCAGAATACTTGTAGGTAGAATTCTGAAGCCTTATTGTTGCTAGAAATCTTGGGTGTTTTTATTTAATTTTATATATGTGTGTGTGTCTGTGTGTGTGTATATGTGTATGCCTATTGACATACACACACAACCTTTTTCTAAACCTCTACTAACTCTGACACACATATTCAAAATCATTTATTTTACCAAAATGTCACATGTATTTATCAAAGGTCATTCAAATATCAGGCATAGTTTGATTTGCATTTCCCAGGCTTTGACTTTGCTAAGTAAGAGGATATTTATATGCTTGACACTTCCAGAATATCGTGGAACACACATATTTTAGAGGCATCACAATTACTCTGAGATTTCTGCATAATGTAAAATGATGGAATTTCTGAATCAAAGAATGAAATTGCACAAATTTGAAGAGCAAATTTAGTCATTATCTTAGACTGCAGTAGATACCTAGAACCTCTTTTTGATTTCACATCCTATTTTCTGAAATTATCACAAGGAAATCAGTGAATTTATCCTTGAAACAGTGTGAAACAACATTTTCCTCAATTAAAGCAATCAGAGGAAAGGAAGATTGTAGAGTTGAATAAGGAAATGCTTTGTGCCCTATGCAATTTTACTTGTCATATAAAAGTGATTAATGCACTATGTGCGGTACTGCAAGTTCAGAGCATAAGCAACTTTTTGAGGACAACATTGATGCTGTCTTGGATACTGGAGCAACGTCTATAGCAAAAGTTTCTCATTCAGCTTTTTGTTTCAGGCTCCCAAAACATTGTAGAACCTGTATTACTGGGTCTTGGTTTTCATCAGAATGAAACCCCTAAAACTCAGAATGTATCATTCACACATTAACATATCAATATGCAAGTAGTGAAGTCATGATCATGATAAAGAAACCCTTGAACCAAGCCTCTTTGCCCAATTTGAAAACAAAATTCCATTTTCACAGCCTATTATTCCATTTTATTTTGCATAATATCTGGACCCGAATACTTTAACAATAAAATTTTAAGTTATACTTTTTAAAAACACTTCAGCTTGTCAAACTGTTTTTCTGATAGATAAAACATTATACTGCAGAAGAATCCTGGATCAGCTGTACAACATTTGAACTTCTAACACAACACAAAGGTATCCATTGTTATCTACTAATAAAAGAACAGGGTTTCTTTTTTAGTTATTTCTGATCAACAGTTTACCTGCAAGAAATTTTGGCTACAAAATCCAGAGATTTTTCAAAGTGCAATCCATTTCTAAGCTTGTATGGAGGCTAAATTTGACAAGGCCTTCTTTGCAGGTATAGGAATGAGAAAATAACTTCTTCTTGTTCATCTGTTTTTTTAATGACACCTCAGATTCTGTGGTAATTATGGGATTCTAGGAGATTTAAGGAAACTCAAAACAGCTACTGTTCACAATGCTAAAAGGTAATCTTCACCGGCTTCTTCCCCTTTTGCTTCTGACAGAAGCACCTTAACCATGGTGTCACCATCTCATTTTTTATGCATCTGTCTATTTTTTATCACTGCTTCATTTTATATCTCAGTAGGCCTGACTACTCTGAAAAATACAACTATATAAAACCATCAAGGGACAGAGAAAATACATAAGTAAGGGTGAAAAAGGAAAAGAGAGCTCTCTGCACTCTTATCATACCTTTTACCATCTATTGGTTTCGGGTCTCTTGTGATTCACTCACCCTTTCACTATGTGAAAGGCCAAAGAGAAGCTGCAGTGATACTAGCATTCAGGATGAATATCAAGGAGGCAGGGACTCAGAGAAGAGCAATATTCAAAAATCCCATGGGATTAAAGGTCACAGAAAATGAAGGAGAGATTGAATAGGAGCAGCATAGAGTAATCAGTCAGACAAGGTCCTACATCAGAGTGGTCTTTCAACAGTAAATGATAGGAAAGGAACCATAAAAACAAGAACACAAAGACAGTATTTTTTGAAGATGTTGCTTTCCTGTGTTTCATTTGCAAACCTGGGTAAACCAAAATGTTGTTTTGTAATAAAGTCAAACAGTCTTTTGCTTAGGATCAGTTAAAAAAAAAAAAAAAAAAAGGTGTTTTATGTTTTCCTAAAGGGCAAGACATATTAAATTGAGACCATTATTGGGTTCACGTAGTCAAAGAGCCTCCCCTGTGTCTTCAGCCAGAAGGTGCAAGACAGAAACAGAGCAACTTCCTTTTGTGAGAGATAATTCGGAAGAAAATCCTTGTGTCTTGACTCACCACAAAATTATCCTTTTATCTCCTGCTATGTGTTTTCCATTTCCTTATTGTACCAAGGAAATTTTCGTTGCCACTGACAGACAACATCAGTGGGCCATCATGAGAAATTTCTCCATGACAAATTGCAGAAGTTAAAAAAAAAGGCAAAACAATTCTGCTTTTCACTTTTATTTTTACCATAGCTCCATCTGTGACACTCAGAGCTGTTTTCATACATTTAGAAAACAAAGTTTTGAACAGTTAGGTGGTGTAGATTTTTAATCTGGGGAAAAAAAACAACCTAAAAAAAAGCAATTTTTATTCCACATGTGACAAGTGGGAAATGTGACAAACTAAGAGGAACGTCTGGGCATGCTGACTGGTCACTTTAATTTTTATTTTCAGATATTCTATTCATTTTTTTTTTTTCTCCTTCCAATTCTTAAAAATTGAGCAGAAGTTTTGGATGCTTTTCTTTTTAACTCCTCAAATTGTTTTACAGAAAGTGTGAAGACGCTGTCTTCTCAAAATCAGGTCTTATTTGAATGTGTCTTTCTTAGAGAGCATATGCATTAATGCATGTGCTACTAGGTGTTGTATGTGATACTGTTGTAGGCAAAAAAAACCCCAAAAAACCCAAAAACTGTGAATGCCAACAGATAATTGGGGTGTGTGTGTGTGTGATGAATGTCCAAAACTGAACTTTTGAACTCTCAAGCAGAAGCCTGCCGTTTGCTAGCTGCAACCAGTATGGGCTGGTTGTAACTTCTATTAACACCCACACTGAACAAGAGGCATGAAACAGAGTCAGCAATTAAAAAGCTAATCACATGTTGTGTTTCTGTACACAGACTTTTTAGGTGAGGAAAATTATGGGCTAGTGGTGCAAAAGAAAGGTTCCCAAAAAAATGGTCTTGGAAGGAAGAAGGGGGATAAGGAAATAAAAAGATGAAGACCCTTGTTAGAGGAAAAATCCTGGAAGTGTGGAGATCCCAGAGATGAAGGAGATGCATTGAGAGGAATGCCAGGGGATGCCCAGGATGACAGGGGTGCCTGGAACTGATAACTGTGAGTGTGGACTGACACAACTTTCTGACTGAAGTTCCTAGACCAGCAGTGACCTTCCTTACAGGAAGGGAAGTTGAGATCTAGTTAGTGAACATAGTGCTGAGGAGGGGTGACTGGGTCGATATATAAGGTAGCTAAATAGGAAACAATCTCTCATATCATTGGTTCTTAAATCCCTATATCCAGGTCCACTACGGGTTATCTTTTACTTTGTCCTGTCTGTGACAGGTACTATACTAGTACCACAGATAATCAGTTTATAGCTTGAATATGTAGATTCATTAGCAGTTGCTGCTGTGACTGCAATTAAATTTCTCACAAAAATACCAAATTATCTGAAATCTCCATTTTGTAATAGTGCAAACTAAAAGTAATACTTTGATTATTATATTTTTCAATATTTTTGCTATTTTTTATACAGATTTTTTTCCCATATATATATATGTGTGTAATTTTTCATAAGTTTTAGATTATTACTTCCTTTTTTTTTTTTTTTTTTTTAACCTTTACATCCTTTCCACCAGTCTGAGACCCTGCAGACTACTTCTGGAAGCTGCCTCTTTATCTGTTTCCCAGCAGGCAGGCAGTTCCTGAAATCTACAAGTGAGAGCTCTCAGCTAATGGCTGCATACTAACTACCTATAGCTTTCTGACCCTGTTTCCACAGAAACCACCAGAACATGTTAACTTTAAGCGATCTTATTTGAATAATGGAATGTGTTCATCTTAAACAATATCACTTTTGGTATAGAAACTGCTGTTCTTTTGTTTTTAGCTTTGCATTATGTGGCTCCCAGCCATTTCATGATTCTTTGTCACTCCACCTCCTCCTTTTCTTAAATGGTAACATTTGCATCAAGCATCTCAAACTAATTAGATGATGCAGTATGTGGTCTGCCCCTAGTAATGTAGAAGTCTAAAGTTTCAAAAGGGCAAGTTAATTTAAATCCAGACTCACTTGTTATTGTTTCGGTATGGACAGAAAGATGAATGAATAACAACCTGAATAGTTATTCATGGAAGAGAACAAGGCAATGGAACCCAAGTCTCAGTTTCATCATCTGCTACTGTGGACAAACATTATATAATGTTTGTCAATGCCAGAGTGGTGGTGGACCCCCAGAGTCAGGGCCAGGGAAGGAGGTGCACTGGACCGGAAGCCCGTCTGCAGCCCGTGGATGTCCCCATGCTGGAGCCAGGACCTGAGCCCGAAAAGGTCTGTGACTCCATGGGAAGCTCGCTCTGGAACATCTTGTTCCTGGACATTCATGGCAGGGCAGAGGTGAACTGACTTAACCCTCATTCCCTGCCCCCTGTGCTGCTGAGGGTGGAAGGTAGAGAAACCGGGAGCAAAGCTATTTGAGCCTAGGAAGAAGGAAGGAGTGGGGGGAAGGTATCTTAAAGATATGGTTGTTATGTCTCACTGTGCTATTTGGATGATTTGTGAGAAATTAAATTAATTTTTCTTAATTGAGTCTGTTTCACCTGTGACCATAACTGGTGAGGGAGCCATCCCTGTCCTTCATTCCTAATCCCATTCCCCTTTTGTTGTGATTCCCATCCCACCTCACTGGGTCAAGGGGGAGTGAGTGCAGGACTGCATGGTACTATCTGTGGGTGAAGCCACCACACACAATCATACACATCTTCATGTATAACCATGCACACCTACCCCTAACAAAATACCTGATGTGTAATTTCTGTGATCACAGCTCATTTTTCAATGGCTTATTCTTGCACCTTCATTTCCCATTCCCACCTTTCTCTCTCACATGTGAGTGTTGTAGAAGGAGTTGTGGAATGTGTCAAAACAATTCGTACAACACAAATCTCTCTTATTGTCATCTGGGAAGATTTGTCTTTCAAAGACCAGGTAGTGTGCAAGCAATGCTGCAGCAAGGAAGAGAAACTATGGTAAATTCTGTAAGTACTGATGTTTTACTTATTTCTTTTGGTACATAGTCATCTTCACAGATGGATTCTGACAATATCCTTGCCACATTTCTATTTCAGTTTAGTAAAACAATGAAGTTAATTGCATTCCACCTAATTCTAGGCTCCCCTTTTATCTTCTCCTAATAACATTATCTGTTCTACTTAGACTCATCTTTTGTTTAGTGAATGGGATCAGAACTGCATCTGTCCTGCAGATGACATTTTGGTGGTATTTTTTTAACCTCTACTGGTAATGCCACAGCTGAGATCTTGTAATGTACATGCACCTTTTTCTTGCATGCAATGATTTGATGATATTTTCTTCCTTTATAATTTCCAACTAACATTTCACCATTTATAGCAGAACTTCTTATTATTAATTCCCAAGTAGATAATCTCACAGTCTGTATTGTAGTACTCCATATAGTTTTTAGTATTTCAGAAATCCAGTTCTTCTGATATACTCTTATGATTTCCCTCTGGATCAACAATGTATCTTCATCAAATTACCAATTTTTGTCTTCTTACTTTTTTTTTTTTTATTTTTCCTTTCTTTTTTTTTTTTTTTTCCTCCCTGACATGCTTAATTAAAATATTACCATTAATAAGATTGGCCAGAAGAAAATAACAGAATGGTATTATCTGATGAACTAGCCTTACCTAGATTTACCAGAAAATATTGAATGCTAGTCAAATAAGTGCATTTGAAAGTTATTAACACGTAAATGAGAAGTTGAGGAATGGAAGCATTGCTCACTGATTCAGCACTGTATCCTGCTGAAAGGTAGGACTATCACTACTATTAAAATGCAGAGTGTGATGTCACTTAACAGTGTCCATTGGGGCTATTATGCTTTGGAGATTACTAAAGAGAATTCTGAGTAGTACCTTTAACATAGCTGATGGGTCTGTATTAAAACAAATAGGTTAATAAAACAGAATAAAAGTGCTGTAATGGAAGATCTATGTGTCTTAAGTTAGAATTACCTGAACACTGACGTAAGAGGTAACTAGCAGTTCATACTCCAAGCCACAAATGGATTCAAGATAGGGTAAAAATCAATACAAAGTATAATATTTTATTTTTTGATTATTGCAAATAGTTTATATTGAATTAATTCAGTAAAAATGCTGCTACTTTTCTCCTCTGCTGCCTTGCCTTATGGTGGAGAGTGAATGCCGTCATCAGATTCTAGATGGTGAGCTTCACAGAGATTACATTTCCCATGATATAATGCAGATTTGCAAATTCTACTGATCCAGTCGGTACTTTTAGAACAGTCATAAATTTCAGGGGCTACATCCATGCCAGCTAAAAAATTTATGACCGAGAATGTTCCTGGGCATTAAAAACAACCAACAGAGAAAGATCCACATAGTTGTAGTACCAAATCCTTTAACTTCCAAAGTAGCCTGCACGCAGATTCTTAATTGAGAGTGATTCCTGAGGTGTTTTAACTGACAAGGTATACCTAGAAATTGTTTGAAAAAGTGGCAGATTGAATAGACCAAAAGCATGCTGGTGTATGTCCTATCAAACCATGAGGACAGCAAAGAATTTTCTTGACTCCAAGGATGTTCCCAGGTTAATCTACTAGGAGAGATAAAGCAACAGTCTACTGTAGCTCATGATGACCATGCGGGAGGCTCTCAACATGCTGTGGGGAAGTGATGGCCAGGCTCACTCTGTCCCATGTGTGGCCACACCAGAGCAAAGTCCCAACCATGATGCAACCATGCCTTGGGTTGATGACAGTCCTGCTCTTCCAGGTGCCAGCCCATGGGCTGATGACATGACCCAGCCTTGGCCCATTCCTGTCCCCATGGAGATACCTGATGCCTGTGGCTGGGGTCAGCACCTTGGTCCACAGGGAGCTGCTCTGGCTCCTCTGATTCATTAAATTTGACTCAGTAGAGCTGAAAGACATGTTTCAAATTTGGGGGAAATTTATTTAGCTCTAAAATATCTAAACAAATTCAGTATTTTTCTGAGTAAATTTCTAAATTTATGTGAAACAGTCAACATTTCAAATTTACGTATTGATTTGGGATTCAAACAGGAAGTTGAATTATCAGATTTCCAACAAGAAGAAAAATGCATTTTTTCTCTATTCTACCTAGAGCTATGGTTTAAAAGGTCAGTATCTTATTGAAAAGAACCTAGGAACACGAAGAATATTTGCAAGTCTACTATTTAAATCAAGTTATTTACATAATTATTTTATTTGTAACAAGATTTTATCAAATTTTACAAAATTATTTATATTTGTTATGCTTTTTTCTTAGCTACTGTATACTCTGAGAGGCTTCATAGTGCTAAGCGTCTTATTAAAAATATTTTATGCCCCGAGCAAGCATAAAAATAGAAGAAGATTATTTCACATAACTTATATATATCGTATGAGGGTTGCACTAAATGACCCTTAAAGGTGCCTTCCAACCCAAACCATTCTATGATTCTATATAACTGACTGAACAAAGGAAAGGTATCTACTATTTCAGATTTCCATTTAACAGAATAATACTATATTCTAAATTATGGGCTACATTAATGTTTTAAATAGTACTCTAATAACTACAAAAACTCAAGCTCTTTTTAGAATTCTAAAGAAAACAGGAACATTCATGAAAAGATACTGCTTACCAATGGGACATCAACATCCTTGGGAGGAGAAAGGTTCATCAAAGAGATGCTATTGCTCTTCTCAGGCAACATTCAAGATATTAGCTTCTGATAGATTGCCTGGGTGGTGTACATACTGAAACAGAGGAAACATCTTGAATAGATCCCAGAGTGGAGCACTAGTATAAAACAGTATCTCCACTCTGTTGAAGCCTTGATGAACAGCCATTTTTAAGGATTCTTACAGAGGGTAGCAATCAAATTGCATGAATTTTCATTGAGGAGGAGTGAGGAGGAAGGGAAACATCATGAAAGAAAGAGATCTTCAAACAGAAAACTTTTTACACTTTCTGAGAATGTAGTTTTACTTTTCTTATCATCTAAATGTCAAGGTTTCCCCACCCCCCAGTAAATTTAATTAGATTTAAAAGAGATTGGTGGCTGAAAACCACAGTGGGGAGTGAATGAATGAAAAATGGAATGCTGTTGAGAATGGGAGAGACTCTAGGAATATTTCTAAACTGCAAAGTGAAATTTTACACACTTTGCAAAGGTCTGGAGATCACTTTCAATGTTTTTTGTTGTAGTCTGCATTTGGGAATAGGTTGTATCCAAACATATCTGAATGTGTCCTGATTTTCTTGCCAAACATAGTGATGCAACTTTGGACACAAGTTGTTCCATTCAATCCAAAATATTTCAGTTTGCAAGGTGAGCAGAGGAGATGACGTGGTGCATTCACAGACTCTCAGACAGCTGCCCTCACCCACCAGCTGCATGATTGTAGCTACATGTGGACTTTGAGGTTCATAAGGCCTGAAAACAATGAAGGTGAGGTTTCCATGTTCAGGCTTAGCATGTGGTTGAAGTACAGGGACATGCAAGTATCCCATAGGGCAGGAACTACAAAAAGTGTCAATGCTGATGTTATCAAGTTACTCCAGGCCTCTTATATACAATCTGTTCAGCTTGGGTCCATCTCAGAAAAGATTAATGTGGCCTTCAAAAGCAAGCATGATGTTTTCAGTAAGTAGCCCATAATATCCAGAGGATTAAAATGGATATGGATTTCTAACCCAGATTAGGGCCACAGAGATGATGAAGGGCCTGGAGCACTTCCTATATGAGGAAAGGCTGAGAGACCTGAGACTCTTAAGCCTAGAGAAAAGAAGAGTGAGAAGGGATCTTATCAATGTCTATAAATACCTGTAGTGTGGGAGCCAAATAGATGGTGCTGGGCTCTTTTCAGCAGTATCCTGTGACAGGACAAGGGGCAATGGGCACAAACTGGAACACCAAAAGTTCCTTAAGGCAAAAAAATATTTACTGTGAGGGCAATGGAGCACTGGAATAGGCTGCCGAGAGAGGTTGTGGAGTCTCCATCTATAGAGATTTTCAAAACCCACCTGGACACTTTCCTGTGCGACCTGTTGTAGGGAACCTGCTTTGGCAGGGGGGTTGGACTGGATGATCTCCTGAGGTCCCTTCCAACCCAGACCATTCTGTGATTTTGTGATTAAAGTTTATTTCCTTCCTGATGACATTCCCATCCTTAAGGATAGACATCAGGATGTAAAAATCCAGTTTTTTAGGCTACTATTATGTACTAACAAGTAAAACTGTTGCTGTAATAACTCTTTTAAGTTTTCTCTGTGAAACGGTTGAGTTCCAAAAGGGATTTGCAAAATTGCCGTCCAAGAATGTCATTTGTCTTTACACTGATGCAGTCAAGTATGCACCTATTCTTTTCCTCTTCAGAGTTTTGAATAAAAATCTTGAAGCTTTCAGGTGAATATTCCCTTGGAATATTGAAATTTCTTAAATTCTTCTCTTAGGATTTATTTCACTATTTATAGTCATATTAAGAGTCATCAGTGTAGGCTGAAGTCTCTGAAAACAAAGAATTTGCAGCTGTCTCATGCTAAACAAGTATCTTAATTTCTCATCTTTTTGTTCCAACAGCTTGCACATATATCCTGGTTTATCATATATATATATATATGATATCGTAATTATTGATATGGTAATCATATATATATAATTCTAGAATCATAGAATGGTTTGGGTTGGAAGGGACCTTAAAAACCATCTAGTTCCAACCCCCCTCCCATCAGCAGGGACACCTTCCACTAGACCAGGTTGCTCAAAGCCTCATCCAACCTGGCCTTGAACACTTCCAGGGAGGGGGCATCCACAGCTTCTCTGGGCAACCTGTTCCAGTGTCTCACCACCCTCACAGGAAAGAATTTCTTCCTAATCTAAACCTACCCTCTTTTAGTTTAGAGTCATTTCCCTTTGTTCTATCATTAACTGACCTTGTAAAAAGTCCCTGACCAGCCTTCCTGTAGCCCCTTCAGGTACTGGAAGGCTGCTATAAAATCTCCCCTGAGCTGTCTCTTCTCCAGGCTGAACAGCCCCAACTCTCTCAGCCTGTCCTCACAGGAGAGGTGCTCCAGCCCTTGGATCATCCTTGGGGCCTCCTCTGGACTCGTTCTAACAGGTCCATGTCTTTCTTGGGTTGAGGGCTCCAGAACTGGACGCAGTACTCCAGGTAGGAACTTACAAGAGCGGAGAAGAGGGGGAGAATATTTTATATATGCATATATATAAAGTTAATATATGCTATATTAAAATAAAGCTAACAGTATATGTAAATCTGTATTGAATTCACCAAGCAGTTTTGGGATGACCAAATTTTAGCAAGTCTACTGTTCACATAGAATTTTTCTCTGACCTTTGATGAATACCTAGTAAACATCTTTGTTAACAATCTTTAAAATCATGACCTAGCAGTTTGATATGTTTATTTTAATCGTATTTTTATTTCAAGTGATCAATCTCACAAAGACACCAAAATCTCCTACTCTCTACACATACATGCTTTGATAAAATGATCTTTGCTGGTACAAGAAAGAAGGAAAAGGAGGTAAAAAAAAAAATCAAAGCAGAGGCTAAAACACACAGTGTCACCTCTAAAGAAATGTTGAGGGTTTGACCGAGAGTTCTGAATGAAAGCTGTTGAGTCACTATCAAAATGGACTTTTTATCAGAGGCAAGACCCTACAACTGGTATGTATCCCCAGCCTCTTGTCAGCCTTTCCTCCATACAAACTATTGGGGATCTTAATGGGTTTACTTAATTTCTGCACAGTTTACAATCCTGCATGTGAGTTTCTAGTAAAAGACAATAATAAACCATACTAGTGAAATGTAAATAAGCTGTCTACTGCTAGCAAAATGAATGAGGCTTATAAATACACAGTAAAAAAAAATAAAAGGAAAAAAATATATTCTAAATTGAGTTCATACCCATTAAATGAAAATTTATACATGGAGAATCTAAAATTTCCCAATGATTACCAAACTGAGAAGTAGAGGTATATTTTGAATGACAGTGTTAAAGGCTTACCACTTGAAAAGCCCTTTTGAAGTAGTTCTCATGTAGCTCATCTGTAAAAATGTTCTCTTTCCAGGAATGCTTGTACCCTTCCTTTGTCCTTTTCCTCGAAGGGTTTCCAAGGTAGAGTTTGGAGTATTGCAAAAGAATTGTTCTCAGGTTTCTGCCAAGAAGATGTAAATGAGACTTCAAGGCCCCCTATTGCTAGGTTCTGCATACACATGTAGTAAAGATTTAAACTACAAGGCCTTGACCCTGCAAATACTTACACAGCTGCTGCTTCTTGAATTCTAATAGATTCTTTGAATTAGCTAGTAAAATCAGACAGGTGTGTAAGAGTGTGGGCTCAAGGCCTTCTTTACAGCATTCAGTAAAGCAAAAAGGAATACTATGCAACTTTATAAGGTGTTATTGTCTAATTTAGTTACTAAGCCATTATTTTGATATTAAACTCTTTGGAACAGAGTTTGTGTTCTTATCTTGTGTCTATAGAGCAGTGACTTTCTGATCTGTAACAGGAATTATTCACACAAAGAAATCGCCTATACTAAAAAACATTTATATTTTCTCCGAAAATAAAGAAATACTTTTGAATCAAACTGTGTTCTGGCCTAGAGCTTTGTGAATATAACATTTTGTTCTCTTGTCAGACAAGGTACAATTCCTACTGATTAAAAGTATGTTTGCCATTTAAAAGGTATGCCTATAAATGCATATAACCAGCAGTCTGCGTTATGAAAGTAAAGATTTGTTTTATGAAGGACTATTAAAAATAGCAAATAAAACTCATACTGTGAAGATTAAGTTGTTAAAAGTCATATGATGGTCAAGATTGGAAATCTAATAATTAGTAAACAATGCATTATTGCAAGGTACCATTGTTTAACTATTCACGTAGAATCATAAAATCGTTTCAGTTGGAGAAGACATTTAAGATAATTGAGTCCAAACACCATTTATTCCACTGCATATTTTATCTCACTAGAGTGTGAAGACCCCGAGTTATTTGTTTTCTGCAGAGAAGAAGGATCAAATTCTATTTATACCTTGCAACTAGAAAAAAATGGCTATAGGTCTTGTTACATGTAATTGTTATAAGATCTTTACAGATCATAACATTTTTTTTTTTATATGCTAGAAAGTAAATTTTAATTTACATAATCTGTCATGATGTTGAAATTTTTTTTTTTTTTTAAGTGGTGAGAATTCCAGATTTATACTTTAGAATCTCTTATTTTCCCATATTTTTACTGTTGGTACATCAAGATTTTTTTTTTTTTTTTAATTTTACATTAATGTCATATCTACTATTGTAAATGGATATAAAATTAATTATATCACTTCAATTCATACATACAAATTGTAAAGCTCCTGAAAATTACCAGGATCACATAAATCAGCTTACCTTAGAGGAGAATCAAATACTTATTATTTATATAATGTCAAACATTTCTATATTTTTAGGAAGAAATCTTCCTTGAAATAAGGAAAAATTATTTTCTTCTAAAAAAGCTATTGTGTTGAGCATCACAAAATGGCAGCTGCTAGCACGTGTCAGCTGTTTTGCAAATAATTTACATGATAGTACTAAAATAGATAAAACATTTAAATAATTATATACCTACAGGATCTTTATGCTTCAGATTTGATGTGGAAATGTACGCATGGTGAAGACAAATGCAAGAAATTATGTGAAAAAGTTTTGTGACTAGAGTGTTTGTTTTCCCAAGAGTGGAACCTGAACCAGTACAGCAGTGAATTTTTATTTCCACATAGTGAAGCAGCAGCTAGTTTGCAGATGTGCACGGCAACTGTTTGAGAGCTGATGAAAACCAGCAAGCCTTTCCTTTGTTTCATAATACTTCAAGATTTATTGATGTTTCTTGGAGAGTGACCAAAATATAAAACCAGTTTGATTAGAATAAATTTGTGTTAAATAAGTAACTTTAGTCACAAATATGTTTTGTGGAGAAACACAAAAGATTTTTTTTTTTTTTTTTTTTTTTTTCCCAAAGTAGAATTATCTCAATAGTTGGGGATTTATCTTAGCATGTAGGGGGATGAGATTTAAATCCTTGCTCGTTTGACTTGGTTGTGGGATTTGAACCTGAAGATTTAATGTGCTCTGTGGTACTCAGTCCTGCTATGTGAAAAGACAGTTTCTTCTTAGCAAAACAGATTTTAAACTATTTTTCTGGTTTTGTGATTTAAATACAGAGAGTTCCTATTATTAGGGACCAACAAGAAATTGAATATGGACCTTTCAAGGTCATAGGAGTCCCAACCACTGCCAATATCTATTAGCTAGGAGACAGCATATTCTAATTTATTTCTGATTAAAAAAAACCCCAAACAAACAAAGAAAAACCCCCAAACCTCAAAACCCCCCAAAAAGCAACAAAAAGACAAACCACCACAAATATATAAAACCAAAATCCAAACCTCTTTTGTTCTATCAACAAATGAATGTAAACAACTTCCAAAGTTTTATAGATAAAGTAATTTTTATTTTCTGGCCTCCCTTACTGCCAGTGATCAGCTGCTACAAATTAATAAGTGTAAACTCTTTATTTGGTTCTTCTGGGATGTACCAATTCAGATAATGAAGGTTTAGAATGATGACCTGTCATTTGTCTATTCTCCTACTGGGTGTCAAGTCACAGCTCTAGACTTTAGCACTGCCATATATTACCCATACAAATTAGTTTTATATTCAGGAAGCAAAGAAATAGTAGTAGATAATTATGAATCATACAGAAGGACTAAAGACATAAATATTTAACACATAAGGCTGAAAAAAGTGAGAATAATAAAAATACAAGGCGTAGGGGCTGCAATCAGAATGTGTCTGGAAATAGGATGAATTTCAGGAAGAGGATGTAGAATACAATAACATACACACAGGTCGAATTAACATTAAGGGGGTTGGCAACAACAAGGAATGCAAAAATGGAAATCTTGGTTAGTGTGAAAATCTTATGCTAGGTTCTGTCCACCTCATAAGAGGGATCATGCTCTGCCTCAAAGGCTTGCAGCGTTAACAGGCAAAAACCCCAAAGAATTAAAAGAAGTTAAATTAAGGTGCAAAGAAATAAGCCCTGAGGATGCAATCATTTTTCTGAGTTAGAAGGAAGCTGAGGAGGACATGAAAGTGCCCAGCTCTACTTGAGAAGAGATATAACACAAATTGAGGTATGGTCTCAGATCATTGTTCTGCATGATGGAAACAGCTTAACCAAAGGGATGATACATGGTGCCTTCTTACTCTCTTGCTCCCTTTGACTCCTTAAATTGCCCCAAAGCCCATTAATCCAAAATTCTCTGTTCTTCATTAAGCATAGTACTTCTAACCTCATAGCAAAATTCCTCTCAAATGTGTCCTCCTCTCTTCTTACGCTTCACCTGTGCCTCCTAATTTGCCCCAAAGTCCCCAGATATCAACACAAAAACTTCCTCTATTTACTTACACCAACTTAATCCTCACTTAGTCCTTTAAACCTCCCCCCTCCCAAGGGTTTTAGCATTTAATTCCTCTGGTCCCAGTGTTGTTTGCTCATGACATTAGTATTGCCAGTCGTCCCAAACTGTAGCTAGGTTGCATCCCACACCACTGCAGTTACAAGGGCCTTTGGCTGCTCTTACCTTCTGCAGGAAAGTCCTGACTTTTCTGGCAGAAAAAATAACCTGGTTCTTGCATTTTTTGAGGATTTCAAAATCCAGGAAGCCGAAGACAGTTATCAAAATATATCTGAACTGGAGATTGGGGAAGAATTGGCTGCTATCTTTCAAAAAACCACAGATTTTCTAGAAAAGCAACAAAATGCCTTAACCCTATGCTGTGGTGAAAAGACTAAAGCTTGGTTACCAATGACTTCTGTCTTGCAAAATGCCCGGAGCTGGGGAGACGTCATTTTTTCCTAAGCTGATTATACACTAATTGTAGTCCAGGAGAAATATGAATTGCAATACTACAGTTTAGAAATGGCAAGCTATCTGAAGGATGAATCTCTTTCAGGAGTAGCCTCATCTCACCATTGATTCTCCTTCTCATTTTCCTGCATGCAAAAATTCAAACCACTGTGCTTTCTTTCATTAAGAACAAACAAAACCAACAACTTTGTATAAAATTGAGCTGTTTTGCTGGCAAACAAAATGTCCAGCATAAAACTAAGTGGATCAGCCACATGAGTGAACATTAAGGTGAAAAGCCCCGTGCCCTGCTGATGTTGAAGATAGAGAGAAAATAAAACCCACACAAGCCTTCACCCAAAAGTCTAGAGGGAGGTATGTCCAGGAAGGGAAGGTCATTCTGTTGACATCTAATGGACTGAAAGAGATGAAGAACTGATGAGCAAACTAAAACACATCTGCCTTGCATATAGAGAGATCTAACAAAAGAGAGGCCTTTGGGTGTAAAAAGAAGTTGCTTTACAACAAAGGTAAAAGTTAGTAACACAGAACTGTACCAGGCAGGTCTGAATGTGTCTGTGGTGAGTCCTCACACAAATGATGGGTTTTACTTCTAGAACTGAAGCACAAAGGCTAAAGGCTGGAAAAGAGAGTAAAAGGGTAGGGGACTATATGTAACCTTTATGACAGACAGAAGAAACTGCTTAAGATTTTTTGTGAACTAAAGAGGCTGCAGTTATTTTGCAACACAACACCAGTTCTGCTGAGTACTGAAAACTGCAAGTAAAACTATCAGAGTTACCTTCATCAGCTTGTGAAGTACTAGAGTGATGCAAAGCTGTGCTTATGGAAGCAAGTAGCAGGGAAAAAAAGTGGCATTAGGTGTAGCATAAAGCGCAAAATTTCTTTTAGAGAAGACACTTTAAAATAGTATATTATGCTTCAAGGATTTTTTTTCATTATCATGTTCATCTGTGTTGTAAGAGTTTTCTTTACCTCCTTAATTAAAATGTTGCTCTTTAAGCTACTTGATTCACATCTGTGTGAAAAATTAGATCCCAGAACATGAGGAAGTTTAGTATAACTCTCCCAAGGGTTGAGTGGGAAAACTCTGCATATGGAATAAGAGTCTGTGGTTCAAATAGAAACTAAACCAAGATCTCTTGAGTTCCAGCCTTACCTTATCTGTTGGGTTTGTGGGGTTTTGTTTTGTTTTGTTTTTGTAGTGGGGGAAAGGTCACCTTGTGAGACCCAAAAGCTCCCCTGGTTCCGAGACAGAGACTTCCCAGCCCAGGCTGGGATAATAAGCACTAGAGAAACACCTCTGTGAATCCATGTTTGTGAGGGGAAGCACTGTCCTGAAAAGAAGATGTGATACCTGGAGGAGAGGCCATTGACCTAACAAAAGATGACCGTCAGCCAAAACAAAGGGCAGAGAGACAGAGAGAGGGGGCTTCGTTGCCAGAGGAAAAGACAAAGACCCATAGCCAGTTCACTTGATGGAGTAGAAGAAGGCAAAGGAGGTTCTATAGCCCCTGGAGATTCAACGGTGGAGCAGAGACCCACATGTCGGCCATGGAGGACACCATGCTGAGGCAGAGAAGCTGAGCCTGAGGGCAGTTGTGACTGGAATTGTGACCCTGAGAGTCACTCACTGCTAGAGTGGGCGTGGACCCCCAGAGTGGGGGGTAAGTCTGCAGTCCGTGGATGTCCCCATGCCAGAACTGGGAGCTGAGCCCGAAGAGGTCTGTGACTCCATGGGAAGTTTGGTTTGGCAAATCTTGTTCCTGGACTTTCATGGTGGGAAGAGTGGCAGAGGTGACCTGACTGAACCCCCATTCCCTGCCCCCTGTGCCCCTGGCTGGGGGGAAGTAGAGAAATGGGGAGCAAAGTGATTTGGGCCCAGGAAGAAGAGAAGGGTGCGGGAAGGTGTTGTAAGATGTTGCTGTTACGTCTAGTTAGAAGAATGGCAACAAATTAAATTGATTTTTCTTCCCCAAGTTTAAATCTGTTTTGCCTGTAACCATAACTGGTGAGTGAGCTGTCCCTATCCTTTCTTCCTAATCCCATGCCCCCTTTGTTGTGACTCCCATCCCATCTCACCAGGTTGGGGGAGTGAATGCAGGACAACATGGTCCCACTGTGGGTTAAACCACCACACCTTAACTGCAAGACTCCCAGGTGCCTCATATTTAGCAGATGTGGGTACTCCTGTTTAAGTCATAGTTTCTGTAGTCCCTTTTTTTTTTACTTTTAATATCTTCTTTTCTGGCTCAGATGTGACAGAAATAAAATAAAGATGGAAAGTATTAACAATAAAACTGATCTACGCAAGATATTAAATAAATAACTGAAAAATTAAATTATTTTGTGTAATTTCTTACATTTAACAGAGGAACATGTTTATAAGGCAGATAGCTAATACAATGTATGTTAAATCTAACTTCTCATGAAATTTTAGCTCATGAGCATCTACACTATTATATGTTTGTGTTTCTGTAGTACTCACATTGCTTAAGTGGGTTTGGTTCACAATGGGAGAAATACATCAGTTTGAAAATGCTAAAAGTCCATTAATTGAAGTGAAATGAACTCCTTTCTCTAAAACCAAATCCGTAAAACCTGTTGCCATAAATGGGGAAAATTTCACAAAAATGTCACTGAAGCTTAATTACATTTTTGGAGTGGCTCCATGCTACAGCACACAAAGAACATTGACCACTTTTCATTTTTAATGAAAAATAGTCATATTTTCTGCCAGGGTCAGAGACCTCACTACACTCAATTAACTAATGATTCCTGTGCTGCGATTCTTCAGCCATGAAATGTTATTTGGCCAAGTTGCTCCATCATACCTATAAAAAAAAGCAGAGAAAAAGGGTGCAAAAGTCACTTTAAGCAACACTTCAATTCCCTTAATCCTAAAATAAATAAATAAATAGAAAAAAAAAAAAAATTGTGCTAGTCTTCTCCCTTGCTGTAAGTGAGAACAATTTACAAGCAGCCCTCTCTTGTAAGAATTGGTTTCAAACAGTAGTCCCAAAGGTGGACAAATGATAATTTTTTCCTGCCAAATGTATTTAGTTCAAGACAACTTCAATTCAGCTAACTTCTACTGAGCTGGTAGCAGTGTTTCATTGGAATTTACTCAGATTTTTGGCAGATCTGGAGCCTTGAAAAATGAGAGATCTCTCAGCCAAAGGCAGACATGTCTGAGAACTCTGGTAGCTGAAATACTGAAAATAAAATTAAAAAAAAATATATTTAGCCCAAAATGAAATAGAGTGTATATGTCATTTTAAGTGGGGGAAATCATCCACATAATTTTGAAATAAAATAAATAAAAATAAACTACTGCTGGATCAGTCTGAAATGGTTGATTCATTTGCCTCTGAAATACTGAAAAACTCTCTTCTTTCAGATTAAAAAATGAAAAATTAAATTTCAAAACAAACAAAAATATTTCATTACAGCTGTCAAAATTATATGTCTGATCACTTATTTCCAAAACAAAATATTAAAAGGAAGTGTATTTCCACAATTTGAAATCTCTTTTTTCTTAAAATGTACTAATGATTTATATCCCTCTAAAATTCATTTTTGGGACCAAATTTCCATTGATTAAAAAATGTGTCTAGCTCTGTGGACAGGGCACAAGGAAACTCCAGAGAAGTAGGATTTTTATTTTTATTTTTTTTTTTCAAACTGGTATAGTAAAGGTCTATTAATTAAAAAATCTTTCTTGATTTTTTTTTTCCTGTCTGTCTGTTCTGCTGAACTGATACTCCTTTGTTAGGGAACCTCGATATTAATTCTTTGTTCCATATTATTCTTTTATTACGCTTGGTAACAAAGTTCTAGATCCATGTAAGTAGATGACATTTTCCTCTTTTAAGGATTCTAAAAAAAGGCAAACAAAAAACCCCAACGAACCGAACAAATAAACCTCAATCTATTCTCACATGGCAGTTGTCACCCATAGCTCACCACTATCTACAGATGTATAATTCAAAGCATGTTATTGCCGTGCTCAACCCTATGGGGAACTCAATAGATGATCCTAAGGAAACCAGAAATAACACTGCCTAATACACAGATTTTCTCTGAAGTACTCAAAACAAAGCACTCAGTTCCCACTCTGCCTTACAAAAACTGAGCTCTTGATTATAAACTTCCTTGCATATAAATTTAGCTTCAACTGTAAGAATTCTCAAGAATCTCAGGCAGAGACAACAACTCTGCCCTGGTAAAAGATTACTAAACCACTGTACTTTATGGACATTTAACTACTGGTGTCCTCTCCCTTCCTCCACTGACACAAAAGAGACAATATGTAAGAAAAATTATAGTAGCCATAGATTGCCCCAGTTTGCATTAGAGACTCTGCCTTCATGAATTATTTTCACCATTATAATTTAAAACATTGAAACTATATATTTATTTTACTCTGCAGTCTTGAAGCAGTGCAAGGGTGGAAAGAAAGTAATTAAGAAAAGGATTAGTTCTGAGAAATGGCACATTGAATTTTTGATTGAGAGGTTTCCTGATACTTCACGTAATCCCAGAAAAAAATAATTTGTCTGCTTTTGTAAAACTTTCAAACATTTAGAAGGCCCCTTTCCATTACATAAAGGAGATGTTGTATGAATAGTCTATAAGAAGTATTTAATTTTCTCTTTCATAATTATCTTAGATCGTGTGCAATGCTTAGTCTTGAGGAACTGGCCATTACTGACACTGTGACATATAAAGTAGACCTCCATAATGAGACTTTAAAGAAAATAAAGACCTTAATTCTATTATGCATTGTATTTATTTTTTGTTTTCACAACACTAAAAATTAAGGCAAAAGGGGCCTTTATCATATGCTATTTGGCTCTTAATGAGGTTCAAAGATTCCCAGGCCACAAAACTTACTGAAGAATAGATTTCTTTGCAGGAGAATTATGCTCCACAGAAATCCAGGAAAAAAGTAAACATAATGTAATACCTCAGTATGAAAGGAAGCTATTGAACAAATTTATTCATTTTCATAATTCACTAGCTATATCTCTATCTAACTTTAAATCTCAGTGATGTCAACAGGGCACTGCAGTCTATTAGAGAAACCTTGTTCTAAATCTCTTGTAAGAACACATGTCCTGCTTGGAACTGCACAGAGCTTGCTTGTGAATTGACATAATTGATACAAGCTGCAGAGAGGCGATAGTGCAGGAAACAACAGAAAAATTAATGAAATAGCTTGGAAAAGCAAACTTGTACAGCATTAAAATTGTCTTTCCAGCTGTGTGTTCATCAGAAAATTCTCCAGGAATTGTTCTCTGCCTTGGGTAGAGTAATAATGCAAAGATGACGCACCGAGGAAGCTCCCCAGCAGTTCACACAGCAGGGCTTAGACAGAGCGTAGCAGGAGCAGGTTCCTCGACATGGTTCTCTGCTTAGTACTGCACATTGCTTTGCTTCTTGAATATCTGATGAACTCATGAATATTCCATGAGAGATTAAATTTTAAAACCAAGAGAGCAAGGCTGTTCTTAAGGATAGGCCTAAGATGTTTAAAAGAATAATTTACTAGTCTAAGCTTGTCATCTAAGCTAGTCACAGCTGTCCATAATACTGCGAAGAAGGGTACCAGAATGGATTCATCCTACAAAATAAACAGTTTCTAACAAAAGAAGAACTGATAATGTCCATCTCATTCCATCAGCTATAGATGGACCCTAGAAAATAAGTATATACCACATGTGTACCTCTTTATTTTAGATAGCTGAAGTTGGTTATATTAAACTCATGATAATGATAAGGAGTAGACTGCTTTTTTAAAAATAAAAATCCTTTGATTCAGTTTAATAGAATTGAATTTATTTAGCCTGGTTTGTTTCTAAACCAACTGACCTCAGCACAAATATCATGTGTAGACAAAGCAAGCCAGCCAGCGCTGTGTGTCTGTAACTTAAGTTTGCCAGGAGAATTTTACTTCCATAAAGTATATTTCTAGGAGTGCTGAATGAAATCTGAGATGTAAGAACACTTATTACTCTACAGAAGATATGTGACAAGTGCAGCTGCCTGGAAAACTGCTTGCTTTATTTCTCTTTTCTAGGGAATTCAGACATTTTCTTGTTCTGCTGCAGAAAATAGAGGTAAGCAACTAGATGTGATGTTTAAGAAGTGTGAGTGTGAGGGGAATAACTGCATCGCTCTCCATAGAAGCCAGACCTCTATCTTTTGGAACCATTATATGGGATGCAATCATATCTCCAAAGTTGAATGCCTTGGTCTTAAATGATGAATCCTTGGGGACAGCTTGTCTGAAATTACTGATGATTCATTGGTCTTTCCAGAGCTTCACTTCCACAGAGCCAGAGATGAGGTCTGGGTACAGTTGCAAGTCCCAAAGCTTCTGGCTCTGTCTTCTGCAGTAGCTGCCTGTCCTGAAAATCATCCTCTTGAGTCTGCACTGCCAGGCAGTGTGCATCACACAGGGCACACGGGTGCTCCCGTGGTCCATTATTCGAGAGGAAGCAGGTAGACTGACTCAAAACTGAGAATCAGGCTTTTCTAGATTCTATTATAGGGACTGTGTTTATTGACAGAATCAGGTTTGTTCTTATAAAAGTAACAAGTAAAATGTCAAGTAAAGCCAGCTCGGCTGAGAATGTAGGCAGCATGGTTACCACTAGCACAGTAGGTGTCCCAGAGCTGCTACACTGGGAATAACATGCCAGGAATCAGGACAGAGTTATGTGGGGCTTTACTGTGCTTTTGGTAAAGGTTTGCTCACTTAAAGCTCAGGAGGTTTTTAGTGAAATATTTTAAACTCAACCAATTCATTCAATCTCTACAGTTGTTGTAGTATATCATCTACTTATACTGCTGTCTCAGCATCAGCTGGTGAATAGACAGATAGAGAGGTAAAAACATCTCCTATGGACAGATACAGCATTTTTAAAATTATTATTTATCTATGACATCTAGAGTTATGTTATGCTTGACTGTGCCCTTGGACTTTGTGTTACCAAACCCAAAGACTATTGCTTTGTGAATGCTAGTGCTGTTACTTTGAAAGGAAATAACCCCCTATCTTTTTTTTCTTTTCTTTTTTTTTTAATTTTTATTGAATACACACCTGACCACCATAGCTTAATGTCTGCCTTTGAAGTCAGTACCAGCACAATAAAAAGTATATATCTAATTGAATGTGCTTTCAGAGTACAGACAAGAATAACATTTGTTTCTCCTAACTCAGTGTGATTTTTTGTTTTTCTGGTGCTGGAAAACCTTTCCAGATAAGATATCTGCAGAATGAATGCTTTCTCCTGGTTTGAGTTTTGTTTTTTCAGTACAGCTTAAAGTTGCAGTCTGACATTTATGGGCTGTTCACACCACATACTGTTTTCAATTGCTTATGTTGCCATCTATTCAAGCTTTTGCACTTTTTGCTGCTTATGACTTCAGGGACTCTTCTAATAACATCCTTATTATCCTCCTTCATTGTCAGGAAAAGGCCATTGCAGAACTTTACTGATTATCCCACAGAAAAGGCAGAACTATTTGTAGTGGAGGGAGGCTTACCAGCCAATTTTAAAACAGATGTATAAACCAGGTCTCTAATTCAGATATAGTTTCTTTTGATATTTTGGTATCTCTTTTTATGTACTAGTCAAAACCTGAAAGGATAATGATGGACAAAGAAACTAAGTACAATTTGAAGTTCTACAGTAGTTTCTTTACAAATAAATCTTCATGGATAGGGATGTCCCTCACAGCTAATATGGGACAGTTTACTTTACACTTTACAGTTTACTATCTTATTTTTTAAAGCTCAGATTTGTAATTAAATTCATCACAGTTTGTCACATTACCGAGCAGCTCTAACACTCTCTGTGCACACTCTCAGTCCATGGCAAACAAGTGGTCATTCAAGTTGGGTAAGCTAACAATGAAAAAGGGTGAGGGTAAACTGCATTAGTACCCACTTGTCATACTGCATATATGGACAGGTATTTGCAACCTAGTATATGATAAGTTGCTAAGCTGTAGTAATTTGACAGTGTGTTGGAGTCCCCAGAGCTGAATACATTTCAGTACTGCCGGTTTATGTTTGGGGCACTTGTAACAGTACAATGCTGTTTACAACTCTTATTTCCCTTTTAAAGTATTGCCTACAGTCTACAGGGTTAAGCTCCACTGGTAACAGAAAAGGGAAGTCTCTCTTATTAATAATTTATTTGGGAATATGCACAGAATGTTTTGGTTTTGTAAAAAATATTATGCTGTGACTTCATTTCTGGTTGAAATCCATCCTAACATCATGATCTTGTGTTTCTAATGACAGGAAGATTGACTTTTAGGATTTTCTTTAATCTCTTATTGGAAGCACAGTGATTGAACACCAGGATGAAGGCATAAAGTAATTTAAAAACTAATCAGAACAATTCAAAATCCAAGTACAAGTCAGGAATGTGTACGTCGAAACAGCAAAATGAATGAATGCAGTACATTCACCCCTTAGCTATGCTGACTGGATAAACCGAAGCTATAGATACATCAGTCTTCTAGCAAGGCAATAGCCAACCAGAACATCTGGGTTTAAGTTGCTGAGAATAGTTGCCATCCTCTTTGCAAAAAGAGACCACTGATGGGCATGAGTATTCTTGTAGACCATGATATATCATAAAAAATGTCATACGGAATACTGGAACTTCAAAAATTTCATATAGCTTGGTGGATTTGATTTAGTCATTAGGACTTCCTGGGCCACAGTTTAATAAACTCCGGATTACTAAACCCTTGGAAAATTTAAGGAATTGTATATTCTTGTTTTACTCCTTAAAAAAAACCCCAACAAAATAGAATGCTAGTCTCTACTCAAGACACTATGGATAAATCTTTCTTCTCTCCTAATCAGTTGTATAAATAAAGAGATTTTCATTTTCAATCTGAACTCAAATACTCAAAATTGTGTTATTACACCCATTTGGGTATTTCCTTTGTGAAATAATACATTTCAAGATCACTATTCGTCTCTATCTAGGTTTCTTATTTAGATGTTATTATCCTTTTTTCTCTATTCACCATCAGGTGTTAAAGAAAGACAGGTACACAACAAAGTTCATGGAATTTGCACAGACAACAACGTCCTTGAGACCAGATTCAGCTCTCATAAAACACTTTAATTCTAAAACTTAAACAAATCAGAATTTTTTTTTTTATTTTAATAAATATATTTCAGGTGAAAATACTGGGGAGAGAGCTGCTTTTGATTCTACCACATTTATAACTGTACCTCCATTGACCTAAGATTCACAATGGGAAAAGTAGATGAAAGCTACTTCTCTGGTCCTTACTCTGAAAAAAAATGTATTTTTAGCACTAAAAAGTGTCCAAATGCCCAGAAGTTACTTAGGATTCTACAACCTTTTTACTTTCAGTGTACCACAGTACTTAGAAACCTAAGTTGTTGGGTATTTTTAAATTCAATATATATTCTTTAATCAGTTGGATACCATTAAAATTTTTATCCTGTGTCTATTTTGCTCCCCATGACCATGCATTAAGAGGTTCATTCTTCACTATCCCTCATTCACTACAGAGGATACCCCTTATGAGTGACTCAAATTGCCTTTGAACCACACAGCTCTCAGCTTGATCACTTCTGCAAAGAAGTTTACTTCCTATAAAAAAAGAACTCAGCATGTTTCCTTTTTCCTTTCTGTGCAGAAAATATTCAGAATATAAACCTCCAATCACTATGGATTTAACCATTTTTATTACCTTTTCCAAAAACTCACATGTAGACCATGAGTTCAGCGTACACTGAAGAGCTATCCATCTGGGCAGTTCTGAAACACCACACTCTTTCCCTCTGGCTGTCCCTCCCCCTTAACATTTCTTCCGCAGTTCATTGTATGTTTGCAAGTAGTTATGTATCTTCTTTTAGAAATATTGCCCTCTCCAGCAGGAAACTTGATCTCTGTGCCACTTGGATGCAGTGTCTTTATGCTATGCATAATATATAATGAAAAAAGCTGAGAATTTGTATGAGTATTAAGAGAAGTAAAAGTTAAAGTAAGGAAACATGAAAGTCTGAAATAATAAGCCAGATGACAGAACCCAAGACTGTAATAAGAACTATGATTTCCAAGAGAATAAAAAGAAGAAAAGAAGGAGGGAAGAAGGAAAGGAAGGAAGATTGGAGTAAGGGGAAGCACTATAAAAGGTGTAAATTAAAGTCAAGATACTAGTGATGAGGATATAATACAAGGCCAATCCTTATTGTGACCAGACTTGTCAGGTAACGTGAATTTTTCTTCCTTGCTTCCATTTTGTACCAAGAAGTACAGAAAAGAAGGGTATCTTCCTCATTTGTTCAAAACCCAATCTTTATTATCATATTTATAAAGCAAATACAGCAAGGGAAAAGTGGGCCCATGATGTTCTTTATCTATTAAAAATAACTAAAATAAGTTTACTACACATATATGAAGGAACAGCTTTCTTCCACTTGCAGACAACAGACTAATGAAGTAGTACTCTTGTGTCGGTAATCAAACTTAACAAAAAAAAAGATACAGTTCATTATTTATACAAGAAAGAAGAGCTAGATCAAAAAGTGTGATCCTCAATGCCAGTAGCTGATTTGCAATCTCAGCTTCTCTGGGAGTGGCACATTAAGGAATTGGTAATTGTGTCACATTTGTAGTCATGCAGCAATTCTGTAAGACTTTCTGGGATGCATCACTAACACCCTAGCAGGGTCTACTACATTTTCTTGCAAAAACCTCTAGAATTACCAGTGACATTTAGAAGAAAAGGTTTTCTGGTTGAAAAATATACTTTCATTTTTGAGAGAAATATTTGGTCTTGATAAGTATCTCCAGTCCAAAAAAAAAAGGTTCAAGTGTATAGTTTAATGTTTTTTAAAATAATAATAAAAAAAATAATAATAAAAAAGTTTTGGTTGCAAAATGCCACAATAATGCATAGCCCATTTTAATATATATATATATATATATATATTTGAGAATATAAAAAATAATTAAATATCTTGGTAGCATGGCAACACCTGAACTAGAATCTTCTTTTAATTACCAGCTGTCAAATACATATACATTTCTACATATTTTCTTGAGAGATATAAAGAGAAAAAGACATGAAGACAGAGGCAGAGATAGAGACAGTGAGAGAAAGACACAGAGATAGAGAGATAGAATTGAAAGGAAAAATATTGCATACTGAAAATTTTTCTGAAGCAGTAAAATCATCTCTCTTTCCGGACAGCTCTTTAAGTGATGATCACCTCTATATGACAAATATAAGGATATTAATTGATCTTGGAGGCAACATAACTGAATTGAATTGTTGAGCAGAAATGCTCCCGCAATTATAAAGAAAGATGACGTTGCTTACAAAATCCACTTAACATCCACTCCGTCTTTGTCTCTGAAAATGAAACATAACTGGGATAACTTTAGTGGGTAGATGCAGCAGTGAGGATGGAGGCCGCCCATAAGCATGACTTAATATGGAAACCACTGCTGGGAATCTAATGAGAGCAGCAACGACACAGCTGCATGGCTCCTCATGTCTGTCTTGAATACATTTCCCTGCACCATAATGACAGTGAAAAAATTGTCTGACTTGTATCAGCTGTAAGTAGAAATTAAGGCTTTGTCCCAAAACTCAGGGTGTTAGGGAATTCCAGCTTACCAAAGCTGGCTGTTGAGTTTTAGGATTTTAATGTGACTATAAAGAGCGCTGCATCAACAGCCTAAACTGTTAAAATGACATTGAATAGATATGAAAAGGACTGGAGTGTTAACCTAGATGTCTGTGAGTATGTGTGTAAGGATGGAGAGAAATAGGATCTAGTTTCTCATTGTAAACAGGTAAGTATCAGAGTGTCTTCCCAAGGGAAATACTTGTTAAGTATCTGACTTCTGAGGTAATTGTATTCAGTTGTAAATGCATTCCAACTTCGCTGCAGAAATACTCTGTGGCAAAGGCAATTTATGTGAAGAGGAGCAGTTTCTAAGAGTGGCAGAGAAGTCATAGTCCTCCTCATTTAGCTCTGTGCTAAATTTTAACAAGTTATCTGGATTGTGCCCAGGATTACTGTTCAGGATGTCACTTCCAGGACTACTCAGATGGAGACACTCTGACCCCTCTCTTTGAATCTCTAGCTATGTTATTGGCACAGGTAAATGTGTGGGGTCCTTGGTGGGCAGGCTTTAGGAAAACAGAGTATTCAAGACAACATATAATCAAAAAGTTTTCCCAGTGAACCACCCTAGAATAAATAAAAGAATGTTGTATAAAAAGTTCAAATGAAAATAAAACTCAGACATGGGTAGACTTAAACACATAGACCAACTTAAGAAAAATAAAATTTAGGTATCTGACATCAGAGACTAGTCCTCTCTGTCTGCTTTCGTATTTCAATGGTGGGAGGGCGATGTCTCCAAAGAAAGAAAGCCTGCTGAAGGCACAACCTAGCTGTTGCTCTCATTTTGACCCATGAGTTTTTTTTTTTTTTTTTTTTTTTTTTTCCATCTTATTTTCTTCCCTTACTGTCCTGCTGAGGAGAGGGATGATAGAGTGGCTTGGTGGGCACCTGGCATCCAACCAAGGTTAACCCACCAGCAGTTCTGCAGTAAGCATGCTATAGCTACAGTAGTTATTAAATGGCAAACTCCTGTGTGGGTGACGGAGTTTTGCTCGCAACACAGTTTATCTCTTTATTTTACTAAACTTAGGAACGTGTTGATACTAATAATGGCTATATGTGTTGTGCTGGAATTGATTGCTTTACTGTGCTGGGTGAGCTATTTTATGGAGAGGATGAAGGAAATTGTGCTAGTACAAACAGTGACTATGTGCTTTACCCTGGCACTGATGGCCTTACTGTGCTAGGGGAGCTATCCCAGGATAGATGTAGATAGGTTTATTATGCAGGGTCCCGAGGTCCCTGATGACCCTTATGTGAGCTATCTATTACTACTAGGTAATACTGTTGGAATATTATGGGTTTTGTGGAATATGGTCTCATCTTGGAGAAAGCAACCTTTGGATGAGACTATTCAAAAATGTTCTGAACTGGCTCATCCCTGGGTGTCAGGGTATGTGGAAGGATTTGGGTGGGTCTCTAGGGTAGTTATCACCTAGAATGATAGAATAGCTTGGTTGGAAAAAAACCATTACGATCATCTAGTCCAACCATAAACCCAGCATTGCCATGTTCACCACTAAAGCATGTCCCCAAATACAACATCTACACGTCCTTTAAATACCTCCAGGCATGGTGACTCCAACACTTCCCTGGGCAGCCTGTTCCAATACTTGACAATCCTTTCAGTGAAGAATTTTTTTCCTAATATCCAACCTAAACCTCCCTTGGAACAACTTAAGGTCATTTCCTCCTGTCCTATCACTTGTTATTTGGGAGAACAGGCCAACACGCACCTCACTACAACTGAAACTGAACACAGTACTCAAGGTGCGGCCTCACTAATGCTGAGTACAGGGGCACAATCACTTCCCTGTTCTTGCTGGCCACACTATTTCTGATACAGGCCAGGATGGGTCAACTCACCTCTGCCACTCTTCCCAGCATGAAAGTCCAGGAACAAGATTTGCCAAATCAAGCTTCCCATGCAGTAGTGGACCTCTTCAGTCTCAGCCACCAGCTCTGGCATGGGGACATTCACTGGCTGCAGACTCACCCCCCACTCTGGTGGTCCAACCCCACTCTGGCAGTGAGTGACTCTCAGGGTCACAATTCCAGTCACAACTGCCCTCAGGCTCAGCTTCTCTGCCTCAGCAATGTGTCCTCCATGGCCGACATGTGGGTCTCTGCTCCACCGTTGAATTTCCAGGGGCTGCAGAACCTCCTTTGCCTTCTCCTACTCCATCAGGTGAACTGGCTATGGGTCTTTGTCTTTTCCTCTGGCAACGAAGCCCCCTCTCTCTGTCTCTCTGCCCTTTGTTTTGGCTGACGGTCATCTTTTGTTAGGTCAATGGCCTCTCCTCCAGGTATCACATCTTCTTCTTTTTAGGACAGTGCTTCCCCTCACAAACATGGATTCACAGAGGTGTTTCTCTAGTGCTCATTGTCCCAGCCTGGGCTGGGGGGTTTCCGCCTTGGAACCAGGGCAGCTTTTTGCTCTCATAAGGTGACCCTTCCCCCACTACCAAAAAAACGGCTGCCCTACCCGCCCCCACAAGCCCAACACATGCCTCATGAGCTCACTCATGATGAACTTCTCCATGATCTTCCCTGGTACCGAGGTCAGGCTGACAGTCCTGTAAATCCCTGGATCCTCCTTCAAGCCCTTCTTGTAGTTGTGCATCACATTGGAAATCTCCAGTCTTCTGGGATCTCCCCTAAAGTAGTCCAGGGACACTAGGGACTTATTTACTTACTAGTGGTCCTAGTAAGAGTAAAATCCCTTTGCACCTCCTATAGCCTGTGACTTTACACCTGAACAGGCAAGCAACCCTGCAAATGGATGAGCCACTTGATAGAAGAGTGCCTTGCCTACTCCAATGAAAACCAGCAGCTTCTAGCACTGTACTGAGGCTTGTACTGTCCAGCCAAGGTTAACCCACCACAAGAATGTTTTATTGAACCTACAATGGGAAAAAGTAATTTATGTATATGAAATTTTGCTCTCTTTTTCTATTTTTCTTTTTATTTTTTTTCTATTATTCTCCTTTTTCTTTCTCCTTTTCTCTTCTTGCTTTTCTTTTCCTTTTCCTTTTCTTCCTTTTCTTTTTTCTTTTCTCTTCTGTATAGAAAATCTATGAGGCTTGTAAAAAAATCCTGGTAAATACTTTCTTATTACTTGCCAGGATGCAAAAATTTTTTAAAAAGTAAGCAACATAGTTGCACTCAGTTAATCTAAAAAGAAGAAAAATCATCCTTGTAAAGTTTAATTCCTTGGGAGAAATTAGTGAAGTGGGATTCCTGCAAGGAAAGTGTTTTGGGTTTTTCTTTTTCTTTACTCAGTTCTGCTAAGATAAGTGTGGAGCTGCCAACCCATGAAAATATTTGTCAGTAGCTTGGAAGTGAAAGTAAGACTGTACAGACAATGTTGAATTGGCAGGGACTGAAGAAGAAGAAATTAACAATTAATCTAGCTACAAAAGGATTTATATTAATTATCTGGGCTAATAAATAGAAAATGTCCAAACAGACAAAGCTGAAATAAACGTGTTTTGGAGCAAAGGATAAACAAAGCATATCTGTTATAGCAAAAGAAGCTACTGAAAGGAAAGGAATGGGATTTGACAGTTTCAGAAAATTCCCCAGAGCCTTCAGCTTCAGAAGGAAGTAAACATTTATAGAAAGGAAATTACCAGAGGACTACAAGAAATCAGCAGAGCATATCACTACCATGCAAAGCTATATTCTTGACTTGTTAAGAATAAAATCTCTTTACAGACTCACTAGAACTGATGAGCAGAGCTCACCAGGGCTTTCATCAAACTTGTCCTTAATGCACAGAGACACAGTGCTAAATTTTCTAACACAGAGCTTGGACAGAACCAAACTGTTCTTGGTGTCCCACTAACATGCTAATTAAAGAGCTTGAACTCTAGTAAGAGTCAAACCTATCAAATATTTTTTTTTTTTTTTTTTTCCCTGAAGCACAGAGATCTCTGTATTTCCTAATAGATTCCATTGGTTTACTTGCAGGAATTAAATAACTAGGCACTAACTTCAAAGCTAAATGGCATAATGGCAAATCAGCATTTCAATCATTCTACAATCTACTTTAATCTAGTGCAGGTAAAGTGATATGAGTTTACAAAACGACTATACTTTGACCTTTGTAGAACTCGGATCAGTAATAAGAAGTTCATCCATCCATCAGCTCAGCCACCCGTGAATTACAAAGAGGCCACCACTGGCCAGTGACAAACAACAGTTCCTACAATCTAATAAATCGGTTAAAAAGGATGCCGTGTACTGGGTGTACTGTGCACACTGCTGCATATCCCTGAATTCACAAGAGAAGGAGGGTTTCTTTACAAGAATACAAGGCAGGGAGAACAGAGGGGCAAGCCTGTGTTCTCAGAGAGATCCAACCAAGCTGACTTTGAGCTGTGATCCAGCTTTGGTCCTTGGCACGGCTAAGTCAATGCTCTACTGATGTGTGCTTTTACTGCTTCTAGTTCCACAATGAGATTTCTTTAAGCTGTGCTTCATTGCCTGCTGTACTTATGTTCAAAGATTTATTTAGTGACTGGTGAAACAAAAAAGAAAAATCTAAGTTTAAGTGAAAGTGGACAATGGAGAAATTCATGGCCCGGGGGCTGCCCCAGGGAAGCCCCGAGGCTCTGTACAGCCTTGGAATATATTTGGTTTGGTTTTCCCACAAGTGTTTGGTTCTAAAATTTCACACGTTTGATTACAGGTGGACATGACCTCAAATTCAGCTGCATACAACAACTTCAGTTCTTCTTCCTTATGTTGAACAACTAACACAATTACTCAGTTCAGAGGTATTTCAAACATATATTAACTTACCCTGAAGTCTCTACTATTTTATATATCTTTAAAATCCTTAAGGTGCTTGAAAAAAAATTTTAGTAATGTTAATAATCAATGCTCCATGTCATTAACCACTGTTCATCTAGGTAAGGGCTAGTACTCTTTTTAGAGATATGTTCCTTGTAAGGACTTATGTGCTTCTGTTAGACTTTACAAAGCAAAGACCTTGGCTCAGCAGAGTTACTAAATAGCAATTAGGCCTTATCACACAATCATGTAAGGCAGCATGAGCATGTGAGCATCTGTCACCTCACTGTAAAATGGTAAATAAATTACATGGAAAGGCATAAGGATTAACATTCTAAATACTTTATAGTCCTGCCATTTATTGCCTCATCTATAATGCAAAGGAAATTAGTGGTCAGAGACTGCATGTGCCAAATCTTACTGAGAATGGCAGGAATTCAGAAAGGAAAAGTTAGAACAATAAAATGAACCATTCATTGCTATGAGTCAAACTCCAGTACAAGTAATAATGCTGCAATTTAGACTGTGTTGATGAGGCATCATTACAAAGAAATAAAGATTTCCCAGGATGCCTTGCCTGGACAATAAGAACTGTTCCGTGGACCAGCAGAGACACCTTCCACATTCATTATTAAATATATCTGGTTGAAACACAGAACTTTTCTTCCGGAAGTAAATTGGTTTGGTTCCAATTCAGTGTCCAGAAATTGTCAGTTTCCCATGAAATGTAAAGACAGAAACATTTTGAGTTATTCAAAATAATGTTCTTTGACAAAGTCAAAATCTCTTCTGGTTTTGTCCTGTGCAACATTTTCTGATTTCTGGGAAAAGGAAAGCAAAGAAGGTGATTTGACACTGTATCCCACAATATTCTTGTTTCCAAGTTGTGCTTTTACAATCTGAATGAGTGGACAACCAGATGGGTTAAAGAATCATCGTATGATCATGCTCAGAGAGTGGTGATTTTAGTGGCACATTATCTACCTGGAGACTAGTAGCACATGTGGTACCACAGGGCTCTGTCCTGGGACTCTCCCATTTAATATCTTCGTCAGGGACCAGAAGGTGTCAGAGTGCATTCTGCAAGTTTGCAGATGACGCTACTCTGGGGGAAATAGTAGTTGAGCTCTAAGTTGCCATTCAAAGGCATCCAAGACATGCTGGAGGAGTGAGCCAGCAGGAACCTAAAGAAATTTAAAAAAGATAAATTCAAAGCTCCTCACCTGGGAAGGACAAGCCCCTGCAACAACACGGGTTTGCCACTGACTTCCTGGGAAGCAGCTGTGCAGGAAAGTCCTTGGGTGCTCCTGCTGGGCACCAGAGGTGAGCATGGGCCCATAGGGTGACCTAGAAGCAAAGAGGTTAACAGCAATCTGGGCTATATGAACAGGACAAAGATCCAGAGAAGGGAATATTCTCCTCTATTCAGTGCTTGTTAGATCATAAACACAGTGCCCAGTTTGGGGCTCTGCACTACAAGGAAGACACTGGTAAACTGGAGAGAGTTCAGTGGATGCCACCAAGATGGTAGAGTTGGAGTGCTTGCCCTGTGAAGAGAGGCTTAGGGAGCTAGATTTTTTTTTGGCCTGGAGCAGAGGCAGTGTTGGGGAGATCCAAGAGCAACCCCCAGTGACCAGTGGGGAAGTTATTGAGGAGCTGTAGTTGTAACTGAGCTCTTCACAGCAGTGCACTGAGGAATAAGAGACAATGGGTAGAAATAGAAGCAACAGAGATTCAGACTGGGGAAACTTTTTGCCTATGAGAACAGTTGAGCATGGGCATTGGTTGCCCAGATAAGTTGTGCAGTCTCTGCCCCTGGAGGTTTTTAGGCCTTGACTATATGAAGCCCTGAGAAGTCTGGCCAGATCTCTTGGTTGGTGATTCTATGAAAAGGTTATTCTAGAAACCTCCTGAGATCCTTTCCAATGTGTTTTATTATGTGATCCTATGATTCTCCAATTTATAATGCGAAAGAAAAACCCATGGTTTTGATATGAAGAAATTAAAAACATAAAATGCTCAGTTTCAATAAAAAAAATGAAATTTGTTGTTGTTTTGAAACATTTATTGCCTCTTAATTTCAACCCGTATTTCTGCAAATTCACCAAATTCCTGGTAGAAGTTTTGTTAATGATCGAGCAACAATCTTGGATAGAGGATAGTCCTTTAGGAAATTTCAAAATCGTCCCTGCATGATTTACATAAGGAAAAGAGACCTTAGTTTGGTTTGCTGAGTGTTTTATTAATATAGATTAGAAGTCATCACTGGATGAGAAAGCTACTAATCTTAAAGACACACAGAAGACAAATGAGAGAAGAGTCTAACAGGGGAGATCAACACATTTAAGATTTAACTTGTCTTTACATAATTTGGCTGCATGTTAGAGATGTTACTTCTGGCAACGTGACTCAGAAATGGTAGCTTCAGGAACTGTTTGGGTTTTTTTGGACCACGTCTATTATTTTTTTAAGAAATCTGTAGACAAACATAAAGAGGAAAGTCACACTCCAATGGCTGGCACTTCCTTTTTTCACGGAAACACAGAACTGCCTTGACTGGAAAAGACCTTTAAGATCATCAAGCCCAATCATTAACCTCACACTGACAAGTCCTTGACTAAACCATGTCCCTAAGCACTATGTCTACATGATTCCAGGGATGTGGACTCCACCATTGCCCTGGGCAACCCGTTCCAATGCCTTTTTTCTTCATGTGGCCAGAAACAGGAAAAACAAGACTTTGAGACCTTCCTGTTTCCTGCTCCATTTAAAGTAGTGAGGGACCCACAGAACAGCTACATTTCACAAAGTTATTAAGGTTTGGTTTTAATTATCTGATTAAAGCAGCTTTGGGCCAGAAAATATTAAATTCTTTCTGAAGCAGTTCAGCAGTGCTTCAGAAAAGCTGGCTGTAATAGCCCTACTCTTAGTCCTCCTCCACTTCTCTTTTTCACAGCAGAGCCTCCTTCACAATGCCTTTTTTGTCTCCTATTGGAACTGATTGGTAAGGAAAGCATTTGTATACCTATATGGACATTAGAACAGTCACATTCAAAGCTTTATTCAAATAGTCTGTTCAAAGAAATTCATTTGGAGACCTACATTATAACACTAAGTTTTTCAAACCATCAAAGCAGAGAGGCTGGTTTCTAAGCAGTGGTCGATCTGCTGGATGAACTTTCCTTTTTTGAGAGTCTCCATTACAGTCACTACATAGGAATAGGTGCTTCCATATTTTTAGAGGGCCATTTAACCCACCTATCCTAGGTGGTCATTTTAACATGAGATGAATCACCATCTGGAGATAGATATCTATATAAATGACAAATACTGTGATTTAAACACCCTGAGAGAGTCTTTGTGCATTTTGGATTTATTGATGTAGTCAAACATATAAATGAAAAAATACCCTTTGTATTATATTTGTTTAGCTAATCCAAGTACATGACTAGTGGTTTTGGCAGTACACAGGTGGGAATCATTTGTAAGTCTGTAATAGAAGGAGTGTGATAGTTTCACTGGGCTAGCCCTTGGCTAGCAGCCAGCACAGCCGTTCACCCACTTCCCCCCCATCCCCAGGGGATAGGGAAGAGGACTGGGGGACAAGGATAAGGAAACTTGTAGGTTGAGATAAGAACAGTTTAATAATAGAAATAAAATAAAATTTAAAATAATGATAATATTACAATAGTAGTGATAATGATAACAATAGCAAAATATGCAAATGAGTGATACCCAGTGCAACTGCTCACCACCTGCTGACCAGGCAAGGCCAGTCCATTTCCAGATAACAATCCTGGAGGAGCAACAATCCTGAACTGAAACTGCAAACCGGGAAGAGCGAGAGACCAAGCGAAAAGCCAGAGCGATCTAAAAGAGGAAGACACCCTCACTGATATACTGGACATGACATGATATGATATGGAATACCCTATTGGCATATCCAAATGCCAGCTTAGCTTATTAATTTAAATATTCCTCACCCCCTTAAATCTTGTGCTTGTAGACTGACAGAACACAAATTCCTTCACTTCCAGCAACGAAAATGCAAACACTGGTATGTTATCAGTGTCTCTCATAACAAGTCTCAGGCTGAAAAGCAAAACACAGCACTATTTCAACTACTGAAAAAGAAACCCAGCTCTGTTTCAGCTAAAATCAGGACAAGGAGATAAATACAGGCAAAGAGCACAGCATCTGACAGACCTGTACAAATAAATTGGTCACTTTCCTCCAGAAATGTCTCACTGGTCTTTGTGCCTTTATCAATAAATATCTCAAATGATTAAACAAGTTGGTTCATCCATGGTTTCTAAAAAAGTTCCTTGCTTACAAAGTCATGCAGAATTTACATGGGATATTATATCATTCATTAGCAGCCTTTTTCTTTACTGCAGGAAAAGTTACCTGTTACCTAATATAATCTTATCTTCAGTAGTACATTGTGCAACATTACCAGTGATTTTGAGAGGTTTTTTATGCAGATCTGATTTTTTTCTCCTATTTCATATGTAGTTAGCATTGAACATATTGTTGCGTGAAAGGGGTGGTGAAGCAATTTAGCAGGAAATAAACCCCCTTGCTTTCCAACTCACCCTCAGATACTGGAGGAGCTGGGGGTGGCTGGGCTTAGAACCTGAGTGATGCCCAATCGAGCACTATCGGTCCAACAGCTGTGGATGCACCGAACAGTGCACTGCACTCCCATGTCCACAATTTATGGACCTACATGGCTAAACCTGCAGAATTTAGCAGAGTCCTGCTGAATCAGTTGGGGTGGCTGGTTACAGACAGACACAATTTGATGAGACACCACAAGTCCGAGCACGTCAGTGCCAGATCTACTTGATAGTGTCCCGCACCCATTGGCCAGTCACGATCCATGGACTCTCACAGCCTTATCAGGCAGCAGCCCAGCAAGAAATTGTGCAGCAACTCTGTAAGCAAATGAAAGCACCTTTAATAGAGCAATAGGATTAATACAGATTTGTATGGATTGCCAGTGATAATGCAGAAAAAAATGCTTATACTGAGGTTGCAAATTACTGAAACCATTAATGGCAGCAGGATGTTAGGTTACTACAAAGTGCTGAATGAGTAAGGATTTCTCTGGAGTTTTCTAAGTTTCTGAGAGAGCAGTTCTTGGCTGAGTCTACGTTTAGATTTAAGTCTAAGTCTCACCCCAAGGCATCCCAATGTGGGGGAAGAAAGGATCAGTCCATCAGCTGGTCCCAGGAGTCAGAAGTCTGCAATGGTGTCATCCCTGACTGGTCCAAAATGATGTCTTTCCTGACTGTGATAGTGCCTTCCCTAATTCCCTCCCTTCTTGAGGCTATTCTTATACTATTTTTCTACCTGCAAGGTGGAGCTTGAGTGACTCTAGTCATACCTTTATGGTGATTGGCAAAAGGCACTTCCATTCCCCTTTTATGGTAGAAATTATCAAAAGTTAGAGATGTGCCCTGTAAGGGGGAAAGAGGGGGGTCAGTGGTATGGAGTTACAGTTTTGTCAAGGTCCACAGAGGGAAGTAGTTGTCAGAAAGTGGCACCAGCGGTTGATCCAGAATCACGAGTAGACCATACATCGAGCCTTGTGGGGTCAAAGCAGTGTCTGGCATGGGGAGTTGGAGAATAAGCCACCACTCTTTCCCATCTCCTGTACAGTAAACACCCGGAACCAAGGCAGTGTTATTAAATTCCTGGCATACCAGCTGCGCTTTTCCCCTGGGATCGTCCTCGACACTGTACCTTCCCTTAGTGTGTGGACACAGCCATTTTCTGATTTTTAGTTACCTCCAGCAATTACTCCACATGTATGCGTGCCTTAGTTCTTTATTATTGGGTAGTATTTTAAAGAATGACTCTGATGGATAGACTCTGGCCAGCAGTTAAGCACCCACCAATTTTCTTGCTCATTTCCCCATCAACAGGGTGGTGAAGAGAATTAGAAGAACAAAAGTTGAAAACTCATGGGTCAGGATAAAGATAGTTTTATAAGTGAAGCAAAGCTGTGCACACAAGCAAAGCAAAAATTTTTAAATATATTTCCCATTGGCAGGCAGATGTTCAGCCACTTGGTCTCAGTATACTCTGTTGCTTGGGAAGCAACCATAGCCACAAACACTCCTTATTCCTCCTCCTTTCTCTGGGCTTACTGATGAGTCATAGGATGTCATAGGGTATGACCATATCCCTTTGGTTAGTTTGAGTCAGCAACCCTGGCTGTATCCCCTCCCAATAGACTGTTCACCATCAGCCTACTCACTGTAAGGAGAGAATAAGAAAAATAAAACCTCACTACTGGGCCAGCACTCTCCAGACACAATATATTGACTCATTTTTTTTTTTTCCTAGAGAAAAAATATTCTATGCAAATACAATGCAAGCACAAAGTAAATGGGTAAGAGGGCTGAAGTGGATGGGAGAATGCAGCAGTATAGAAGCTTAAATACTACAATAACTTACGTGTGATACACCTCTCTAAGCAGCCTGGGTTGGAGTAATTTAAACTGATAGCTTTTCCAAAGTGTTGAGCATCTTACAAAATTTATCTGGTATATGACATAAATTCTGGAATTATGTTATGCAAAATGAGGAATTCTGGAACTTGACTATGTTGTTTATTAAGAACAACTATTTCTTCCATTTTTTAGAGCTACTGTAACCATGATGGTCTAGTGATATAAACATGCTAGGTTTGTAATAAAAGAAATATCTTTCATTAGACTATTGGCATAGCTAGATAAAACAGATGAGCTTTCAAATATATAGATCTCTCTGCCATCCTTCTTTGGTGTAGCCAGATACTTGCCTATTTTTTCAACTTTTTCAGGCATAAAAAGGAATTGACAAATAACTTAAACACCAAGGTATCTTAGAATTAAACAATATCCATAAATAATTGGCACAGGGGCTCAGATGTATGACTTCTAGTGCTTACTAAGCTATCATTCTACTAAAGCCTATCAGAAGTTTTTACTCTCTTCTTTTTCTCAGCATGTTCTAGTGAATATTTAGATTTAAATCCCACTTCTACCACATTTTTTCTGATATATTTCTCTTCTTATTTCTCAGTCTTTTTTTTCTAAGGTGGGCTTAGATAAAATCTGCAATCAGCATACTGAGTAACTCTTATTCCTTGGATTCTATCTCTGTAACATGCATAGTATAAAAAAAAAATTAAGTGCCTAATTTAGGAGACCTAGGGACCACTTGCCTGAAGGTCCGTTTTAAACCCTTACATTCCTTATTAGATCCAAGCCTAACACTTGGGGTTAAGAAAACCTCTAAGGAACAGGATGTCTGAAATTTAAGCTTCAGAATGCCATATCTTAATTCCCACTGTGAATCTAACCTCAAGAAATTAGGTGATTTTTTGAACCCAGATCTTCCAAACTGTGGTGTAAAAAGACTGTTCTCAGCACAAAGAGTGTCCAAATTTAGATTAAAATAAATTTAATTCCATGAATTAACATATCAGTTTAAGAGGAATACTGTAATTCTCCAGTGATAGTAGATAGTACCTGAGCAGTTTCATGGTCTAACTATAAGGCACTGTGGGGATATGATAACCAATTTCAGCAATCATGATATAATTACAAAGAGGTAACATCATCAAAAGGTCTCCTTTCTCAGATAAAAGATATTGCATACTTAGGAAAGAAATTAAACCCAGTAGGAATAACTCCAATGTCATGAATGCAAGGAATGAAAAAAAAAAAAAAAATTTGATTCTTTTAAAAGCATGCAGAGCTCTGGGGAACACATCCTCTTCTGTATACTACAAACAACTGACCTGTGACAAGATAGCTCTCAAAGACAACAATACTCAAGACCAAGACATGAAAGAGTGTTCCAGGTTTCTCATGGCTCACATGTATATTTAATCTTTTCATTTCTGATATCTCTGTATCTCTTTCTATTGTTCTTTCAGAAGAGGTCAGTTTGTCTGCATTTCTGCTTATGGGGCAAAACAAATGAAGATGCTCCATTTTGCAGAAACTTTGTTTGAAGACTCAGTTTCATGATGAAGTTACCACAGCAGCGTGGTAAGGAAACTTCGCATTTCAGGGATAACACTCTTTCTGTATGCTTCAGGACTACTGCAAAGGCAAGGTTACAATCCTTCTTTCATTACAGTCTGAAAGGAATTATGTTTCCTTGCACTTCTCATGGGTCAAATGTCCAGACATAAGTAGCCATAATGGCACAGTAAATACAGGGTAAGCTGTTAAACTAGCTGTGATTGTTACATGACAGGTCTATGTCTGGCATATTAGGACTTCCCCTGCATTGATTTTAATGAAAATTGTATTAAACAATTACCTCTTTTATGTACCACACACTTTTCTGGACATTACAGAAGATGTAATTCCTCAGTGGAATCTTTGCCAAAGGAACAATTTTTATTATTTTTGTTATTTCTTGTTTTGCCCAAGCACCTGGGTAGCAAAGGGAAATTTATTGTTTCTTGTTTCAGGATTGGCATAAGGACCTGAGTGCTACCCAGTTTATACACTTTTTATATACTTCGTATGCTGCCATCCCTTCTGTTCTGAAGTCCCTTCTGCTCTTCATCTTTCTCTTTCCCACACCCTGTCCCCACATCTCTATTTCAATTTCATAAAAAAAAAAAAAAAACTTTTTCATAAATGAGAATACGCTCCAACTGTCACAGGTGTTTAAAGCATGACCATCATTTTTCACAGATCCTAAAATCCTTCTCCAGGATTAAAGTCACTCTTGGGAAAAAATTTAAATATATTGTTGTGATTTTTTTTTTCCTTTTGCCTTTTTACATAGAGTTTGATATTTATATATATTCCATATGTAACAGTGTAGAAGAGCTTTTATTTCCCCCCTCTCTTCAAGATGGCTTCCCATGGCAATGTGGTTGAAATGTTCAAATTTTCACAATGCTGTATCTTTTGTCACAGTCATTATAGGCATGCCTTTTTTCATCTATTTTAATCACTCATGAGGAATAGGACCTGAATTCTGAGAAGTCGTCTAGGAGAAAATCAAGATTCTAAGAACTTGTACTATAGCTATGTCATTTCCATGTAATTACTGCAATGAGGTATATGTAGAGGCACTAAATAATATATTACACTCCATGAAGGAATAATACTTAAAGAAACAGTGAAAGGTCTCTATGAAAGGGGACATTCTCTTTTGTTATGACCATGAAAAATGCCTAGCATTTAATGTAAATATATATAACAAATAATATTTCTATTCTAGCGTAGATATATTTTCCTATTGTTGTTTTTTGCTATGATCATAGATTTCCCTCTACGAGATGAATTATGCTTCTTTATAGAAATTTTCCAAATTGTATTTGTGAAAAATTAAAATACTTTTCTTTAAGCAACCCACTGTAAACCATGCTTCTATGTATTAATTATTTAATCTACTGAAACACCAACACAGTTAAAATCTCCAGTTGTGTTATTTTTCCTGAATGACTATTCATCCTTATCTTGTACAATGAAATTATATACCAAATTGTAAATGCATATTTCACTGAAATAAACATTTACCAATATTTTTTCCAGCTTAGAAAATGAATAAAAAATGTTTATGCATACATTTTTCTTCTTAGTTAAATAAAACAGTAAAAATATTGCTGTATGGGACTTCTCAGGATGAAACTTAAGTCAAAGGAAGAAATTCTCATGGATTTGAACAGGACTGAGATATCACTCACATATTTCCCACTGGTTCTATAAAATATTATAATTGCATTCCTAGTGTCACTCACAGCCTCCACATCATGTTCATTTACTACTTTTTCATCTAACACAATTAGTACTTTTAAAATATTTATTTGGCTGCTGGGTCAGTAATTTGCACTAGTAAATCTCCATCTTTGTAGAGTTCACCCTTGCAAAACATTACACATTTTCTGAGATGTAGCAAGCCCCCATAGCTCACTGGGCTATGCCAAAATGTACAATCATTAGCAGAATATTGTTAAAACTGAACATACAGACTGAAAGCATGGTTCTTCTTCTACTGTAGACTCAGATGCTGAAAATTTTTCCTATATTGCTAGTTGATTTCAAGATAAACTAAAACATTTTAAGTCTATTAAGTGCCACTGTGATAGCCTGGTCTGAATTTACATTGACTATTTCTTTCACATATTTATGTTTTGACTTGAGTGAATAAATTTTCTTCCTTACATTCCTATTCTCAAATAAAGCTGAATTTGCCACTTACCCCTTTCAGCATAACACCACTAGTATTAACTATCTCATATTTGAAAAATGCTTTGAAGATTAAAACTTTGCTACACATGATTTCAAAGTGAAATATGTTACTGCTAAAATACACACCTGATTTTTTAAATCTTTCTATCCTTAAGAAACAAGTGGGAAATGAAGCTTTAAATCCCATTTGGCACTCTGGAATAGCTGTTTTGAAAACTGCTCATCTTTAGAAAGCTTACAGTGATGCCTGCTTGCCTTGCCATTTTCAAGGAAATAAAAATGACTCTTTATATTCCTAAAGAGTTACAGTATTTTACTAGGCTACATTATTTAGAATAGAAGATTACTTGACCAAAGATTTACTTAATCTTTTATTTGAGTTTGAGTTCACCGCTGAAATCCATTGCTTCTGTGAGTTTTAGGGTGTACTGGACCAGGCCCTAGACATCTGAAGAACTATCTGTATGCATAGATGCATGTGTACTGCATTTAAACTACTAAATTAAAACATTTTACACCAAATCCCACAATGCAAAGAACTATCTTTTGTCATGAGCTTTTTCTGTCAAGATAATGTTGTATCTTAAAATAAAAGTTCTAACTATTTATTTGTATCATAAGCTTCCTAAATGTGCAAGGAAATTATATAAATTCTTCGAGAGTGACAGTTTTAAAAGCAGATAAATAATCTTCTGTAATAAATTTGACATGTCTGAAATAATCCTATGAAAATATTGAGAAAAAAAAATGCCTCTGCTCTTCTTAAAGAGAAAATATTTACCTATGAAATTCAAATAGTTGAACATCAGAGCAAAATCAATGATCTAATTTAAATAAGGCAATCTAGTATTATATATTTTATCCATTTCATTGCATTTTCATTGATTCCCATTTTTACAGTATGTTCTAAAAGTCAACTGCCATAGAGATTCCTATGATGCACTACCATGATAGGTTTACATGAACCCATGGCGGTTTCAGTACCCATGTACAGATGAAATCCTGATCTTTGTCAGGCAGACCTTTATTCAGCGGGTGGATTACTAAGGCCAAAGCACAGACCCAAAAAAACTACTCAGTCAAAATTCCAATTTGGAGATAAGGGTGCCATGTGGGACAGTGTCAAACTCCTTGCACAAGTCCAGGTAGATTACATCAGTTGCTTTAGCCTTGTCCACCAACATTGTGACCCCATCATAAAAAGCCACCAAATTGGTCAGGCACGATTTACCCTTGGTGAACCCATGTTGGTTGTCACCAATCACCTTCTCGTTCTCCATGTGCCTTATCATAGTTTCTAGGAGTATCTTCTCCATGATCTTGCCTGGCACTGAGGTGAGACTGACCGGCCTCTAGTTCCCCAGGTCTTCCTTGTTACCCTTTTTAGAAATGGGGTTTATGTTCCCCCATTGTTATGTTATGTTACATAATAACAATAACAACAACAATAACAACAATAACAACAATAATCACAGAATCACACAGAATCACAGAATATTAGGGATTGGAAGGGACCTCGAAAGATCATCTAGTCCAATCCCCCTGCCGGAGCAGGAACACCTAGATGAGTTCACACATAAAACGTAATACATAATGCATAATATGTAAATGCATGATGTACAGTGCAATTGCTCACCACCTGCTGACCAAGTCTGTCCCAATCAGCGATCTCAGAGCAGAGACTGTCTGGAACTGAAATGGCAATCACGGAAGAGCGAGCAAGAATCCTCCACTTTCTGGTCAACCCTGGTTAATATACTGAACACGACATGAGATGATACTGAATATCTCATGACATACCTAAATGTCAGTTTCAGGTTTTGCTAATTACTATCCGTCCCACCTCAGTCCTTTGCACTTGCAGACTAGCAAAACACAAAGTCCTTGAACTTCTAGCAGTAACTAAAAACATTAATATGGTCATAATTTTTCTCATAACAAGTCCCATACTGAAACCAAGACACAGTGCTTTCTAGCTACTCAGAAGAAAATTAACTCTATCCTAGCAAAACCAGGACACCTACTTGCTGCCAGTGTTATGTAGGTTTACATTTGAATTGGTCAGTCTTACACAGTTATTCAGCAGAATATAACATTTTCACAGATTGCTACTTTTACATCAATTAAAGCAGATGATGGAATTGTACAGTTCAAACTGAAACTTGTATTAAAGTGTAATGAGATATTTATTTTACTAATCTTGAGTGGTCTGTACTTTTTGTCCTTTTTTTTTGGGTATTACTGATTAAAACATCAATATATTTTACCAAAACATAACTTCATGTCCAGACTTTCTCCCCAAGACCTTTTATATACTCAATAATGGCTCAGTCCTTCACTTATATTACCAGACATTAACTATATTAGTAACAGAGAACAATAGTGTTTGAAAAATTGCCCTAACAAAATTTATTTCAGTTTTTACCTGTCTTTGAAAGTGAATAATTCACCACAAACTATAAAAAATGGACAAATGTAATTGTTCAGACCTTCTTTAGAGAAACCAAGACACAAAACAATGTAACTGGCTTGGTCGCCATTGTATTCTTAGTTTGAAATACAATTCATGAGTTAGAATTAAATTTTAGAGCATTTTGATTATATTAATGTTGACAATATGAATTTCCAAAATACTAAAATAACTCGTTTAATGAAAACGGAAGGTTGTGGTAAAGTATGTTTGTTTAAAGGCACTTCTAAAAGTGGAAATTCTTTGACTCTTGGACTTACACAGGTGTATAGATTGCTTGGTCTAAACAGTGGGCTTATGGGGTTGGAATTTTGCCAACTTAATTTGAATTCTGTGTTTTTAAAAATGTCCAATGCTGTGGTAGTATCCAATTAAGGAGCTATATTAAATTGCAGACATTAGTGTAGTGCTATCTGTTACTAATTCAACCTTTATGGGTACTACCAAAAAATTTATTTCTAACAGGTTGCACGTATAGATTACTTATAAACAAAAATTATCTAAGTATTGCTTTTTACAATGCCTTTAACAAGTTTGAAACAAAGAATTTTGTTAAAGGAAGTAGACTTTTTCAGTAACTGTCTTTCATAGCTATTTATATGGATTTCAGACCAATATGAATTTGATTTAATCATACGGAGATTATATTTGTACAAAAGGTGACCAGCAGTAAAGCGGCACACATATATCATAAGTTATTTTTAATTTCCCTACCATTTTGGTCTGTTTCTTTTAGCTACTGAAATATGAATGCTTCAGAGTACATGTAATGCTTTGTCTTATTCTTAAGGTAAGGTCACTTGTACTCAATAAATAAAAAAAATACTCTTCTTTTTAAAGCTATTGTAATGAACATAGTCACGTATTAACAAAGAACTTAAAGTGCAGGGTTTTTTAAAGACCATTTTTCAGACACTCATATCAGAATAAAAGAGAAGTATTGGATAGACAGTTTCCAACTTCTATAGCAGAGTAAGATCCCTACAGTAAATGCATCAATACTAGAGGACAGATTTTAATTATTAAATAAAGTGTAGAATATTTATAAGCTGAGAAACCTATGTAGTCAAAGTATTTTTATGAATGTAATTCCTAATAAAATGATTAAAATTTTCTCCTTTTTTTTTTTTTTTCAGCTTAGACAATCAACTGCTTATCTTTGCATGGCAATTCTGTCTGGTCATGTCTGAACTCCATGGTTACAGGTAAGATAGAGAAATTAGGACCTTTTTTTTTTAAAAAAAAAAGAAAAAAAAAAAGACTCAGGATGCTAGCTGTATTTTACTACTAGGTGGGATAGAAAGTTGAAGGTGAGACTACTGTCACACTAGTTGCAGGATACCAACGGCGCAGGAGATTTACAGGGATTCTGTCTTGGCTGCTGCAGTTGTCCTTAGATTCAGTGTTTATGTATTCCTGGCAATGACATTCAGCACCATTTCCAAATCACATGTGCATTTTTGGAAAACAGCTTGCTGGATATCCAGATGCCCACCTCCTACAGTATGTCCTCAAGTTTTTCTTGTGTTGAATGAAAGGCAGAACATGGCTTGCATGATTAGTGCTCTGCTGCTGTGTGCTTGTTTGATCCTCATGCTATTTCCCATAATATTTACCTTTGAGTAGGGGAAAATCAGAGGTGGACTTTTGCTGAAATGCTTTATTTGAGACAGTTTTGGCTGAAGTGTTAAATTTAGTTCACTTGCAGAGTTTGGAGCAAAGACATTCAATGGGAAGGCACTGAAAGAAGAGCTATTGCCAGGTGTGATGAGTAGTTGTATACAAAGCTATATAAGAACATACATTTTTAGGCAATTCAGCTTAGAAAAAATCTTCAATCTGTATGCAAAAGAATAAAGATCATAGAGGATTTAAAGATAAACACACTAATTTGCTTATCAACAATTTTTTTCTCCTTGAAGTGTGACTCTTTGTTGATGTTTAATTTTTTTTTTAATTTTTTTTTTTTTTTTTGCTTCTGAGTGATATTTTGGTTAGGTAGAATTGAATGCACTGGATTTGTTTAGGAGAAACTTTTAGTCATTAATCAGTAATTCATCAGAGGGAGGTTGGGGACCTGCAAAGGTTACTGGAAATTAAACAGCTCCAATCTCTGCACATCCTGGCCAACTGCTGTAAACTATATTTCTGTCCTGTTTAGAACAGGACAGGCAGACAAGTGAGTTCTGTAAGGTCCTATATACGTCTTGAATTTAACTGATTTTTTAAGGTACTTAGGAAATAATAGGGAGTGGCAGCCAAATAGGGGCACATATTGAGTTGGGGTTGGTTTTGTTTTATTTTCAAACTGTGACTAAAAGTGTAGTAGGTTAGAAAGAGAATAGACTTTTATATTTCATTAGTAGCTTGAAGGCCTGTGATTTGCTAACTCGGTGGTTGAAATTATATAAGCTGTGCTGACCCTCAGCCTGTGTGTTGGCCAGATCCTAAAATGTTTGGAAATTAACTGAGACAAAAGATCAGGTTAATTGTTATTCTACTTTGCTGGTTTTGATTCTACCTTTGTCATTCAAAGATAACTTGCAGAGCTGAAATACATCTACAGAAAATAATCTTGGAAATAATATCAGAGAATGGATTTATTCATGTTATTGAAATGCAAAGGTTCAAATACAAGGCTGAAATACTTAATTTAAACTAAAATCTGTAATAAGAATTATTATCTAGTGATTTGTAACAGGAAAGTTTGTAGAAAGTTTGTAGAAATGTCACTTGTTCACATTAGATTTCTAATATTATATCTATTCAACTATCCAACTATTAGACATTGTAACCACAAATATTCTGCCTCCTCAGTTGCTGTCAGATACCTGTCTGTGAAAAGCTACTTGCATCCTGCCTCAGACAACTCAAATTTCCCCAAACTGCCATCCAAGGCAGCACAGGGTGGGCAGGGCTGCTGCCACAGCCCCAGCAGAGTGGGGCTTTGGGGATTTCACAGGAGGTGGTGCAAGGAGGAAGGCAGAGCATTGCAAAGATGGGGTGGTGGACCACTTTCTCCCACCTCTCCTGGCAATACTCCAAAGACCACTCTGGGCATGCACCAAGCATCACCATTTACCTGGAGGAGACCTCCACCCAAATTCCAGGACTTTCTGGGAGACCTTTGATGCAGCCTGAACTTTCTGGCAAAATGAACTGTGCAGGTGTGGGACTCATTTGAATGTCACCACTCAAAAGGTGGTACCTGAGAGAAACAATATAAAAGTGGATGCAGTCACTGATGGGTTCCACTTTGTTGTCTACCCTTGGTGTGATGGATTAACCCTGGCTAAATGCCGGGTACCCACCAAAGCCCACTCTATCACTCCTCCTCAGCTGGACAAGGGAAAGAAAATATAACAAAAGGCTTGTGGGTCAAGGTAAGGGCAGGTAGATCATTCACCAAAAAATCATAATGGGCAAACAAATTCCCCAAGACTCAACTTGGGGAAAATGAATTTAATTTATTACCAATCAGATCAGAGAAGGATAATGAGAAATAAAACCAAATCTTAAAACACCTTTCCCTCATCCCTCCCTTCTTCCCAGGCTTAACTTTACTCCCAATTTTCTACCTCCTTTCCTGCAGAAGCACAGGGGCATGGGGAGTGGTGCTTGTGGCAGTTCATCAGACATTACTATTCCCACTCCTTCCTTTTCAGTGGGAGGACTCCTCACATGCTCCCCTGCTCCAGTGTGGGGTCTCTCTCATGGGAGACAGTACTCCACAAACTTCTCCAACGTAAGTCTTTCTCACAAGCCACAGTTCACAAACTGCTCCAGCATGGGCCCTTTCCATGGTGTGCAGTCCTTCAGGAAGGGGACTGCTCCAGTGTGGGTCCCCCACAGGGTGACAAGTCTTGCCAGCAAACCAGCTCCAGTGTAGGCTTCTCTCTCCATGAAGACCACAGATCCTGCCAGCTGCCTGCTCCAGCATGGGCTTCACAGCCTCTTTGTAACATCCACCTGCTCCAGCATGGGGTCTTCCACAGGCTACAGGTGGTCATTTGCTCCACTGTGGGCCTCCATGGACTGCAGGGAGACAGCCTGCCTCACCATGGTCTTCCCCATGGGCTGCAGGGGAATGTCTGCTCTGGCATCTGAAGCATCTCCTCCCCCTCCTTCTTCACTGACCTTGGTGTCTGCAGGGTTGTTTCTCTCACATAGTCTCACTCCTCTCTCCAGCTGCAAAATGTACAGATATTTTTCCCTTCCTTTTCTTAAATATGCTATCACAGAGGCATTACCACCATTGCTGATTGCCTCAGCCTTGGTCAGAGGCAGGTCGATCTTGCAGCCAGTTGGCATTGGCTCTGTTGGACATCGGAGAAATTTCTGGAAGCTTATCACAGAAGCCACCCCTGTAGCCTCCCCCCTCCACTACCAAAACCTGGCCATGCAAACCAGATACACTCGGTCACTGTTTCCCAGTTTGTATTAATACCGGCTGATCAACAGTCACTATCTGAAAGTCCTGGCCCAGTCATGGACCTTGATTCAGGACTGATTTTGTTCATTCAGTTTCTTATGTATCTATATTTGACTTTTTCAGGGTTTTCTCTTAGATAATATCAAACGTCTTCACATTCCCTATAGATGATTAAATGTGTCCCCTAATCTCTGACAGTCCAATAGCCAAAATGCAGAAAAATCCTCTCCTACTCGTAGAAAAATTATAAATTACTAATTGTATATATTGAATGTGCTCCTTATATACAATATAATAAATTTTTCTGCCAAGTTATTTTAATTGGCTAGCTTCTCAGTGAGTACCCTAATCACGTAATAAGGCTCGAGTTTAGAGGCACCTTGTGTGCAGTTAATTCTATGCATTTCTGAATATATAATGTCTTTTTTTTTTAGTGCTACTGCCTAGTACCTAATGTCTTCAGTTGCACAGCTATAATAAATTAGACCTAAGGTCTGTATGGCACTGATTTAGCTTATTCTAGGGGGTAGAAAAATTTAAAAGTTCTGTTTGTTCTGTAATCATTTGAAGAACTGGAGGGAACAAGTGCATTCTTAAACTCTTAACCTTCCATTATTTTCAGTTTTGTGGTCTTATGAAGGTTCTGTTTTTGTATCAAGCAATCATAATAATTTCACATTAATATTTTTGCTTTCATCTGATTAGCACTCCATCTTTGGTTCTGGCAGCCAGAACTCCATGACAACTGTCCACACAAGTATATGGCTATCCACATCTTCGACGTAATCAGAACTCCGGTCCCATTTTTTTATGGTCAGAAATCCTTTTGTATCACAGCACACAGAAAACTGTCAAATAGTCATATTACAGTTTCTACAATAAAATTAGTCTGTGATTTGATGACTAGTAAAATAATCAGAGATTCTTCCTATAAATGAAACATTTTAATCACATTATATAGTTCCTTACCTGTGCAATAGTTGTAACATAACATCACAGAATCACAGAATCACAGGATGGTGGGGGTTGGAAGGGCCCTCTGGAGATCGTCTAGTCCAACTACCCTACCAAAGCAGGTTCACCTAGGGCAAATTGCACAGGACTGCATCCAGGCGGGTTTTGAACATCTCCAGAGAAAGAGACTCCAGAACCTCTGTGGGCAGCCTCTTCCAATACTCTGTTACCCTCACAGCTAGACTCAAACAAGACCATGTCCTGCAGCAGTAGCTTTATATTTTTAACGTCATTTTTATATATCTGACATATCTAGAATATGTTCCTCTTCACTAACATCAAATGGCTCCATGCTCCTTATGTATAGCAAACTATATTCCCATTTATGACTTTAGGGTTCATCCTAACTCAGCTTTTTATTTCTAATGTACATAAGTTTATATGACCAATTCTGTGATGTCCAGGGTTGCTGTAACCTTCGAACAAAAGCATCACTGCACATAAACCCATGTATGCACAAAGATGCACCTACATCACTGACAGGAGTTTGCTGCATCTGTTAGATTTTTGAGACTCCATCACAGACCTGAAGTGTCTAGTTTTCTATATGTTCCCTTTATATGTTTTATACAGATAAGGACAGACCCAGGATAGCACAATGGTGATAACCCAGCTTCTGATTTATACAAGACACTTCCACTTACATGAAAATGTAAATATGTAATAATTACAAGACAAAACTAATGGTTTTTTTTCATCTCATCTGTTTCTGTTCTGCACAGGGATTTTCCTCCCTCTCTACCTATGGAATACAACAGATCTCGTGTCCCTATCTTTAGGCTCCATCTCCAACTTTGCTGTAACAGGTTTCTGCTGAAATATTGAACTTGCTGAAACTGGTTCCTTGTGCCTGATGCACACTAATCTCTATTACCTACAAAGAGAACGAGTCATTACTTGGTCAGGGATAATTAGGGGTACATCTCTTTTTCAGTAATAGTTGGATTTAATCTGCACTTCTGAGACATTGCCACCAATTCTGGTCTATTAGGACTACATTTTCCACTCCTGACCAGTAGAAGTCTCTACCCCTATCTGAGGCTCTGCGCCCACCTCTGTTGTAGCAAGGTTCTAGACATAAACAGAGATGCATCTCTATTTTATGTATTGATGACAGATACATATTTGCTCTTTCTACTCCTGAGGGATTCCATGAGTCACTATCAGCCAGTAGGACTTGGTACTACTGATGGCCACATTTTGAACATTAAAGTTCATCCAATTTCACACCTGCCTTATCATACCCTTACCCAGTCCATATCTCACCATTCTGGCCTTGCTAACATAAAAGTAAAATCTTGACTGCTCTCATCAAGTCATCAAGTCCAGCAATGACCAGCAAATCCAGTCCAAAGGGCTACCAAGATGGTCAGGATCATATGAAATGCAAGAAGATGCTCAGAGAAATTATTTTATTCAGTCTTAGGAAGAAAAGGAAAGGAGAGATGTTACTCCTATCTTCAACTCCCTTCCTTATTAGAGAATGTAGAGGAAACAGACCCAGATTCTTCTAAGTGGTGCTCAGTGACAGGAAGAGAGACAATGGACCCAAGCTGAAAACCTGGAAAATCCAGTTAGACCTACAGATAAAAATACTTATTAATATAGTTTATCACTGCCAGAGGTTTCACAGGAACATCCACCCTTGCAGTTATTCAAGAGAAGCCTCTGAGCAATCTGCTTCAGGCAGACTTGCTTTGACCAGTTGGTTGAACTACCTGACCTCTGGAGGACCCTTTCAACCTACATGGTACCATGATTCTCTGATATTTGAAGAGTCATAGAACTGACATGAACGAAATCACAATCAAGTTTGTTTTCAGAACCTTGCACATGACCATAAGAGTTTTTAATTATCCTGGAAAGACTTATGAAAATGCTTTAACTTTACAGATTTTGAACAGTATCATTGACTGTTCATGGGTTTACTTTACAGGTCTCTGAATGAAGTATGAGCATAAATCTTAATAGTTGTCTTGCTCCCTCTCCTTGTAAATGCAAATATGTGCTTATTCCTGAAGCATATTTATAATCCTTTTGGACTGTTCTCATTTTAAAATTTCAGTAGTAAACTGCAAGTAATATGAGATAAATCATGAAGCAGTGTGGGTTTTGTAACTTAAGGTTCAGTGCATTTGGATTATTTCATTCTGATTTTTGAAAAATTAACAGACATCATTCAGGATGCGAAAGAGAAAAGTTGAATAAAGATTTTCAAATTCAGCCTCATTGCTTTGCCTTCTGATATATTTCTGAAAAAAAAAACCACTTTAATTATGCACAAGAAATACTTTAGACTTTCTTTTTTTTTTTTAGAAAAGCTACAGATAGATGGAAAGTTGCTGTAGGTTATGTACCTCCACCATACAAAAAAACCCAAGACATTAGGTGGGTTTCAGCTGAAACATTGAAACTCCTTCTAAAGTCTGGTGTAGAATACTTCCTGAAACTTTAAGAAATTTTACTTAAAACCTTCCCCAGCGCTTTAATTTTGCAAACAAATTTCACTGTTGTAAATATAATTTAATGGTAAATTCACAAATTTCTAAGATGACTAGAAGACTACCATTTTCTTCAGAACTGGAAGTTAAGAACTTAACCAAAGTGTATTTATTCTAAATATTTCGCTGGCTGATCACTTAAAATAGTCCTCAAGACTTTCACCATAAAAAAAATAAATTAATTGGTTTATATATTACAAATGTGTCCCTAGTGTTTTGTGGGTTTTTTTGTGGGTTGGTTTTTATTTTTTTTTTTATTTAATGGCATAATCATAGATATTGCTCAGTTCTGAAAACTGTTTAAATATAGCTAGAACTATAGAACATTTTTCTTTAGGAGTTAGAGATATAGGTTTTGGTGCTTTGACATTTTCTATATGTTTAAACAACCCTAACTTTTTTTGGGGAAAAACCAACATCAACAACAACAAAAAAATCATTCCAGATTTCTTGTTAATATGAAGCGCATTCATTATTTTCTTACCTAGCAATTTTTAATTCAAATCTAGCATTTTTTCAATAAAGACTCATTTTCTTTTCTTTTCTTTTCTTTTCTTTTCTTTTCTTTTCTTTTCTTTTCTTTTCTTTTCTTTTCTTTTCTTTTCTTTTCTTTTCTTTTCTTTTCTTTTCTTTTCTTTTCTTTTCTTTTCTTTTCTTTTCTTTTCTTTTCTTTTCTTTTCTTTTCTTTTCTTTTCTTTTCTTTTCTTTTCTTTTCTTTTCTTTTCTTTTCGCAAGTCATTTCCATGGAACATTTGTCTCCTGCATCTGTGCATCCTTTTATTGGTAGCTGAAACTTTCAGTTATTCCCTCACTCAGATGAGTATATTTAAACTATGACCTATTTATCCATCTTTCTTCAAGATCTGGATATTCTCTCTCCCATATTAATTCATGACATATTTGTATGTTTATGTAACACATTGATGGGCATGCAGATACCAGTTTTAATTCATTCTACCTTTGCTGAGCCAAGCAACTACCTCTGTGCTATGCTAAAGCAACACCTTTGGAAGCAGAGACACCAGAATACTTTTTCAGTTGCTGATTTAGTATGAAGTAAGCAGCTGAACTAGATGACTGGCTGTATATAGATATATGGTAAAATAATGTAGGGTTTAGAAGCTGTTAAAACACGATAGTGATAATAATGACATGATTATAGAGGCCAGATCTTTTAAAATGATGAACAGATACTGTGCAATGTGGAGCATCCTCTCCCCTAAATAACAGGACCTGAAAATACGTAGGGAGACTTTCCGCATTCTGCAGGTCAAGGCTAATATGGTGAGATATGGTCTCCAGCTGTTAACACTCACAGAAAACACAAGTATATTGTTCTTTATTCTGAAAAAAAAGAGACACGGGGAATTCAAATTCCTTTAGCATCTTATACTGCAACACACTAGAGATGTTTGAGATCTAGTTCTGGCAATCAGACTAAACTATGCTTCCTAACAGACATAATTAAATTGGCCTGGAGCTCTATCTAGAGAAAGTAGGTTTAATTCTAGGATAAAAATATTCATTAATTGTTCTGTGACAAAAGTTAAAATATGATCTATTACTGGACTTGAGTATATAAAACCATAAGCTTGTGAGTATTCCCTCATGCTTGAGTTTCTGCATATGCCTAAGAGCCTAGCTAATTCATGGCCTTAAGCACATTGCTGGATCGTGGCCCAAATAGCTTAATTAACTATTCTAAAAATACTTATCATTGAAAAATTAAGAAATAAAATCAAAGCACTATCATCTTTTGTAACAAACAGAAAATCCATAACTTTATCCACCACCATGAGCTTCCAACAACCGCCTTCTAATTTCTCCTTGCTTCTCCCAGCGACTCTCTCACAACTGCCCCTCACCCTTCCAGTCTATGAAACTGCTGCTGACTTTCTCAGATCTCTCAATGACTCCTTCAGCTTCCTTTATCCTGACAGCACCTCAAACCCCATTCTTCTTTTCACCTCTGATATTGTACCTCTGCTAACCAAATTCACAGCTCTTTCTTCCTATCTTTCAGAACCAGCTCTGTCACCTCTCAAAAAATGAATTTAGGCTGTGTTTCTGATGAACACTGAGCTTGTTTTGTGTCAGTGTTTTGAGCAAAGTTGCTTTAGACGGCCTGTCCAATATTTTTCAAACAAAGATTTTCTGACTGATAAAGAAAGACTGGTGAACAGAAGAGAAAACAAGGGAGATAGAAAAACAAAAGAGAGGGAAAGTATCTATTTCTTCAAACAGCTACTAAAAAATATATAATATAATAGTCCTAAACTTTTTTGTTTATAGAACTGTGTTACATCTCAGGATACTGGTGAATAAGTAAAAAACCTAGACTTTCCCTGGGATTCCTCTGTTAAAATAAAACCCTTATAACGAACAGATAAGTACTATTACTTTTCTGTGTTTTCTCACAGTCCTGACTGTAACAGTCTTTTTGGTAACCGTTCCTTATTCATCTAATCCTATAGAGTGAAAATGAACCTTCCCCAACTCATGTGACAATTTCAAACAAAATTTTACCAGTCCTGGAAAATGTGATCAGTCCCCATTAGAGAAAATAATGCTGTTATCAGTCTGGGGAAAATGAAAAGAATCTACTTCTTATGGACGCTCTGATGCTACTTTCCACCCCTACTTTGCTGAAATGCATAAATTAGAAGATGCATTCTGGCTGGTATCACACATTAATTTCCATACCTTCATAACTGTCCCTCTGTATATATGCTCCTTTAGCTTAAGTCCTAGACACAGTCCCACCCATTTCTCATATAATCTCCATAAACTGGAGTCCAGTTGTTTTATCCTGAACAAGTTCCATTTGTGTTCTTAAAGTTTCTCCTCTATAGGCTTGGGCTTCCTGACTTTTCACTTTTTGGTTATCAGCTCTCCACGTGTCTTCAAATCTGAGACTGTGGCTTCAGCAATTTGTTCTCTCACATTCAGTGAGTCCAAAATAATGTAAGTATGTGTTAGAGATCTATTAATCCTGAAAGGCAGATAAGCAGCAGACAGCTATTTAATATAAAAAAATTACCTTTTTTTAAAAAAAAAAAAACAAAAAAAAACAAAAAACAGAATTTTGTAGTCAACTGCGAGATAATATCTAGGTATTGTAGGAAAAATTTGTAAAGAATGGCTCATATACTTGCCAGGTGGTAGTATTAACTGAAGTGTTAAAAATTTATTTTGTACATAGTGACCAGTTCCTAAAACAGCATCACGACACATCAGTGAATTTTGAGTTTTTTTCCTCAGATTTTAATTATGCATTTTTATATTGATTATTCAAGATCTCTTCATTACTCTTCTATTTTTAAAAATCACTGAGGTACCCAGTTCATATCAATTCCACGAGATTTCTCTTATATCAAGCTCAATAGTTGACCACTTTTCTTATCAGAATATAGAAAAGAAATTAAACTCTTCTGGTGTAGTACATACAGTGAAATAGCAAGTTAAGTTAAACTGAACCAAGCATACTTTTCCCAAAAATACAGGTTTTGGTTTCTTTAAAAAAAAAAAAAATAAAAATAAAAATTCTGTGCAATAGGTTGCTTAGGTCAAATATTGGCTTGTAACTGGCAGAATCAAGAATTTCATGAACAAAAATAGGATCAGACTCCTGGCTGGGATTCACATGGCCACATGTAAAGTCTATAATGTAAATATCTATGTCTGAATGAGTTATGTTCTTTCATAGTTTGACTGGGAATAAACTTTTATAGTTTAACTGGGAAAAATAGCATGTCAAAGGACAGTTTTATCTCATTGCAAAGTACCTGCCCAAAATAGATTATATTGATAAATGCTCTGTAGGTGTCTAAAGTTAGATGAGGTCACTCATGCCCTGACTCATTAGAAGACATTAGTAAGTTGTGAACTACCCATTAACTCAACTGTAATCTAGCCAGGTGCTTGATTGTCTGAAAGAGAGAAGAATTGGACAGGTTTGAAAATAAAGTCCTAATATGGCCAGCTGAAGTAATGTTAAGCAGCAGCAAGCAGAAGAGATAGTTGGACATACATATGAGATGAGATGAGACAGTATCATTCAATATTAGATTGCCTATTAGTTTAGACACAGTTAAAGTGAATTTTTAACTCAGTTTGCACTTATTTACCTATACTATTTTAACCATCCTTATTCAAACTTTATCAGCAATCAGCATGCATCACTTCTCTTTTGTAACAGAAATCTATCAACTTATAGCTTGGTCAAATAACCATTTCCATTCAGCCCAGTCTTCATACCTGTTTGTATTGTACAGAGGCTTAATTATTATGTAACCGGATTATAATAATATCATTGTACCTTTACATCAAGTTTACTGCTGTTCTAGTATCTTACATTAAAAAAGGAGAAAGCCTTTGAATTTGTATTTGTTCTTCAAATTTGTACTTGCTGTCTTGTTTCTTTTCATTCTTTAGATCAGTATTCAGGTTCAAAATGTTTACTGCATCTAGAAACAAAGGTAAACTTTCTGCTGACTTATGTATACCCTTGGTGGTAGAATTTTTAATCATGAATTTTTGTCCATAAAATGAACAAAAGCTCCAGTTTCACATTATAAGGAGACAAACGAAAAATAAGGTTTTGTTCATAACATAGTCTTAGCAACAATTTTGGTTTTTTGTTGGTTTTTTTTAATTGGAACATGGGAAAAAATATTTTAAAATCTTAGTTCCACTCCACAGAACACTCTCACATATCAGTTTTGGAAACCAACAACAAAATATAACTGTGGGTAGATGGAAAGCAAAATACAAGTTCTTTTAATATAGAATATTAGTGTTGAGATCATTTTAGGAGTCTGTCTTTGTCAACATTAAAAAATGTACTTTTTATATGTTTTTTATTGGCTTAATGATACTACTGGATCTGTCAAACAAATAAATATGTCAAATAGGTTTCAAAGGTAAGATGCTAGTTCTTTGTAACTTTTAAATTTTCATTTAATCTACTATTGGTTTTTAATCTTTATTTTGATGTTAGTAAGCTTGTCTCTCTCTTTAAAAAAAGGAAATGTCTTTTACAAATTAGTCACTGGTAACTAGGAAGTGGACTGTAGCCACCCAGCCTAATAGGAAGTACAATGACAACTGGCAGGACTGCCAGCAAATCTGTATACATAATGTAATATTTATGTGATTGTGCAGTGTGTAACCCTGACTGACAGTTAGGAAGGCCTAAAATAAATTAAAAAAAAACAAAACCAAAAAAACCCCAAAACCAATGAACCAGAACCACAACAAAATATTCTTCGGCATAGTGGAACAGACTGAGAACAGATGAATGATTTTTATGTTATTTTGAAAATAATTAGATTAACTCTACTGACCTGCTGCTTCCTAAATAACTGGGCATTAGTTCTGAGATGATTTAAATAATTTTATATCCTGAAACAGAACAATGTCTTCCTATTTCATGAAGTTAAGCACGCATACAATTTTTGGCAATATATCATTATATAGTAATCCTTCTCCAATTCACTCATCATAGATTACAAAATAACAGTATATATCAGATATTACAGCTCAGTTTTACTTAACACACATAAGATGTATGACATTAGTAGATAGGTTATTAGGTGTTTGACATGGCTAACAGTTTTCTTTAAGCTTGAGCACTAAAAAGTTGGAATGAAGGTTTCATATGAAATTTCAGACTTTTAGATTTGAATAAAAGCTTAACACACCATCCATAAAATATCATGCCAGGAAGAATCACTTAGGGTGAATCTAAAATGAGAAGTAGTCTATGAGATTCAAAAATCAGGCAAATACAACTAATGCTAGCTTTGTATTTTCTCTGCTTCTAACCTTTTAGTAGAGTCTGTATTTGCTTCTTTTAGTACTTAATCATTCTGAATTGTAGTTTAATTATGATTTGAGTTTGTCTGACTTTAAATTGAAGAACAGTGACACTGTACAATCCATTGGCTACTTAAATGCAACTCTTTCACTTTTCTTCTTTATAGTTTAAGAATGAACAATTGGAGATAATGTATAGCCTAATGATTCCCACTTTGTATAGCCTAATGATTCCCACTTTGTATAGCCTAATTATCCTTACTTTAAAATGTGTAATTTGCTTTCCCTTTCTCATATTAGTGGATGGAGTGGGTTTTCAAAAGTACACATGTGATTTAAAACCTTTAATTTTACTGACTTTGCATTCTATGTAATTGTTTAGTATTCTTCTTGTTTCAATCAAATTAGGACTAGAACAATAGGAAAAAAACCCACCAAAAAACCAAAGAGTTCATGACAGATTATGAACTTTTAGGTCTTTAGTGGCATCATAATAAAATGTGTGTACCTAGCTCTAAAATAAAATAACATACCTTACCATTGCAGTATTTTTGCTAAACTGCTGCATCAGTTTGATATCTCAGGAGTCAAAGTGCAGTGTTTTCATTGTTTCTGTAGTCTATTGTTTTGAAAAAATGGTGTGCCATTCTTAAAAATAAAATCAGTGGACTAGATCCATGCTTTTGAATCTATATTTGAAGTGTGTTCAGATTAAATGCTACAACACAATTTTATTTTGTATTTCAAGGAAAAAACACACTTGACCTGGAAAAAAGGAAGTAGCATATTTCATCCAGAGAACAATATAATTGTCTCAGATGAGTCTTACTGAATGTAAAGAAAAAAATGGTAATAGCTCTAGGAGGAAAATAGCCAGTGAGCAGAAAAAAAAAAAAAAAAAAAAAAAAAAAAAAGATATCTCTATGACTTCTCAAAGATTGTGGATGGTGGCCTTGCAATGACATCAGCCAGCTCTCTTACCCTTGCATGGATATTGACAGAGCCCATCAATTTGCAGGGGTTAACCTCCTGTAGTAGCTCACACACCAACTCTTCTTTCATTGATGGTGGGTCTGTGTTGACATTAACCTGGATTTTTGTTCCCAAGGCTTGGGGCCCAACAATTCTGGTAAAAACAGAGATAAAGAAAGGGTTGAGAACCTCTGCCTTTTCAGCATTATTGGTGAATAATTCACCTCTCCTGTTTAACAGCAGGCCAGTATTTTCCTTCTGTTTCTGCTTGTTTATGTAGCTGAAGAACCTTTTCATGTAGTTTTTTATATCTCTGACCAATTTCGTTTTGAACTGAGCTATTACTTTTCTATCTGCATCTCTGCAAACCCTAGCAACGCCCTTATAGTCCTCAATAGGTATTTATCTGCTTTTCCATCTCTGATATGCTCCTTTTTTGGTTTTTGATCAGACTCAGAAGCCTGCAGCTAAGCCAAAAGACTCTCTTGCTCTGCCTACTTCCTTTACCTTTAAAGCAGATGAACTGTTTTTATGTTTCCAGGAGATAATTCTTGAAAAATTCATTGACCGAGATATTACAAAGCATATTTTCTGGGTTTGTGAGTAGCAAGGCCAGCTGTGCTTCATTTCTGGTTGGCACATCTAAGATCTGGATGAGGAAGCACTCCTCTATGCATTACAAGAACTTAATGGATGACATGTGAGTTGCTGTATTGTTCTTCCAACAAATGTCTGAGTAGTTGAAGTCACCGATAAGAACCAGATTCTGTTCACCCAAAGCTTGCTTAAGTGACTCAAATATTGTTTCAATGGCCTTATTGTCTTGGTTTGGAGGCCAGTAGCAGATACCTACTGTAAGATACCCCTTGGAAACAACCTCTCTTATCATGACCCAGAGATATTCAATAGGGCTTCCATTGCTCTAATTGATTTCTATACATTATCATAGAGCGCAACTCCTCCTCTTCTTCCCTTCCTGTTTTTGCAAAACAGCTATAGCCATCCACTGCAATCTTCCAGTCATGTGAGTTGTTTCACCATATTGCAGTTATTCCTAGGATATAATGATTTTCTGACTGGGCACTGAGTTCCAGTGTCTCCTATTTGTTCCACAGGCTACAGGCATTGGTATATATATATATATACCAGTGGTGGTTGGTGTTTTGGTTCTTCTCTTGAGAGGCAGCTGAAGAACATTAATCACTGCTCTGGTTGGCCTGACTTATTCTCCAGTTTGTTGCAATGGCATGAGCGTTGCCACTTCAGACCCCACCCCCTGAGTCCTTCAGTTTAAAGCTTGCCTCACCAAGTTGGACAGTCTGATGTAAAAGATTCCATTGCCTACTATAGATAAGTGGTTCCCATCCCTCCCTAGCAGGCTATATTCATTAAAGAATGTCTCATTGTCACAAAAGCCAAAAGTCTCACAACAGCACCAAACACAAAGCCAGGAGTTGATTTGAATTATACATCTATTTCTAGCTGCATCCTTTACTCTAACTGGTAAACTGGAAGAAAAGATAACAGGTACCAATACCTTTTGCTTGCACACCTGGGGCTTTCTGATTAAGTTCTTGCTTGTAGCGAAGTTTGTGCACACATGGAAGAGCAGTAATGGACAGTAGTCTCTGCTCTTGACAAGTTATGGAGCAACTTCTGACAAGTAGTTTTAGTGTGCACAAACTAAATTCCTTTCCAAGGAAATTAAAGTGGTAGATCTAATTTGGTGTTCACGAAACACACTCCCATCTCTAATAAAGGTGTAATGGTGCCAAGTGGTGATAACTCATTCAGAAAACTTCAGGGTATGCATATGGTGGGGATATTCAGCCCAGAAGACTTGAATAAGTGTAATTCAAAATAAAATTTAGGGGCCACTGCCCTATCTGTTGTGATTTGCTCATCTGCTCCTTCTGCACTCAGTTTGCTCCTCTGTAGACACAACTATTAACATCCAACCTGTGTCACTTTCTCCATTCACTTGGAAAACAGTTCAAAAACTATAAGGACATAGGTTAAGCATTTAGGCATTCAGACCTAGAGCTGGTTAATTATATGGATGGATCTGTCTAATTTAATGTCTATTTCTGCTATGTCTCAAAAAGTAAGAGAAGATTATGTCAGACAAGAAAGACCTGTGAGTTTTGGGTCTCAGGTCTTTAATTTCCCTAAAGATCTAGTTTTGTTTGTTTATTTGTTTTCTTACAGTGTTTTTATATCTTCTTGTCAGTCATTTGCTTGTTCGGTTTTCTGTTTCACAGTTACAGCCGATATACCAACAGTTGTGTGGGAGACGTGCACTATACATTGTCGTTGTTTGCAACATGTGGCAGATCCTCAACACAACCACATAGCATTAACCATTCCTGAAATCTGTTCCTCAATGCGCAGCCCAGAGGAGCAACAGTCTTGGATTCATACTGTTGTCTTTAAAAGCCCAGAACATACTGTCTAGCACTAGTATTTGGATAAGTGCTACTAAATCTGTCTTGTTAATGATTTGTATTGAAACCAATCTTGACTAAACAAATTCAGTTGAAATGAAGTTGTAGAAGATGAAGATTTATGCAGGCCTGAAAAAAGAAGACTGGCCTTGTTTTGAAAGCATCCTTAGAAGATTTTTTTTTCTTCACTGTTCTGTTAATTCCTTTCTTACAATACATCCTTTTATCTACAAAAAAGAGACACCATCTGACATACATTCTTATCAGTCTCTGCATACTGTACTAGATAAATCTAAATACTACACCAGCAGAAAATTTCCATTCCCACATTTTCTCATTTCATTTCCTAATTATTCTATGCACAATGACTGCCAGACAATAATACAGTTTTTTTCTCTACTGTGCTTCTGATTCTAATATCTTTCTTTTTCATCCAATATAAAGTCCTCAGAAAAGAGATAAATATTTCTACAAAGAATTTCTTTAATATTTGATGTAATCTTTTTTTGAGCACTTGGATTGAAAACTGCCTGAATGATAAAGCCTAGAGAGTGGTACAAGGTGACAAGAGGTCTAGTTGGAGGCCAGTAGCTAATGGTGCACTCCTGGAGTCTATACGGGATCCAGCCCTATTTCACACCTTCATTAATGATTTGTATGATGAGGTAGAGTGTACTCTCAGCAAGTTTTCAGATCACACAAAGCCAGGAGAAGTGGCTGATACACTAGAGAATCATGCTGCCATCCAGAGGGACCTGAACAGGCTGGAGAAACAGGCTGACAGGGATCTCATGAAGTTCAACGAGGCAACTACGAAGTCCTACACCTGAGGAGGAACATCTCTAGGCACCAGCATATGTTGGGGACCACCCAGCTGGGAAGCAACTTGACAGAAAGGATCTAAGCATCCTGTTGGACGCCATATTGAACATGAGACAGCAACATGTCCTTGCTGCAAAGAGGGCTAATGGTATCCAGGACTGCATCAGGTAAAGTATTGCCAGCAGGTGGAGGCAGGTGATCTTTCCCCTCTACCCAGCCCTGATGAGGTCGTACCCAGAGCACTGTGTCCAGTTCAGTACAAGAGAGACATAGAATCATAGAACACCTCAAGTAGGAAAGGACCCTGAGGATCAATGGACCAGGGCATACTGAAAAGTCCAGTGGAGGACCACAAAGGTGATACACAGTGTTCTTTCATGTGAGGAAAATTTGAGAGGTCTGGGGCTGCTTAACCATATAGAAGAGAAGGCTCAAGGGAGACCTCATCAAATGCATATAAATACCTGAAGGGAGAGTGGAAAGAAGATGGATCACGGCTCGTTTCAGTGGTACCCATTGCCAGGACCAGAGGCAATTGGTACAAAGTGAAACACAGGAGGTTCCCTCTGAATAACAGGAAACATTTTTATATTGTGAGGGTGACTGAGCACTGGTACAGGTGTCCCAGGGTAGTTGTGGAGTCTCCCACCTTGGAGATATTAAAAATCATTTGGACATGGTCCTGACTCTTTTAGACTCTTCTGTAGCAGAGGGGTTGGACGTGATTGACTCCAGAGGTCCCTCCTAACCTCAACCATTGGTCTGTCTAGTTCAGGAAGACAATATCTCTATTGATTAACTCAAGGAAGTCTGTTTAAATAACCAGTTGACCCACTTAACTGATACAGCCAGCTTATCCACTGATACAGCTATCTATCTAAAACAAAGGCTACTGTGGTGGGTTGAACTTGGCTGGACACCTGGTGCCCACCAAAGCCACTCTATCACTCCCTCTCCTCAACTGGACAGGGGACAGAATATGTAAAAGGCTCATAGGCTGAGGTAAGAACAAGGAGACTACTCAGTCATTACTATCATGGGCAAACCAGGCTCTACTTAAGGAAACTTAATTTCATTTATTACCAATCAAATCAGAGTAGGATAATGAAAAATAAACCTACATTTGAAAACACCTTTTACCCACCCCTCTCTCCTTCCTGGGCTTTACCTTATTCCTGACTTTCTCTACCTCCTGCCCCCAAGCAGCACAGGAGGGACGGGGAGTGTGGGTTACAGTCAGTTTATCACTCACTGTTTCTGCTACTCCTTCCTCCTCAGGGGAAGGACTCCTCACACTCTTCCCCTGCTCTGGTGTGGAGTCCCTCCCAAGGGAATCGGTCCTTCATGAACTTCTCAAACATGAGTCCATCCTACAGGCTATAGTTCTTTGCAAACTTCTCCAGAGTGGATCCCTTCCATGGTGTGCCATGCTTCAGGAACGAACTGCACCAGCCTTAGTCCCCCATGGGGTCACAGGTCCTGCCAGTAAAGCTTCTCCAGCATAAGTTCTTCTCTCCATGGGGGCTACAAGTCCTGCCAGGAACCTGTGTGGGCTTCCCATGGGGTCACAGCCTCCTTTGGGCATCTACCCATTCTGGTTTGGGTTCCTCCTTGGGCTGCAGAAGGATATCCACTCCACCAATGGACCTCCATGGACTGCAGGGAACATACTACCTCCATCATGGTCTTCACCACAGGCTGCAGGAGAATCTCTCCTCTGGTGCCTCTAGCATCTCCTCCCCCTCTTTCTTCACTGACCTTTATGTCTGCAGAGTTGTTTCTCTCACATATTCTCACTCTTCTGACTTCTGATATTGCACAGGTTTGGGTTTTTTGTTTTGTTTTGTTTTGTTTTGCTTTTCCCCCTCTTCTTAAATAGGTTATCACAGAAGTGATATCACCTCCATTGCTGATGGACTTGGTCTTCGCCAGTGATGGGTACATCTTGGAGCCAGTTGGCATTGATTCTGTTCGACACAGAACCAAACAATAGTTGTCATAAGAATTATTGTGTTCTGTTAACATTTTGTCTAAAAATTCAGATGTTAATATAATGGCCACAACTAGATTTATTTTCAGACTGGAAAAAATATCTTTCACATCTGACAGTGCTTTACAGCAAAACTGGAAGATTTCAAGCCACCTTTGAAATTCAATCATGTGTAAATATTAGAGTTTAGGACTGAAAGGGTTCTGCATTTAAAACTGTTATATTGCAACTTTATTTGTGGACTCCATTTTTGAAACCTTGTTCAGCCCTACTGAAATTTCCACAACATTTCACAGAATCATAATAGCCAATACACATAACTTCTTTTTCAAGCTTATAAATTTAATTTGTAGGAAATGACAATATACTTAATGGAATATAGCTTTGGAATGTACATGAATACACACAGCTTTAGCTAAGACAGTGGAACATGGGTAAATAATTAATTTTCTGTTTATAAGATAGATTAGCATGAAAGATTACTGAGTTTTACCCCACATTTCTTTTAATCTATTTTCAAGTTTCTAAAATCTTTCTGTTTTCATCATTTTTCCACCCCCTTCTGCTAGGTAGAAATATTAAAATAGTCATAAAAATCGTAATTTTGAAAGTCAATCGAACACATTGAACACAAAGTCATTTAGGTGCTTTAGAAATTTCCTGGTTTAGCCCATGTCTTCTCTGTTGATTGAGTATGTGTTTGAAATAGAATGGGATGTTCGTCCCTAACAAGTCTCACTCTGTTTTTGTGTATTAAACTTTTTGATGCTGAAGTCTTTATAAACTGCTTTCATTATCCGCTATATACACTTGATAAGCATCAAGTCAATAGTCTTTGGAGACTTCTAATCATTATTACTCTCCTTTTAGTCATGTCATGTTATCCATAATGCCTACAGAGCAGAAAAGACTTTGATTTAATGTTTTATTCAAAGGACAAATCCTTCAGCAGGATAACAGTCCCTAATACAGGATAAATAGTAGTAGATGTAAAATGTCTAGTTTATTGCAGCCTTGGATGCAGATTTACTTTGACCCTTTCAGCCTGGAGGTGAAAGAGCTTTCTTTCTATCAATACCCAGTTACAAACTCACAGTACTATTAGTGTTTTTGATATCCTTTGTCACTCTGATTATTGATTGTGTATCCATGCAACTGCTTGACCATATACACTCTGTAGTCATTATAAAAATGTTATTCTCTTTTGCTTTGTCACTAATATAAATAAAAATGAATGTAGTGCTGTTGGGGCCTAAGCAATATTACATGACTATGATACTAGTTAGGCCGCTTGCAGTTACGTGGCAGAAAAGATAAACTGCAGTGAAAGAATGTGGCTATGTGGCAAAATGATAAACTGCAATTGAAGAATGTGGATGTGAGCTGGAAAAACAGGATATTGCGGCAAGGAAGTGAACCTGAAACCAAGATAAGAATGAATCAGTGGGACTGAGAGGTCAGTGTGTGAACAGTAGCTAGTAACCAATAATAATTAGTTTTGTAGCATGCTGGGTGCATGCACTCTTATACGGAACTCAAAGGGGTATATAATAAGCAGCTTTCTGATAATAAAGTGGATTGAACTTGCATCTCACTTGGATTTTCACTCCAAGAGGGTACTTAATACACTTCAACTGCTAAAGGGTGCTCAGTCCAACTCAGTAGACTAAAACCACCCCAAAGTAAACTCTCATGAAATGCACACAGTGTAGATGTTAGATCCTCAGGCCAACTTGTTTGGCTGTACAAACGCACCCTTGTTGGGCCACAAGACTTGCTACTATGAGCAGAGCTACAGTCTTCAAACAGTCTTCACGGGACCTTACAGGTACAACTTGTGAATCAATTTTTGCTGTTAAAATGTTATGGCCCAGCCTTTTTGAGATACTTGCTAACAGAAAAAACACCCAATCTGTTGTTATGAGAAAGGAGCAGAACCTATAAAACAAGGATATAACCACAGGGAACTTCAGTCCTTCAGGTCATACAATTTCTATATTACTTATCAGGCCAAAACCCCAAAACCCTTTGATTCTCCAGATGGCTCCATCCACTGATGTGTGTTACAATACTTTGTTTTTTTATAACACACTTGATGTCTTTTATTGCTATTTCTATGCAATTTAAAATGGATTATAAATAAAACTCATACTAGAATGAGATGCTTGATCAAAGTAGAAAACATTGTGATTAATATGATTTGGATGTTTTTGAGTATCCACTTTTGCTTCAATATCCTGAGGTCAAATCTGAAAAATCAGATGAAAATAATAAAAATATTTGGATAATTTTTACCATAAAACTAAATTGCAGATACATCTGCACATGCATAATGTCAGACCAAATATAAAACTACAAACATACATATCTATTTATGCTATATGAATAATTTGCTGCACTTGTCGAATAGCAGAAAAAAATACAACTTTTACTAACTTTTGTTTTGTATCATACTTAAAGGTCACTGGAATAACTTTAAAATATCATAAATCACTAGAAAATACAACTATCAAATTTTCCATAAGATAGTACTTACCCACATAAGCTTTGGCTTTACAGAAAGCAAAGTATTTTTATTCTGAGACTTCAGATCATCATAGTCAGAAAATAGCAAGAGTAGTTTTTCAAAGGAAGAACAATCAGGGATTTTTATTTAAATGAGTTCCTCACCTTTACCTTTCTTTATGATCTTCCTTCTTGTTTTCTAAATTACAGGGTTTTGCTGTTGTTTTTTTTGTGTTTTTTTTTTTAAAGTGGTAATCTATTTGTCGCTTTTAGACCAATTGTGTATGTTCTCCACACTGTTGCAGACATGAACAGGAATACTATAACTTCATCTGGCTGGTTGAATGTATGGCTAAATATATTATCTGAACACAAAGACATACATACAGATATGTGTGTAAAACTTAGAAAGATTAGAAATAATATTTCATTTAATAGTTTCCAAAGAAGGTATTGACTTTTAGTTGCAAGCTTTAATAGCATTTGCTATTTTCTCACTGAAAAATCTTAGATGAACAGAGTGAATTACAGTAAGTGAATGCATTTTTAAACTTCATTTCAGTAAAGAGTTAACAATAAAATCAAACCAAACAACATGCCATATGCAGAAAGAGTATTCAACAAGATCCTACAATATGATTTTTAAAATTATTTTTAGATCATGGAACCTTTTAATATATATTTTTGTTTCCTTAGTTATGTAAGTTGAAAATGCACACAGAAAATAAAATAGTTCATAACATAGTAGACAATGGGAATTAACATACAAATAAAAACAGGTAAGGGTGTACATATTCCTTGATCATTGTTTGGTTTGTTAAGCCTGAATTTAATATAAGATTTGTAAGATGAATACATATTGTAGATTTTAAATTAGCAGCCATCAGGAGAAAAACTCTAGAGGTTCATTCACCCTTAAAATCTAGCTTAATGATGTCTAAAAAGTTTTTTATTGACAGTAAAAAATCCAATAGAGTTCCTATAAAAAGAATGTCCCCTGAGTAGAGCAGCTATTGGAAATGACAGCAATTAAATCAGGCTTATGAAATATTTAGACTCATTCCAAGGTGAATTTGTCTCAATGAGTATCAGCTATTAGACCAGGTAATGGAAGAAAGAGAAGACTGAAATAAATGTATACAGAATTAATAAATTTAGCATTTTCATAAAAAGGGGGGGGACTTTAATCAGGAAATATGCCAAACATTTTGTGAAATCCTGACAAACTGGATGCAGCAGAATGAGGCATGAAAGGGTTATTGCAAAGAGCAGAATAAATGTGTAAGCAGTACATTGCCATTGTAGACTCATCCTCACTAAACATAAAATACAATACATTTTAGTTTTATAAATACAATCACAAACCACATTAATTACTTGTAAATGCTCTTGATGTCTTTACTATGAGCCTTGCAAAAATGAATGATTTGTGGATAGCAATATTTATTTGTCTCCTTTAACAACTATTTTTATACACTGGGAAAAGATAGCATATTTATCCAGCTTAACAGGCCACTCTGGTAGCAGTGATAACAGAAAAATCCACCTGAAGCAAGCAGGGATTTTGATGGTCTGTATATGTTAAGCTGATGTTGGTTTGGGATCATAAGAAGAGCTACGAAACAACTTGTATGAAAGTGAATATTACAGTTAAAAAGGAGTATTTTATATATAAAACTCACATAGTGAATTAAGTGCTTTTATCCCTAAGCAATTAGAATTCCATTCTAGCAAAGCAAAGACTATAACCTAAGTTATTGATAACTATTCTTTTTGATAAAAATTCAAGGATGCTTTTCTTCAATACATTGCAGAGGTTTTCTTTATGCTGTAGATATGTTGAGACATACATAAACACGAGAACTGAACGTTACTATATTGAATAACTTTATCTACAAAAAAAAAAAAAAAACCAAACAAACCAAAAAAACCCAAACAAACGACCCACAACAGCCAAAACCCAACAATGGAAAACAAGCAAAGGAAATGTAAGTTACAATTTCAAGGGATCCTCTTCATCTATATGCTGTTTACGGACAGAATCTTGCAGAACCTTTTTGGGTTTATTTAGCAGCCAGTAAAGACTCTTTATACCTGTTAAGATCATGAAACTCAGATTTAACTAGTTCTCTGTTTCTTAACATTCACTTATATAAAGGCCCTTTCTGCGAGCAGGTGGAAACGAGATTCAGAGTCTATTGCATCAACTGTGTTGTTAAGTGGTTTGTGGTCAAACAGTCCTCCAGAAAGGGCTGACAGAGCTTCAGAAGAAACCTCTCAGCTCCTTGGGGTTTACTCAATCACCACAGTTTAACACTCATTGCTCAGTTTTCAAACAATATGTCTTCTTATATATTGCTGTGTGAAATCATCCAGGTTTCTGGACGCAGATGAAGGTGCACTCACAAACTCTTTCTCTTTACATTGCCCACAGGAATAGCAGAGAACTACTTTTTTGTCCTTGGGTGGGTGACATCATAAGTTCCTAAATGCCCAATGATTTCTACAGCAATCTTGTCTGTGGGGTTACACACCTTTGAGGGCTGCTCTAATATGGACACAGTATTACAGCTAAGGAAGACAAAGAAGAAATTACAAATAATACTTGGCACATGTTCAAGCAACTGAACTGATCTCTAGGTATGAGAACAACAGTCCTTTTAAAAATGTACAGCAGTGTGAAAGGACTTGAAAATAAATGTTTTCAAAACTTGGAAGGCCAAACTGTAACTAGTAGCAGCTGGGCAATGGTTGTGAAGTATTTCTTTGTGTTACATTGAATACAATACTTCAGTGTTATTTTGTTCCCCATATGTTTATTCATTTACTTTCTTCCTGTAAGTTCTTTGGGAGGAAGACTTTAGTTTTTATTATATATATAAAATGCCTAAAGCAAAAGCACTCCCAGTGCTAGTACTACATAACTCATAACAGTTGATGAGTGAGGAGGTAGAAAGAAAAAGAGAGGCTGGCTTTCAGGGGTATTTAAACAACAGCCTGTAACCTCTATATTTTAATACATTATTTCAAACATGAAAGTTGTTTTCACTTTTAGAAACAGAAGATCAAACTTACAGAACAAGATGGAACGATGTCTCCAGACTAGACTTCATAAATGAAGGGCTGAAAAGACAGAAAGGTTTCAAAATACATTGGTTCTCAGTAGTGATAGTGATAGAAACTGATTGACAAAAAAAATCATGTGGGTTATGCAGTGAATGACCATTCTGGTTTTGATCCACAAGCAGCCAAAATCTCCTCTTGTTTTTCTAGAATCTCATATTATAGAATGGCTCACAGAAGAAAGAGTCTACTAAAGTGCTAAATTGCAATGTCTTGGTATGGCATGTAGTGATTAATATTACATTTGAAGAAGTGTTGCAAAAAAAAAAGAAAAGACCCAGTGCCCTAGATATTGAAGATCAACTATCAGCAAGACTGAATATTTTATAATAGAGAGAATAAGCATTTTTATGACAATAGTCAGTTCTATTTTAAAACTCCAAGATCATAGCAATCTATGAATATTCATAATACCATTTTTGCTGCTACTCTTGGGAAATCTTTTTTGGGCTCAAAATACAGATTAAAATTGACAGTAAAGAAGGGTAGGAAGTCAGGGGGAAGACAGAGACAGAAAAAATTGCCTAAGAAAATTTGTTGAAACAGTGCGAGGGAGAATGAAAGATCAGGCCTATCTGGGGAAGGGTGTAAACAACTTGGAAGTATTCAGTAATTAGGAATAATATCTGTAGAAGCAAGGTGAAAGAATCTGTGGCGTAATTTTAGTACAAATGCACTGACCATGTGAACCAGAACAGTGAGACTAAAAATAAATCAGAACAGTAAAGGTCTGGGAAATGATGTTTCTGCTTCCTAAAACTATGTATAAATACAAATATATAAATAATATATAAGACTATAAATATTTAAGACTATAAATTTTTATATTTAAACTTTTTTTTAATCCCAAATGAAAATTAAAATCCTTCCCCATCAGCTTTATTGAGCTCAGATTCTACTCTTGTGGAACATTTTTAGAATGGAATTGTATTATTCCCAAACTCAAATATTTCATTCTCCCCTCTCAGGTCCAAGTTCTTTTCCTTTCTACCTGTCAAAAAGAAGGGCAATAATGACACTAAGAAGAGTGGTGTGGGATGGAAGGGATAGGATACCATCGAGAGGGACTCAGACAAACTTAAGAAGACCTTTGTGAACTTCATGAGGTTCAAAGAAGCCAAGTGCAAATGCCTGCACCTGGGTCAGGGCAATCCCTGATATTAATACAGGCTGGAGGATGAAGGGATTGAAAGTAGCCCTCTGGAAAAGGACTTGAGGGTTCTAGTGGATGAAAAGCTGGACATGAGCCAGCAATGTGTCCTCACAGCCCAAGAAAACAACTTTATCCTGGGCTACATCAAAAGAAGGGTGGCCAGCAGGTCAAGGAATGTGATTCTGCACCTCTAGTTTGCTCTGGTGAAACCCCACCTAGAGTACTGTGACCAGGTCTGGAATCAGCACAGGAAAGACATGGACCTGTTGAATCAGGACCAGAGTGCTACAAAAGCTATCAGAGGGATGGAACAGCTCTCCTGTGAAGAGAGTTTGAGAGAGTTGAGGTTGTTCAGCCTGGAGAAAAGAAGGCTTCAGGGAGACCTTTTTATAGCCTTTCAGTACTTAAAGGGGGTTTATAAGAAATATGGAGACAGACTTTTTAGCAGGGCCTGTAGCAATAGGAGAAGGGCTATTGGTTTTAAACTAAAAGAGGGAAGATTCAGAGTAGATATAAGAAAGGACTTGTTTTACAGAGGATGGTGAAACACTGGAACAGGTTACCCAGAAAGATGGGCAAGGTTTCCAACCCTGGAAACATTCAAGGTCAAATTTGATGGGGCTCTGGGCAACCTGATCTAGTTGAAGATGTCCCTGTTTATTGTAGGGGTACTTGGACTATAAAGCCTTTAAAGGTCCATTCCAACCCAAACCATTCTATGATTCTGTGTACCACTGCCTGAAGAACTGACAGTGTGAGTACCAAGTGACAAGCTGCCAATTATGAGCTATGTGAGCCACATGAGGACCATCCAATTGGTCTAATTTCTGGAGATCCTTTGCTTTCACCTTCAGAGGAAAACAGTGGGAAAAAATATCAGGAAGCGGGGCAGTTTGTACACCAAGGTCTACCACAGGTGGTGTAAGGGATAAGCTACCAAAGCACAAACCTAAGCTGATGCCATGTGTAGCTCATCTGGACTGGAAGCAGCAGTCACCTCAGCCCCAGTCAGTCTGGAGAAAAAGTGTTCTTCTAAGGAATTAAAAGCTTACAAAGTTAGCTGGACATTTTTATTTTTTTTTCATTCTGATGGGCATGTAATATGTTTAAATTTACTGTAGAGACCATCTTGACATGCAGTGGCAATCACTGAACTCTCTAGTCACCAAGTGTCATGTCACACTGAGTGCACTTTATTCTAGGTAACACAAAAAAAATGTCTGAATCAATTCCAGAAGTTTGACTTTATAAATCTCTGTGAAAAACACCTGCCAATTTTCTCCATATTGATACTTCTGAAAAACTGGGCTGATATGAACCTAATGTGCAGGAACTATCCATTTGCTGAGGTATGATGCTAACAAGGAATAAAGTGATGATATCACGCATACAGGAGAGATCAGGAATTAACTATGTTAAAAGCCTTTTCTTCAATTTTTTCACAAGACAAGGTTATGTAAAGATACATAGAAGAGAAAAATTCAACTATTTGAATAATAAGCAAGACTTCACTAAACCAAACCAAACCAAACCAAACCAAACCAAACCAAAGAAACCATAAGTCTTTAGAATCAATCAAACCTATGTATTGATTTCATTCATTGCCTTGTTTCTGACATAATCCTGTTGACATTCAGAGCCTACAAGATAGTGTGTCTAAGAAAAACAAAATTGTTTGAATGGCGATACTGTTGAGAATTAAGCAATTCAGACTAATATGCTTTGCTTTTATGTGTGTCCACAGAGGACTAGATATAAGGAAGAATTTTTTTACAATGACAGTGGTGAAACACTGGAACAGGTTGCCCAGAAAGGTCGTAGATACCCCATCTCTGGAAACTTTCAAGGTCAGGCTGGACAGGGCTCTGAGCAACCTGATTTAGTTGAAGATGTCTCTGCTTATGGCAGGGGGAGTTCGACTAGATGACCTTTAATGGTCCTGATCATTCCAAACTATTCTATGATTCTATGATTCATAATTCTTATGAAATACAACAGGACAAGGCAACTAGACTTTCCTGTGAAAGGTAAATTTTACTTAAGTGGGACACATTAGAATCACAGAATCACAGAAGAGTTGAGGTTGGAAGGAATCTCTGGGAGTCACAGAAGCATAAAATCATAGAATGGTATAGGTTGGAAGGGACCTTAAAGATCATCCAGTTCCAACACCCCTGCCATGAGCAGGGACACCTTCCACTAGACCACATTTCTCAGAGCCTCATCCAGCCTGGCCTTAAACACTCCCAGGGAGGGGCATCCACAGCTTCTCTGGACAACCTGTTCCAGTGTCTCACCACCCTCACAGTAAATAATTTCTTCCTATATCTGATCTAAATCTATTCTTGTCCAGTTTAAAGCCATTAACCCTTGTTCTGTCACTAACAGCCTTTGTAAAAAGTCCCTCCCCAGACTTCCTGTAGGCCTCTTCAGGTACTGCAAGGTCATTGTAAGGTCTACCTAAAGCCTTCTCTTCTCCAGGCTGAACAGCCCAAACTCTCTCAGCCTGTCCTTGTAGGAGAGGTGCTCCAGTCCTTTGATCATCCTTGTGGTTCTTCTCTGGAATCCCTCCAGCAGGTCCACATCCTTCTTATGTTGAGGGCCCTAGAACTGGACACAGTACTCCAGGCAAAGCCTCACCAGAGCAGAATAGAGGGGTAGAATCACCTCCCTCAATCTGCTGGCCGCACTTCTCTTGATGCAGCCCAGGATACAGTTGGTCTTCTGGGCTGTGAGAGTACATTGCTGGCTCATATTGAGCTTCTAATTCACTAATACCCCAAGCCCTTCTCCTCAGGGCTGCTGCCAATCCATTCTCTGTCCAGCCTGTATTTGTGCTTGGGTTTGCCCTGACCCAGGTGCACAACCTTGCATTTGGCCTTGTTGAACTTCATGAGGGTAGCACAGGCCCACCTCTCAAGCCTGTCAAGGTCCCTCTGGATGGCATCCCTTCCCTCCAGTGTGCTGACTGAACAACACAGCTTGGTGTCATCAGCAAACTTACTGAGGGTGCACTCAATCCCACTGTCCATGTTTCTGACAAGTCATCTTGTCTAATCTCCCTGCTCAAGCAGAGTCACCAACAGCCATTTGCCCAGCACCATGCCCAGACAGCAAACTTTGGTTAGGAATAAAACACATAGTCTACTTAGTCATCTAGGGCTTCTTATGGTCAACATCTACAGAGCATCATGACTCCATGGCGTACTGGAAAGTCAGATCAAGCTCCAGATTTAGGACATCTGTGCTTAGTCTACACTACAGCCTGTTTCAAAACATGAATTAGATGTGTAATATTGACTACAATCAGTGAAGACCTACTCAAAAGAGTTTAAAGACCTAGTCAGCAGACTCTGTAAAATTATCAGCTTTCGGATTGGATCTCTAAACTCTACCAATTGTCATGACTGGATGTCCACAGAGACACTAAGGACACTTGTGGACACTTATATTGCAAAGAAATTTCAATGTCCAAGTTCAGGGTTGAATTACAGACCTTCTCTTCAAGAAGTTTTAAGTTATTGTAGTTCACTAAATAGTTTGTTTTTTTTTTCCCTATTTTGATACCTTTTGCAGTGTGAAGTCAATATCTGTTCTCTAATTGGGAAAAGAAAGGTCTTCATAATAATGACTATTTAAAAAAAAATGTATTTGAAAATAATCCAGTTGCAAAAGAAAAGAATCTTCTAAAGATAAACAAATACACCCATGAGTAACAGAATGAACTAAGCCGTTACTTGTGAATTCACAGTTTGAATATGAAATTGATGCTTAATACTGAAGTTTTTTTCTCCACTAGTTGACATACTCCCCCTTACCAAAATTTCATTAGTTTAAAGTAGCTCTTTTGTGACCTCTGTCACTGTTAAATTTGTCTAAAATTAGTAGTAGTTATTGGGTAAAAAAAGAATAACATGACTGCATGAGTCCATTTAAGAAACTAAAGTAACAAATGAACTCAATAATGTAAATTTCAGCTTCTACTATCAAACCCGTCTCAAAAAGTTCTTGACTTTCTCCTCTTTGCAGTGGTAAAAAATAACTATCTCTTTTTCCTTTTTGTATCTCCCCCTCATTGGCATTCTTGTTTTCCAGTGCTGTAGAAGACAAGGTGAAGTCCTTCAGTTTTCCCATAGAGAAAATGAGAAATTGAAACAAGCAAGCAGGTGGTCTCTGTCTCACAGACTGCAGCTGTAGACTGGTTGAAAAGAGCTGTCTTCATCCTTGGCCTCTTATGGCCTGAATACGTCTGGCAACAAATTTCCTCTGGTTGCTCTTACACTCTTAAATGGACTTGGGGAATCTGTTCTCCTGCAGGGACATATCAATGGAAAGGTTTTGCTATGCTGCTGTTCTAGGACAATACTCAAAAAAAAAAAAAAACAGAAAGAAAGCTGACAACAAACAATAACTGAGTTGCATAAATACTGTAAAAACAGCTTTTTGGAAATGACAGTAACATGGTGGTACCTAATACCTTCAAAAGTTATTTTCCTGTCAGTCGACATGAGTTTGGATTGCTCTTGCAAATGACCTGATATCTGTGTTCCTGGATGCACATCTAACCTCAGTGACATTCATTCCCTAGGAAAATTTAGTTTGCTTCAGTGAAATGAAAGAAATCACTAATTGAGTTTTTAAACTGTAAAGCAAATGAGTCATACAAATTCTAGCTTTTCACCAACTAAGGAGTGACTTGAAAAGAAAATGAAAAGGTGATGACAATGGGGTTGTAATGATTTAAAATCTTTAGAAGTCTTTCAGATTTTTTTTTCATCATGAGCATTATGATGTTGTATTCCCTAAAAGCCTATTTGTCTTGAACTAAAAGGAAAGATTTTCCTATAAGTCAGGGGATGAGTGTTTTGGTTTTTTCCTTTTCTTTTTTTTTTTTTTTTTTTAATTCCATAAGCTATAAGACAAAGAAAGATAGTTTTCTCATTTCCTCAGAAAAGATAAAACTGAGATAGTGTCCCCCAAGGCATGTTGAAGAAATAGAGACAGAAATTTAGGGCAAAGTATTGTCAGGTTACAAAGCAAGATAGCAGTCAATGTACAATTATCTTTTGGTTAAAATTGTCTGCTGACCTGGATATTGTCAAATGGGTTTTGATAGTTGAAGGTGACTGACAATTACTATTGCATAGTTTACGTTCATTATTTCAGATTAAAGTGTTTGAGGTGGTACAATTCTGTAAATGAATCATTGAAGAAGAGTGGGTTTTGGTTCCATGATGAAGGTATTTAGCAATTTTATTACCTTCGTGCAGTAGTAAAAGGGTAAAAGTTAATCATTAAAGCCAGTATGAATTTACATAGCACAGGACTTTGAGGTGCAGGAAAAGAATCACAGAATCATAGAAATATTGACCTTTGGAGGTCATCTGGTCCAGCTGCCAGTTCAGAGATGAACTGCTGTACTGGGTCTGGCTTGGATGGAGTTAATTTTCCTCATAATAGTCTATACAGTTCTGTAATTTACATTTGTGGCTACAACAGTGTTGATAAGACATCAATGTTCTGGTGCTTCCACAGCATCGAGGTTATCTCTCCACCTACCCTCTCAACCCTCAAAAGCTGGTAGGCTGGCGGTGGGCAAGAGGTTGGGGAGGGATATGGGACCAAACTGACAGAAGGAACATTACAGGTCATATGATATGCTCAGAAATAAAAGCTGAGGAAAAGGAAGTAGGGGAGGAATTCACGGTTATGGCAGTTGTCTCCCAAATCAACTCCTACATATATTGAGGCCCTGCTTCCCAGGAAGTGGCTGGACATCTGCCTGCTGATGGGTAATACTGAATAAATTCCCCTTTCTGCTTTGCTTACATGGACAACTTTTGCTTTCCTTACTAAACTGCCTTTATTATAACCCACAAGTTTGTCCATCTTATTTTCTCCTCTTGTCCTATTGAGAAGAGGGAGTGAGAGAGTGACTGGGTGTGCATCTGGCAGACAGCCAAGGTCAACCTGCCACAGCAGCCACCAATGCTAGATCAGATCAGCCTTGGCTTTGTCAGCCAATGCATGAAAACCTCCCAGGATGGAAATTTCACCACCTCTCTGAGTAACCTGTTCCTGGGCTGCACAAGACTCCTACAGTATTTTCTCTTTTTATATTGTCTATTACTACCAAAACCAATCTTTCTATAACATCTTCATAACTACCCTTACTTGTATCAAACACATAGGGCATGGCTGAAAGTACAAATGTCCACAGACCGTACTGCTTCTGTAGTTTGTGTTATTCCTAAGAACTTGTCTCCTCATTAAAAATGAAAGCACTACTAGTTCCCTTTTATAGATATAGCAGAACAAGATTAATGTCTAGATCAAAAGAGGAACTTGTGATGCTTAGTGCTGTAATGTCCAAAAGTTAAAGATCCTTCTCAGTGTAGAAATTAAAATTAAAGCCAAGCATTCCCTACCTAGTGAATGGAAAATTTTCAGGCCTATAGGAATAGGATCCACAATAAGCAGCTAGCAGCTGCTTGTTGAAGTACAATACATACTTATGAAGAAGGGAAAAATAATATATGCTTAGGTCTTCTGAAGAGCAGAGCAAACCATAAAGTGAATAAAGTATTTGATTTCACATGGTCTAGAATTGTTGGTGTAACAGTCTGCCCTGAGAAGTATATTCAGTCTAGTGCTCTTCTCCGATATGTAGATGGCTCTGGACCATCTGGCATCCAGACACGAGCTGGAGCACATCTATCAATTCAAAGCATGAATGGAGGAAATCATACTTGTCAGTATACATTAGTAATGTTCTATGTCTCACATAAGTATAAATTTAGGTTCTGTGTCAAAGTGAATTCTGTCAAAACACACTTCCTTGCTCATTTCTTTGAACATGCATCTCTCAGTCTTCTCTCCTAAGAGATTTGCTGTTACTGTTGCTGAAGTCTCTATTTTATATGCACCCTAATAGTTACAGCATTTGCCAAAGAAGCTTGAAAGACTTCTTCAAGCCAGAACTCTTATTTACAAAGGTGTCTCTGTGGATTGAAAATGCAACATCTATGGCAGCTGGATGCAAACAGCCAAGTGAAATAATTTCTTGTTAGTCTAGTGGCCTAGGTAGGCAAAAGGAAGTCCAAGCTAAGTTTCTGTTCTTGGAAAACTGGTATATTTTACTTTACACAATCAACAATTAAGGAAAATATATATTATTTTAATCTCACTGTAGATGACTTACAGCAGTCAGAAAGATTCTGGCATCCTCTTAGCCCTGACTGTGTAATAATAATATATTTTTCAGTGAGTCTAGTTGCAGTTGGTGTTGCATTTCCAAGGGAAATCCCAAAATGTTTTTAAGAAAATTAATACATACAGTTATAACAAAGGAGGTGGGAGGGGGAGGGGGGGAAATGCCTCTAAACTATAAAAAGAGAAACACTTTTTAATTTTTTCATTTGTTTTTGGGGTGTCCCAACACTAAAATAACTGTCTTATGTGTCCCCTCAGAAAAGGTGTGAAGCAATGAGAGATTTGTGCACAGAGCTACAGTGCAAAAGCTTATAATGAAATGGGTGGAATGATGGAATGACTATTTAAAATGTTTCAAAGAGTTTCATGTGCCTTGTATTTAACCTTATTTCAGTTGTCTCACCAGACAGTAAGCACTTGTAATAAGAATACTTACAGAAGATCATGGAAACCTGGACCACAGTAGTTATTTAAGCAAATAGAAAAGGAAGTGGAAGTTTGGATTTCAAATTAATTGATTCTTTCTTTTTTTTTTTCTTTTTTTTCTTTAAAAAAAAATAAAAAAAGGTTGTTCGAGGGTGTTAAACACTGGTCTGGAGTTATTGGTCCCTCATGGAAACATTGAATTAAATTCTCCTTTTAACTCTACAACAATGAAGAGAAAAGCTGATGTATAGATGTAATTCAGAGCACAGTTTAAACTATTCTGTGAAGGAGACACACAGGTGAAAAGTTATAGTGTCAGCATTACTCATGGGAATAGTCCAGGCCTTGAATGATTTATGAAGCAAATAAACTAAACTCTTGGATTAATTTTAAGCATCTTCATCCCCTATTTAAAAGAGTTTTTTCATAATATTTAACCTAAGTGTTTATGTGCTTGCTTGTTTTTTTGGTGTTACTGAATCTTCTCCACTCTGAATCCAGCACTATTTGGATCAGTGGGTACCTTTTACTGACTTTCTCAGGATTAATGGTAGTTTTATTAAAACAAAGTTTCTCATTTCTATGGTCAAATATACCTTTATAAAGGTAGCACTATACTCTCAATAGATGAAGTGACAGTACAATATTTCTTGGTTTTTAGTTTGCATTTCATTTGGCAATAGTATCTGGCACTTGGCAAGCACTGGATTTTGCACCTGGGACACACACACACAGACTGGGGAATGAGAGGCTGGAGAGCAGCCCTGCAGAGAGGGACCTGGGGGTTCTGATCGATGGCAAGTTGAACATGAGCCGACAGTGTGCCTTGGCTGCCAAGAGGGACAACCGTGTCCTGGGGTGCATCCAGTACGGCATTGTGAGCAGGTCGAGGGAGGGGATCGGGATCGTCCCGTTCTGCTCTGCACTGGTGAGGCCTCATCTCAAGTACTGGGTGCAGTTTTGGGTGCCACAGGATAAAAAGGATATAAAGCTACTGGAGAGTGTCCAGAGGACACTAAAGTGGTGAAGAGCTTAGAAGGGAGGCCATATGAGAAGAGGCTGAAGTTGCTTGGTTTGTTTAGCCTGGAGAAGACTGAGAGGAGATCTCATTGCAGTCTAGAATTTCCCCACAAGGGGAAGAGGAGAGGCAGGTACTGATCTCTTCTTTCTGCTGACCAACAATAGGACCAGAGGAAATGGCCAGGGTAGGTTTAGTTTGGCCATTAGGAAAAGGTTCTTCACCCAGAGGGTGGTGGAGCACTGGAACAGGCTCACCGGGGAGGTGGTCATGGCACCAAGCTTGACAATATTCAAGAAGCATTTGGACAACACCTTCAGACACATGGTCTGAATACTGGGATTGTCTTATCCTAGGACAAGAGTTGGACTCGATGACCCTTGTGTGTCCCTTCTAACTCACAACATTAACTGGTTCTATGATTGCCTAGGAATATTTAAATACATGTCCAAACATGGGAGTCTTGAACATGAACCATGAAAAGAATAAACTTAATGAGAAGTCTGCTCTGCAGCCTCTGATTACTACACCTATGTTTGGCTCTGCAGAAGCTTTTTTGTCTCACACTGACTTCTCTGTGAAAGTAATTGCTCCCCTGAGCTTGACAGCAGCTTTTAGAAACAATAAGCTCTGGGGATACAATCCTCATGTCTCTGAAATAAAATGTTTCCCTCTGAGCTTCCCTTTTTTAAAAAGATCAGGAGCTTTTTAAAGATTTTTTTTTTTTCTTTAAATTGTAATTCTTTGTTCTATCTGTGATTTAAGTAAGGGAATACATAGGCAATCTATAAAAGCATGTCTGCCAGCATGAGCTGTCACAGCTGTTTCATGAACTCATCTGGCATAGCACATGTTTGGGAGGCCTAGGGACATACCACAGTTAGAGTCCCATTTAAGGTATTGTGCTAATTGACATGTACCTCTCTTAATTAAAGTAGGTCTGGGGCCATTTTCAGCGGTCTATGTGTGCACAGAAAACACTGCTTCTGGAGCACACCTGCAAATCCACCTAATTGTACATATCAAGATGAAAACCTGCTCAACTGATGTCAGCTGGAGCTAAGTTTAATTATTCTCCCTTCTCTTTATTTTGTGTCTTGACTGGAGAGAAGTATAGATAAAACAATGAAGGCAAGGAACTCTTCTCATGGCTAGAGTAAAAGGATTGCAGTTCTGTGGGTCACATTATAAAGGAGGACTCATAGTCCCACATAATCATTACCTTTCTTTATCTATACCTATTGCATTGTATCAGCAAACAGTGTCCACTGGGGCAGGGAATAAGAGCCTTCAGCTATTCTCCTGCATAGAAAATGCTGTGCTGGTATTGCTAAGTCACATGTCAGGTACGATCATTTTACAGAAAAGTGAATGTATTTGAGCTTACAAAGGTCAAGGGACTAGTTGTATTTTTAAAATTTTCTCTGACCCTGATGTCCAATAAATAACCTTTACTAAAGGGAGCTTAGTGCTGGGGACTTTGTGAACAGGTCTGTCAGTTGTGTTGAATTAAACCATGAAGGTCTGAGCCATACACTATTTCCTGAGCTGCAGCTGATCCTACAAAAATTCATTTCACTTTGTACCATAATTCAGCCACAGTTTGTATTCACAGAGTTTAAAGACTGGTGCTCATAGCAGGTGGGTTGGTAAGCACACTTTCAAATGTGCTCCTTTTTTTTAAATTTTTTTTTTTTGGTATTAAATATCTTACATTGCTTAAATAGGGGGTGTTCATGGATTAATAATTTGTACCTACATCAACCTTTTATTTAATTAATCGCTTCATTAATTTACTTTCTTTCCCTTAGAAAAATGTTTAATTTGCTGCTGAATTTTACTGAGATGTTTGACTTTTTTTCTGGGTAAGAACTAAATAAAGAATCTCAAAAGACTTTTAGGTTTTGGCTTTTTTTTTTTTAAGCTCATGCTATTTCTGAATATTTGTATGAATCTTTTGCCTATACCTTTATCTTCCTGGTATGATATTAGTGGTATTTCATCCTTTCTATCAGAAGTGATATGCATCTTAAAAGTTCCTGTCACATTGTGTTAACGGTTGTGGTATGTGTCTGTCTCCTACATTTTTGAAACATTCTTAGATAGCCCATAATGTTTTATTTTTTGTTGTTTCACACATGGTGTGTTGCAATAAACTCAAAACCACAACCACATAGAACTACCTCAGAACAACCATGTGTCTACTAAAGTATAATTCATTTACTTCCTGAAAAGTAAGAAAGTTAAAAAAAAAAAATCCTGGAAATAAACAGGAAAATATAGAGATAATTATGAATATTTTCTCTATTTCCATGAACAAAAGATTTTCCAAAAAGATCTATTGATTACTAACCTTTCTGAATTCTCAAATTTGGTATCATAAGGTCAAAATTTTAACACATGAAAAGTTCAGGGAAGCAGTGGTTGCATCCTCACATCTACCACAGTCACTGGGTAGCACAGCGTGCTAATGATATCACCATTTACTGCTAGAAATATATTTTCTTCTTTTCATAAGCATGATGTGAAGTAATTTTTCTAGTTAATGAGTTGCATACCACTGTATAGCAATCTATATGATACAGATGGGAAATATTGCCGTGACATGTGAAATGCAGCTTAAGATCTTTGGTTTGACAGAAAAAACAACGGTGTGATGTGGAGTTTATCCAGAGCCTATTGCAGCAAAAATATTGGTCTGCAGCTGCCAGAGAAATTTTAGCTGCACTTGGCATTAGGCAGCACTCGCTCCTGCTCAAGCTCCTGGCAGTTTCTTTAAAGATGTTTTGGGGTATTTATTCCCTCAAAGGTGTCTGCACCACTGTAATATTTATACTTACTTTACGGGCAAATCTATCTACTTGAGGATTTCAGTTCCCTTCTGTCCTAGTTTTACTAGGATAGAGTTAATTTTCTTCTCAGTAGTTAGAATAGCTGTGTTTTGGTTTCAGTACAAGACTTGTTATGAGAAGAACATTGATAAAATTATTAAGTTTATTAGTTACTGCTGGACCTCAAGCCCATCATGTTTGGCTGGTTCACAGCTGCATTAGGACTGGGAGGAAGAAGAGCAGTGAATAGCAAAACCCAGAACTGGCATTTGGATGTTCCAGTGAAATATTCCATATTATATCATGTCATGTTTAGTATATTATCTGGGGCTAACTGGAAAGGGGGCAGGGGATTTGTGCTGGTTTTCACTAGGGCTTTCGCTCCTCCAGGATTGCAGTTTTGGTTCGGGATTGTCGATCCTTTGGGATTGTTATCTGGGAACGGACTGGGCTTAGTCAGTGGGTGGTGAGCAGTTGCACTGGATTATCACTCATTTGTATATTTTATTACTGTTATCATTATCACTACTATTTTAATATGAGGGTTTTTTAGGTTTTCTTTTATTTCTATTATTAAACTGTTCTTATCTCAACCTACAAGCATCCTAATCCTTACCCCCAGTCCTCTCCCCTATCCCCTGGTGTTGGAGGGGAAGTGGGTAAACAGCTGTGTTAGCTGCTAGCCAAGGGCTAGCCCAGCGAAACTATCACACATCCTCAGTTTAGCTCCTCCTCTCAAGGATGGGCAGTCTTCAAGATGAATAAATTTATTAGGCATCACCTAAACTTAGGGCTCCACATAGAAGTCTGTAAAGAGTGACTAACCCACAAATCATAGAATCATAGAATGGTTAGGGTTGGAAGGGACCTTAAACATCATCTAGTTCCAATCCCTCTGCCATGAACAGGGACACCTTCCACTAGACAAAGTTGCTCAAAGCCTCATCCAATCTGGCCTTAAACACTTCCAGGGAGGGGGCATCCACAGCTTCCTTGGGTAACCTTTTCCAATGTCTCACCACCCTCACAGGAAATAATTTCTTCCTAATATCTAATATAAATCTACCCTCTTCCAGTTTAAAGCCATTACCCCTTGTTCTATCACTACCTTCCCTTGTCAAAAATCTCTCCCCAGCTTTCTTGTAGTCCCCCTTCAGGTATTGGAAGGCCACTATAAGATCTCCCCTGAGCCTGCTCTTTCCAGGCTGAACAGCCCCAATTGTCTCAGCCTGCCCTCACAGGAGAGGTGCTCCAGCCCTCGGATCATCCTCGTGGCCCTCCTCTGGACTCATTCTAACAGGTCCATGTCTTTCTTGTGCTGGGAACTCCAGAACTGGACACAGTACTCCAGGTGGGGCTTTACAAGAGTGGAGTAGAGGGGGACAATCACTTCCCTTGACCTGCTGGCCACACTTCTCTTGATGTAGCCCAGGATATGGTCGGCCTTCAACCACATCAATACACAGGACTATCTTGACCTTGTTGAATAACCCGATACTCCTCCAGTTGTATTACTTGGGAATGAGGCCCATTTTTTTGTAAGAAGCAGCATAGTTCTGCAGGTGGCTCTAGACCTGAAACATAAACTAGCCTGGAGTCCATCAGCACTCTGCTGCAAGCTCTCCTTTAGTAGTTTTCCCAGATTTCTACAATTTAAAGATCTCATCCCCTGGGAATAGCCTTTCAGTGTTGTCATTTGAATTCTTTTTATTTTTCTTCATTTTTTCTCACGTTTGCCTTTTGTTTGCAAAACAGGCACAGCTTTGCTGAATCATGTCCCTCCACTTTCCCTGTTTTTCAAAGCTGATTTTAAAGAGATCTGTGCAGTTATCCTTGCTGGCCTTCCCTCAGGCTGTATGCCTTGGGTACTTACAGGTTATTACATTTGGGTCACTCCTATTCAGCCCCATAGTCAGCTACCTTTGTCAAACATGGGCTGTTTAATTAATTCCCTAATCCCAGCTGAAGCCTCACTACCATATACTATACACTGAATACTAAACAACCTGAGATTGACTTGGTGTCTGGTATATTACTAGCTCTTTGAAGAGACCACACATTATTCATTTTCTATAACGATGAGAGCTGTGGTAGAAAAGCACTTCAGATATATTTAAGAGACTACATATCCCTCCCCTGTCATCCTGCTAGCTTCTGTTTATCAGTATTTCTTTATCACAGTTACATATAATTTACATTAAGCAGAAATTACTTGCAGAAAATAATAATGTATAAAAGTTACGGAAATGCCTCCAGATAAAGCATATATAGCAGTAGGTAATAAGTAAATCAAGCTGATCGTCAATACAGTAGAAAAAATACTGATCCTGTCTTTTTCTCCTACATGGAGAAAAAGAAGGAAATAATCTTAAGAAATGAACACAAAAGAAATATGAATGCTAACTGTAATGTAAATATTCAAGGAGACTTCAAGGGCTAGGAACTGAAAACCCAGCCAACTCCCTATCCTAATTCAGATTTGAAATGTTGAAAGTAAACTGGGCATTATCCTAAAATGTTCTCTTTAAAACAGTCTACACAATGAAAAAGTCTTGTCTGGTAATATTTACAGTCAGAATGAGCAGTGGTGGCATAATTTTTAATGAATTCCCTGGGAGAAGAAGAGTGAAAAAACAGCTTCTAACCAATACATATTGTTTGATGAATGGCAACATATTTCCAGAGAACCTCAAAATTTTGTGGGAAAATGCAGTCAGAATATATTTAGCTCATGAAACAAAACAATCTTGCATGGTTTGATAAAATAGCAATAACAGTATAATTGGCATTCAAGGAAAAGGAGTCTGATTTCTTCAGTGGCAGCCTTATCAACCCAACCTCACCTAGCTACCCTTAGCTGTAGCAAGTGCAATGTATACTTATTACTATTAAAAGTGCAATATGCACACAGTAATTGTAAGTGCAGCATATAGCAATTTTCTGTCTGAGATTTATGTTAAAGCTTCTTATTTACAAAGGTATTTTCTCTTCTTTTTTTTTTTTTTTTTCCTTTGTTCTCATTTATTTTATCATTGAACACTATTCCAAACCAACTCAAAGTGAGGCTATTGGAATATGTAATGTTTAACTTTGTCTGCTGTGCAATTACACACTGTTGTCCCCTCTCGGACCCACACTAGGGGTCCAAATTAAAACACTGGAAGACTTTCCATTAATGTCAGTGCATTTCTGGCTCATGCAGGCAGCTTTTTGACTACATTTTCTGGCACTAAAAGTGTAGCCAGAGGTTTTCTCTATCAGAAAGGATCATTTAAATGTTTTTTAGAGAGAGAACATCAGTTACTAATAAATGTATTCCTTTTCCCCTTTTCTTTGTTCATTCCTCCGAGCAATAAAATAAAAGGAACAGATGTATAATTTGGCAGGTTTTCCAGATTCTTTTTTTTTTTCCTCCTAACTGAAATATTAAACAGTGGCTACTGTATTCAATGTTTTTCTGTTACATCAGTTTCACTAAGAATCCTAATTTCTGAGCTGCGTGCACTGTGAATATTACAAATAGAAGGGAGATTCTGGACACCTGGGCATCTGATTTTTATTCAGAAATTTGTAACTATTTACAGGGTAGGCACCTATATTTGAGCTTGTCATTGAGTCTTACTTTACAGTTCGTGGTGAGATAGATCTATTTTAGGGTGTGATTCACCTCAAAATAAAGTAAACATCTGAAATAAGTTAGATGGATCGGGTCATAAAATATCTATTTCTCTCATAGCAGCAACTAGTAAATGCTTTTACTAGTCTCTCTCTCCTCAAACATCGCTTTCATACTTAAGGTTCTAATTTTATTTGAATTTAATCCTGAACATAATATTCTGAATATAAATAATATAATATCCTGTGTATGATAGAATGTCCTATATATATTATAATAGTCTGAACATAATGTAGTATCTGTGGTATTTTTATAGTAACTATAGAATTATCAGGATATTCAATAAAATGGGACTGAATCCAAAGTTCTGTTTGGTTGACAGGTGTGGTGGTTTGGGTAGATTCACCCTTTTTGCTTGCAGCTTGCAGCCAAACACAGCCTGCTCTATCACCCTCCCCCTTCCCTCGCCCAGGGAGTAGGGGAGATAATTGGAAAGAAAAAGGCAAGGAGACTCATGGGTTGAGATAAAAACTATTTACTAATTAAAATAAAATTATAATTATAACAACAGTGATAACAGAATTATATAAATGAGTGATACACAGTGTTCACCGCCCGCTGACGGATGCCCAGCCTATGCCAACTAACTATCCCGGAGCAGAGACAGTCCCAAAACCGAAACCCCGGAAGAGTGAGCCAGAGTGTTCCCTGAGAGAATGCCCCATCTTCCGGTCAACTCTGGTGAATATACTGACATGAGGTGATATGATCTGGAATATTTCATTGGCACACCCAAATGCCAGTTTTGGGTTTTGCTATTCATTACGGTTCTCCCTCCCAGTCCTAATGCAGCTGTGAACCAGCCAAACACGGTGGCCTTGAGCTCCAGCAGCAACTAATACCAGTACTGTTATAAAAGTTCTCATAATAAGTCTGAACTGAAACACTGAAACTAAAATACTAAAATAAACTAAATTACTAAAAAGAAAATTAACTCTATCTTAAAAAAACCAGGACAACAGGACTCTCTGCTCTATTCTTCAGTCTTGGGGGATGTGTCTTACTATCTGATTTTAGACACCATGAGGTCCCTAAGGGGCCTAAATACAAGGGATTTAAGTACCTAAGTGTCAAAGGACCCTAGTTCAGATTCCATTCTCCATAAGCTCCCCTAGTTAGGAAAATCAAGTTATTCAAATAGTGAAGAACTTAGAAAACTACAATAAAACTCAGCTAGAGCCGAAGTGGTCTGGAACCTGGTTTTGATGCAAATGGCCCTAAGAGACTAGAATGCCTCTCTACACATGATTAGAAATCCCCTAAAATCTGTTCATGTCAGCACTTATCTCAAAATGAAACATAAGTGAGATCCAGAAACTTTTTCAGAAGAACTACGTAAGTTGCTTGTTGTGGCAGCTAACAGATTAGTGTCTGAAGGGCTGGAAATTTAGTATTTTACAACAGGGACATTGTGAACAGTTGTAATCATAGCCAAACAATTGCCCCTTCCCAGCAGTACACAGTACATAACAAAATTGGCATCAAACATCATCCTCCCTCAGAATACAGTCAAAGCATTGTGACAGGACAAGAGGAAATGGCCTCACGTTGCACCAGGGGAGGTTTAAATTGGATATTAGGAAAAATTTCCTCACCAGAATGGTTATTAAACATCGGAACATGCTGCCCAAGGAAGTGATTGAGACACAATTGCTGGAAGTATTTAAAAGACATGTAGGGACATGGTTTAGTGCTGGGCTTGGTAGTGTTAGGTTAATGGTTGGACTCAATGACCTTAAGGATCTTTTCCAACCTAAATGATTCTATGATTTGCCTAAACAAAGAATTAAGCTAAGGTTTGCTTGAATAAAAAATAGAATTACATAATCACAGGACTGAAGTGGGAAAGGATGTCTGGAGGCAGTCTAATACATTTCCCCAAAGCAGGCTGCTCAGGACACTGTCCTGTTTTTAGTATCTCCAAGGATGGAGACTCCACAGTCTCTCTGGATAACCTGTTTCAGTGGTTTTTTGCATTTCAGTTTGTGCCCATTTCCTCTTTTGCCATTCATTGAGCACCACTAAGAACAGTCTAGCTTCATTTTCTTCACTCTCTCCATCAGATATTTACACACTAATGAGATCTCCCTGAGCTCTCTTCTCCAGGCTGAATAATCTCAGCTCTCTCAGAGGTGAGATGCTCCAAGACTTCCATATTGTGCTTCAGCACTGGGAACAGCACTCTAGATGTGTCTCACCAGGGCTGAGTAGAAAGCAAGGATTACATTCCTTGACCTGCTAACAACATCCTTCCTAAAGAAGTCCAGGAGTCTTCTTTGCTATAAGAACACATTGTTGGTTAAGGGTCAATTTTATGTCTACCAGGCTCTCCAGGTCCTTTTCTGCAGAGCTCCTTCCCTTAGCCCTTCCTGGGTCACAGAGCTTATTCCTCTCTGGATGCAGGACTTGACATTTCCCTTTTGTTGAACTTTATGAGATTCCTTTCTCTGAAAAGTTCCATCCTCTTGAGGTCCCATTGAATGACAACACAAGCAGCTGGTGACTCAGACAATCCTCCTAGTTTTGTGTCATCTGCAAATGACTGCTCACATAAGTGCAAATACCAGTCCAATTCTTTATGCTTTCTGGCTTTTCTATTGAAATTGTTTGGTACCACAAATTTCTGGACTAGCTATGGCATGCATCACATATCATCCAAGTGATATGTGATGCATGCAGAAGGGATTTTTCTGTTAACTTCATGACAAGAACACAGCAAGCTAGGATTTCAAACTATTATTGCAATTAACTTATTTGTGAGGGTAAAATAATGAAATTAAATAAATGCTTTTATTTCTAAGGCAAGTTGAGAACAGAAAGAAGCCAAATGAATTGTAACAACTTTCAAACTGCTGAAGCACATCATAGCAACTACAGAGAAAAGCTCCTAGGAGAATGCAAGGGTCTTAAATGCTACAGTGATCAGCACTTGATGGTAATGAAATTAAAGATCGCTGTTGCAGTGCAGAAAATCATTCTTACTGTAGTATAAGAAATGTAATACAAGAAACTCAGATGGAAATCTGGAAATATAAGTATTAAAATGATACAATTAGGTCTTCTTTATTATTTATTTTCCATGAAAAAACATTTCCAGTTTCAAAGCCAAGTGCATTCTAAATTCAGAGTATTGGAATTAAAGAATGATTTTTTGAAAACTCCAAGGGCTTAGAGAAATATTTGAGATAACAGTGGCTACAGATGCAATAAAATTAATGAAAAAGCTTAACAGGAATGGATCCTGGCTGTAGCTCATGTTACATTTCAAAGACTGCATTTAGATTTCCTTTGTAACACTAGAAATTATTGCAAGTAAAGTAATACTCCAATAAATCCCAAAGAGAGTTCCTATTTGTGGCAGTTATCTGTGGATAGAAGAATGAAAGCGGAAAGAGAGAGTTTGGTGAATCCTCATTATATGATAAAAAGTTGTATGCGGGAGAAAATCATAAACATTGTGATTAATAGTGATTCATTCTTGTGTCAATGATGAGATGGGATGGGATGATGATGAAGAAGACAACACAGATCAAAAGAAGTCAGTTAGAAAGCATGCCTTGTTTCCAGGATACAACTTGATGCAGTACAAAATATCTTTCCTCATGCAGTTTCCAGGCATGCTTTTCTGACTGTCACCCCTGCTTCCTGGCAGAAATTGCATCTCTTCTCCTGTACAGTTTCAGATGCTGGTGTGACCACCACCTGTTCTCGATCCGAGAAGTATCTTTGTGGACATTGCTTATATTGGATTAGTTACATAAGATCTATAATTCATACCACAAGACATGGCTAGCAGAGAAAAGAATAATAATCATAAAAAGACTTCTCTTTGAACTGACATATTTAAGATACCTGGAGGTTTTTAAAATTTCATTTAATGTCAAAAGAAATAGACTATTTTTTTCTCACAAATATATGCAAAACTACTATTTTTTACATGTTTCTATAAGAACAAAGAAAAAAAAAAAGCATATTAGATCCTACATTTGAAAGCAAGGAATAAGATGGCGAAAACTTTTCTTGATTAATGTGTGGAGAGAATACTTGCAGTGACAGTGGAGATGTGAGGTCTTGTGCCAGGTTGGGAAAACTGAAAGTGGAAATATTCTCATGAAATCAGGAAGATAGTCGAGATAATTTTTTTTTTTAAAGATATAATTTCCATATTATTATTATTATTATTATTATTATTATTATTATTATTATTATTATTATTATTATTATATTTCAGTAGTTGTAGGTACAATGTAACAGACAGTGACAAGCAGTTTGTATTCTTTAGTGAGGACTCAGTGATTGAATATAATTTCCGTATTTTTAATATTGTACATTATCCAAAGTCTTTTCTGCAGTAATGGAAGAGGGTATGTACAATACAAGAGAATGTACAAGTGAGTTTTTTCCCGGTAATTTCAGAACAGGGTTTAGCAGGCAGCCTGGAGACAATTGCCTATTTACAAAGAGGTTGTTTTCACAGGTTACTGTTAGGATAAACCTTCTTTTGGTTGTTGACTTAATAATCTATCAATGCTTCTCTGTATCAAGGTTGTAAGTAAGGGAAAATATTTCTGTTCAGATGTTTTGCATTGAGCAATTCACCTTAGACTACAAATCAGGTAGTATACTGATGAAAGGTGGGTTTCTTCCTCTACAGATATTCTGTTCAGTGAATATTATTCTCAAAGTTGTCACAAGGAAGAGGAAGTTGAGGAAGGGCACTTCTTTGGTTGTAGGAAAATTATTTTAGACAGACACCAGATAATACTCCTATAAATTAATTTTTACTAGTATGAAAATGGACTACTTTTCTGTCTGAAATGCAGGCCTTTAGAAAAGACAAATAATCCCAGCTGCCTGAGCAGTTGTTTGGATGGGTTGTTCAGCAGCATTCACAAACTCCTTGTGTGCTGTCTCCTGTAAAATCCCTGCTTGCTGTGATCTGTGAATAGTTTGCACTGTATCAGAGGGAGCTTATACATTATCTCAGGGCTATAGATTTCAAATGAGAAAGGCTAAAAAGAGAGCCTTATGAGACACAGTGTGAAGTGCTACAGTCCTTCCTTGCATTTAGCTTCATACCTCCAAGAGCAGAAAGCACCACTGGCCTCCACTTTACTTCATGGTCTGCTGTGACAGACGAGTATTTATTCTAGTACACTTTATCAGTTATTCTACCTGATCTGAACACTGGACATAATCTGTAATGGAAAAGATGCCAAAGGCTGCTGTTTTCCCTCCTTCTGTGCATAAAGTTGGAAGAGGTTGCTCCTGCTTGTAGAAAGCTAGCTCTTATCTAGCCTTTCAAAAGCAAGTTGCTCATTGTAAAATTCTCATTCCTTTAATATGACCCCCTGCTAAATGTTATGATTTTGTGTATTTCTTCTTTGATATTTGCTATTGTATTTACTGCTTACACTGAATACTGTGGGTTTAACAGCTACAGTGTTTTGAATTTGATTATCACACCAGTGAGTGGTTGACAATAACATAATGTACTGATGTGTTATTTAGAAGCAAAGGAAACAAATATTAAATTGCTAGTAAAGAAACAAGTTTACTCAGCTTGGTGACTATAGTCACCAAGGTGAAGATATGGTGCTCTACCAGTGTGAGAGAAGGCACATGTGCAAAATGTCACTTTTTAATTAATATGCATAGTGTACACTGAAATATATTTTCTGTTGGGATACTACCAACACCAATACCCTTTCAAAAATTAACACTAAATTACATGTTTCTACTCAGAAAGAACAATGGTAGCCTTTGTTAGCCTTTCAGTATTTCCCACAGCAAAACCAAAAGCAAGCTAATACTAAATGATATCACTAATTGAGATGGTTGTAGGTGGGTTTTAGATCTGTTGGGACATTCTGTGCATGAAGTGCTCTGTAGGCTAACAAAACAAGGCAAAGGGATGCAGTAAGAAATCTCTCCTTCTGTATTTCTAGGAAGTAATTTCTTGTGCATTTCTGGCACCAAGGCATTGGCTAAGCAACCATAAACATGTTGTTATCAGTATCCCCTGGGGTTCTTTTGGGGCTGTTCTTTTATGGCTTTTGTTTTACTTTTTTCTTTCCAACTGTATTGACAGATTGAAATCTGTCTCCCCATCAACCTGGTGCTATTACATAATTTTCTCCCTTTTTTATTTCTATTAGAACAGTTATCAAAATAGCACTCTATAAGCAATTTTGTTTCCTCCTTGCCACACCAGGAGCCATCTGCTATGCTTGCTTCCCTAAGGACTGCTCAGAATTGAAACTCTCAGACGTCCTCCACTCTGCAACCTATTAAGATCTGTAGGATAAATGGCATAATCTACCCACCATAAAAATTGAAACATTACAGCTCCTCTACTTGTATCTGATGAATATAATTTTGAGGAAAACCTGTCTTAAACTTTGGGGTTGTTCAGCCTGGAGAAAAGATGGCTCCAGGAAGACCTCATTGTGGCCTTTCAATACTTAAAGGGGGCTTGTAAAAAAGATGGGGATGGACTTTTTAGCAAGGCCTTTAGCAATAGGACAAGGGGTAATGGTTTTAAACCTAAAGAGGGGAGATTTAGACCAGATATAAGGAAAAAATTGTTGTGGTAGAAGCCCCATCACTGGAAACATTCAAGCTCAGGTTACACAGGGCTCTGAGCAACCTGATCTAGTTGAAGATGTCCCTGCTCACTGCAGGGGGGTTGGACTAGATGGACTTTGAAGGTCCCTTCCAACCCAAACCATTCTAGGATGTTTTGAAACTCATCATATACCTTGGTTTGCAACATGTGTCTATGCTGTCTGTCCCAGACTGGCACACAGTGACCACTCCTTGTTGCAAGGCAGCATTGCTAGCTCATGGTCAGTTTGATGTCTACCAGAGCCTCCAGATCCTTCTCTGCAGAGCTGATTTCCAGTGGGGAGGTCCCCAGCACATATTGATGTATGGAGTTGTTCCTCCCCAGGGACAAGACTTTGCATTTCCCTTTGTTGAACTTAGTGATGTTCCTCTCTACGAAGTGATGTGCCTCCACTTTGTGCTGGTGATCACAAGGCCCGGCCATTTCAACATTTTTCAATCTGCCCCACTGTCCACTTATCTAACTTGTACTTTGTCAGCTTGTCTGTGAAGATATTAAGTATTGCCATAGCACATCATAAACTAATGATGAAAAGGAAAGTGCAGGTTAATAATGTAACACAAAGTCAACGTAAAAACTCCCAATGCAAATTAGAAGCTGTTTGTCTATCTGGCTGTACTGAAAAATGAAACTAGATAGGAAGTTCAAATACAATCATCCTCACTGAAGTTTGCTTTCAGGAATCTGGAACCAACCTTCAGAGTTTATAATGGAATAGACAAGCTTCTGTCTAATTATATATATATATATATATATATATATATATATATATATATATATATACACATATAAAAGAGAAAGGACTTAAGTTTTATAAAGAATTTGTAATAGAGAAAATTCATGGGCACAAAACTATAAGAGGTAACAGCACAGTTCAAAGGGCAAATGTTAACAAATATCCAAAACTAGCATATATACTAATAATACATAATGAAACATTCTTATTTTAAGTAGATTTGTGGCAGTCTGCAATACAGTTGAGAAACAAAAAAAGACACATGGTGTATAAGGTTAAGCCTTAATATTGGATCAGGCTGTTGATTTGTGGTTGTTGTTTAAAACCTACCTATAAATGGTTTCCAGTTCCAATTGGTTGATAATGAAGAAATTTTATCCTTTCTCACTGTAGACTGTGTTGGATAATTGAATTACCATAGGACATTGATTTAATGTACATTTCCATAAGCTTTGTTTTAAATGTCCTCAGATATCAATTACTACTAAAATAAAACTAAGCATCTGTATATTTTTTGACCTTTTGATACTGCAAAGCAGTAGAATAATAGATTACATTTTTAGCACATGATTAAACTGGTTTTGTTTCACCTCTCCTAAAGGATAGATTCCTAGAAAGATTTTCTGTTGCCTTGTTTTGTCTTGCTTCATCTCTTCTGCTCTCGGCTCATCTCTATTGGTGATATGTTCTCACAGACCTTTATTTGGTCTTTTCTACATATTCAGAGCTTCTTCTTTAATCTAGGGTCTGCTCCAAAAAATAAAGATGTAAAATGTAGAAATTATTTAAAATTTTAGGTTCTGAATATGAAACCTCTGATTTTGAAAGCTGCTATGCCAGTGCTGTCAAATCCTGGGAAACTTCATATGCCATAAGAATTTCTAACATTTCTGGAACTGTATTCTGGAAGGGTCAGCAGAAATAACAATAATTTCACAGCCTAGGCAAAGTGAGAGCTCAGATCTCAGCTCATTTTTTGAATTAATGATGTTATAGAAATCAGATCCTTTATTTCCTTTAGGAGTTTTGATTTTCTAGATGTTCTCAAAGTCTTAATGCAGTTATAGGTTTGGCACCTTCATAAAATGTGTTCTCAGTCACCAGTCTCTTTCCAAATGGCTCAAGGATCACAAATCAAAATGTTGTGATAGCTGCCTTGTGGTTAGAAAACTCTGTAGGTCTTTGAAAGAGGAAAAATTAACCCATTGCTCTTTGTGAAAGAACTCACATTCAATTCCTCTTCAATATATCTGCCTCTTTTAAACTAAACATCTTAAGTTTCCATCAGTATATTAAATGCTGAATGTCTACAGGATAGAGACTTTTGCCACAATGAGAACTTCGAGGTACAAGCTGCACAGTATAATACAGAAATAACCAGATTTCCTGTTTTGTGTTCCTCATCCATTGATTCAAATACAGAGTTGCCTGAAAAGAGAGTTGTGTCTAATTGGATAGCAGGGCACTTTGAAGTACCAGTAGGGATTCCAGTATGAGCATTAAGCTGTGTAGAAACAGTTTTGATATCTTTATTTGGGACTGCATTATTTCACAAAAGGACTTCTCAAGTTTGTAACAAGTCTTGAGATTAATGACCATTTCTCATCCTGAATGGAAAAAAAAACACCAACAACAAAGAAGCAAAAAACCCCCACCAAAACCAAAACCAAAACAAGCCCCCAAACCCCAAAGACCCTCTAAATTCCACTAAGCTCCCCAAAACCAATCAATCAACCAAACAAAACTCCAAGCAAAGTTAAGAACTACTATAGCATTCTCATTTTCAGTTTTCATGTTTACTTTTCCATAAAGAATAGCATTTCATTTTCAAAGCAGTTCTGATTCTCTTTGAAAGTCAAATTCAAATGGTCTGTGTTTACCAAATTTGATTCTTGCCTAAGATATAGATTTTTATAAACAAGAATAGAAGTTTCATTAATGGTCCCTGTAATGCCGTGCTGATTTGTGAGACATTAGCTGTTCATTTTTACTTCAGAAAAGCAAATTAAATAAACCATGTAAGCTTAAGAGACTGGGAATGGTTAAAAGATATTCTGAGTTACAGGTTGGTTTAGAAACTCCCAGGCTCAAAGTGTGACTATTTATTTTGATATCATCAGGAAAAGTAGAGGACAACGTAAATTATTTCGAGTAAATGTCAAATAGATAACACTTTTGCCTAGGCATAAATAACTAGAGAATGAAGAATTTGCAGATTGTGTCTCCTTATTAGTATTTATGCTTTTAGGCTCATCATTTTTGTAGTTTAGAAGGATAATTATTTTAGTTATTATTGCTCTGAGGATTAGTTGCTTCTTTTTTTTTTTTATGTGGAACAGTTAGAAGAACTGATGCACATACTTGCCTATGAGAAAAATTGAAACAGTGAAATGCTTGAGTATCCGACATAGTTATGCCTTATAAAAAAATAAACAAATAGTGCTAAACAACTTTTTTCATCAGCAAGAAATCAGTAATTTGGAAACGAGAAAATTGTGTTTTTATGGTCCTGGAATCTCTAAACCACTGTTAGACAAAATTGTCATGTGTGATGATGTACATTTAGTAGAAAAATAAAGACAAATGTTACTCTGTAAATAGAGGTAGTAATTAAAAATGGAATAAAGGTCTTTGACAAGGCATAGCAATCAGTTTTCATAACTCCTTTTCTAAAGTAGTTTCAGGTGAATACAAATCATCCACAGCAGAAATGTGACATTTCATTTACACATGTGATCTTACGCTGTTTACCATACACAGATTGTATATAGTAGGATTAATCAAATATTCTCATTAATAAATAATCTAATTAATCTAGACTTCAGGCTAACAGGAAATTATTTTCAAATTGATTCCAATTTCTGTAAATGTAGTTGTTATTAGATATTTTCCACAACATTCATGGAAGTTTATTTGTTTGAATTACTGTGATCTGTTTGCTTCGCTTATTCGTGATTCATTAGCTAAGCTCTGTGACTGTTGTTTGGTTTTGTTATACTTACTGAAGGGATTTGCAGGCTGAATAAATAAAAATACTATTGTGTGATATATAGCACTTTGTGATGCCAAACATCTGTATCCTTGGATGAAAAAGACAATTCATTTTGTGTCCATCAAACACTTTTCAGTGAAACTTCTAGTACATTCAAGTCTTTCAGGAAATGGAACTGCAGTATCAGAATGAATAACTCAGGCCAGAAGGGTCATCAGGATGCTTCTAGTCCAACCAGCCTCCTTCTCACAACAAGGTCTACTATAAGGTCAGACCAGGCATCTCAAGGCTTTATCCAGTGCAGTCTTGAACACCTCCAAGGTACTTCAACAACTTCAACCTCCCTACAGTCATTGTGAGCTGCTGTTAGTTCCCCCTGAAGTAATCTCTGCTCCAGGCTGAAAAAGCTCAACTCCCCCAGCCTCTCCTTACAGGGCAAGTTCTCCAGCCCTCACTATCTCAGTGGTCTCTCCTGAACTCTGTCCACTTTACCAATGTCTTTCTTGTACTGGAGTCACAAAACTGGACACAGTATCTAAGTATGGTCTAAAGAGAGAAGAGTAGAGGGGTATATCTTCCCTGGATCTCCTGGTTCTGCCCTTGTTCCTGTAGTTGAGTGTACTATTAGCCTTTTTGCTATTAGTGTCCCTGTAGGACCGTGCTCAGCTTTGCCACCCAACAGGACCCTCAGGGTCTTTTCCATAGAGCTCCTCTCCAGATAAGCAGTGCCCAGCCTGTGCTGTTGCAGGGGCTTATCCTTCCAAGGTGAAAAACTTTGCATTTGTTCTTAAGTTTAATCAGGTTCTTGCTGGCCCATTCTGTCAGCCTCTCTAGGATATCCTTGAATGGTTCCCTGAAGTCTGATGCCATCTGCAAATTTGATGTGCGCTCCATCTCCTCCTTCAGGTCTTTGACAAAATTAAACAGGACAGTTTCACTACCAACCCATGTGGTAACACACTTGTCCCCAGGTAGAGAATGAGCCATTGACCATCATCCTGTGAGCCCTATCATGCAAACATTTTTTGTCCATCCAGTTGTCCACCAATACAGACTATTACAGCCCAACTTAGATACAACAATAATGTGGGAGACAGTGATGAAAGCCTTGTTAAAACTGGGATAAATAGCAACCCCCTAATACGCAAATCCTCATCAGCTTTTCCTTCTTCATGTCCTAATAATATGCTTCAAGGGTAGTCATTTCATAATCTTTCTGGGACTAAAGTGAGACTGAGCAAGCTATAGTTCCATGGATTGTCCTTTTGGCTTTCTTTGAAACTGGGAACAACATTTGTATTTTTCCAGCTGTCAGGCTTGTCCTTGTTTTGTAATGTGTAATGTTTTGGTTACTAACAGGAAATCATGTCATTTCCAGTATAAACTGAGTAATCTCCTGTACTTCTTGATGCATCTATATTTCTTTCCTCAGACCTCTCTATAAAAAAAAAATCACTTGTCTCACTTGTTTCACAGTTAAAATTCAAATTTGGTCTTGATATATGAGGAACTAATAAGAACTGCATTGTCTTAGAGTAGCAAACTGACAATTTAATGATAGTTGGAAGTGTGTAGGTGAACCCGAACTCCTAGTTGAGCATTGAGATGAAGCTGTCTCCTGCATTGAGATTTTACTCCTCTGTATGAGTTGCACTTTCCTGTCTTCATGATCTTCCACTAAAGGTCAGCTTGCTGTCTTCCATTGTGTATGCTGTCAGTCTCACTGACCTGGTACTCAACAGCCAGCAACAGGTGGTAGTGGAACCGTGGTGTAGGAGAGCAGCTGTGACAATGTGCAAATCAAGATTCCTCCTAAAAGGCATAATCCCCTTGACTGAAGCCTAGCTTGTCCCTTCCTGTGATGTGGGGCCAAGTGTGTGGATTCCCATCCAAATCATTGCACCATGGATAGACATAAACCAACATGAGTTCCTTGTCCTGTGGCTTAGCATAGATTTTGGGCTGGCAGACAAAAGCTGAAAGGTCAGTGTACACTCTTTTTTTTGGGTGTGAATGTCTTTTTTTTAAAATAAGGATATTTACAAATACACCGACATACCGTAAGCATTCAGGTAAGTATACATCTGAACATCTCAAAGCTAGGTTATATAGTTGTTTGTGTTCAAAGACTTCACTGAACTGGTCTCTTGGCACTCTGAATACCTTTACCTGTTTACTGGGTGCTTGGCCATGCCTCTCAAAGAATGTATTTTTAAAGCAGTTTTCAATAGCCTCTCTAGTACCTAGTTTATGTAAGTACATATATGAGCACATTCTTGGCTGTATGCTGCGTCTTGGTTAATGTATTGGACATAAACCTGGGCAGTTCTAAAGTATACAATGTAAGCTCCTAGGACTTGAGATGAAATTCCCTGGCTTAAACCGTGAGCAGTCACAGATGATGACTAATAACAGATACTCAATATTGGATTAATAGATCTTGTCTCTTTGCTAGAGTAGAAATACATTAGCATGGGGGCAGTATTCTGTTATACAAGCTACCGATTACACACTGGGATCTAGGGTCTATAAATGTAATAGCACTATCATAACTGCACGTGTTAAAATATGTTTTAAACACAATATATAGCTAATTCCACCTTTCCACACTGTTTTGTTTTGTTTTGCGTTTTTTTGGTCAGGAGATGCAGTATAAAATTGTTATAAAGCATTACACTAGTTAGCAAATAGTGAAAGAAAGACCTTTTGGTTATCAGGCAACTGACATAGGATGTGTGAGTAATTTATTTACAGAGTTGTTATCTCATTGCTTTGCTCTCCCTGCCCCACCATTACACATCTCACTTTCAATTAGGATTATTAGTGTGATTCAGAGGTACACCACGAGACTAAATGCATTACATATTTTTCAGATACTGAGTAAACAGGTATCATATAAGTAGCCTGGATAGAAATGTTGCAGGATTGATGCATGTGTCAACAAACCAGGACTTTTTAAACACAGGAGTTCAAACAAGCCAATTTCCTATCAAAACTGTACTTTTTAAAGAACATAAAATTTAGTATTGTATTTTCCCTTCATATTCACCTTAGGATTATCATTATTTTAGTATTGACTTAGATCTTAGACATAACAATTTTCCATCTGGTGAATTATTTCCTATATTATACCATCTTTAACTGGAAACTTTACTTTAGGCTTTCTGAGGTGAAAATTCTTTCTAAATGTTCTAAGTGGGCAGAAGTCCATGGAGTAATAAAATATAAAAAAGTACTGACAATTTATACATGCTGTTAATTCCACTGATTGTGTCCAAATTCCAAAAGCAGCCCCTGGGTATTACATTTAAACATTATCCCCTTTGCAATACTCTGCTTTGAGAAAAGAATATGTCAGGAGTTGCTCAGACTGGTGACTGTAAGGTTACAAATAGCTGTCAGCAAGGTCTAAAATTATTATCTTTCCTCGGTGAAACTGGGAACACAGAACAAGTTGGGCAGCAAAGTAAAATGTCGACATAATCAGCTACAGCAGTAAGGAAAGTAAAATGTGTGCTGCTGCATTACTACCATGTGAGAGAACGTCAGCATAAATGAAAATGTTTAAACAAGTGAACAAATCTGAAGCAGAAATCCTACACTAAAGAAAACCAGTACCCTCGTCTAGGTCTTCAGCTAGCTTAATTTATTTACTTTGGATAAGGCTAAAATTTAGCGTGTGTGTTGGTGCATGCACATGTATATATGTTAAATATAAATAAAATAACAATACTCATTAGTTCTGTATTATAAATTTTGATAAACTGGAACATGTGGCACATACCTTGGTACGTAGCAGTTGTATTCACTTGTAGCTGGTTATTCACTGCTTGTGAGTACCAGTAGACTCACAGTACTTAATTTGGACGACTAGAGGGCAAAGAATGGCAAATTTCATTGAATTGTATGCAATCAGATTTGCCTCCAAAGGGAAGGGAAGGGAAGGGAAGGGAAGGGAAGGGAAGGGAAGGGAAGGGAAGGGAAGGGAAGGGAAGGGAAGGGAAGGGAAGGGAAGGGAAGGGAAGGGAAGGGAAGGGAAGGGAAGGGAAGGGAAGGGAAGGGAAGGGAAGGGAAGGGAAGGGAAGGGAAGGGAAGGGAAGGGAAGGGAAGGGAAGGGAAGGGAAGGGAAGGGAAGGGAAGGGAAGGGAAGGGAAGGGAAGGGTGATTAAATTAAGGATGGAGCAGATGGAGACTGCCTGCCAATACTGCTGGAGTGTGAAAATGATAAAGATCTGAGGGAGAGAGCAATATAGCAAAGAAGAGGGGATCACTGAGTTAATGGGGAGCAGCCTACAAGGAGAAGGATACTGGAAGGATAACTACGATAGTTTAAAGGGTCCAGAGTTGTGTTAGTTTTGATTCTAAGAAGCAATTATTGTACAGTCTGACCACAAAGAAAACACAGGCCGATGAAAAGCAGTTTACAAACATATTTTAAATAAAAACACCAGAGAAGTACATAATGATGACTTCTGTTGACCAAATGGCATATTAAAGGCTACAAAATCAGATTTGTCATCATATTTGATATGACTGAACTCAGTGTGACTGACTATGACTGAGTAAATATTTGGTTTTCTTTACAAAACATTCACGATTTCTGCCCTATGGAAGTTGCATTAGTAATTTTTTACCACTTAAACACATTCTCTGCCCTTCTTTACCCTATAATCAAATACAGAGAGATGTAATCATCTAGAAAAAAATTAATTAACCCAACTATGAATTTCAAAATTCTTATAGTAGAAAAATACATTACCACCAATATCTGATGATGCAGTTAAGGAGAATCCAAAATCTTTTCTATATAACATTGCAGCACAGATCACTAAGCAACATTTTAAAAAATATTAGTTAGGCCTTCAACAAGGACAAATAAACATTTTGCAGCAGATCCCTTTTAGCCATATGTATTTATAATCTTAGCTCTATACAAACACAAAGAAATTAAATTAAAACATAACCTACAAAAACAGAAGCTGATCCAAATTATATTTACTTTATGCAAAGAGTTTGTACATAGATGGTTGCTTTAGCTCAGCTGTATAGTAACTTAGATCATGATAACCTGACTGTGTGAGAGATCAGTTTGTCCTGAACTTATTTAGCTACTTTTGAAAATTAGTGAAAATTTTAACTAGAACTTATAGAAGCATAGTTTCTTGTGAAAGTTCATGTCTGTTAAATACACGTGAAAACATGAATTTAGGAAATGAGTCACAGTCACCCTGATGGGGTTATTACTGCAAAAAAAAATGGGAATTGTTATTTGACCCTGAGGCTACCTAGTGTAGCACAGCCTGTGTCCATAGAGCTAAACTAAGTAGTTGTCTTCAGACTGCCTGTTGCAGACTGCAAATCATGTTTAGCCACTGCATTTAAGACTAGGTCAAAACAACACCAGAGACTGGGCTAATAGTTCAGCCCTCTAGGAATCCTGACCTGAGTAGTTTAGGATGCCAAGTCTGTACTGTTTCAAAAACATTCCATTTGCTAGTATAAATACTGCCACTTTTTCTAAAATATGGCCTTAGATATAAAACTATCACAGTCATAAGGGAACCAAATTCTAAAGTTTGTTTGTTTGTTGGTTTGTTTTTTTTCTTTTGAGAATAATCTAGGTTTATAGACTCATTCTTTCCTGAGGGACTACCCTTGCTAACAGAATAACAAGGCTACTCTAGTGATCCCAGCTGTAACATTAATATGGATTTAGGATAGCGGCATTTTGTTAATCAGCCAACCTAGTACATGATAATGGGGTAACCAACTATATAATGTTGCTTAGGGCACTTGTCCATAACCATGACAGTTTCCCTAGCCATTCCCTGGTAAATCAAAACCCATTTGTCAGCAATAAGAGAAAATCTGGTAAACAAGCAGAGATAAGCTACAGCAATATTCAGCCAAGTCCTCAGCAAGGGTAAGTGTCAAAAAAACAGAGAACACAACTGCTTGCTTGTGTAAATAACCTGATTAGTCCTTGTGCCACCTTTTCACAAGGTATATTTCAGACAAATACTGATCATAAGCATGAGGTTTTCCAGAACTACTTTCATGAGACATATTTAATCTACTGTAATTCTTTTTTTCATTGAAAAATTAGAAAAAAGTATTAAATTGGTTTAGTATGTGATTACTTTGACCACAACCCTCATACTTTACGAACATAGTTTTGTGGAGAGTAATCACAAGTTTTTGGATATCTGACATGTGGCTCACTGGAATTCCAACGCAAACTTTAAGGAAGGAATTTTTTTATTACTATGATTGAAGAAATTAAAACACAACTCACAGTTAAAAAAAAACAAAAAACAAAAAACAAAACAACTTCGTCAAACACCTTCCAGTGTTTGCAGTCCCTGCAGAATAGGAAAAGAATATATAAACCACATCTTGTGCTGGAACTTAAATTTGCCCTTTTTTATTTTACTTGATTTACTATACTGTTTACATAAGTGTCCAGCTGTGTTGTGCTGTATTGCCAAGTACTGACAAGTCATCTTCAGGTATTGCCCAAAAACTGGATGTTAACTAATCTCTGGGCATTACTCCAGGCAATACTTAGTTGAAATATCACAGAAAACAGGAATGTTATCAGCCAATTTCTTTCTTTCAGTTTTTATCTGCAGACTATATCTGACTCAGTTTCATGCACAAAAAAAGAACTTGTTTTATTTCTTATGTCATGCACATTTCTACTTTCATGTGCATCTTTCAGTTGGTGAAAAATCACCTGGGACCATGTGTGGATGAAAGAGCCCATCTACTCAGATGAGTAATAGCAACTGTTTTGAATTTCAGCTATTAAAAGAAAAGCAGTGAGTAAAACTGACCATTATCATTACTTGGATAATAGTAATAATAAATTATTGTGGACTTAAGGGTGTTATTTGAACTGTCTAGTATATCTTCATTTTGAAAATCACAAAACTTTGTTGAAAGGAAATAAAATTTTCAGGTTTCTTTGATGTATTGATGAAGGGCTGACACCACGTCCACAATTTTTTTCTGAACTCAGGATTTCACCATACATATTTCCTATGAAAACAAATCTGGATAAATTGCACTTGTGAGTTACAGAAAGTGTTTAATCTTAATTTACAGTGCAGTAAAACTCAGGGAATTTTCGTCAAGGTTAAAAGGTTCATAAATCTACCTGTGGACAAATTTCTCGTAGCATGGTTAGCTGTCTGTCTGTGTACAAAAAGAAAACCTTTAGCTAATGAAATTGTCAAAGGCCACTGTCATTAAACATTTCATAAAATCTACATTAATAGCCTGCACTCTATTTTAAAATACCATTGTATCATATTATCCTTGCTTTGACAGGGCATGTTCAGCATTTCATAGGGGAAAAAAATATTAAAAAAGTAGAAACTGCACTGAAGAAAATGTAAGTACAAAATAATAAGTATCATCAATTCAGAATAGCTGTTGCTACCCTTTTGTATCATCATGAGGTCAAACTCATTCGTTATTAGAGTGTGTTCTTCAACTTCTGTCTTACTATTTTGATTCCTCTGAGGTGCTGGGTAAGTAGACAACATAAGACACTCTTGCTATATTCCCTATAGTCAATCTTTACCATTTGGTTTGTCAAATTATTATGTCTAGAGAACTAATCTCTAGATGCAAAGCTACAAGCCTGCAAGGATTTAAAGTACAAGCTGGAATCTATGTGCATTAGTATTACTACTTATCTGGGACATGACTGCACAAAGATAAATAAAATTCCATGTCCTTGGATAGGCTCAGACTACTTCTCTCAGTTACCGGATCCCTTTCAAAATACCTATTTAACTCGGATGAGTTAATGAATAAATGAGTGACTAGGTGATCCGTTTGCACTGCTAATTGCTTGCCTGGTGTCTGAAGTTTTATCTTTAATATCTCTTAATTGCAAGAAAGCTAGTATCCCTTTGAGAGGGATGACTAATGCCTATTAGAAATATTTTAATGAATTTCTGAATTGCTGGGGAAGGTGTCATAGTTCAATGGTAGCTTTTTGCTCACACAGCTGTCTGTGGAACATTTTAGGTGTACTATTATCTATTAAGCTCACAGTGGGTAACAGCATAGTGCTAAGTTTATTTGCTGGCTTTGCAGGAGATTGAAGCTCAATTTTCTGTTCTGTTGGACTCTTATTACAAAATTAAACATGGTTCTTCTAGAAATGAGCCATAGCTACCAAACTGGTTTGGAATCTGGCTTGTCTTTTGGAAAGTTTTCTTTCAGAATTTACTGAGTGTTCAGAAACTGAAAGCTCATAAAGTTTAGCAAGAGAAAAATATTCCTTTTAGTTTCCATTGTACTGACTTTTAAAATAAACTAAGACTACAATTAAGATTCCATTCCTAAGCCAGCTTATATTTGCACTATTTCCTGCACCCAGGTCCAAGTAGAAGTGTCCTAGATGTCAAACCTGTGACATGCTCTACGGTCACAGTTAGATTCGATCACAAGAAAAAGTGTGTGCTTTTCTCTTTACTGACTCTGAATAACCCCAGACTTAGGTTAATTGCTCTCAAAACTCCAATCTGAAGTGAACTTCTCATTCCTCTTTCTTACATGATCTTTTTAAAAGAATTGCTAAGGCAGTGTTACTGAATGGATTGATTTAACATCGAAACACATAATTAAGTGGTCATTTGTCTATAACATGTCAGTAACAATTGTGTAAAGGTCAGTCTCTTAGGTAGCCAGCAGAACTGGTGTCTGCATGACATGACATCACCAAAATCTAGTGAGATTGTTGTATCAATTGAAAGGAAGAAAAAGGAAAGGTAGGATTATTATGCAGTCATCTGGTGTCAGTAACTCCAGGTCAGCAATCACAGTGCTATGTTACATCCTGTTTGATTCCTGAGAAAAGGGATCTTGATTTTAATTAGAGGTAAATGTTACCCTAATGCAAAGAAGAATACCTGGACATAAATTGGCTGAGCCTGAGGCTGTGTTGAGTTAGAGCCTGCATTGGAATAATAGCATGAGTTAAGGCAAAATACTACTATATGGAACAGTGATTCTTAGGAATGATGCACTGCCATAATGTGTAGAGGAAAATGAAATTCAAGCCATTCAATCATCTGATCCTTACATGTACTGAAAAGCAAACTGTAACTCTAAAAGCATATCAATCAAATATATTAATTGAAAAAGAACATAGCAGAGGAAAAAATATTTTATGAATTTTAGAAACTAGTTATTTCAGCAGAAATTTGATAATATAATTTTTGTGATGTAGCCCACAAGACCAATCACTTACAAATATAGTATAGATACCACAAATACACCATAGATACCACAAGTATACCATAGGTACAAAAGAATTTGAGTAAGACTGTAAAGTCTTATTCATGAACTTTTTTCTTCTCTTATTTCAAAGGATCTGAAGGTAAGAGCTGGCCAGTATTTTTCATTTCTGAATTAAAGTTAGAATTTTTTTTTTCTTCTGCTGTATCCAACAGTTTATTGCAATGTTCCAGCCCTATTTCCCAGATTTCTGCCTTTTCTCAGTTCTATGAAAAGAATTTAAAAGATGAAGCAAAGAGTCTCAGATGCTCCATAAAGGAAATAGGGTTGTTGTTGTTAGGTTTTTTTTTAAATAAGAGACAGTGAGGGTTTCTGATTCAAAGACTGAATAGCATCAAACTCAAGAAAAGTGTGCTTAAAAGAATACAATAATTAAAGCTGGAATAACTTCTTTCAGAAATCAGGAATGGACAGAAGGGAGGGGTAAGTCAAAGCTACATGCTGAGAAAGTAATTGTGAGAAGGAACGGGACACACAGGAAGGAATTGAGAAGAATGGAAATTATGTTGCTGAATAGCACTGTGTGTTGGGTTAACCCTGACCAGAGGCTAAATGCCCAACAAAGCCCACTCTATCACTCCCCCTCCTCAACTGGGCAGGGGGGAGAAAATTATAATGAAAAGCTTGTGGGTGGAGATAAGGACGGAGAGAGATCACTCACGTTACTGGCACGGGCAAAACAGACTCGACTTGGGGGAAAAAACAAATTTACTTTATTACCAATCAAAATCAGAGGATAAAGAGAAGTAAAAAAACAAATCTTAAAACATCTCCCCCATCCCTCCCTTCTTCCTGGGCTTAACTTCTCTCCCGATTTCCACCTCCTCCCCCCAGCGGCACAGGGGACAGGGAATGGGGTTGGGGTCAGTTCATCACACTTTGTTTCTGCCACTGCTTCCTCCTCAGAGGGAGGACTCCTTCCCCCGCACCAGTGTGGGGTCCCTCTCACGGGAGACAATTCTCCATAAACTTCTCCAACGCTAGTCCTTCCCATGACTGACAGCTCTTCACGGACTGCTTTAGCATGGGTCCATTCCATTCTCTGCTCCGGTGCCTGGAGCACCTCCTCCCCCTCCTTCTTCACTGACCTTGGTGTCTGCAAGGGTTGTTTCTCTTACATCTTCTCACTCCCCTCTCTAGCTGCAAAGTGTACAGCTTCTTTTTTTTCCCTCTCTTCTTTTTTTTTCTTAATTATGTTATCACAGAGGCGTTACTGATTGGCTCGGCCTTGGCCAGCGGTGGGTCCGTTCTTGTAGCCGGCTGGCATTGGCTGTGTCGGGTCAGACATGGGGGAAGCTTCTGGCAGCTTCTCTCACAGAAGCCACTCCCATGTCCCCCCACCCCACTGCCACCAAAAACTTGCCATGCAAATCCAATACACACTGAATTACTGCAAATGCTGATAAGAATTTGCACAGGACTTGATAAGGAAGAAGTAAGAGAGATAGCCTTGGAAGAGACCATTAAAAGCATTTTATCCTTGTGAGAATAGATATTTGGGTACAGGTAAACATACACTGATATCCTATAGAATTTGCCAATCATGAACTCTTCCTCCATCCACTTTTTAAAAAGCAGCATTTTCCCCCAATCTTTCCTCTCTACAGCAGTGAGACTAATAAAATGTTCTGAATAATCTTCAGTGCATTAGTACAAGCAAAAGCCAGACTAGCATAAAGAATCCTCCCACTTCCACTCCACTGAGAAAATCAGTTTTTAAAAGGTTTGCTCTTTCTCTCTCTTTGTATGTGTTTGTTTGTTAGAATTTTATTTCTTTTGGTGAAGTTAGCCCCTAGGTTCCTTCTGTTCTGCATAAAGCACACAGCATCAGCAATGAGGACACATGTTTTTTCTACCCACATGAGTTCAGCACTCTTAAATCTAATCACTAGTAATATCAGAAGGCTGATTTGAAACTACTGAGCAATTTGAAACTGACCTGAAGCTCAAGAGCTCTGCAGGCTTTTCATTAACAGTTTGTAGTAGAAGAGGTAGTAAGGCATTGCTCTTTCCACTCTGTATTGTAAGTCTAAGTTCTAGGGATGGAAAATTTATCACAGGTCTTGCTTAGAAGGCAGTGTCATATTCCTTTCAGAGAAAGTCCAGATGTAAATTCTTCTGTCTCTCAGAAGAGAATAAGCTTTCTTTATCACTGCAATATCAGTGACAGAAAGCAGAACACCTCTGCAGTTTACCTATAGTGTGCAGGTGAAGGCATTCTGGGAACCATCTGCTTGGGTTAAGTAAATCAGGATATCACATAATACTTCACAGTAGCTTCATATGTAGTATTTTCTTCATTATTTGGTTATAGATCTTTTCTTGTGTTGCTAATCTTATTCTGGGGAAAGTTTCTTTCTGAATCTGTGTTTTGGGGAAAATTTCCTCCTCTTATCTTCTTTTTCTGTTTTAACATCTTTCCTTCCCTTAGGCTATGGACTGTTTAGAGGATTTAGTCTCAGCAAGGTAAATAATCCCTTAACGATCTTCATGCTCATTTATTTCATGGACTCAGTTGAGACTGATAGCAAGGTTTATTTTCATTGGACTGATTTTCTTTATATGGACAGTTTTCTGCAGAAAGATGTATCAAATAGGTTTTTTCAATTAAACTGCCTAAGAACCTTCAAAATGTAACAAGTTTGAGGCACTGTTAATCTAGGTTAAAAATCGGTGATCTACAGCTGAAAGCTTAAACAACTACTGCTCATTAAACTTCAAAGCTTAAAATGGCTTCTAAGTTTCCATGAACTGTACTTTTAGTTACTTTTTACTTATTTTTGGTTTTAGAACCTATAACTTTAATTGAATGAGGCGACTTTATCACGTGTTGGATATCAGGAGAAGATGGATTGCATTCAGGCATAAATTATTGGGAATTAAGTATAAAAATTACTTTAAAATTCTATCATTCTGTGTATATAAAAATCATATTGTGACTGAGCCTATGTTACAGAATCTTTGTAAGTCATAAGGTCATCTTTATCTCAAGTTATAGAGAAATTAATTAATAAAGATGGGAATACAAATCAAGTGTAATTTGTTATTGAATAGTTAAACATTTTTTGTGTGTCTATGTGCTTACAATTAGTAAGAAAAATAAGTAATTGTGCATTATTTCTTACTTATTTTTTAACATTACTTGTGGTTTTGTACAGTAACTGCATTAAAATTCTTGCTTTTCAGACAAGTTCAGAGAAGAAAGGGAAAGAATATTCCTCAACAATGAAAGCATTATAAGCATTCTGCTGATGCATGACAATTTTAGGAAACAGACAAGAACATTATGATGTCACAAAGGATATAACTTTTTTGTTCTAAGTGGATTTATTATCCATGAAAGATACCAAACTGATGAAACTGAAAATTAAATTACTTTATTCATTGACATATATGCTTCAACACTGACCTGTAAAAGTTTTCTCAAGGGGAGGGAAATAGTCAGATATTCATTTTTGGCTAGACACTATAATCTTTGGTGAGTGCTATCTTACTGTAGAAGGGCTCCAATGGGACTAAATATAGTGAAAAACATCTGCTAGGGGTAGAAGAACCTTCCTTTTGACTGTGCCAGGTACATGAAGTCACAGAATCACACAGAACCACAGAACTGTAGGGGTTGGAAGGGACCTCTGGAGGTAAGCTAGTCCAGCCCCCTGCCAAAGCAGGTTCACCTAGGGCAAGTTGCACAGGAAAGCATCCAGGTGGGTTTTGAACATCTCCAGAGAAGAGACTTCACCACCTCTCTAGAGACTCCACAGCCTGCCCCAGAGCTCTGACACCCTCACAGTAAAGAAGTTTTTCCTCATGTTTAAGCAGAACCTCCTGTGTTCCAGCTTGTGTCCCTTGTCCTATCACTGGCCACCACTGAAAAGAGTCTGGTCCCATCCTCTTGACACCCGCCCTTTAGATATTTATAAACATTAATAAGGTCCCCTGTCAGTCTTCTCTTTTCTGTGCTACAAAATGTGGAGGTTATGCGTCCCATGAACGTTGAGGAAAATCTGTATCATGATAGGTTTTCTGGTTGACATATTCAAGATAAGGCTCTTATCCCCATGCAAGGTCCATTTTTTGGGCTAAATCTGGTTCAGATTTGAGACTGAGGTCCTTTCAGTAATCCTGACAGCTCTAGCAATAGACTGGAGAGGTTGCAGAGAAGTAAATTCCTTATATCCCAGCTGTCACTATAATGCCAAACCATATTTATTTAGACAGTTGTTGCATCAATCCTTCTCAATTGTATCTGCAATCAGAATAACAGGCAGTAAAATAATTATGTATTTATATTATTTCTCTCAAAGCCAGTGATGGGGTAAGTCATTATCAGTTCAATTCCATAAAAACTTCATCTTTCCATAGCTCATTTTCAGAAAAAGTTGGTATGATAGTCTTTTTACATAGAACACCATCCACACGCCTGATGGGAAAATCAGTGCTAAATGAGGTGTGACTTTTGTGAATGTGAGAGAGAATCTAAGAAAACAGTCAGATCAGGGGATTTTTTTTTAAATAATAGTCGTAAAGGGATGACAAAATAGAATCAGTTTGGATCAATCTGAAATACACTAATTTTTCTGGAAAAAAATACTCTCTTCTTGAAATTCTGCCTTTTATTCAAGCTAAGAAAGGCAAATTTTGAAGCAAAATGCAATGGTATGTCTAGTATTTTAAAGAATAGTTTTTTATCTTTACGAAAATATTGAAGGTTGCAGGATGACATCCATGCAAGAAGTAAGGAGACAGATGATTTTAACATCTTGGCAATAAATTGCAGGAGAAGTGAGATCTATCTCCTGATTTTAGACCACTGTGTGAATGTATTTCAGTCTTCTTCCACAATAATTATTTCTGCTTTAGTACTTACCTTAATTCTAGGCCCATATGATAGTGAATATCTGTGGTCAGATGAAATGTCAGATGCACACATGTTATTTACTCCCAGTTTTGACATTGTTTTCTAAGACCATGAAAGAGATCCTTGAGACAAAGATTCTTTACAATGTTCTGTACAAATGCTCCAGCAGGTGAAATTTTACTAAAGCCTCTATAAAAGTCAAACATCTCAATATATCTCTGTGTATGGTAATCGATTTATCTCTTAGTGAGTATATAAAAGGATTTCACCAAACAAGGGCAAAAGTAGAGCTGACTCTCTGCTGATTTTTGGCATTTTTTTTTCTTTTCTCTTGAGTGCCAGCATTAATTTTCAATAATTATCTACAACTGAACAAAACTTTATAATATATTTTTTTCTGCATTTCAACCTATTTCTGCCATACCACACACACTTTCATATGCCGTGCCTGACTATGTCTTCAACATAAGTATATTAATGCCCTTATCAACCCATGTAAATTACTAGTAGAGTTCTGAGTATGGCAATGTCTTGTTCACAGACCAGTTTTATTATTTCCTTCTTGATAAACACCCTATCTTATTTATATGGAGTAGCACAAAGCCAGAAATGACTCAAACCATCATACAAGGACAAGCAAAAATGAATTTTGCATCCAAAGAGGAGCAGCTCACCTGAGGGTCAGGAATGTGGAAGATGTATCTGACAGTAGCAAAAACTGCACAGGAACAAGAAGCAACCCAGGTGGAGAGAGAGGAGAGAGGGTGGCTGCACACAGCTGTACATGATGCTCAATTACACCTGTTTAATGCACTGTTTTGCGATAAGCTCAATATAGGTCAGGACTATTCTGCCTTTAGGTCCTGAAGAGGAAAATTGAGGTCAGGGTCTTGAAGCCACAAGGTTTCCACCTGGTTTTTGGCACCTGCTTCATTCTGTTTCCAGCTGCTTACAGGTGCTTTTGAGTAGGAGGCCAAACCTTATATGGCAATATGAGAATTAAGAGAGTAAGAACTCTATCCAAGTCAAGTAAGATTCACCTAAGTCACAACGTATATAACTGCCCAAGTGTGGTTCACTGGCCTTCAATAATAACTCTTTTAAACTATGTCCCTCGTGCCACCACAATGGACCCAGATGGCCTCTGGGATCTATGATTATATGCATATGCATCTTTAATGGTTTGCTGTGTTGAATAACAACATCTTTCCTTCATGTACTGCACATTATAACTAACTAAAACACAAGAAATTAAACCAGTCTTACTTTTCTATGTTGTGGACTGTTTTCTCCTTTTTTTATAGCATCTTCGTCTACTGCAAACTCTTTGCTATTGTAATATAACAATAACGTGGTCATATCAATTTGATTTCAACTGACAGTTGTATTTTCTTATGAATAGTCAGCAGTCTTGACTCATGTTACTTTTTCTTTCATCTTTCCTACAATAATGATGAAAGAATAGTGCACTCCTGCAAGACTGCAGGTTAAACCTGTAAATGTATAAAGCTAGAAAAATAATCTGTATATATGTCAGACTGCTGACACTTTGCTCATACATTTAATGAAATAGTCACCAAAACACACTGCAGTTTCAAATTTGGCTTCTCCTGTGTGGTTTTGCTGTATTTTCAGGTATCACTGTGACTGTTTCACAAGTTTCTCATTGGAATGTGATTTTTTTCTGAAGTTAACAGGACATTTTTATTCTGCTTGCAACAGCCTGACTAGATGTTAATTTGTAACCTTCTCTCTAAAATCTCACTGTTCAGAGCAGAGTATCACATCAAGGAAGCATGTTCATAACAGCCTGGAAGTTCTGAAGTTAATATGTATGACTTTTGGGGCAGGTAGCAGTTTTGATCATAATGTGGAAAAGTACAAGGATTATCAGAAACTTTGTTAACATAAGAGTTATTTTTAGTGTTTCTGATTTTTTTGTCTCTACTGAATCTCATGCAGACCTACAGGAATTAGCTCATGGACATGAGGCTTCCTTGTACACTTCAGTTTGTTTTCACACATCCTTTTTCAGCACTGAAAGAGTTATAAGGATTCAGTTAGTTTATTTTGCAACAGTAGTCAGGTGTTGGAAATTTCAGAGAAAGGCAAAAGTTTCCCTATGATTTGCATATAAGAATTTATTTTATAAAATAATTTCAAAATAAAAGATGTTTCCTTCTAACTTCAGGCAAACTCTGATTGTATATGCAGAAACATGAGGATTTTGCACATCTAATACATCTTATGATTTCACATGTACATAATCTTCCTTGTAACCTACTAATTGATTAGAAACAGTAAAATGAGAAGGAAATGAATTCCATAGGCTAATTAGAGATTCTTAATTTTTGTCAGTTGTCTTTGAATATCTTTTGCCTAATTTTCATATAGGAGCTAAATAGGAGCAATTGTGTGACTTTCAGTACATCATTATCTAATATATACACAGGTAACACATTGCCTATTAATACTTGTTTCCAAAAACTAAGCAGTGCACATATGTAAATATTGTGTAAAAACCTTTCTCTCCTGTTGATGTCTCTCTAATTTCTTTCCCTTAATTAATTTTCTTTTCTCTGTATCTTTAAGATGGAATGATCAGAAATGTAAGTAACATTTGACATGAAAAAATAAATCTTGTCATTTTTTTTTCTTGTTGAATTAAACGTTGTACAGATGTGGGTAATTTAATATGCAACTTATACATCTTGAACCACCCTATTTGCCTTCTGCTAAAATTAATAAACACCTAGTCAATTGGACTAGATACACAAATAAGAGGAATAAGGTTTCCCTTGCTGCAACAAAAGTTTTTAATCACCTTACATATGTAGAGACTGCCCTCAACAGGAGATAATCACTAAGAAACTTGGTTTTAGCATATAACATTGTAAATCTCAGGTGAGGTTAGACATGAAAATTTCAGTTAATGAAACAGTCTGACCACTTTCTTAGATAAGTTGTGGGTTTTTAAAAATACATGTACATGTTAATTAGTAAAACACTAATTTTTTTGCACATGATGTTTTTACTTCATCATCCTTTAGTAATGTCAGACTTTCCAAGACATAAGAGATAAATTTACACACTGAAGAGACAGCCATATAACTACTTTTAGAACCCTAAATCTTTCAAATGAACATACCGAAAATGAAGGTAATTGAGTTTGTTTTCCCTCATACCAACAAAATGATATGGAAATAATGCTTGGAAAAGCCAACAGGAGGTCATGGGCAACAATTTTATTGTTCTGTTCATTCCTCTCTTCTATGTCCTCCTTCAGAGGATTTGCTGGAAATAAATGTTATAATAAACTCAACTTCCCTAGAAAATTTGTTCAAGGTATTTATTACTACTTTGCTTCAGTAAAGTTAATATTTTTTTCATATCTTTGTTCTCCAGTATGATGTATTTTATGACAAGCTGTCAGTCATTTCTATTTTTATTTTTCTATAGTGGCCAACAAAATTATTTTTACTCTAGTTATAAGATAGGAAAGATAGACGCACAACTCTATGGAATAATCTGTAATGTACTAGTGCTTAAGAGCCCAAAACACTGGCTCCCTAATATGCAAAATGCTGCATAAACGCACAAAAAAGACAAGACTGTTGCAGAAATCTGACCATCAGATCTATGTGCTTTAAAGGAAAAAGGTTGTATTATTCTAAGGGAAAGGGTAGGTAAGTGAGCTGAAATACTACACCTATTTTAAGTCCCTATTTTCTCATGCTACAAGGCACTTGAGGTTGTTAGTTTAGGAAAAAATGTGGTATTAAAAGGAAATATTTTGGTATTTCTGGATTTCCAAGAAAGAACACAGTTACCTCAGCCTTGCAAAATACTCCAAAGAAATGCACATGCTCTGCATGGTTGCATTGTGGTTCCTGCTAAGCACAGCTGATATGATGAAAGCCTACAGCAATCTCACTGTCTTTCTGCACTACCTTGTCATGTTTGATTTCAACACAATATCGTGAATACAGTTTATGATAAATGTTCTCCTTCTGAACACAAATCACATAAGGAAAGGGTTTTTTTGTTGTTTTGTTTTGTTTTATTCCAGACTGAAGTTAAGGCAGTGTAATAAATAATACCAGTCTGGAACAGAGTTATATGTTTCTCTTTATTGAAGAGATAGAGCAGTCATGCAGTCTTCCATTAGCTGCAATTAAAACCCACATCTTCTCTGTCCAGAAATCCTGAGCTCTCTTTGAGCTGTCTCCCAGAATGATCCTGTTATCAAAGTGATCAGAAGGGCTATTAAATATAAAATGCATGCATTCTTCCAGAAGAAAATATTAAAAGCTGAGAGATCCTACTCCTTGCTAAGTGAGTAAGCAACGCTAAGTTCGGACTTCATCACTGTTCCTCCTTTTCTTCCATTCTGCTCCAGCAGGGGGATTGGACTAGATGATCTTTCGAGGTCCCTTTTAATCCCTAATGTTCCATGATTCTGTGATTCTCTGAAACTTGTATTTGCTTCACAGTGGGGAGTGGTACAGATGGAGCAGGTTTTCTTCCCTACCCAAACCTATGACATAGTGATTAGTTCACCCTTTTGTAAATAAAATTTTGAATCTGAACTTCCTCAAGCTAAAGAGAAAACTGAAACTGGATTTTAAACTTTATCAGTGGGTTATCTAACATCCAAGCCACTATATAAAAGTCAATTAGCACTACTAAGTTGGTTTAAGTCACCATAATTGCTTAACTGCTTATTAAAGCAAAATCATCTATGTGTTAGGTATACTCAAACAGTACCTCCAAGTGACTTGGGAACTCTTCTGTATAGAATATGAATCATCAGAAAACACAGCCTCCAGACATGCTCTGAATACATTCTTAAACCAAACTGTTGATGTCTTTATTTGGAAAAATGTTATTCAAGCAAGAACACACCATGGAAAATCAGCTAATCGGTTATTTTGCTGTTTTGTATTTAGGTATAAGAAGACTGTTCTTTTTATAACTGTGTTTCAAAAATGGACTAAAAGTTATTTTTGAGGCATTATTCAGAGCAAAATCTGCAGTCTGAACTCAGGGTCCAAGCCCTGCAGTCTTTCACACAGATCACGTCTCACTTTGGGATGGTCAATGTGCTGTACAACATTCCAAATTTTTTGTGTTCATTTTCCTTCAAAAATATAACAGACCATATAGTCTATTTAGAACAGTATTTTTTCTAGAGCTTTAAATAGCTGAGAAAAGGGGCAGAAGAGTAAAAGTAATTAAGTTATTCCACTGACAGCTAAATTAGCTATTAAAGTATTTTATATTAGGAGAAATCTGACAAACTGAAATCTTAAATATATTTTTGTGGAAAGAGCATAGAGGGATGCAGTATAAACTCTTAACAAGCCTCAATTCTCCTTTAATGCAAATATATTAATAAAGAGAACAAAAGAAAGGAAACTAATATTGCTTTTCTAGGTTGACCATATCATATCAGCTTTATAGCTCTCTGATGTTTCCACATTTCCCAGAAATGTGGAATGAAGGAGGGTTTTTACTTCCTGTACCATTTCTGCCAAGGAGAGCTGGTTTGCCTCTGTCCTCTCTCAGCTGAGTGGCAGTGGTAGTGTGCATTTGTCTGCTTAAATTTGAATTCTGTCCAAGGAGACAAGGAGGAAAGCAGTGGTATTTTGCTCAGTATCCTACCCTCTTGCACCTTTTCCTCTGTCAGCCTAACTACGGGAAGATATATATGCATCTGTAAAAAGAAAATTATCTAATCCCATAGCGCACCATGGAGAGAGCTGGCAAACAAAAAAATATCTGACAGTTTTCTAATGTTCTCTTATGTGGTAGATTCTTTGGTCTGGAATCTTAAAACTCTGGAAATGGACCATTGTCAACTACTGTTTCATTTCATAACTCCTTCATTTAAATTTGTTGTGTTTAATCAGATGAAGTGGTACCTAATGCTGAGCAAACACTGATGAGTTTTCCACTAGTAATCTGTTTTCTCCAACAGAGAGGTGTTTAAAGATCTCTCCTATGTCACTGTGTTCATGGAGTTCCTTGGGTTTGAATCAATACTGCTGAAATAAGAGAGAAAAAGAGAGATATTTGGTCAGAAGAACTCAAACATAGCAGTATTCTTCTGTATCATTCATTGAGGTTTTGGGAGGGTGTCATGGTTTAACCCTAGTCAGCAATTAAGCACCACACAGCTGCTCGCTCACTCACTCCCCCCTTCCAAGCTGAATGGGGTAGAGAACAGGAAAAAAAAGTAAAACTCATGGGATGAGACAAAGACAGTTCAATAGGACAGGAAGAGAAAGAAAAAAGAAAAGCAGAATATACAAAACAAGTGATGCACAATACAATTGCTCACCACCCACTCCCTGATGTCCAGCCAATCTCCAAACACAGTGTCTCCCAATCAATTGCCCCCAATTTATATACTAGGCATGACACCATATGGCATGGAATAATCCTTTGGCTTGTTTGTGTCACTTATCGTTGCTGTGTCCCCTCTTAGCTTCTTGAGCACCCCCAGCCTGCTCACTGACAGGGTAGTATGAGAAGCTGAAAAGTCTTTAACTTAGTATAAACACTGCTCAGCCACAACTAAAACATCAGTGTGTTGTCAACATTATTCTCATCCTAAATCAAAAACACAGCACTATAGCAGCTACTAGGAAGAAAATGAACTTTATTCCATCTGAAACGAGCTCAGAACATTAGAATGTTTCTTTCTGTGTGCTTTGTCCACTGTGTTTGAAACACTTTATAGGTGCAGAAGAACTGAAAAAGTCGAGTTTATTTTTTTCCCAAACTGTCTTTTTCCTAGGCCAATGAGATACTCTAAACTAAAAAGGAACACCTGATTCTTATTAGGTACTAGTTTCTTATAGATTTAGACTTTTAAATCAGAACAATTTATTTATTTATTTTTTTAAACACATAGATGATAGCACAGTTCACAGAATTTCTTGTGCTTCTGCATAGCAAGGTACCTTTTCACAGTTAAATAATTGTATGAACTGGTAGTAAAAATTTACACTAGTGTAACCTGACTGAAATCTTTAATCAGTAATGAAAAACTATCAAGAACTACCTTGCAATCTCTTGGTTCGTGTTCATGGAAAATGACTAAGGATAAAAGGCTTTAAGGATACAGAAAGTCCTGATGCTTTATAACTGAAACACACTACTTGCTGGATTTTTCTAAGTAATCCATACTTCTTCAGATCAGTGTCCAGTTCTTTTTTTTGGTTACTTCCTTTATCTTTTTGATATCAATAAACTTTCTCAATTACGTTTTTTTTCTCCTGTAAATCATTGTTAAAAATACTACTGAGCATAGTTGGAAGACATTTCCTTTCTTTTCCCCTACAAAATTTCTGATAAAAATATTGATAACACATCTTCTGTAGTATTACCACTATGGTTTGCATCTGCAGTCAAATAATGATTAATAACAGCCATAAACTTTGGTTATGCTCCCTCACTGCTTACTGCTCCCTCATTTTCTTCACCTACTCTTTTTTTTTGTTTTGTTTTGGTTTGGTTTGGTTTTTTTAAGCCATTAACAGAAATGTTCATGGATGAATTGTTTGTCTCCTTTCCCATGCTTTTCTGTTTTGCAGTCTATTCTGTCTGACAAATAATAAATCATAGAATTGCTTGGGTTTGAAGGGACCTTAAACATTTAGTTCCAATCTCCCTGCTCTTGACAGGGTTGCCAGCCACTAGAATAGGCTGCCTGGGGCCCCATCCAACCTGGGCTTGAATGTCTCCAGGGATGGGGCATCCAAAACATCTCTAGGCAGCCTGTTCCAATGCCTCAACACCCTCTAGGTGAAAGATTTTCTCCTAATATCTAACCTAAATCTCCTCTCTCTTATTTTAAAGCCATTTCCCCTTGTCATATTGCTATCTGTCCATGTAAAAAGTTGCTCTCCCTCCTGTTTTTAAGCTCCCTTCAAGTACTGGAAGGTTGCAATGAGGTCTTCCTGGAGCCTTCTCTTCTCCAAGCTAAATAACTCCAGCTCCCTCAACTTTTCTTCATAAGAGAGGTGCTCCAGCCATCTGATCATCTTCAAGGCTCTCCTTGGCACCTGCTCCAATGGTTCTATATCCTTCTTGTGTTGGGGGCTCCAGGCCTGGACACAATACTCCAGATGAGGCCTTACAAGGGCAGAAGAGAGGGGAACAATTGTTTCCCTTGCCCTACTGGTCAGCCCTCTTTTGATGCAGCCCAGGATACAGTTGGCCTTCTGGGCTGCAGTTGCACACTGCTGGCTCATGCCAAGCTTCTCGTCCACCAGGGCTCCCAAGTCTTACTCAGCAGGGCTGTTCTCAAAGAGTCCTTCTCCCAGTCTGTAAACATACCTGGAGTTGCCCCAACCCAAGTGCAAAACCTTGCACTTGGACTTGTTGAACCTCATTAGGTTCTTTTGGGCCCACTTTTCAAGCCTGTCCAGGTCCCACTGGATGTCATTCTTTCCATCCATTGTATCAACTGCACCATTCATCTTGGTGTCATCAGCAAACTTGCTGAGGGTACATTCAGTCCCACTATCCAGGTCATCAATAAAGGTGTTGAACAACACTGGTCCCAAGACTGAACCCTGGGGGACACCACTCATCACTGGCCTCCACCTGGACATAGAGCCATTCACAAAGCTGTTAATAAATAAAGTAGTAGCTATTATCTCATGTCTTACAGACCTCTAATACCCTACAGGCCACAAGTTGAAAGACACTGCACTAAAGTACTTAAGAAATGTGTCAATCGATTTCTAACCCATTATCTTTAAGAACTCCCACAGGACCAGAGAAGATGGGCAAGTGTACAGCTCCTTGCAAAGGAAACCTTTGTGAACAGAACAGTATACATATGAATTCTAAAGCCCATAAATATGACAGAAAGTACTGAATAATCTGTAAGCATTTAACAAGTAACAAAGTGATAATAGAATAAATGTATTGAAAGGCATTTTTATCAAAGCATATTATCAGACCTAGTCACCTTCTATGAGGTGGTAACTGACATAGAAAATCAGGAATTTAGAATATTCTTAAAATTTTATGATAAGCATTTTTACAATGATTTGTGTGACTTCAATAAGAAATTGTAGCAGAGATTACCATAGTACAACAGGGTGGTTATAGAACAATTAAAAAAAATGTAGTATTTATTTACAAATTTTGAAAGAAGAATCAAATGTCCTTAGTCCTATACCATTCAATATTTTATTAATAATTAATTTTCATTTAAGTGGAATCTTGGAATAAATCAATAGATGTGGGAATGGGAGAGGTAGTACTGGCCTCCCATCTTGGAAGGGATCAATAAGCAGCACTGAGAGACATCAGAGGTGATTTCTTAGTTCTGTTTCCTCTTGCAGCAGACTTCAGGAAGCAGAGTGTGAACTTTTAAGCATAACATGTTAGAAAACATATAGAAGGTTAGAGACCAAAAGAAAAGAGCTAATAAAACTATGAGCTTTAGAAAAATAAGAGAAAGAAAAAGTTGTTTTTAACAAAAAAGTTTTGTTCAGCTGATGAAGGACATACTGAGAAATAACAATTTCTGGACTTAAATTTTTCATTAATGGATTTATGAAGATTTCTTGTTCTACATGCCTTTTGAAGATAGAATGAGAAATAATAATCTTAAATTTTAGCAGAAGAGATCATTTTTTGAGGGACTTTCAATCTGAAAGTACCGCTGAACACTAAGTGATGGAGACTATAAAATTCTTAGCATTAAAATGAACACAGATTAGACAGACACCTGACTGGGACAATCTAAATGTACTTTGGTCTGCCACAGGATGCGAGAAGGGACCAGAGGACTTCTGAAATCATTTTTTCAGTCTGACGTTTACATGTTTCAGTCATCAGAAGAAAAATTTACTAAGGATTTTTTTTTACTTTCTCTGAATACTTAAGGTCACTAGCTAAAATGAGTGTCGCCTATTTGTCCCATACACATTTAGGACAGAATAGCATATGTTGCCTGTCAGATTGTAAATAGAGGAGATTGAAAAACTGCCTTTTGTAAACCATATTTAATTTAACAATGTTGTTGAGATTTTGCCATAACTCATCATTTTTCAATGGAATGCCTTTTATAAGACTGACCGAATTTTATTGTGGAGCTGAACCAGTGTCTACTGAAAATACATTTTCCCTTAGCAAGTGTATAAGATACTATATTATGTTTTAGTACTCTAATGACCTCTTCTGAAAAAAAAAGTTACCATTATTAGTGCTCAGCTAAGTAAACAGCAGCAAGGATTCTTATTGTGGATAATATTTTTCTAAAACAAATTTACAACATCAATTTATTCTGGAGATTTTTCAATCATTCAGCATACTACAACTTGCTGGAATTTGTGTTCACTTTTGGAAAGCACAAAAGCTGCTAGGTCATCTGGGTTTAGAGCTGCATGCCATGTCTGGGAATTAAATGAGTAGTTAGAGAAAATTAAATTGGATTAATCTAAAGATTAGATGTGCAGTCTGCTTATTTTACCCGATTATGATATAACAGCCTGATATATTAGCTGTAAACATGATCAAACTTCTTATACTTATCTAATTAAGACTGCAGCTTTCAACTTACATTTCAAAGATTTATTGTGTTTATTCCAAAATGGTCTTTTTTTTTTTTTTTTTTTCCATATTGTATCAAGGATGTAAGTGTATTATCTAATATATGTATTTATTTTGATCTCAGAATAATATCCCTAGGTACATCTACTGACTATTTAACTCATTATTTGGATGAGAATTTGACTGGAGACAGTTTTTCACTACTAAATCCATCATTGTCTTGTCATTCAGATATTTTCTGATTTATCTGTACTGTGATAGCTATATTTTTTTATATGATATGCAATCAAATGAAATACTAATAAAAAAATACTTAGTTTTTTCCTGTGGTTTCTTTAATGTGTCTTGCTTTTCTTTCTGTCTGTTTTTCATCTTATACTTTATAATTGTAGAATGCATTATAGACAGAAATGCTATGATATATCACATTCATGAGATCTTGCTCCTGTAGGAGCAATCTCTGAAGTGCATTTCATTGGCATTGAAACGATCCCTGAATAAATATACTATTTGAAAAAAAAAAAAAAGGTTTTAATAACAGAATCATAGGAACATATAGTAGTTCAGACTGGAAAGGACCTTAGTATGTCTTTAGTCTAGTCTTCTGGTTAAATCCTTGTGGACTGTTCACATTTGCCTTCTTCATCTTTATGTGTACTCCAAGAGTCATGAAGAGAATTAGCTTCTTGATCTTCCCAGGGACCAACTGGGGCTGAGCAGCCTGTAGCTCCACAGATTGTCCCTCCTGCCCATCTTTCTCCAGCCTCCAGGGACCTTGCATAATCTTCACAACCTTTTAAAAATTACAAAAGTGACCTAACAATGACATAAGACAAAGAAATTATATTTAGACAGATTAAAGGGTGGGACTCAACTCCAGATGAAATCTCCTAAATGTAAGTATCGACTGTAGATGTCTATATATAAGCTAGATATTTAAGCTCCTCCTCTAGAAACACTTTAAATATTGCCTGTTGGCAGGAAACTGGCTTGCTCCTTGGATGCCATTGACTGTTTCAACTACTTCTTCAGTTACTGTAATTGAAGTTTAGATGTTTAGTTCACAAGTAGAAACTTGCATATAAAAATAAATCTCTAGGTGTCTTAATTGCAAACAGCAATCTACTGCTGGTGTCAGTGAAAGACAATGGAGGAATTAGAGTGTCATAGTGAACTTTCTTAGGATAATTAAATAAAGAAACCTATTTGAGTAAAACAATTATTTAAAAAATTATTGATTTATTATTATTGATTAGAAAATGTCTATCTTAAATTGCCTTGCTTTAAAAATTATTTGAAAGTGTTCAAGATTTTTCCATAAAACACAGAAGCATGTGTAAAAGCATAATTGCAATTCTACTAACAGGCATGAAAAATTCTGCTATCTCTACTCAAATACAGGATCCTTACATCTCAAAGGGTGTTATTAATAAAGATGTGTCATTCATTGTGTCAGATATATCTTTAGCAATTATCCTCTGTCTCCTATTCCCTTGCATAAGAGCTTAGTATGGGGCTTTCTTTTCCCATCTGCAAATACGGAGTAGTTTCATTACTATTTCCCACAATCAGTCATAATCCATCTGTGCAATACTAATTTTACATCACCTTTGCTATACCTTCTACTTTTACAATCACATTCAATAAAAAAAGAAAAAAAAGTTTTATTGTGTAGCTGTGAGAACCTCAGCACCTGGACTTCTGTGAGCTTAGTGATGCATAAGCAGACAAGAAGCTGGTCTATCACTCTCTCAAAGCTTATAATCTAAATCATTGAGAGAGGTAGGCAATTGTGGCAACATAACATATATAATCAGAGTAAAGACGTTTGCCAAGGTAATAAAAACTAGTAATAAATCCTTTTTTCCAGGGAGCTAGAAGTCCACAAGGAAGAGTGTAAGGTCAAAAACTGAGCAAGTAATAAAATGAGCACTCAGGTAAGATAAGCAATAGAAAAATGATTTAGCTTTTCCATTAGTGTTCACAGTTTACAAACAGAAGCTTACAGAGACTCTCATTTGAACCTTTCTCTACAGGAGTTGTGTTTCAAATTGAACTACAGGCAGAACTTGCCAGACAGAAAACGAACAGTGTCAAGTTGCCACTCATATACACTTAGGATTTTTTAAATATTCTGTTTAAAACCATGTTGGTATTATGGGACTGGAAGATAGTAAAGGTGATGCCACTTTTACCAATGATATCCATGAAGAATCCTGAGATCTATGAACAAATAAGTCTTATGTCTGCAGCCATCCTACTAGTAAAAAAGGTCTAGGAAAAAGGTGGGATTAGTGGACAAATATGAAATTTAAGGAAACAGTTTTCCCCCTCTTTGTAAAGGAATGTCATACTTGACAAACTCATTAGTTTATTTCTGGGAGTCAGCACACAGAAAAGAGAGACATGATTTACTCAGGTTTTCAAATGTTTGACAACGTTCCTCATTAGGTCTTCTTCAAGAAAGTAAACTACTGTGGGATAAAAGAGAAGGCCATTGCATGGAAACATGGATCTTCAAAAGGACTGAAACAAAAGTAGGAGGTAATGGTCTATTTTCACAGAGGGGAGTGGTTACTAATGGAGAAAGGTCACACAGGGACCTCTGCTGTGTCTGTATTATTCATAAACACCCCAGGAAAAGGAGAGACAGTGAAGTGATAAAGTCTGCTAATAACAATGAATATCCACACACAACAATTCAATGCATATATATCTAAAGTATATTTTTTCCCCTTAGGAAAAAATAATCTAAATTTTCTGTACACATTAATGGGTCTAAGTGAGCAATTAAAACTCAGGAAAGAGATTGTGACTTGTGGTAAGCAGCTGTGTGAAAATATCAGCTCAGTGATCAGTAGCAAAGCAAAAAGCATACATGTTAGGAATGATTAAGAGAAGAACAGAAAGGGTTTTGTTTTTTTTTTTTAAAGAGAAGACATCATGTCATACTATGTAATCCATCCACTCTTATATTGAATAATGCATAGATATCTGACTCCCCTATTAAGGAAAGGATATAGTAGATTTAGGAGGAAAAGGCACAGAGAGAAGTGTCAGGAGTTATTTACTTCCAGACAGTAAGGAACCATTCCCCATGCAAGGAACCACTAAAGAGAAAGACATTCTTCAATTTGTTAAATTGATGAGAGAAGGAAATGGACAAGGAGATGCAACAGAGTTTTACAAAATCATAAATGACATAGAGAGTGTGAATGAGGAAAGATTTGTCACTGCCACTTCAAATATAAATGTTAGGGAACATCAGATTAAATTGATGGTGGAGTTCTCCAGAACAAGATATTCTGAATGTCAATAGGTACTAAAGGCTTATGAAGTCAACTTTAAATTCACCAAGAAATTATTAGGGAAATAATCCATTGAGGGCTATTACACTCAAAGATACAATACCTTGCTCATAAAGTTCATGATTGCAAAGTTCTGGAAGTGTATTGCAGACCATGCCAGGAAAAATATTTCTATTTTCATTAGTATTTTCCTCATACTTTCACCTATGCATCTATTATTAGCTATTGTCACAGACCAGATACCAGATTTGATGAGTCTTTGATTACATAACTCCTCTAATACTGCTAAGGGTTTGTGTATATTCAAACATGATTTCCAACTGCTTGTGATATAACAGATTATTCCATTTGTCTCTCTGTTCTTCAGCCTCTTCTGGTTTTACCAACTCCCTAAAATAAACCATAAAATCATTACTACTGAAATTTTTAGGTCATCCTACAGACTGCTTTGATAAAAATAGAAAGTTTTTATTTATACATACTGCCTTGGATAGATTTAAAAAGTGGATATAGTAGAAAAAAACGTAAGGAGCTTATAAATTATAAAGATCCATATTTTAGAATAGTGTTTCAATAAATTCTTTGTCTTTGCTAGTCCTTTTCTAGTGCAATCAGAAGTCACATGGTAAAGAAAATACTTGAGGAGATATCTTGGTCTCTATATGCAGATGATCAGAGAACACCATACTCTTAAAATGGTTGGATCAATGAGTAATTAGCTCAGCTCTACACACTCTGACTTTGGGGTCATGGTGCTGAGACTCATCACAAGGTCTAGGCACAAGTAGAGTCAACAGAATAATGCTAATAGCTTTCTCTGGTTTTTATGTCATACCTATTGCCATGAAACTGAACACACAGACAACAAAAAAATACTCCAGCCTTCAGCCTGAGCACTTTATACAGATTCCTTACACTCCAGCATCCTCAATGATTCCCAGATCCTTTGGGTTTTTTTACTTATTAGGTGGTTCATAAAAAATCCTCTTTGGCCTGAAGAATTGAGAATCACAATGACTTTGGTGTTGCAGTGTATATCTCTGACTAAATAAATCTCAGAGTGCACCTCATCATAACCATCAATCTTCAGACCTGAAATAAAATTATTTTACTATAACTATGCTTTGGATCTTATGTTTCACTACAATTACTGCGTTCTTTTTACCTGTTTAATTAAATGTTGGATTCAACTATGCTCTTGACATGCTTTTCTTCTTCAGTTTACTAAAAGAACAGAAGACATCAGATAATTTTGTTTCTACTTTGCTACTTTAGCTGAATTGTTTATTAATAAATTATTTGCAAGTCTTTCACATTTGTATTAGAATGCTTTTGTCATTTCTCTGCAGTGAAAACTGCTTTGATCTTCCCAGTGTGTTTACCATGCCACTTTTCTGTTTTCTCCCATGAAATATACCTGCTTTCTTTAGCACTCACCTAATACCACAAAAGACTGTAAAAAGTTCTGAGGATAGTTACTATGAAAATCAGCCTGTGAAGGAGCTTTCATGCAAACAGAAGACAGAGGAAGACCAAATTCATTTGTGTTATATCCTTGGCATGAGACTAAACCTCTTTGAAACTGTAATCAAGCTGGAGCTAAATTATTTATTGTTACTACAACGTACTGTGGCTACAAATTTTTAAAAGGCCAAAGGCTGTTAGTACTCCAAATACTTTTGCCATGCAAATGTAGCTTATAATGAAGATATAAATCAGAATAAAAGTAAATCTTGTTTTGAAAGATTATGCTGTATGCTATTGATTTTTGTCAACTTTCATTCTAATAAGTGTCTTCTACTTTTGGTCTCTAAATTGTTTTTCAGTTATATATATTTCTACAACAATCTGAAAGTTGGAGTACATTCTGCTACTACACTCATCACACTAAAATTGAGTGCTATCAATCTTCAGACACTGGAATAAAGTCACTAGCTAAGGTAAAAATGGATTTTTTTGGTATTAGTGTTATACAATCAAAACCACTAGTGAATTAACTCTGTTTTAAGAAACATTCAGCTTTTAGCTTTGCTGGATACAGAAAAGCATAGAGGATAGTACGACAACTCATACTCACAATATGTCTTTTGATCATCAACTAGAAATAGCTGCAGAACTACTTTGCTTTGAATTGACTTTTGATTCTTTTGTTCAGTATAAAAAAAAAATAAATTGAGGCTTATTAAAACAAAAATTGAATGGCCAAAATTTTGATGTATTCTATTTCTTTTGTGTACAGAGGATATAAACTGCTACTGATACTGTTAGCTTTCCCTATGAAGGGTGGAAATTGATACAAAAGGTGCAAGACTGTGAAGGAGTGGACGTTATTTTCAGGTAACATAGCATGTCATCTTCTGGATGATTCATATATGACCTCTTGCTATCAGATTTACAGTGCCACCATAACTCCTAGTAAAGTGCCTGCCAGCTTTCTGAAGGAAAAAAAAAAAAAAAAAAAAAAAGTAATATTAAAAGTTTTGAAACATTACATTTTTTCCCTTCCTTATTTTTATGGGAAAAGTAAAAGTCAGAGCAACTATATTTCAGCTTAAAATGTCTTTTCAATTTGGCGACATGTTTGTGTGAGTAAATATCTAGGTTATGTTGAAGGAATTCTGCTTGAATCAAACATAAACCAGAACGTATAATTGAGACTCCACTATTATAGAAATGGAAAATTTGTAATACAGACAAGCTAAAGGCACCTCAGTGTCCTTTGCATTAAAATCTTTCTGTTGTCTTCAGGAAGCTCTTGATTCATCTTTTAATGTATAGTAGACCATGGAACTATAAACAAATTTCTTTATGTTCATGTATGCATAAAAATACAGATATGTAACATCCTTGGGTTTAAATGTAAAAATGGCCATATGCATAAAAGTCTTCCACAAAGAGAAACTAAAAAAAAATTAAAAATTTCAGGATAAAACCTGCACAGTTCTGTGACCTCAAAGGATCCTGTGCTTAGTTGAAGAAGCCCTGTCAATCTGTTATTTGGAATGGTTTGTTGGTGTTCACTAGGACAGGTACGGATAAATCCTATCTTCTGTCATATCCAGGTCAGAGTTTACTTCTTGTCAAGCTGTAATAAATTCTTTTGTTTCAGTGATAGATTTCTAACATGCAATTTCCTTAACCTCTCCATTAGGTAAGCATTTAAGCAATTTTTCCACTAAAAATGGACTTAATAGAATATGCTTGCATCCTGTCTCAATCAGAAAAGCTGCATGAATTACAGTGAGAGTTCATTATCTGTGAGTATGTTCCCAATCTTGCTTTCTGAAACCTGGAGCATGATAGTTCATCCTGAAATTGCCTTTCAAAAATGTATTAACCTCATGTGTTCGGTCTTAGATGTTAGGTTCATTGACCCTCTGACCAGGGTCTGCTATTCAGAGAATCTTCATATAGAGGTAACATTAACAACTTTATTGATGCTACCATGCTATACAGTGTACCTGGTTCTCATCTACCGCTTCCAAACTAGGCAAATCAGATGTTTAAAAATGTAAAAATCAACAAACTCTCCCAAAGATGATTTCATGGAATAACATGCACACAAAGGCCCTAGAAAAAATGGACTTCATTGAATTAAGACATTATTTACTTGCCATGTCTGTGTGTCTGTTATTTAATTTATCCACAGGGATTTGTGGAAAAGTAGTGAGGGAACAGGACTGAGGAAGTAGAGAAGTTGCAAATGAGGAAATGTTTTGGATGATTCCCCAGTCACCATAGAGAAGCTAATATCAGCCACTCTAACAAACAGTAGCTCTGGAATCAAGGGCCCACAAAAGGAGAGTGGGCTGTCATCTTACATGCTCCTTCCCTTAATTGCATTGAACACTAAACTGTCTATTCTGAGTATCTGATTGACTATACATAGGTAAATTCCAATTAAGCTCCTTAACATTTTTTAACCTTATCACCAAACCACCTTTTTCTTCTGCTATTCAAGGGCAATATCAGCTGTTCAGTGGCAATGTGAGTATAATGGCATGACCTGTATCCAAAGTTTATCTCTTATTCTTGGAAAATTCAGTCCTCCAAAGTAATAGCAATAAATATAAATTTGTAGTCTCATGGTAAAATAGCCAGTAGTCTGTGGAGCTAACACACACCTGAAGAGGAGATAGTGGCGGCATGCATCACTAATTTAAATTCTCTTGTTTTCTTTATGTGTCTATGATTATAATTTTAGAGTTGAAGCTTATCTTTAAGTGTGTTGCTAGTAAACATTATTGCAATCCATAAGCATTTTTCCACATGAGAGATTAAGATCCTAAATTCTTTAAATCATTTAAAGTTGATTCCCTTTGGGCTTCAAAATTTCTATATTCTTTGTACTTATCTTTGGCAAACCAGGTGCTCAGCAGATACAATTACTGTCTCTACAGGTGTCATACATTAGAGAAATATTTTAGCTATTGAAATAGGGATCAGTTTTAAAGTTACTGCACGACACTCTTCAGTCCTATTCTGGTAACTTCAACAAGTTAAAATACAAAATTTGAGACGTCTTCCATTAAAAATATAAAAATGCTGAAAGATACATCTTTTTTTTTTTTTTTCCTAATTTGAAACGTTTCATAGGGTATATCAATTCTAAGGAGAAATTTTCTGAAGTTTTTGGAAAAGCGGGATAGACGTTCTGCTAGAAACACAACACCCCTGCATCAGAGCACCCTGTAGTTCAATGGCTCTGGTACAGATGTAGTAAATCAGGTTTTAAAACTCCACCCTGTTTTAATGGGACAATGATGTAAACTCATCTCAGGTGAGTGACCCACCAAGTCAGATTGGTAACTTCTGTATATGATGTCCACTTTACCCCAGAGAATGGCTGTTTCCTTATTGCTGAAGATGACACTGATTAAAATGCTGTAAATGACCAGTGAGATAACTATGATTGTCTCAGACATCATCTGTTAAAGGATTAAAAAAAAATGAAAGTCATCAAGTCATCTAGCCTGACCTTACTCACAACTCTCTCTGTGGTTTGGTTTAGATGAGGATTTACTGTAGGAAAATATGCAATTATCAATAGTGCTTTTATAAAGGTCAGCAGAGCAATAATTTGAATAATAATTCCTAGGAATAAGTAAGGAGGCAGATTCAGGCTAAGTATCAAAACTAGCAGTAAATCTAGAGAAGGCATAAAAGTCAGCAGGCTTTAAAACTTTATAATAATAATAAAAAACCCAAAAACAAAAACAAACAAAACCAACCCAGGAATTACCAACTGAAAGCTTAGGTGCCTGACTTAGACTTTCATATACCTTATCTCTCTGGCATTAATGTTCCTGGTATGCTCCTTGCAGAGTTAACATATTTTATGTAAATACTACAACAGGAAATTCTAACCTGTATCTGGTTGGTGTGGCAAGGTTTTGGTAGCAGGCAAGCTACAGGGGTGTCTTATCTGTGAGAAGCTGACAGAATATTCCCCACATCTGACAGAGCCAATGCCAGATGGCTCCAAGATGGACCTGCCACTGGCCAAGGCCAAGCCCATCAGTGATGGTGGTAGTGCCTCTGTGTTAACATATTTTAGAAGGTGAAAAAACTTGTGCAACCTGCAGCTGGAGAGAGGTATGAGAACATGGGAGAGAAACAACCCTAAAGTCAACTAAGACAGTGAAGAAGGAGGGGAAGTAGGTGCTCCAGGAGCCGGAGCAGAGATTCCCTTGCAGCCTGTGGTGAAGCAGGCTGTAACCGTGCAGCCCATGCTGGAGCAGATGTCTACCTGCAGCCTGTGGAGGACCCCATGCCAGAGCAGGTGGATGCCTGAATGAGGCTGTGACCTCATGGGAATCCTGTAATGGAGCAGGCTCCTGTCAGGACCTGTGGCTCCTGTGGAGAGAGGAGCCACATGCTGAAGCAGGTTTGTTGGCAGGACTTGTGATCCTGTGAGGGACCTGCACCTGCTGGTGCAGTGCATTCCTGAGGGACTGCAAACCATGGAAAGGACCCACCCTGGAGAAGTTCTTCGATGACTGTCTCCTTTGGGAGGGACTCCATGCTGGAGCAGAGAAAGAGTATGAGCAGTCCTCTCCCTGGAAGGAAGGTGCACTAGACATATGAACTGACCATAACCCCATTCCCCATCCCCCTGCACCTCTTAGTGGGAGGAAGTAGAGAAATCAAGAGTAAAGTTGAGCCCAGGAAGAAGGGAGAGGTGGATGGAAGGTATTTTAAGGTTTGGTTTTATTTCTCATTAACCTCCTCTAATTTGACTGGCAATAAATTAATTTAATTTCCTCAAGTCAAATCTGCCCATGACTGTAAATGCTTGTCCATGTCCTTATCTCTACACATGAGATTTTTGTTATATTTTCTCTCCTCTGTCCAGATGAGTAGGGGGAGTGACAGAGCAGCTTTGGTGGGCACTTGGCATCTAGCCAGCATCAACCCATCACATAACTTTAAACAGAAATCATAACTGCTACAGTTTCATCTGAATCTAAAGTTTAACAACTTAAACACTTAAATATCCCTTCCTTTTGAGATACATGGATTTAACACTTTGGCAGAAATTTTTATATATCTTATTGAACCTCGATTCCCTGTTTTTGACTGGGTTCTTAAAGGCCTAAAAGGAGAGAAAACTGTTTTCACAATGTAGATTTTTATGCTAAGGAGCCAATGGAATTGTATAGCAGTGCTTAATCAAAATCTGCATATTAATGTAAGAAGATAGAACTTGACAGGACCTGCTAAGGAAGGTATTGATCTTGTTGCCTACTGTTGCAGACACTGTGTCACCCATCACTTTCATGTATTACTCAAACTTCCATCAGGTTCAGATTTTGTTTTCTTATGGATCAGTAAATAAGCTATCGCCATTGTTAGTAAAAGGCTGCAGGCGTGACACTAATTTTCCTTATACTAATTTTGCAAGACATCAGTGATAGAGCTTATTTGACTTGTTATGAACTTGGTATGACAATTTGCTGTGGGAACCAAGGAACAGGAACTTAGTACCTGATGCCTCTGCTACAATGTGGAGTTTAAGGGAGTTTAACTTTCAGAGGACTTGAAAATAAGAACATAATCTGAGAAAAAAAGCCCCAGTGCTATGAACAACTCATTGGTGGTCAATTACCAGTCACTGAAGAGGTACAACCTTGAGAACTGGAAAAAACTGTGGAAAGAAAGGAAAAAAGGAAGAAAGGAAGAAGCAGTGCCTAAGACAAATAGCAGCTAAGCAAATGGAATAAGGCAGTTGGCACAGCACTCTCCATCATCATGCATAGTGTACTTCAGTAGCTAAACTGCATCTTAGCCAAAGGTAAAGAACTCAAACAATTTTATAAGAAAGTAAGAACTCAGCACAGAGGGGCAAAGGTTAATGTCATTGAATTATAGGTTGGTAGAAGCTGCATGTTTGCTGCTGGTACAAGAATACCAGTTCCTTCCAGCTCTGTCATGCACCTTGACCCTCCAACAGCCTTTTGACCTGCTAGTAGGTGGTCCAGGACTGCATATGGAAACCTGAATCTGTTATGTGTCCCAGGGTACATTTTATCAACAAAATCTGTGCATTTTTCCTCTCTAAGAAACCCTAAAACGTCTCAATAAATAAAGCCTTATGTAGGTGACAAATAAGCTTTAGTGCATGTAAATTCAACATGACTATTACTGCTTCGGGTAACAGCTTAAAGGCTTGCAGAATACCACAGATGACATTTCAGTTTGCAGGAAAGGGAAAAAAAAATTGCACAAAACCCTTTAAATCTGCACAAGCTTCAACATTTTAAGGCTCAGTGAAGCAGAAAAAAAGGTCTTCTTCCTGTTTAAGCTAAGATTGCCCACTCAGACAGTGACAGCACTACCACAAGATTTAGACTATCAGTAATATGAATGAGAATTTATGTAATCAATTATACAAAACATCCATAGAATAAGAGATGTGTAGGTAGACTAAACGGTGAGCAATCACAGAACCACAGAATCACAGCAACCATTGCTATTGACCACATATGTGATAGTTGTTAGGTGTTTTAGGTAATTACTTAAAAGTAAAAAAAATTCTAAAATTAATATTAGATTACTGTTCTCCTAATATGAGATGTGCCCCTCAAAGGTAAATCAGGCAAGACATGGAAGAAAAAGGATGTACTGAATTTTAACTGGAGATTCTGAATCATGGGTTTCATTTGGTCTTTGTGTGAGATGAAACAAAGACAATTTTTTTGATTGTTTAAAGGATGCAAAAAGGGGAACCTCATCCAAACTCTATGAAGATAAACCAGAACATGTTATGGAAATTTACCAAAATAAGGGGAAGTACATCTCACATTATATCTGGACAGTCTAGAAATCTCACAGAAAACAATTTGGGATCTTTCTAAGGAAATCTATGAAGGTTTGTTTCAGGGCCGGGGGGGGGGGGGGGGGGGGGGGGGGGTGTGTGTGTGTGTGATATTTTTTGTTTCTGTTTGTTTGTTTTTGAAGCAAACTTTCCCATCTGGAAAAGTTTAAGCAATAGCTGAACAGAGGCCTTGCTCACAAAATAATTTTCCTTAGGATGTTACTCTGCCAAAGCTGGGCAGAATAAACATTTCAAAGGACTTGGTAACAAATTTAAAGGACAGTTTGAACTGAAAAAAATATGCAGAATGGCTGAATGATGTTAATGAGTGCTATAACAATAAAAGTAATTTAGTTTTTGAGTGAATTCAAAGGAAGGAATAATGAAAGCTAACAGTGAAGGAATAATAATTTGGCACTGATGAAACAGGAAAAATGCCTGAATTTGTAGAGAAAATCCCCGCTAATTGATTGAATTTTATCCTAATTTCTATTTTACAGTGGAATGAAATATTCTAAACCAGTCCCATATGTTTTATTAAGTCATGAAACTGTCTCTATGGCTTGTTTGTGGAAGACATATTATATAAGTCATTGTAAAGTGGACTATATCATGGGATGTTAAAAATAATCTGACTTTGGTAGAGAGGTGATTCAGATACATACACAAATCTCATTTATCTCTATGATTCAGTGATGGGCAAGACAAAGTTGCAAAATTTCCTGATGCATTTGGGTGTAAAACCAACACTTTTCATATGCATTAGGCATGACGTTCCTGTAGATCAAACCATGGCAAGTTAATTTTTCAAGATTTGTTAGGTAATATTTAATTGTAAATTTCTTCTTGTATTCCTATATACCTCTTCAAGAAAGGCGAAGTATTTTCAGTGCCCAAGAAAGTGAATACAAGTTTGTTTAATATCTGCTGAGATGTTTCCCTAGTTGTTTATGTATTTTTGAATAAGACATTTTTTCTGAAGAATCCATAATTAAATAAATAAATCTGTACTAAATTAGCTTTCTGTATGAATAAAAGATTTATGCTTTTGCTCCCTCTCTGCATTCTTACATTAATTAAAGTGTCTGGCAATATCTTTCTGTTGTTCTAACAATTAGATTTTCTTTTATATATTTTGATGTGCCATTCACAAAAACCATAAAGCCTAAATCCAACACACAGCACAAAGTCTCTAGTGTGAAGTATCAAAACATTCAGGAAGGTAATGTCAACTACTGAGGAAGCAAAAACTGTTCCAGTTTCAGAGTGTAGTTCAGTGATGATTATGAATGGGTCTAAAATGTCAGCCTCTGCTCCATTAATGAGGATGCTGGAGCTGAAACTGTCAGAAATGGTAACACTCTTTTCCTTGTTCTTTTATTAACTTATATCCTAAATCAGACATCCTGACACTTTGTTTATTTAAGTATTGCAGGCTCCAGTTTCAATATGTGTTAGATCTCAGGATACTCCACTTTGTATACAAGAGCTGAAATTTGTGCTACTGAAGTTGCCTTAAAAGCATCCTGTTCAAATGCATCTCCTGATAGCTGATATTTCAACAACGAGAAACAGGAAGCAAATAAAACAAAGATATGAATGGCAAAATAAACCAGCTTTCTATATCTAGACCAGCAAAGGTCTGAGTGGTTCATCTAGCATGAAAAGAATACCAGGACTTTACCACTACAATAACTTGTCTATGTTCAGAGTGAATTTGTGAAAGTCCTAAATAACTTGGCTTTCTGTGTTACATGCAGTGACTGGTTGTCCCCATTGGTCATGTTGAAAACCAGTCTGGCAGCCTCAAACAGCAAATGTTTTAAGTTGTTCATTGTTCTCTTGACTTCAGATGCAATAGCATCTGCCACAATTAAGTTATGCAAATTTAATAAGCATCTGAACAATAGAAAGAATGAAAATATTGTTGAGTGAGTATCTACTTTCTTCTTTAAGGAATAAAAAAGACTAAATCTCAATATCACTTAATAGAATTAACATCAGCATAAGAACAACCTTCATCATAAGATGCCACAAGAGTAGTCAGAAGTTTATTGTCATTCTTCTCATTCAAGCACTATTCTCATACTGAGAAAAACTCCTATTTTGTGACAATATAATGAAAAAGCTTAATACCTCTTTATATCCATCCAACTGCTGCTCTCTTCCAGGGAGGGTTGTTAGGAAATTATGTACATAAAGTGATATTCTTTTTGTCAAAATCCATTGTTATTTGTGCACTTGATCTTCAAATTAAATCAAAGACTTTCATATAAGTTGGATAAAAATATACTAGAGGACTCTTTGCTCTAAAGACATTGTTTTATGTCTAGTTAAGTGAGACTTCCAGGATTGGACCAAATAAGCACTGACAATAATTTTGTTATAAGATCAGATGTTCACTTGAAATCTGAAATTTTTTTACAATACCAGAAAATGGTCAGATGATAACAGCTTCTACTAGCTAGTGACTGGAGACGTTATTTCCACCTGAAAGGATATCAACCAGTCAACTTAAAAGCAGAACTGCAGTTTCCAGCAAGTCCATTAGACCTTCAGATTTTTATTTTTTTTTTAGTAGATTTAGTAGATATTAGATTTAGTAGACATTTCAAAATCACATAAAAAACATTTTAAAAGATAGTTGCACTTTTTTGGTAATTACCATGACTTACTATCCTTTCATTTACTTAGCTTATTGTCAGACTGTTGACAATTCTGACTTCTTTCATTTTAATTGTTGGTATTGATCATATTACATTTTCACATGTTATTTAAAGTATTCTTTCTTGCTGACTGGAATGAGATGATTGAATGTTCACTACTATAGAATCGTTCTTTCCTCCATGCTCTGCCCATATTCGACCTACTCATAACCAATATACTAATAACAATCTTTTGCCTTCTGGTACTGAAAAAAGGAAATTTTACAACTTGGAGTGAGAGTTGTCCACTATATGAAAAAAAAAAAAAAAAAAATCCTTAATTTTCTTGTTCTTGACTTTACTGGATATGCTCCCTTCTGAACGTTTATAATCCATGATCACTAGATTTATACCCTGAGAGGTCAATACTTTAACAGTCACCAACTCTCCAGGCTGTTTGTGCAAAAAGCTGTGTAAAGACACCAGAACATCCTGCTAAAGAGTTTAGGAGAATTTCTGATACAAACTTTGGGATTTGAAAACTTTGTGCATTGTAGTAAGTGAAAAATAATTGAACAAAACCATTGGAAGACAAGGTTTGTTGATATGGAATCATATTTTATTGATGTTTCTCTCTCCTGACTAAAAAGGAACTGGTAGAGGGGGTGTTTTGAAACATTTTCTGTATGGTTACTCATAGTGACAGACAACAAGAAAAGCTCTTCTCATTTGGCTGGCATTTTTTCTGAAATCAGTAAAGATAAATCTTGCACCTGCTTAACACCTTGAAAAATCCAGCAACACATTTCTTAATCTGGCTACACATCCCATCATGACTGCTGTAACTAAACACCATACAGAGACAGAAGCAGGTTATGTAAGGTTTAAATATTTTTTTCTTTTAAGATTCTATAGAGGAATTTTGAGTGCTAATTGAAGTCTGAGATTTTGTTTAAGAAGCTTACTAGTAAGAAACATTCATATCGGTCCATTTCACATTATTTTTATTAATAGCTTGTGCTTACTTCAATAGGGTGTCATTATTTATCCTTGTCAATGACCATGACATACAGCCAGTCTCATAGGCACCAAATGGCTAAGCTAAAGGTTAAAGATTCAGCTCCAGAGGGAGTGGAAAATCAACATGAGTGATGCAGATGGCTCATTCATGGCACTAATTATCTTTTGTAAAAGATATCACTGAAGGTAAAATGGCAACTAAAGCAAGGAGAATTTAAATAGAATCTTACATTTGTCTTCTTTTATGAAAACAAGTGACTTTTGTGTGTGCATGGGGACCCATAACAACAGTAGTAACAAGTGGGCTGGTTATAGTACATTCTGATTCTATGTATGTTTTTGTTCAGATGGGTCTGTGTTGAGGTCATTTTGGACAGGGTCTTTGATAGTAGTACAGAACAGGAGTGAAACACAGGACCCTCTGTGACTGCAAATTGCCATGGGAGGTTAATTACAGCTTAGGGCTGTGCTATATTACTTCTAGGTTGCCTTTATCAGCTGCTATTAAATGAATACAAATGGGCCAGACTCTAACAGAACAAGTCACCAACAAATTCGGAATCAACTATAGCGTTTGATAATTTCCTGAGATAGAGTTCCATAGGTAATTCCTAACTCTTATATGTTAAAAAGTATCTTAAAATAGTATTGATAGAGTTATCAGGGTTTTTTATGATTGGTAAGTTTTATAGGATTTTTGGACAAGAGACAGCTGTTTGGTCTGTACTGGATAAACTCTTCCTAGTGGCAATATTATCATGTAATCGTTGGATGTGTCCTGTGTTGCAAAGATACTGATCATCATGTCCTATAATTGGAACTGAGCTGAGTTTTATATCTCTGCAGGATGCAAAGTATGTTCTTATTTCTGTGAAATTTTGTACTAATTGGGGCTTAATACAGTGCTTTCTTTGATGCCCATTTGCAAAATGATTTACTTCACATGGAAAATCTCCATTTTTGGTTTTAGAGTTACTATAACCTACTGAGAAGAGGTCCCCACATATCATACATTTTACTAAAATAGTATCAGTAGTGAAATCTGAATAGAATAATTTGAACAAAGTATCACTATTAGAAGAAGTATAACTGAATTACTGGATTCGTTTGCCTAAGCAGGGTTAATTAGAATGGACAAATCACTGCTCTAAAAAGACTATAGTCCTCAAGCTAATATCTCTGCAGAGACCTGGTATCTCACTCAGAGTTTGCTTGGGAATCTCTCATATTGGTGGATTTCATTATGTGCAAAAACCCACCCCAACATCTCTAAAGACCATAATGAACCATATTCTCATTCATAGTGCTGTTCGTTAAGTACCAATTGAGCTGCAAAAAGAGATCATAAAATCTACATCTATGAACTAAAGAGCTTCAAGGAGTAAAATCAGGACCTGATTGTCCATTATGCTTAATCACCACCTTGTTCCCTCACTCTGTTTTGGACTTCAGCTCTCTGAAACAAATCTGCTCTAAAGGAGGCTAATCTTAAGGATTGAAGATGCAAGCCAATGCATATGTCTTGGTCTGAAAACTGAGACTCAACCCTATGTCTTGTCAGAAACATCTACATAGCCTCTAATGGCTTCTGTCATTTAGGTCCCTAATCACTCAAACTGTGGGAAATTGTCAGCAGATGCGAAGGTAAGACTTATAATTTTATTAGTTCTTCTCTTTTGAGAAGGATGTGGTGAGTCCCTGGCAGCTCATGTGCATCCCTGTATTGCATATAACCTGGCGAAGGTGAAGATCTTTCCCTTTAATTATGTCATACTCTGTTATTATTTTCTTTCATTTAAAGCAGAAAGCAATTTAGACAGAAAACATATGGTTTCTTTTACTACATGGAGAAATACACCATCTGGGAACCTCTCATAACAGGTTCTTAGAAACTACCTTACATTCATAATTTCAGTAATAAACCAAATTCATTTGCTCTAGTGAATAGCAGTAACATGACTTTATGTCTTCTAGTTAAAATTCCAGTTAAGTCTCATTGTGAATTTGCCACTTAAACAGTTAAGTAAGTTACACTTGCTAATATGGTCTCCTGTGCACTGTGCCATATTTTTGTTTGCCTACTTGTTTGATTTTCTCAAGCTGTTTAAGTTTCATCCCCTTAAGATTTACAGATCTTAAGTTACAGATACACGAAATAGGATTCAGTTCAAGATTAGATACTTGCATTTAGGCATTCATATGTGCGTGTCTTCATGTGCACTGAATATCTAAGCTCTCATTTCAGACTGTGGAGAGCTGGTCAATACAATCAATAGAACCTAGACAATGATTTGGACATAAATCGTAATTCTAGAACTAGAAATTCTACTTAAAGAAAAGAAAAATACTATGAAGGTGTTCAGACACTGAAGCAGCTAGGTTGTGGAGTCTTCACCTTAGAGTTATTCCAAACCTAACCAGACATTGTCCTGAACAATCTGCACTAGGTGATCATTTCCTGCACAGGGGACTGGAATAAATGATCTCCAGAGGTCCCTCCCCAACTCATCTGTTCTGTGATTCTGCAAGTAACTTTGACAGAAAGCATCAGTCTCTTCTTGCCCTCTTCTTGAATTTACAGGGGCAGAGAGGAGGCAGTACTGGAGAAATGAAACAGGAGCTTTGTATTACAAGCATTTATATGTGAATATTGAGCTTTTTTTCTTCTGCTCCTAATACATTTTATGCAATGGTTCTTTAAACAATGTATTTCCTGGAGTGGGCCTAATGTGAAGCTACATAAGGACCTTACACTCCAAATCCAATGCATTATGTCACCATCTGTTCAGTGGTCGTGGCACCATCACACAAATGAGGAAGCAAGTTCCGTAGTTGAACATGACCATGTTTCAGACACTTAGTGTCTCTATCCTATTAAATAGGCATGCTAACATTTGAGGGAGGCCTGGAAAAAACAGGGCTGGGGAGAAGAGTTTAAATCACATGAACTGCATAGTGCACAGGCCATAGGCAGTACAGTTCTGCTTTAAAGTAAATGAAAGTAAATGCAGGAATACTTTTGGCAGCAGGCTCCACAATAGCTTCTGCCATCTCTTTACTAAAGGTAGAAACAAAGAGTAGAAAATCAGAGAAGGGTTTATTTTGGTTTGTTTTGTTTGTTTTTTTTTTCCTTTTCAGAAGGAGGGAGAATTACTAGAGGTAAATTTGGACTCAAGGCAACAATTGTAAAAGAAGAAGTTCAAGTCTCTCTCACAGATATGTAAAAACTTCATCTTGTAATTCACAGAATCACAGAATGGCTGAGGTTGGAAGGGACCTCTGAAGGTCATCTAGTCCAAGCACCCTGCCTAAGCAGGGTCTCCTAGAGCACATGAACCAGGATTTTGTCCAGACTGTTTCTGAATATCTCCAGGGAGGAAGATTCCACAACCTCTCTGGGCAACCTGTTCCAGTGCTCAATCACTCTCACAATAAAGTAATTCTTCCTCATGTTCAGGTGGAACTTCCTATGCTGCAGTTTATGCCCATTGCCTCTTGTCCGTCTATTGGTGGGTGCCAATGAAAAGAGTCTGACCCCATCCTCTAGACACTCTCCTTTTAGATATTTATAAACATTAATCAGATCCCCTCTGAGTCGTCTTTTCTCCAGGCTGAACAGGCGCAGCTCCCTCAGCCTTTCTTCATATGAAAGATGCTCTGGTTCTTTCATCATCTCAGTCGTCCTTCGCTGGACACGCTCCAGGAGTTCCATGTCCTTCCTGCACTGGGGAGTCCATAACTGGACACAGTACTCAAGGTGGGGCCTCACCAAGGCTGAGAGGGAGGATTACCTCTCTCCACCTGCTGGTGACACTCTTCCTAATACAACCCAGGATACCATTAGCCTTCCTGGCCACAAGAGCACAGTGCTGGCTCATATTTAACTTGTTGTCCACCAGGACTCCCAGGTCCTTCTCCTCAGGGCTGTTTTCTGGGAGGCCAGCCCCCAACCTGTACTGGTACATGGGGTTATTTCTTCCCATATGCAGGACCCTGCACTTTCTCTTATTGAACCTCATGAAGCTCTGCTCTGACCATCTCTCCAGCCTGTCGAGGTCCCTCTGAATGGCAGCACAGCCGTCTGGTGTATCTAACAATCCTCCCAGTTTAGTATCATCAGCAAATTTGCTGATGAGGCACTCTGTTCCTTCATCTAAGTTATTGATGAATAGGTGGAACACTGGATCCAGTATTGACCCCTGAGGGACACCACTAAGTACAGGCTTCCAGCTTGATTCCACACCACCAATGACAACCCTCTGAGCTCTGTCATTCAGCCAGTTCTCAATCCACCTCACCATTCAATCATCAAGTCCACACTTCTTGAGTTTGCCAATGATGATGTAATGGGAGGCAGTATCCAAAGCCTTGCTCAAGTCCAAGCACACAACATCCACTGGCCTCCCCTTGTCTATCCGGCCAGTTGTCCTATCATAGAAGGCAATCAGGTTAATTAAGAATGATTTCCCTTTGGTGAATCAATGCTGACTACCACGATTACCTTCTTGTCTTTCACGTGCTTAGAGATGGCCTCCAGGATGAGCTGTTCCATTACTTTTCCAGGTATTGAGGTAAGGTTGACTGGTCTGTAGTTCCCTGAGTCCTCCTTCTTACCTTTCTTGAAGACAAGGCTGACATTTGCCTTCTTTCAGTCTTCAGGAACCTCTTCTGATTGCCATGATCTCTCAAAGAAGATCAAGAGTGGTTTAGCAATGATGTCAGCCAGCTCCTAGCTTGTGTAAGGAATTGCAATAGTCCTAATCTATCTATTGCTTGAGATGTTTTTGGTTCATACATTTTTGTTTGGCTGTTTGTTAGTTTTTTTCTGTTTTGTTACACACTGAATTAGTTTTGGGGGGTTAAAATATTTAATTTATGGCAATCTGTAGTTTTGACCTGCATCAAAAGAGGCAGCTCCGCACTGAACACTCTCAGCTCTTAATAGCTTATGAAAATATACTTTTAATATGAAATGAAAATACACCTACTTTAGTAATCTCCAACTGACATATCATAGGGAAATGCCTATCAGCTTCTAGAAGAAGTGTTAAAGTGCAGAGAATGCAATTAATCACACTGCTTCTTTCACTGATTCTGCAGCAACTGAATGAAAGGTGTTCTCTTATTTGTATCTTGAACACTGCCAGTGTCAATATCTCAGAAAGTTGTGTTATTTTTCAGGTCCAATTCTGGAAACCAAACAGGTTGAAATTGCTGCAGAGGACTGCACTGCCTACTTGGTTCTTAAAGGAACGTAGTCTGGACTACCAATCTGTTGCTAAAAAGGTAGAAGAAAAAAAAAAAGAAGATATGTTGCAGGGTGCACCTATGTCAGAATTTTAGACCAGACCAGTAGAGTGCTTTTGAAGGAAATCTCCTGATGTTTTCCATTTATAATGTTTGGATTTGTATCTTCAATTCATTTTGAAGTTAATAAATCAGATTTATTTCTAATAAGGCTAATTTATAAGATTTACTTTGGGATTACATCTACCTCCAGCAACTGCCATGAATTTATTGCACAATACTAGAGAGGAGCCAGTATGAAATAAAATTGAGTCATTACTGAGTCCTCAGAAAACTTTTGAATTGCTGCAACTGCACTGCACTATTTACTAGTGTAGGTATGCCCCTTCTAATAAAAGGGACTTAATTGTGTCACAGTCTCATTACCACCTACATACTAATCTGCCACATGAGGTTATGTCAATGACAGCTGGAGTGTCACTTGACAGTTGTGTTGAGGTTTTTCTTTGGCTTTTACATGTAGGTTTTTTTGTTGTGGGGATTTTTGGGGTTTTTGTTTTTGTTTTTGTTTTTTTGGGGGGGGGAGTTGGATTTTTAATCCAGGAAAAAAACCAAGTGCCAGTAAGATTTTACAAAGGAAGAACAAAAGCATATTTAGGCAAGAAAGTTGCAAAATGAGACTAGACAAGCTTTTAAGTTACATGTTACAAAAACTTAGGCATGATTAATCAGAACAGATTGTCATTGGTATAAAATCTCCACTACTTTCAGTATGAAAAGGACTGTGAAATTAATGATTTAACGAGCATTGAAAACTAATTTTTGGCCACCTGGACTAAAATAGAGTTTGTAAGTCTTTTTTTTTTTTTTTTTTTTTTTTTGGTCTGTATTTTAAAGTAATTTCTTCACCAGGAAGTAAGAAATCATTTGTTTATAAATATAAAATTTTGTTACTGAAGGATATTCTGATGTTTCATATTTAATTTTCATTTGAACTCAAAATGTTTAACTGAGGATAAGAAAGAAGGGGAAAAGAGAAAACGGAAAGGGAAGGATGTTTTCTGGCTTTACATTTCTCATCTACTGGATATCATTAGCCATTTTTTTTTCTAAATTACATAACTGTATTATTGGAAATATTCTTGGATTTATGTTTGTGAATAAACTGGAACAAAATTTTTGAACAAATATTTTTTTTTTAATTGAATAGTCTAATTTCCTTTCAGTTGCAATCATTCAGAATTTGAGGTTAACTTTGATAACCAACACAAAATGGAAAATACAACTTTTACTATAAAGTAATCTTTACATTTCCATTGAAAAACTCTTAAAAGGATGAACAAGTCCAATGCTTCTATTGAGAGTCTCTTGTAGTTGAAAAAGATAGGTGCTCATTTCTTGTTTTGCTGGGGAAAAAGCCCCAACAGAAGAACAGTTTCTCTACACTGTATTTTCTGCAATTTGGACAAAATGAACTGAATCACATCACTCTGTCTGTAGGCTAAGTCCCTTCTTGTTTCCCTGTATGCTAAATAGGTTCTGCTACCTTATAGGTTTTGCAGACCACAGACCAACCATGAGGCATTTCTCTGTATCTTTTCCAGCGTTTTCATATATATATCTCAGAAATCAAGGACACCAGAAACAGATACTGTTTTCCAGTCTCATTACTGCTGATTATAGAAGCCGTGCTATCTTCCTACTCCATCATGTCTTCTATCTTAAATAAAGGTCTTTTTTTCCCTCTTAGCTATGGCACGGCACAACAGCTCAGACACAATTAGTTATTCACAAAAATTTTGGTCCCTTTCAGAGCTATTGCTTCTTAAAAACAATTGGAAAAATGTATTATTTATACTCTCTGATCACACTTTCGACTTTACAGTTAGCTCTGTTAAAAAAAATGTGAAAATAGCCAAAGTCCATTTTATCTTCATTATATTATTTACTTATCTACCCATATTGTTACCTTTTAAACATATTATTCAAAAAATGTCTTGAATTTTTGGGGGTATTTTTTTTAACGTTTTCTTTTACTCAGTTTTAAGTACAACTTGTTTAGAAAATAAAATTAATGGAACAAACAAAGAATTTGAGAAGGCAATAGAAAAGCACAAGAGCTTAAAAAAAGTAAAAGCAGTTTGTCATCATCTTGATATTGGTATCAAAAAGAAGTGACAAGGAAGTTAGTTTTTCTGGTCAGTTGTCATCTGCTCAGAGGTGAGAGTATGTAAAATAGAACCGATACAAAAATAAAACCAGAAATTAAAAAGATATTTAGAACACAGGGCAATGACAATAAGAAAAGGAAAAAAAAAAAAACAAACCAAAAACAAACAAGGAAAAAAACCCCAACAATTACACACAGAATAATTCTACAGGAAATAATGTAACAAAACCCCAATGTAAAAAATTGTTTAGTTAAAGTTAAGCAGATTAAATGATAGGAAGAGAAACATGGAAAAACAATATGAGATAAAAAGGCCTATAAAAATAACAAAGTCTAAAAATAAAATGGCATGTATAACTACAATAAAATTAGTATTTTTAGGGGGCAAAAAATATACCACTCAACAGAGAGATCAGTGTTGAATTAATAGTGACTGTAGGAGCCTTTGAGAGACATAAATTTAAGACTGGATCCTAAGTCCTTTAGGATTGGATCCTAAACAAGCTGTTGACTAGGGCTGAAGGGTAGAATACCAAGTTAAAGTATGAAATGATAAATGTAAGAAGTTGAAAGAATAACATTTCAAAGGGAAATAATGAATTTCAAATTTGTTTGGTTTTTCATTTTGATATTTTACCTATATTTGTTAATAAAGGCCATAAAACAATCCATCCACAATGCACCACACATTGATATCCTTTGAATAAGGCTGCTGTCACAGGGAAAAGGAGGAGAGATATAGTGGGAAAGTGTTTCAATCCAGTGTTTTCTTGGACTGCTTTTATTCATTTTCTATAAACAACTTAGCAAAAAGAGAAAATTAATCAAAAATATATTCTGAAGACAGTATCCAGAGAATTTTTAGTATGTTCTTTCCAAATAATAATGCACAGAATATTCTTAACGTGCTCATACAAATATTTATCCCAGAAGTCCAACTGTAAGAATTGTGAATTATAGACAAAGTGTAGGGATATATTAATATGTCTAAATGTGTCAACAAAACAGAAGAAATTTTAGCTTCTGAATAAGCTAAAAACCAGTAAATGATACATGAATATTCATAAATATGAAAATCTCTACACTGGTATATTATTTGTTCAAGATATTTAGTGAATTAATTTGAATAATGAAAAAATCATGGAAGCTTTGACGTGACTACTAGTAATTCACACTAGGAAAACAAGAAATAAATTCCACTGGTGTTTCACAATGAATAGCTTGTCTGACCTCCCTCACAGTAAATAATTTCTCCCTAATATCTGATCTAAACCTACCCTCTTCCAGTTTAAAGCCATTACCACTCACTCTATCACTACCTCCTGTAAAGGATGAGAAGAGCAAATGGTTTGTCTCAAATATTCTGTTGTAAAAGACTAATTGTCTCAACCTTGTTGATCAAAGGATGAGCAGCCTTGCTGATAATCATACCTTCCAGGCGTCCAATAAGATAAGCTGAGGGATGTCTTGAAGCACGCACTTGGAGACATCCCTTGATATGTGAAATGTCAAAGGCCTTACTCCCTGCCCTACTCCTTGCTGATAAGGAAGTCTGAGGGGCTCACAAATTAACCAAATGACTGCTGCATGTGCAAAAGGATGGTTGCCACCCCCTGACACTTCAAATGCAAATGAGGGAGACACTCCTACCACTTCTAATGCAAAGTAACATAACATCACCTGCTGCTTCCTATGCTAATTGAAAAAACTTAGGTGGAGACCTGGGAACTTCTGTCTATAAAAAGGTGAATTAATAAAGGGAGGGTGTGTGCCTACCACCCAAGGATCCCAGAATGACTTGACCAAACTCTGCTGAAATAAGGAGTAGTGATATTCTGGAAACTTTTCTGCCTCTCTCCTTTTTCTCTTTTCTTTTTTCAATCTTCCTTTTACTTTCCCAGCTTAACTACATTCCTGGCACATAAGGGTAGCATCATCATGAGTTTTTAGCATTGTTAAGTGATCACTAGTTCTTAGTATTACTATAAGTTTTTGGTATTACCAAATTATTTTGGCAATGATGAAGTTTTAATGGCTATGTTTAGTTTGGTGCAAGTGATTGACATTGATGGTGTTTGCTAAATCTCTGTAAGTTTCAGTTTTGTCAGTAAGTGTCAGTAGTCTGCAAGTTCTATTTGCCAAGTTTTTCATATTATTGTTTTTGTTTCAAAGTCATTTATCTTTTGTAAAACTGCCATGTTTTTTTACAACACCTTTTTAATAAATTGTAGTTAATAGAACCTCTTGAAGTAATTGTCATCACTACCATGCAGAAATTGAAAACCAACCTCCCCCTAACTCCACTGAACAGGATGGGACACCTGCCCTTGTAAAAGGTCCATCCCCAGCCTTCTTCTAGGACCCTTCAGGTACTGGAAGGCTGCTATAAGGTCTCCCTGGAGCCTTCTCTTCTCCAGACTGAACAGCCCAAACTCTGTCAGCCTGTTCTCATAGGAGAGGTTCTCCAGCCCTCTGATCAGCCTCATGGCCTCCTTTGGGTTCACTTCAGTAGGTCCATGTCCTCCTTATGTTGGGGGACCCAGAACCTGTCACAGTATTCCAGGTGGGTTCTCACAAGAGTGGAGTAGAGGGGGAGAATCACCCTCCTCAACCTGCTGACCGTGTGTCTCATGATGCAACCCAAGATATGATTGGTCTTCTGGGCTGCAACTGTACATTGCTGACTCATGTTGAGCTTCCCAATAAAAAAATATTATAAATGTCAATTAAATACTTATAGCCTGCCAAAGAGAATTCCAATAAAACCACTGATTCTTTCTTGCCATCTGGGATCTGAATGATCTTAGCAGCCTCCTAACGGAGCCTGATATTTCTGTTACACTTGTTCTGATGGAGAAGATATATGGCAACTCTGCAACATTAAAGTGACCAACACCCTGTGAATTGTCAAACAGTTATATGGCAATAAGTTACAATTTAAAAACAGTGACATTTAACATTTTTTGGTAAGAATATTACACTTACTTTATTTTTGACTCTAACATGTTCCTTGGCATCCCTAGTTGATTATTGGAAACCTAGAGTTTCTATATTACTTGCAGAATCACAACTGCCAAAAATGGTTTTCCCGTTCTTCTTTAAATTATGCTTTAAAACTCACCTTTTGTAGCAAAGTATTTTTTTCTTTTACAATAGTGCTGTTCTCATTACCACTAATTAATCCTTTATTTCTCTTGCTTTATCTGTTTGTCTGTGCTTTTCTTTGATCCATTTAGAGCATATTTACATTTCACAAGGAAATGCAGACAGTCACAGTCTTGCTATCTACGCTGTTATCAGTCAGAAATGCATACCCACACACAGTATGGCAGAGCACAGTCCCACTGAGAGATGAGGTTCATTGGCTTTGGCTTGGCAGTCACAGAGATTTGAGTTTCAGACTAAATTTGGATCTTGTCCTGCCAGCTTCAAGGATAAGTAAAATGCCCTCAATCTACCTTCATATTTAGCATGCCAAAGAAAGTCTTGCCGTAATATTCAGTGTTGTCTGCGTAAAATTGAGACTTCTGTGAGATTTTACATTACTTTAAAAATGTGGCACTTTTATATCAGGTCAAATTATTAATATTCTCAGTTTTTTTTTTTATTATAAACCTTCAGTAGGGTGCTTTTTACAACAGGCAATTCTATACACATTTGAGAAGAAAAAGAATGAGATATTAGACTGCTGCCTGCTTCTGAAGGATGGTGGCTTTTCATAGATTTGTAATAGTAGAATGAGTCTGAAGGAGATGAATTAGTGGAAGAGGGCATGTGACCTAAAAGTAAAATGTGAACAGTGAATGGATTTATTACAAGTCATGCTTTTGCATCTATATATATAAAGCAACATATTATATAGAACATCTGTATCTTCATCTTAGCAATCCCATAAATCAGTCAAAGAAAATATCAGCACAGAAGGTGTGATGCATGGTATGCCACACCATATTCTAAGCCTGTCCACTGCTACTTCTATTCAGAACAATAACAAAGAACTCCCCATCAGAGAAGTGTTAGTTTTCTTTACATTGATCTTAAAATCACCTTTTGAGCTATTTGCACTTCAAAACTGAGTGTGTGTCAGTCAAGAAAAGGAAAGTAAACTCTCACAGAACTGGCACATTTCTAATATTGCTAGAGAAAGGCAAGAATGACAAATGAAGAGAATGGTAAGCTAAATATCACAGCAAGCGAAATATTCAATGGGATAAATCTTTCCACAAGCCTCCATGCAATTGTTATTGAGGTCAGTAAAATTCCTGCCCTGGTCTGTGACCTTTGTAGATATTATGATCAGGTCAGAAATGTCTTGTCCAAAGGTACATGAGCAATGCAGAAATAGTTTTAGCAATTTAGGGAGTAGTATTTTTGCACCATGAATCAGACATAACCCACTGTCTTATCCTGGTGCCGTGTGACAGAGTGCTACAGGTGACTTTATTGGGATTTTTTTCCCCTAAAGAAAATCTATAAAGCTGAGTCCAAAAGTTGTAAATTAGTTTTGGATATTCTCTGTAATAATATACAAACATTTCCAACTAAGTAAGCAAATAGGAAAGACATGATTCTTTTTAGGATTTTAAATAAGTTTGGATGGTCTTATGAATATAATACTGGCTAAGACTTTCAGAAATTTCAAATGTAGTTTTTAAAGATTTATAGGGTTTTTGTATGGTCTTGTAAACTCACTCTTTGCTTCTAGTTTTTCTGTTAAATTGTGCAACAATGTTTCATTTCCTTCATCTTGTCTGAACCTGTAAATTTTGCTTGAATTTTTGGGTCATACTCGTAAAATCACCAGCTGATCTTTTCTTGGACCTCTAAAATCCTTTATACTGTGAGTAACAGAAACAAAAACATAGGTCTGATTTCCATAAAACCAGTTTGCATTATTCCAGCTCTTAAAATTTAGCATCTTTTAGTTAATGTTGTGTTTATTTCAGTTTCATTTATGCTATCATTCTATATTAGTTTATTTCATATTTTGCATTAAAATATTTTAATGTAGCTATACATTAAAAGTTGTATGCACTGAAGTTCCTATAGGCTTTCCATATAAAAAAAAAAAAAAAATTACTGTTAATAATTTTCTGATAGTGTGAGTTTAATATTTAGTTGTGGTGAAAAAGCCAGTGTCAAAAACTGTTGAGTGAGGAATAGAGAGCAGAACTAAAACTGAACAGAAAACTGTGTAACTCTATGAATATACGCAAATCACTGAGCCCTCACATTTTTAAAACCCCATAGGGTTCTGGTCACCTCATATGAAAAGGAACATAGTGCCACTAGAAGGCTGAAAGATAGGTAAGGCTTCTCTACAAAAATATTAAACTGATTAAGACTTTTAAGCTCAGACAAGAGATGACTGAGATATGACAGAGATCTGTAAAAACATGAATAATATGGAATGGGTAATAATATTGTGGTTTTGATGACATGGAAATGAGAGAACATAAAAAGGAATTACGAAAAACAATCTGAAATACTCAAAGGAAATACCTTTGTCATTTAATACTTAAATGGATTGTAGAACCTATGTCTACAGGATGTTTTGGATGCCAAGAATATAAATTGATTCAAAAGTTGATTAGGCAAACTAATAGAGGAAAGCTCCACCAAGGACTATTAAACATGGTGGTCTGATTACAGCCTCTGGCTTGAGTTCAAGAGGTCTTTGAACCAGAGATAGCCAGAAGCTGCAAGAACATCAGCAAAGAAAGTACCACTCTGTGCCTACCCTGTTCTTATGTGCATTCCCTGAACATCTGCTGCTGGCCACCATCAAAGGCAAGCCTCTAGTCTGATTTAACACTGCTGCTCTTTTGTTTAGAGAGAGAGAGAGAGATACTTTGGGAGCTTTTTTAGTGAAATTTACTGCCTGGAATTAAAAACTAAGTTAAAAAACAACCCTGATAAAATACAGCATGCTGACCCAAATGCTTTTTATGTCAAACCAGCTAAAAGAGTAAATATGTGCCAATTCTATTCCATTCTAAGCAGGAAACTTCAAAGAAAAGTGACAAAAAGTATATCAGCCTAGAGATTAGCTCTAATTCCTTCACACAAAAGAAGGAATGGTTCTAGGTCTCTTATTCCTTGGATAGAGCCTCTACTCAGGGAGCTAACAGTAAGTAGAAGTGTCACGTACGGTATGTGCAAGACTTTCTACAGTAAGTGTGGCATGAATGACACAGAGACACAGCTACATCATGGACCCCAGGGGAAACAAGTGAAAAAGAAGCCAGGACTGCTCAGATGCCAAATTTCACTTTCCTGGAAAATGTCACTGTTGACAGTAGTCCTTTACAGGCTTGAAGTACTTACAAGGTTAAGCACTGGTGTGAGCAGAACTCCACTTTTGTATGCACAGGCAAAGACTGTATAACTAACAAAAAACCACCAGACACATGTAAGACAGAAGGTGGGTGACAGCTGTGCCTTACCCAACTCCTTCTGTCTCCACTCTCCAGCATTACCCAAAATGTAAACTCAGATGCCTTGATTTTAGACTCAGTTTTAAATAGAAGTTTGATGCTGCTTCTGTGTTTGCAAAACCAGTCACTGTTTGAATAGTGTCTCTCCTACTAAGCCACTGAAGTGCAGTTATATATTAGTAAAAGAGGAGAAACAAAAGGAATTGAAAAGCATTGCAACTCATGCCTATGATCTTTTATTCCAGAATTATTATAAATTTCTTGACCTTTCAAGCTGTAATCTTGTTGTATCCAGAGTAGAAGCTATTTTTATATCACTACAAATAAATTTATATCACTAAAAGGTAGGTCAGTGCCTCTCAGTCTCCAGTGTATCAGGATGACACTTTGAAGCTTTGATTTCTGCCCGTCAGGTCATATCTCCATGTAGCAGGTAATATGACTTGACATTCTATAAACTCGTCTATAAGCCTTCACTTCCCACGATAGAGAAGCTCCAACTGCACCATCACTATTCATTTGGGCATTGGCAGTTGCTTCTTAAAAACAAAGGCACAGCAGCAAATAATACCCAACAGAGTTCTTCTTCAATTGTCCAAGATATATAAGTCCTGAGAGAAAATATCCCAGACTAACACATCAAACACTACAAAATACCATAGCATCAGCACTATATTCCATGAAAATAGCTTCATTATATATAAAAATTCCCTCTTTGGAAGCTTGCCAGCATATAAGTGTAAGAGAGATTCAGGTCTACCACACATGCATCTGTGAAATAAGTGGAAGTTCACTGCAATAACGTAAACCAGATGTGAATTCAGGCAGCTTACTTCAGTGAAGTTACTCCTAATCTGTACAGAGTTAAAAAACAAAACAAAATAGAACAATAAAAAATATTTTAACAGTTATGGACTCATAATTGAAATTAAATGAGACAGATCCTCTGATGTCGAAGTTTTCAGAATTACAACTGATCCTGTCTGCCTAGAATTACAAAATATTTGTTACACATTTCCAAACATAGAATCATAGAGTCATAGAATCATAGAATGGTTTGGGGTGGAAGGGACCTTAAAGATCATCCAGTTCCAGCCCCCCTGCCATGAGCAGGGACACCTTCCACTAGACCAGGTTGCTCAAAGCCTCATCCAACCTCGCCTAATGCATAGATGAAAAAGGTACATAAAAATTAAATAAAGACACAATAACTCTTTATTAAAGGGGGTAATTTTCTCTGATAACACGTTTCCAAATGGTTTTGTGTGTCTAGAATTGAACTATGTTATCTACATTAGCTGCTTTTTAAGTAATTACATAGATTAAAAAAAAAAATATCTTTATTAGAAGTTCTGGCAACCCAGTGTATAGTTTTGTCTTTTTTGTTGTTTGTTTTCTACCTATCACTGATGCAAGTTTTATGTCTGTCTTACAGGGATAAGCAGTTTACCATGAGAGACCCATTGATACTCTGAGCTTCTTCACCACTCAAATATATCAAATGCAATGACCTTTTCCCAAGAAAATAGTTTTCTATCTGCAGACAGATCCTTTAAAAACAGCAAATGTTCATCTGTGTTATAGGGCTGTATTATGAGATTCAGTGGTCTGGATTTTTTTTAATATATATATATTTATCTAAACATCCATTCATCTATATACATCTAACCAATTGCTCTTGACAGTCCCTGTATCAGTACATACCAGCTCCTGGAATACAGTTAAACATGGGATTAAAACATGAAACAAAGTAGATGCACTTGGCTTGCACTGCAACATTTTGGCAGCCAGGGGTGCATAGGGGTGGCTTCTGTGAAAAGCTGCCAGAAACTTCCCCCATGTCCAACAGAGACAATGCAAGACAGCTCCAAGACGGACCCACTGCTGTCCAAGAAATACCAGAATAAACATATTCTGAAAATATATATATGTGTGTGCGTGTACATATAATTCTTCATCTGTTATTCCCCACACATACCTTGGAGACAAAACAGTGAACCACAGGCCAAATCTGTGGAATGCCATTTCATATGCTTTTAGGAAATTCTGAAGATTTTATTTGCACGGATATAAAAAGCTAAACAGTGATATGTTACAGTGTTATAATGTATAAGTTGCAACACTGATTTAGCTGGAATGTTTATACATCAGTACAAATGCGAAAGCGAGAATGGAATTTGTACAACAAAGCAAATTTCTTGTACCAGACATGCTGTATACAGGATGTATTTTTTTATTGAATACAAGTACTTATCTCATGAAAGGACACCAAGTAATTTCAAATACAAATAGAAATATGACTGTAAATAGACAATTTACATGTCCAGAGACAGTTTGAAGATAATACAAGAGTGTTGTTGACCACTCAAAAACAGATTTTCAGTAACTTTCTACCTGTTCTGCAAGTATATGATGAACGATACCTGGAGTTCCTGATTGCCAGCTATCCAGGCTGGACCCTTTTGCAGCATATTATGGTTTCTGCATACTGCTATTATCCAGGGTTCCTTTCACTGAAAATGAAATCATGAATGTAGAACATGGACATGACAAAGACTACTGTCCGGTTTAGTTCTAGCATGAAGCTCGGATGTTCCTGGAGTACATGCTTAGAGGTTTGAAATGACTATGTCCCATAATATAATCTCTGACCTAGAGGTCAGTGGCTCTATTTCCTTATATCAGTTGTCCTAATGGAATGGATTTGGGATATTCATCTACAAACTACACTGGAGGTGGACAATACAACAATTTTCAGAAGTAAAAAAAAAAAAGGAGGGGGGAACAAAAAAAAAAAAATTATTTATTTTGGAGTTGTTATTTGCTTATTCTGCTTTTCTTAATGTGTCCTTCACAATACTATTTTTAATGCATTTGTGGAATTAATACTCTGATTTCCATATTTTGTGCAATAAAGGCTTATTTATATTAGTTAACTATGCAAAGCATTTCATGAAAAACATCCTAATTAAAAGCTGCTTTATTATTTCTTGATCCCAATGGGATATTTTAACTGGAAATATGTACCCTAAACGTTGTGCTGGCAAATTGTCTTTTCAGTTATAGACAAATAACTAAAGTGAACTTAAAAAAAAGACAGAGGATATTTTTTTTCTCAGATATCCTAGAATTTATTGTTAATATTTCCAATCTTGTATGGATGTAGTGGACAATAACTTCACTGTACAGATGAGGTAAAAAATAACAGCAAGTGGCAACATGCTTCGGTAGGCCAGAATCTTATGAACATGATTTACGACCTTGACAAACATTTAAATTGGAAACATCTGGTGACTGGACTGTAATTAATTCAGAGCATGTGTTTCTCATTCTCTGTTACTTTTTTAAACAAAATAAGACCTCAGATAAAACTAATTCAAAGTATAAATGGGAAGTTAAGGTACTAGCCTGTGTTTGCATTCCCAGTTATCACTACCACAAAATTCCACAATTACTGTTAAAAACAGAGAAATGTGAAAAATTTTCCTCATTGTCTGGATTTTTTTTTTTTAATTTAAATGTGTTTATTTGACTTCAATCTGTGCATGTTTTTCCTTTCTTATTTCAATAGCCTAGCATCTTGTAACAAACCATAGTTCAGTGCAACAAACATATTGTATGCAGTTTAGTATTCTTGCATTGAAGAAACGTTGGCTTTCTAAAATAGTATATTTTGTAGGCTATCACTTTGTTTCCTTGTGGAAAGTATAAATGTCCTTTTCAAATCTATACAACATAACTTTAATTGTGATTTCTCACATGTTCAAGGCTTCTGACAGTTCTGACTATCTGTTGGAGCTCTACCAGGTTTACTATATCTGTCTTGAATAAGAGGACCCAATACTGGGTGCGGTAGACCAGATGTGACCTCAGCAGTGCCAATGACTGGGGAATCATAACTTCCCTGAATATGGTAGTCATATTTCTTCTAATATATTAAGGCTATATTATTATTTGCAATAGAAGTTCACTGCTGGTTCATAGCCAGCATGGAGTTGAGTCTTCATAATCCCCAGATGCCTTTCAGGACTTTCTTGTTACTCAGTCAGTAACCTTTCTTGTTACTCAGTCAGTAGCTTCCTATCCTATACCACAGAATTACTACACTCCAGGTGCAGAACTTGGCACTGCTGCCTGTTGAACTTCTTGAGGTTTCTGTCAAGTATCAGTCCCTGGAGTTGTTAATTGAAACATTCATCACTGGATGCAAGCCAGAATGGAAATAGATGTGCACTTCTCTTTGAATACAGCAGGCCAGACAATCTTCAATCTGCTTACCAGCTCGTTGATTTAACCAATACTCCTGCAGCTTCCTAATAAGAATGCTGGCAGGGATGGGGGGAAGATGTTCAAAGCTTTAATAAATTCAAGCATATACTTTGAATAAATATATATGATGCCATTCTTTCCTATCCACATAGCCATCTATTTAGTTGTAGTCTGTCACACTGGACAAGCATGATTGATTCTTTGTAAATCCATCTTAAATATTCCTGGTTGCTACTATTTCCTTCTGGCCTCTGGATCTGAACTCAAAGAGGAATTTATCTTATCATCTTTCTAGGGACTGAGATAAACCTATAATTTGGAAGATCTCATTTCTACCTTTCTTAAAAAATGGGGGTCTCCTCTGCTTGCCATGGTTTTTTCCCTCTGCTGTTCAGCTTGGTTACACCTCTCCCTAGTAGGCACTATTCTTCAAATGAGTCACCACAGCTGAGTCGGCAACACCCCCTGCCCTATAAGGTTTTGGTATGATGGATGTATATGCTTCTAGCCTAGAACTTCCCTTGATCAGAAGGTGATGGGTCAGAAGTCTCCCTACTATTGATCCCAACAGGGCTGTTGTTAACTCAGTAGAAGAAAATTTCATCTTGTTTCATATAAGAAAACTAAGTAATGGGTATGACATTACAGGAAGCTATCTTAATATGCAGTAAGTAACTCATAATAACAAGTAGCTTTGTTGACTAGAAAGGAAACAGAGGCGTGCTATTTGTAACAAGTTTCAATATTTGAATTGTTTGATAGAATTGTTTTTGGGCAATGAATTATCTGCAAGTTTAAGTTATAATAATGATATAATTATGGTAATATTATAATAATTGCTAATGTAAGTTTGATGTTAATAAAAAGAGTGATTTGTGTAGGTAATAAGAACTAGACATCCTAATATATTGATCTCAATGTGTATAAGAATATTTTGGAGAATTAATATGTAAAGTGATAAAATGAGGCATTTTTAAAGGAGTGATTCTTCAGAGTTTTCCCCAGGGCAGTTTTTATTAATGCCAGAACACCCGCTTCTGCTAGGCCATGTGAAAAGGAAAGAAGATAACAAGCTGAAATCCTACTGGAAAACAGGCACTTTAATTTTAGTGATAAAGAATGTTAACTCAGATGCTTTCTTCTGCTGTATAAAATTTCTAACTTTCCTCAATAAGCTCAGAATAACTGTTCAGAGATGAGCCTAGCGAGATTAACAAACATTAATTGGGCCTCATCAAACTAATTTTATATTACAATTAAAACTCTTGCTTTGCCAGTAGCATCTCTGGAAGGTATACTCACAACACACTGAAAATCAAGAGACTTTTAGTGCTGCTGCTTCCATGATAGATGATAGATAAGTCATTGTATCCACCTGTGTATCAGAAGACACAGGCTCGGGTTCCCTATGGCTTCTAAGTAAGCAGCATAGGCATCGAGCTGTACACGTTCTGCTCAGGTAAGTAATATACTTACAGTCTTCTCAGTCAAAGTCGTACATAACTATATAATTCCTTACACACTCATTGGAGCATGGACTTCCCAAGTCGGTGTAATATTCACCAGGCTATAGTATCTTCCTAAAGATTTTAAAACAATATGGATATATAAAAAGAAGAGAGGGAATTTTCTAAACAGAGTGGGTAAAACAGCTCTAGGGAGACACAAGTCTCAAATCCCCATTTCATATCAAGAATTAGGGAGGAATTCTAACAAGAATTTCTAACAAGAGTAAACTAAGCAGAAATCAGTTGGATACAAGCTATTTCCTGCTCCTTTGCCTTCCTGTCTTGGCTTTTGATGTCTTTTCAAGAAGCAGCAGAGTCGAAAACTTTCTAAAAATGAGGTAAAATCTGTCACTTCCAGCACAAAATATTAGCTAGTAAAGCTGATGCAGTTGTAAACACTTTTCATCTTCTTTAAAAAGATGCAGAGTGTTGAATTTGATTTGATAATGTTCTTTTAATTAACTGTCCTATGTTGATATCGTACTGTGCTTTAATATTTCATAAGATATAGCTGTTTTATATACTATATGAGTTCTGGTACTCTAAGTATAGCTTAAGGTGATTTATGCTGAAATATGACTAATACAGCCCATCTCTAGATAGCATGAGTGCTTGCTGTGGCACTGTTGTGGCATAAGAGAAAAATAAATGTATATTTTAAATATAAATTTGGAAAGCATAATTAATCATTTATAAATATAATTTAATTTTAGTAAGAAAATAGATCATGTTAAATTTTTGCCTAGGGCAAAATTAATGCTTAATAAACCTGTGTGGAAAATCTGGTTTTATCCCATTAAGAGTTAAAACTTTATTGTGGACAAAAATGAAAATTTAAAGTATTTTGATATAACAGTAATAGTAGAGTATGAGAGAAATGAAAACATTTTATCCTGAAAATATCTTTTATTTTACTTTTAATGATTTAAGCTGTTTATATAAAAGTTATGGTAAAATATTTTTGAAAGATGAAATTCAAATTAATGAAACTTCACTTAGAAGTTTTGCAAAAGACATATCAACAGTTTCGAATTGTAAAAAAAAAAAAAAGGTTGTGTGGTTTTTTGTTTGTTTTTTTTCAAATCAGACTCTTTCTTCTAATTTACCTTTTGGTAAATTTTTTTTCATTGTTTAAAGTAGATTTACTGGAAAATTCCTAATCTACACCTATTTTCCATCCTTGACCCAAAAAATTAGTCAACATTTTAGTTTTTTGATTAATATGAAAAATCAGTTAGAGGAATCCAACAAGCTTTTGGGTCAGAAGTTATTCATAATAAGCATAAGCAAAATCCTTGCACACAAAATCTACTCCTACATCCACAAGCTGTAAAAGCCAACCTGGCTATTAGTTCTACAAAAGGCAAAAGCAGCTGAATATAACTCTAGTCAAAACACCACCATGAATCATGGTGGCAAGAGAAGGTGATAAGTAGGTTATAAAACTAGTCTGACATGCTTCTGGTTGCTGAGACCAATCTTGGATTTTGATTACATGATGTGGACTACTATAGCAGATATAACAATAGTAATTTCTGTCAAGTAATTAAGAAAATTAACTGTTCATTTTTAAAAACTAATTTCAGAAATGAAGTGCTGTTTTCTCTATATAGAAAGGCTACTCAGTTTTGAAAGATTATTAGAATTGTGTTTGGTTTAACTTTGTTCTGTTTTGTTTTGTTTTGTTGGGTTTTGGGGTTTTTTTCTGTTTAAGCTGGGTTTCCAGGTGGAACTAAAACCGAAGAGTGATTATGAAAGGGAAATGCCATGCAGTGTGCAGTGTGCCTTGATCCTTATCCTCCAATGGTTTCATCATTGAGTTCTGTGTGACGTGGATAAATGTTTCTTAATTTTCTCTCTGACAAGTGTACTGGAAATATAGCATATTTTTGAGCACTAACATTTAAAGCTAGACTGGACAAAACACTAAAGAAAATATGGTCAAAAACCCTTTTCTTGTAAAGCAGCCTGAGATCCATTGACAAAAAGCAGTGTAAAAGAGCTAGTTATTATTTATTGTCAGGGACAGGGACTATGATACGACTACTGATACTTTTTATTCTAACTCCAGATTCTGAATCTTCTGTAGATACTGTTCATTTGTGAGTTGCAGGAAATGCACTGCACTTCTTACCAAAAGACAGCTGAACCAAAAGAGCAAGCAGATCGCTGCTGCCTGCTCCATTGCTTAGGCCCTCAGAGTGAGAGCTATGGAAGAAACTTTCACCCTGGTCATATTCACATAGACTTTCTCCTGACACTTCTGAGCATCCAAGGTAAGCATTCACCAGTGGTTGATGTTATAGGAGCCCATGAGAAACAATATGCTTGTCATGCAACTATTACAAGTTCTGTGAGTTCCTAGAGGACTACATAAAAGAACTAGAAAACAGATCAAGAGAGGACCTTAGAAAGCGGTACTATGTGGAGCATCTCAACATCTCTTCAGAATCACAGAATCACAGAATTGCCTAGATAGGAAAAGACCTTTAAGATCACCAAGTCCAATCATTAACCTCACACTGACAAGTCTCTGACTAAACCATGTCCCTCAGCACTATACCTATGTGACTCTTAAATACCTCCAGGGATGGGGACTCCACCACTGCTCTGGGCAACCCATTCCAATGTCTGATAACCCTTTCAGTAAATAAATTCTTCCTAGTATCCAATCTAAACTTTCCTTGGTGCAACTTGGGGCTGTTTCCTCTTGTCCTATTACTTGTTACTTGGTTGACTGATCCTCACCTCTCTACACCCTTCTTTCAGGTAATTGTAGAGTGATGAGGACTCACCTCAGCCTCCTTTTCTTCAAGCTAAACAATCCCAGTTCTCTCAGCTGCTCCTCACAGAACATGTAATCTAGACCCTTCAGCAGCTTTGTTGCCCTTCTCTGCACAAGCTTCAGCACTTCTGTGTTCCTGTAGTAAGGGGCCCAAAACTGAACACAGGACTCGAGATTTGGCCTCACCAGTGCTGAGTACAGGGGTCAGATAACTTCATTGGTCCTACTGGCCACACTATGCCTGATACAGGCCAGGTGCTATTGGCCTTCTTGGCCACCTGGGCACACAGCAATACTTCTCAGTAGGAATGCCCAACAGTGAGGGTCAGGATGCAGGACACCACCAACTGTTTACATTGGTGAGATAAAAACATTGGTATTTGATTATGAAGAGGAATGGGCCTGTAATGTATTGCCCTAGCTTCTCCACCAGAGCAGCTATACATAAAACATGTCAGGTATGAATTATCACAACTGTATTTTCCATAATTTTGTTCCTTTCACGGCTATTTAGATAATTTTAACTAACAGATAACTTAAACAGTTTACATTATTATTATTATGGCAATAAACTTGCACTTTTACAGAACAGAAGAAAGATAAGGAAATAGAGGAATTAGATACAGAAAGAAAGAAGGATAAAGAAATGTAAGAATTTAGATACAGAAAAGAAAGAAGGATAAAGAAATGTAAGAATTAGCCATATCTGTTCACAGCTCTGACCCAGATCCATTCTGAATGTCAAACACATGATCATAATTCAAAATTATTCAATTCCAGACTCTTGTCAGGATGATAAAGCAACTGAAGTTATCTATCTGGACTTGTGCAAAGAATTTGACACCATCCCGCATGACATCCTTAGCTCTAAATTGGAAACACGTGGGTGTGATGGATGGACCACTCAGTGGATAAGGAACTGGCTGGATGGTCGCACTCAGAGTTGTGGTCAACAGCTCAAAGTCCAAGTGAAAACCAGTGACGAGTGGTGTCCCTCAAGGTTCAGTATTGGGACCGGTGTTCAAAATCTTTGTCAGAGACATGCACAGTGGGATTGAGTGCACCCTCAGCAAGTTTGCTCACTACAACCAGCTGAGTGGTATGGTTGACATGTTGGAGGGACGGGATGCCATCCACAGGGACCTTGACAGGCTTGAGAGGTGGGCCTGTGCTAACCTCATGAAGTTCAACAAGGGCAAATGCAAGGTCCTGCACCTGGGTCAGGGCAATCCTGAGCACAAATACAGGCTGGGCGATAGAGTGGCTTGAGGCCAGCTCTGAAGAGAAGGACTTGGGAGTGGTGGTGGACGAGATGCTGAAAATGAGCTGGCAATGTGCACTTGCAGCCCAGAAGGCCGACTGTATCCTGGGCTGCATCAAGAGAAGTGTTGCCAGCAGGTTGAGGGAGGTGATTCTCCCCCTCTACTCTGTTCTCGTGAGACCCCACCTGGAGTACTGTGTCCAGTTCTGGAGCACCCAACACAAGAGAAACATGGACCTGTTAGAATGAGTCCAGAGGAGGGTCACGAGGATGATTCAAGGGCCGGAGCATCTCTCCTACTAGGACAGGCTGAGAGAGTTGGGGCTGTTCAGCCTGGAAAAGAAAAGACTCAGGGAAGATCTTATAGTGGCCTTCCAATACCTGAAGAGGGGCCTACAGGAAGGCTGAGGATGGACTTTTTATAAGGACAGTTAATGATAGAACAAGGGGAAATGGCTTAAAGCTGAAAGAAGGTAGGTTTAGATGAGATATTAGGAAGAAATTCTTTCCTGTGAGAGTGGTGAGACACTGGAACAGGTTGCCCAGAGAAGTTGTGGATATCCCCTCCCTGGAAGTGTTCAAGGCCAGGTAGGATGAGGCTTTGAGCAACCTGGTCTAGTGGAAGGTGTCCCTGCCGATGGCAGGGGGGTTGGAACTAGATGATCTTTAAGGTCCCTTTTAACCCTAACCATTCTATGATTCTAAGATAAAAATCAAGATTGGGACAAAGGTGTGAGTAGCCCAGTTACCTTTAACATGTAAGAAACACACAAACAAAGCACTCAAAAAAGAGAAGCAGTAAATTAAGATATTGCCAGATGAGTACTCAAAAGTTAGGAAATACCAGAATTAAGGTTTCAAAAGCAACCCCAGTTTGACACCCTTGTGGAGTAATTACTGGAGGTAACTAAAAATCTGAAAATGGTTGTATCCACACACTAAGGGATAGGTATAATATCAAAGAAGATGCCAGAGGAAAAATACATCTAGCATGTGAAGAATCTTCTCCAAGACTTCCGCTCTACTAGCCCTGCTGCTTATCAAGGAAAAACAAGAGATAGGAGACAGTGGAGGATTGTTTTTCCAACTCTCATTTCAATCACAGCATGGCATGAGACTCAATGCGTTGTCTAAGAGCGACCCAGGGTTGACACCTGGCACCCCTTAGACAAATACCCCTCTCCCCCCACCCCAGCCTTCTACCTTAAAAGGGGAATAGAAGTGTCTTTTGCCAATCACAGTAAAGGTATGACTAGACTCACTCAAGCTCTACCTTGAAGGTAAAAAATATTATAAAAATGGCCCAAAGAAAGGGGGGGATCAGGGAAGACACCATTATGGTCAGGAAAAATACTATCATGGATAAGTCAGAGAAGACACCATTAGGGTCAGGGAAAACATCATCACAGACCAGTCAGGGTCTGTATTAATCCTGTTGCTCTATTAAAGTGCTTTTATTTGCTTATTGACTTGCTGCACAATTTCTTACTGGGCTGCCTCTTGATAAGGCCATGAGAGTCCATAGATCATGACTGGACAGCAGGTGCAGGGCACTATCGAGCATTGGTATATTCAGACTGGTAGTGCCACATCAAACTGTGTCTGTCTGTAACCAGCCATGGCAACTGACCTGTGCCCAGCAGGATGCTGCTAAATTCTGCAGGTTTAGCCATGTGAGTCCATAAATCGTGGATGCAGGAGTGCAGTGCACTATCAAGTGAATCTGCTGTTGTCAGACAACTAGTGCTCAATTTGGCATCTCTCAGGATCTAAGCCTAGCCACCCCCAGCTCCTTGAGTATCTGAGGGTGAGTTGGATGACTGCTAAATTTCCTGCTAAATTGCTTTACCACCCCTTTCATGCAACAACCCTACACTTATGCATTATGATAACAGCCTCTGCATGATCATGTTGTATTTTGTTAATTGCCAATCCCAATTAGAGTAACCAGGCACAGAAGAGATTAAAAGACCACACTGGCACGATTGTGACTTACCTAGTATCACAAAGGAACCCTCTGATAAAATCCAGTTTCTTTGGGAAGTACTCAGCAACCACAATTAATAAATCTTCTTTCAGCTCCTGCTTCGTTAGCTGGGCACCTTTTTTTTTTCTGAAAAAAATTACACTGGTATCTTACAGTCAACAGTCTCTTTCATTATAAAACCTGATTTGCAGTTTGTGTAATAAATGAGGAAAGAATGCTATGAAAAAAATTGCATGTGCTAATATTTTATAGACGGCAATACTTACATCTAAGACAGTCTAATTAAGACTGTATAGGCAACCTTCTTTCTGACTTTTTTCTAACTTCTGAGTAATTGACCTTGCAATCTCAATGCTCTTCATGTATCAACTATAATTAGCTTTTAAAAAACAAGAAAAAAAACGCACTGCTGTTGACACAGAATAAAGAGAAGGAATCTTTCCCTCTGAAACCAAGCTGTGCTTTTTTGAGAGTCAAATCTTTCAGAACCACTATTCAGAAGTCTGCAAGAGAACCTACCGCAGGCAGGCCTGGTACCATGAGTAATGCCTACATGGGACAGTGACTGAGAAAGGGGAATACATATCACCATTGAGAGGATTCTCAAATATTTGTTGTCAGGAGAAAAAGGTGGAGACTGAGGATGGGGCAATGGAGGCTTGGTACTATTGTTGCTGTTGCCAGGTTCTGCTACTCTTGTTTTGTCTCTGTAGCCCTCTGTTTCAACATATCTTATCCTAGTTCCTTCCCCGGTTATTGCCTTATTTTGTTTTCTTGTTCTTCTGGCCCTTGGTCCCTGCACCTCTTCTTCTTATGAGCTGTGGAATGGTTGTTTCTTCCTGCTCCAAACTGCCCGTACTCAGCCTGCCTGTTCTCAGACCTCTTCTCCAATGACCTGTTGGCACCCCAGAGAAAAAATTGCCCTCAAAGTCATTTTATTTTAGAAAAATAAGATAAAAGTGCCATTCCAGAACCCTGGTATAGGTTCAATTTGATTTTGATGTTATAATGTTAGAGTAAAAAATTCCACCAGGAACTGTGATATTCTCAAGTGATATAGCCAAGATATTCTTAATATAGTATCAGAATTCTTCACCAGATGCTGCCCAGGGAGAACACCATCCTAAGGATTAATAAATATAAACAAGCCATAAATAAATTTAGAGTTAACATTTTCTCGCCATTCAAACAATGAGATTCTGCTACATTTGCAAAGGCAGTATAAGTATACAAGAGCATATGCAGCTGCTTTCATCTCCCCAGTGCATATATTTGTATTTGAGCTTCTCATCCTGGGCACCCCTTATCAGTGAAGAGGAGGATGAGGCAATTCTAGGGCACAGTTAGGCTCTTACTAAACTCAATCATATCTAAATAACAGGGTCAGCTGTAGTAATCTACACTGTAGTCTACATTGAACTCCATCTCTGATGTCACAAGCATTTTTTTCCAGATGTCTTTTTTTTCCATTTTTTTTTTTTTTTCCTCCCAGATAAGACCCAGACAGACTGTTCTAGTTTTCACTGACTCTTTTTATAACTTTTTTTTTTTTCCTTTTTTAACATTCATCAGAAAAAGCAACTGGAATATTCCTTGAGATCAAATTCTGTTTATTCAGGGGAAATAAGCGGTCGTTTGTCTGATAACCCTGATACTCAGTTACTCTTTTTGTAATCTGTTTATTTATAGTTTGAAGAGTTAGCTTAAAGCAATGGAAAATAAATTTGAAGAAGTTTAGAAAAAAATAAGTGAAAAATAGTGGTGGATATTCTTCACTATTGCATTTATTATTAAAAAGAGAGGAAAATAGAAGAAACTGTGTGTATACTTTCAAAAGTAATTATTAAAAAACTATTGAAAATTTCCCATGAAAATTTGTTTTCCATTACATTTTTCAATAAATTCTAGCTATTAAAGAGTTTTTGAAGTGTGCTTTCCCAGGAAAGAGACCGTTTACATAGGGACATGGAAAGGTGCAGGTCAAAGGCATTGCTGCTGTTGTTCATACCATATAGAGCAGCAGCTAAAGTAGTATCAGAAGGCAAAGATTTACAGAATTTGTGATATTAAAATAAGGGTATGAAGCAGTAAATAAGAACATTTACGAGAATGAGAAAAATAAACCAGTTTACTTTCAGCTGATCACTGTGGATTAAATAGACAGTAAAACAGTTATCAGTTAACTGATGGAAACAAAACTGAGTCATGTTTTACTGAATAACAGCCAAAATCTCACCCAGCCACTCATTCACTCCTCTATCCCACATGATGAGGAGAAGGTAGAAGGAAGGCAAGAAGACTCATTGGTTGGAGGTGAAGACAGATTATTAGCATAAGTGAAAACTATGTATGCAAGTAATGCAAAATAAGGCATTAATTTGTTACTTCCTATTAGCAGGCAGATGTCCAGGCACATCCTGGGAAACATGGCTTCAGCACACATAACGGTTGCTTGAGAAGAAAAACACTGTAACCAGGATGCAGACACACACTCCTTCCCCTGGTAGCCTAGCATCGTAAGCTATGGGATATCCCTTTGGTAATTTCAGGTCAGGTGTCCTGATTGTCCTCTCCTGACCCTTGCCCATCTCAGCCTACTCAATGGGAGGGTGGGGATAGGACTGAGTGGGAAAGAGAGAAAGTCTTGGTACTGTACAAACACTGTTCAGCAATAGTGAGACTGTTGTGTTATGAACACTGTTTCAGCCACAAATGCAAAACAAAACACTATATGGGCTGCTATGTGAAAAGTAAACTCCATCCCAGCCAGACCCAGCAACCATGTCTATAGAAAATATTCTAAAGATATGTTCAACACAACAGTATTTTTATTTAAAAGATTGCCCGAGACAAAACATTGAACTCTTTTATCCTGATTTGATTGGAGTCCCATATTTTCAGATTCTTGCTTTAAATCTGCAAGAACGCTAGGTATCTCCACATCAGTTAATTATAACCTGTGACCTTGCTGATAACCATTCACATACAAATAAAAATTATATTCAGCTACTTATAACTGAAATATTAAGGCTGAAATTCTATATTAACTAAAGTAAAATAGATATTAACCTCTTCTTAACATACTGAATTTTCAACAGTAAACTTAAGCAGATAATAAAATAACATAGAATAATGGAATTTCATGGGGAAAAGAAAAGAATAATTATTTTTAAAGATAGATGAAACTTAGTTAATTTTACAAATAAACCTATGATATGTCAGTTCCCACCCCCAAAAGTCATTGCAATATTGCAGCAGAAATTGGAGAATGCTTAGAGCCAAATTTAAATGCATGCACAAGAAATAATGGAGCATGTAGATTCAGAAAGACAAAAATAACTTGCTGCAGTGAAGAGCATCAGAATATCCTGGCAGTCTGTCTTATTAATGGCAAAAGGTCTCAATAGTTAAGAGGACATGGTGTCAGAAGGTATGCCCACATGTAAAAGAGACAACCTAAATACTGCCTTCAGTGGATAATTCTTCTTCAAAACTTCTGTCTTGATTAGAGAATCTTTTTAATACAGGCTCTAGTCTGAGTCTACCAGCTACTTTGGTACTTTTAAAATTGTGTCTCTGGTGACTGTAACGACAGAAGGTGTCAGATCCTCAGTGTGGGTGATGACAAAAGATTAAACAGGTTTTCTTTTAAGAATAGCTTTCCTCAGGGGTGTGCTGTTCCTTTGGACTCTTTTCTAAGTAAATTATAATAAATATTTCACTAACTTGGCAACAATTTAGAGCCCCCTCATCTGTTTGAGTTAAGGGTCCACTCAGCAGCTCCACTGTGGGAATGAAATACACTGGTGTGAATAAATCTGCATGTCTAGATCAAATGCATGAATAGGAGATTTGCTAGGTTTTGAGGGGGTGCAAAATATACCAGAAAATAGGAAAAGCATAGTGGACCAGATCAAGGGTCTGTTTGCTGAGTGGTCTGTCTTTGACAATAGGATGTGGCAGCTGATTAGACAAAGCCTGTGAGAACCAGGCAAGCCTTTAAGATACAGGCTTATTCTATATTTTTCCTGCTCTATCCTCACAGCTTTCAGCAGACTGTCTAGGGATTTCTGGAGCCAGAGATATTTTTGTTTTCTAAATTCCTGATGTGTTTTTCTTCCATGAGTTTGTCTTATTGCTTTTTGAACTGATTTGCACTTTTGACATCCACAATACTGCTTGGCAGAGTTTCCACAGTGATGTATTCAGGTAAAAATACATTTCTTGTTCGCTTGTTTCAACTTGTCCAGTGATTATGTCATCTGACGCTCCCCAGTTCTTATACTGTCAGAAACAAGGAGTGTTTTCTATTCTTATAACCCTTGAGACTTGAAGTCCTAGGTAAATTTAATTTTACAGGAGTCCTATATTCCTGAACTACAGTCTAAGTTGCTATATCATTCAGTTACAATGAATATATTTCTTTCACAGAAGACCAGATTCGCATTCAGGAAAGTTGTTTTTCACTGTTTGGACAACCTGCCCTCAAAAGAAATAAATTTATATAAAGACTGGTATAATGACAGGTTCATATTTGTTGCTAGAATTACCTGTCAGTTTTTAGAAAGAATCTGGTTAAGGATGATCATTCTTCTACTAATCAGAAATAATAATAATAATAATAAAAAAACCTTTCCCATTTTACTGTTTGACAAAAATTGATGGTTTTATGCAATTGCAAGAAATAATAACATCATTCAGAAGCAGTCAATACAATGTTTCATAAGGACAATGTAAGGTATTGCAAACTCCAGTTTCAGGCAAAAAATACGTTACTTTTTATCCCATACATAAATAGTTGTTCTATGGCAAGCTATCCCAATAAATGTTATCCACAACCCCTAGAAAATTGCAGAGAAAAGACAGAACTGTCTGATTGCATTCAGTCTGAACAGAGAAGTTAAAATGATCATAGTGTAAAACAATCATGCTTAATACTCTTTTCAGCTTTCCTGCTTAACTCTGCCTTGTCCAAAAATTCATATCATTCTAGTCATTTATAGTGATGTACATAAATATTTTCTGTACACCTAACATAATTTTGAAACAAATCCAGAAATCTGGGAAATTTATAATGTCTTCAATGGATCTCAGTTTTGGGGTTTATTTATGAAGATGTGTCGAAGAGACACTTTTTCAACTCTCCTGTCCTCACTTTTCTGTCCTATACAGCTAAATCACAACTATGTGTCACATTATGTATAAATATATTGAATGGCTTAATAATATACAACTTAAGGTTGTAAAATTGTAAAGACAAAAGACAGGAAAAAGTTGGTAAATTAATTGCCTGCATTTATAGACAGATGATACAAACTGAAAAATGGCTGTGTTTTGCCTCTTTCAATTCTATCACGATTGATATAAAAATTAATATAAAGGAAAATCAGTCAAAATCCTGTGTTGACTAAAGCTATCCTCTAGCCTGGACATAGGTTTACTAGATTCCTAATATCAACCTTCTTTCTAATTTATTTTGCAATGATCTCTGTAAAGTTTATCGTTGATCTTCTTTCTGAAGTACAATCTGAATCTGAGATGTCAGCTATATGAAGTCTCAAGTAGTTCAAAGAGATTTTGTCTTGTTATTCCTGACTTCAGAAAGTGGTATTAAAAGTGCTATATGAAAAACAAGGAAAAGGACGTGATTGTGAAGTAGCACTTGACAATTGTCTCGGGCAGGAAGCATCATGGCTCTATTCTACCACTTTATCTCCTGTCTTTGTTCTCTGATCACCCACCATGTATTTTGCTAATTGACCCTGGGGTCCCACCTGGCACACTGCACTTACAGCTCTGCTGCAGCCACATCCACTCACACTGTTCTCTCCTCCAAAACTCAAATTCCTCATGTCCTAAGGGGCAATAAATGGGACTCAAGCAAAATACTGGGATGGGGCAAAAGCATGGGGTTGAGGGAGGAGAGTACTGATTGTGAAACTACACCTACAAAGACCAGGCAAGGTGGCTTCATGCTGCAAGTGGAGATGTTAAGCCACAGTGCTCAAAATTTTTTTAAAAATTCTAAAAGTTATCTTTAATAAGAATTAACATGATCACACAGTAAGAATGAAACAGACAAGAGTTACATAAGGTACATGTAGCGCATAAGTGAGGCACAAACAAACAAGGACGTATGTGTCTTTGGGAGCAAGAGATGTTTCCAAGGACAGGCCTGCAGCCTGACCACACTACAGCAGTCTGCATGAGAGCCTCCCTGGCCAGCTGGCTGGGAACAGACATGCTTACAAAAGTAGATAAGAGAGAACATATGAGAGGACCTACGATCTTTGTAAGGTTTCTTAAATCTCTGACAAGAGAGCGTCTGTATCTCACAGGATGCAAGTTATCCTAAACAAAGCAAGCAAAATCATACACATGCTGTTAAGAGTTTCCAGCACTGGAAGACATACTGGGAAAGAAGGTGGATTTAACATCACTTAGTGCTAAGAATCATGAGATACTTTTGAAATTCAGTATTTAAAAAAAATAATACCCAAGAAAATCAGACCTTGTGAATTTGGAATCCTTAAGGCTCAGCTTTTTAAAAGAAAGTTGAAATTCTTATATAATTATGTATTTTCAATATCTGAAACTTTCAAAGAATTGCACTAAATATCCACAAAAGCTATGATAAAATAATTACAGATCACAATCATGGAAGAATGATTGTCTTACTGCAGGAATTCTTGTGGAAATACTCTAAGTGCTACATAAGATGTTCCATTTTAACTATTGCCACGATCCCTTCTGGCACAAAACTCTATCAGACTTGGGTGAAAATGGTAATGAAATAAAAGCTAGTGGATTATTGAAATATGTAACTTTCCACACAAGGCATTAAATAAAAGGAATGCTGACAGAGTAACCTCTGTGTTTACATTGGTTTGATGTACTCTTTACTGCCTCTATATGATGGAATTAATAAAAAAATATTTCTCCTGGATAGAGACTCCCATTTAAATTCAAAAAAATGAGAATAAGATATGCTTGGCAGAGAAGTTGAAAGAGGCATACAGGACAAAAAAGTGATTTTGCCACTTATGTTTATAGGGAAAGGTTGAAATAGGGAAACAATTAGAAACCAATGAAAGGCTATTCTGTAGCTCATATTCTGTGCATAGAATTGCTGACATTATTTCCTGTTGCAATTTCTGTTTTTGTTAAATGCCACCATGATCTGTGTATATGTTGTGAACTAAACAGACTGGCCTGAATATTGCAAAGGATCTGAAAAATGTAATCCCTGAAAATCCTACTTGTGCTTAGTAAGAAAGATTATACTTTTATCAAAAAATATGCCACAAATTGTTAGCATTATAGTATAACTTATTTTCCCACTTTTTTCTGAGCTTTCTGGGGAAATAATATCAAGTTGTACTTTAATAAATTTATATGACCTAACAAATCAATATTAATTTTTTACCAGTATGAATCAAAATTAATATATACTTTGTGGATGTTCATCTCAAACCTATCTTTATACTTCTAAAATTTACCCAGTTCCAGGTTTCAGACATCCACTCTGCAAGTACATACTTCTATTTATCTTATATTTTAAATTGCTACTGTGTAAAAAAAAAAAAATATTCCTCTTTATTAATCAAAAGCCTGGAAATTTTATTCTTATATAACCCTCTCTATTGTTAGGTACTAGAATAAAATAAAACATTGACATGTAAGGCATAACATTTTCTTAGTGAAGGTCAGTCATGACATTTAGACCAGAAAGTCCTCCTATTTACAGGCTAGATACAGCAAACAATTGTTGTAATTTTTTTTTTCATATGTCTCTTTAATTTTTCTCAAAGGACATTTGTGTGTTTCTAAGAATAAGATAAGCAATGGTACTTCTCTTTGTTGCAAGATCTTGTTCTCTAAGAAATAATTCAGAAAGATGTTTGAAAGAGGAAGAGAATTAGCATAACTGTCAAGTGTCTCCCTCTTTTATGCAATGTACTACAGTACTTTAGAAAGAGCAAGTAAGACTTGTTTGGATCTTGCAATAAATAAAAAGTACTGTCAGAGATCCTTACCTGCCAAATCCCAACTTTGCAAATCCCACTGGTGTCAGTAGGAGTCAAGTGACAAATTCTCACAGAACCATAGCACAGCAGCTCTAAAGCACTCACTGATCCTTTTGCTCCAAGTTATGACTAAATGAGCATATTGGCTATTTTTAGGAACCTAAACTGTGTTACTGCTTCATACTGAACTGTTCCAACAGCCTCAGATAAAAAATATACTTTATTACTCAAATTGGATCACATTTTACTCATATGGCCATATATTGCTAGAAATAACACAGTTTGTATTCTGATTTCAATGGAACTATGTATTGTGTATGCATTAAAAAATAAATTGTTTGTTCCTTTTTTGTGGAGACTTTTTGGTTTAACCCGTTAAACCATTATTATGATCCAATGTGAAACTAGTTCTGACCACAGTGAGGTTTTACTCACCAGATAGCAAAATAAAAGCAGACATGGAACTATGAATTAAAACATGGCTTGTAAAATCTCAAATCTCTCCCAAACAATGTGACCATAATTATTAATTAGAAAAAAATCTGATAAATACTGTATTTTCATGATAATGTAAATCCAAGAAAACATTAATAACTGTGTAGATGATCACGTAAAAAACCCATGAATTAATACTATGGTTTTAGCATTGTGTACTGTGTACTAAATTAGTAATTAATGCAACAAATTAACCATCATTATATGAACTGCGAACAACTGAAAACCAGTGTTAACAGATGGTGCATGTGGTTTACTGTGAAAGCCGCTATTAAAAATCTTTGGTTTTATTTTATGTCTTCTTTTGCAGCCTAACATTGTAAAACAACCTGTTCCAAACAACTGACCTGGAAAAACAGATTTCAGTGAAATCCTAACCATTTCCAGTGCTTCTGATATTTAGTTCACTCTCACATACTGAATGGTGGGACAGTTCAGAACTGCTTAGTCTGTCAGAAGAAAGAATGTGCCTACATTTGTAATTGTAGTTCAGCAGACAAGAGGTGGCAAACCTAATTTCTCAACAAAAACCTGCAGTCTTACCACAGTAAGAAAGCTGGAAGCAGCTGTTAAGGTGTGACCTTTTCCTGAAGGCTTCCTTCCCAGGCAGCAGTGGCCAGTGTAGTGCCCATCTGGAAGCCACCCAGCTGAAGTCTTCATGAAGATAAAGCAGTTGCACCTGGGGCTTTCAGCAGCTAGCCTGCGGTGCAGTAAACTGTCCTGACAAGCTGAGGTCCCTCACTTAGTCAGAGACTAGGGTAAGAAAACAGAAGTTTCACAGGTTCTCTGAGGCATGTCAAGTTGCTTCGTTGTTGCAGTGATGGCACAGGAAGGGATGAGAGCCTTTCACAGGAACATACCGGAAAATACAAAGAATCTGACACTTGCAAATTAAACGCTTTCGTTTAACATCTGCTGTCAGCAGACTAAAAGCAGCAGAGCTTATCTTACAAATGTGAGTGAAGGCCAAACTTTATGACTGCCCAACCTCAAAAGATATCTCCAGTTTAAATTGATAGAAGCTCAGAGATTAATTGGAGGCAATGTTTCCTCCATGCTAGCGGCATTCCCACATGTTAGTGCATTATTGCTCACATCTATACTGTGCCCACCAAAAATGCATCAGAAACCCTCCTGCTGTCTAGCCAAAGAGAGAAAATAGCAAAGTTTTAACTGTCCAACATACACATAACAAATTATGAACTGTCCAACATACACAATAGCTCTGTTTCAATATGGAATGGATTGTGACATGTAATGAGTTACACTTGATATCCCATGATATGTATAAGAATGAAATTTCCTGTCTTCATGAGCTACATGAGTGCCCAAAGATTAATTTGCAAACTGAATTGCTTCTTAATTAGGAGGGGAAGGGGGTCGGTGGGAGGCAGAGGGATTGCCTATGTATTTTGGATACTTCTAGGGACACACAACAGAAAAAACCCCACAGTTTTCAGTCTCCCAGTTTTGGCTGTGGACTCCCAATCACTTTACAGATCTTCCCCTAAGTGTCTGTGGATTTTAAGTAAATGGTTTTTTTATATTTAAAAACACTTAATTAAATTAGTCATGCAAATTTAAAATTTGGCTAATTTTCTCTGACTTTGTAAACTGATCTATAAATCTTAAAATACAGAATAATGATCTATGTTCTAAAACATAAATAAAATAAATGATCAAATATAAACCATATAACCAATTATAATAATAAAGAAAAACAAGTAAGCTATCTAAAGGAAAATCTGTCTTCATTTTTACTATAAACTTTCAGACAAGGAGGACTCATCAAATCATAGACAGTAGACATTATAGGTCTTCTGGCATGTAATAGCTAAGTGACATCTCTTCTTATTTATTTTCTTTCCATTGTAAATGGTTATTTTTATGGATGGTTTCAGAATTACTGAATGGACATTCAATTGTGCTGTAGTTCCCTCTAAAAATAGACTAAGGAAGATAATAATTGAGTTTAACCTGGGATAACAAATTATTAGCAAAGAAATTTTATTTTTTATTGGTTTTGGTTTTGGTTGTTGGTTGGTTTTTTTTTTAGTGCTAATATCAGAAGAGTCAGTTCAGGGATTCTTAGTAGAGTAGGCAAAGCTAAATTTTGCCACTGTAAAAATGAAGGTCAAATTTGTAAACCCTGGAGAGACAGACTGTCCTTTGGCTGTCACTGATGGATGAGAGAGAGCTGGTCAGATGTAGTGATCTGAGATCCAAGATTGCTAATGCTGGGGGTCCCTTCAGGTCCCCAAGGACCTGTATGCCCAGATGTTTTACTTAGCAGTGCGAGGAGCAAGACGCCCATATCTCTTTGAGTCTGGCATAGGTAGAGAAGACATCAATCATTACTTTCCCTCCTGGAGTAATTTAGAGTCACCGAATCACTTAGGTTGGAAAAACTTTTAAGATCATAGAGTCCAACCATAAAAAAAGAACTACTTGCCACATCCTTTCTAGAACTCGACTCAAATCTACACTTCCCAATGTTTATGACACAAGAACTGAGGTAAGCACCAGATCCAGGACAGTAACAAAGCAACCTTATAACATTCCCTACACATACTTATAAAGCTCCATCATAATGCTGTTCAGAAGAAAAGTTGCAGCAGGCTGTTCTGTAGCCTCCATCAGTGATAAGTCCTTTTAATTTCCACCTCAAATTTGTTTCTGGCCATTTCATACCATTTTGCTCACTTGTAGACTTGATTGCATTGTCTCTCCTTTAAACAATGACATATTTATTAGACTGATAGAGAAACAAATCCACTGGAGGACCTGGGAGAAAGGAGTACTGTGAATTTTAGCCCTGCCTTGTTACAGACCCATGGTAATATGTGTTGCCAGGTCTTCTGACATTAACATGAACACAAAACTGACCATGAAATTCTTTATAAGATCAGGGCTGCTTCAATGCCTGCAAAATATCAGATTTCTAGGAGCCATCAACATTTCTTTCCTTGATTTTCTAGAGATTTTAATGACAGCAAATATGGTTTTCTGAATATCACTTAGATGTTAGGGCAAAATGTTGGCAGTTCACCGAGAAAGTTAGGCATTCTTAAGTAAGCCTGGATCCAGCACTGGGAGCCAAGATAAGGCCACCCTTCTACTGTGGTAAAGAAATGACAGCTTGAGAATGTAATTTCTGAAAAGGCTGTTGTGGCATTTCACACTTTGGTCTAGTTAAAATTTAAATAATGAAACAAAAGCATTAGTTTGGTTTTGTTTATTTGGTTTGTTTATTTTCTTCAGGATAGCCCATACAATGCTTTCGATATTGTGCTTTGCTTTTGAAGTATGATCTAAAGCTCAACAGGGAGGAGGAAAAGGCATTCAGTTAAATAATTCAGAAGTTCAAGAAGGTGAAAAAGTAAATCAAAAAAGGCAAAAATAGCATAACCTCACTGGACTGAGAAAAGACAGATTATGTCTTCCTTTTAGTCTTCTTTTTTAATTTTATTTTATTTGGTTTTAAGCTTTTATTGTATAAAAAATGCCTTGTAAATGACTAAGGTGTAGTTGAATAGAACAAATATTTATCACATCAAAATTAACATGAAAAGTGTCATTTAGATCATCTAGCTTTAACCACAAAGAAGCTAGTCTTCAAATTTAACTAGGCATCTAGGTTATTTCCACAGCAAAGAAAAGAAACAGGCATTACCCATGAGTAATCTATGTAAATTACTTTAGGAATCTAAGACATAGGAAAGATGGATCAATGACTAGCCTAGCTCTAGAGTGGAGTGAATGAGTGAGATGAATCTCATCACATCTCTGAAGCACAGACATTTTTTTTTTTAAATGCCCTTATCTTTTCATAGACTCTTCATCCCAATACTGATTCCTAGTATCAGACCAAGAAACATGCTGTCATCTCTAAATTCTCTTTTCAATATAGTCCAGCCTCTGTTTCTGTCACTACAAGATGGGCATATATATGTATTTCAATATCAATCACAGCACAATGAGTTTTTAAATGTCTTTAATATTTGACAGAAACAGAAAAAGTTGCACAAGTAGTGCAGCTCAGTGGTGACTGAGCACAAAACATAATGGAATCCATTTAAATTACATTTTTAAAAAAATAAATACAAATGCTGACTTCCATATTTATGCTTTTAAATTAACAGCTCATAATCATTTGTTCATAAATAACTCCATTTTAATCCTCCTCATGTACAGATTACTGCAAAATAAACTAAGGCTGGGATATACTTTTATATTAATTTCTTTATATTTCAGTTGTTTAACCATATTAATATATTTTTTTTCCATTACTCTGTTTGATTAAAGCACTACACAGAAAAAATAATTTTAGCCTGATACATCAAGGCTACTGAAGTTTTGAAGTTTGATTCTGAAGCTATATCATCATGTGCAAAACTGATTATCCCCCAATGTGGCCTTTTGGGTGATATAAAAAAAACCCCATATAAATTAAAACGTTATTCATTAGAATTCACCACATTCCATGGCTTGCTTAATATTGACTGAACACAAAATTATAAACTTCCAAATTATTTATCGGGTATGGAAATTTATATTTGATATATTGAATGTTTAGTTTAAAAGTACCTAATAAAGGCATAAGAAGTGCAAGGTTTTAATAGTTCACAGTCTTCTAATCATGACATGACTTCTGCTTGTCATAGCTGTTTCATAGTTCTTTCGTAACCTCTGCCTAAGAAATCAAAGATCTTAGTGATGCTTCTGTAGAACAAGTGCCCATCATGACAGGAACTGACAGTACATGTGCATGCAATCTCAGTAGGAAAGTAAGTGACTAGAGGGATGTTAAAGAAGCTATTTGCACTCTCCAATGATAGTCATCTGTCTTAGGTAGCTAAAGGCTTTGTCGGCAAGCAAAGATGGTGTCACTTGAGACAACTGATGAAGCTGTTACCCTTTCCTACCCATTCTAACTAACTGCTGCACACATTTCTGAGTTCTTTGTCAATCAGTTCCTGATTGCAGGCTGAATTCAGTTAGGTTTTTTCCCCTTAGAAAATTGCATCGTAAACTCTTATTACTCAGGATTTGATTAATGTCCATTTCAGATGTCCCTGCAGCAAGGGTAGAGCACAGATGGAGGCTGGACACCCATCTGAGTTAAGCCATTCCCACCCATCAATCAGTGTCTGTACTTTATAACAGGATGTCTTAAGGAAAATTGGTATCAGTGATATCTTACTGTAAAAAGCTGAGAGGTTCAGAAATTGATTAATGAGCAGGTCAGGGGTCTGTCAGATGAGAGCAAGATAGAGAGGTGGGTGTACCATTGTAAGGCAAGCTCTCACCACTCATCCATCAGAGCTTTACGTTAGCAGACAAGTCACTTCAGTTTTGCTCTTTGGTCAACAGGGAAAAAGGCTTCTCCAAGGGTGCGCCAAAGCTGGGGTCTAACTAACTCAGCTCTACTCAAGTGGAACCCATTTCTTTCCTTTGACTAAATAGGAGGACTGGACAGTTACCTAACTTAAACCCAGAAGTTAGACTTTGTGAACAAATAAATGGTCCTTTGATATCTTGGTAAAGTCTGTTGAAGGGACAACATTTTCACAAATTACTTAGCTAGTGGCTATACATTGCATCCATTCTGCAAAATACAGTGAACGGTGTATTTCAGTGACTACATACCATGGCTTTTCCTGAGGAGTATATCAAAGAGTAATGAAGAAAAGATGTAGACAAGGCAGTTAGATTCACCTTTCTTCTTCTCCACTCTGAAGCCTAGTGAGCACCAGGCAAAAAAAATGACAGATAATGGTAGAAAGTACATTTGATTTTCCAGTCTTTTTTTATATTGGCAGTCTATAGTGGTCTTTTGAGCTCTGTGTTCCATGCAGGTTAATCAGGAACATCATAATAAAAAATTATTCTGAACCTGAGAAGGCAAGCCATTTTCTGATGCTGAATTTCCATGTCTTTCTGTTTCCACTGTGTTTGAGAATATGGAGTGGGCAGCATTAAAAGGATTTTTATCTCTGAAGATAAATGGTATGAGTTACACAAGTATTAATACTGAAGAGTAGGACCGAAGACATATAGTTTCCTCTTTTTCTAAGCTTCACTAGAAAAAAACAATTCTTGAATCAATGAGGTCAAATCAGTGATGGGTGTCACAGACAATATATGTTGTTGTGGTAATGATAAATGGCTTCCTTGTTATGAATATTAGTTTTCTGATTAAATTGACAAACATTCAGTCATAGAGGTAAAATTATTATTGTTTTTATTTTGTACTTTTTTTACAAGAGCTCAATGGAAACTTTGACCAGCAACTGTATAATAGTGATAAGACTAGAGATCCAAACAATTTCACTCTTAAATTTCTTTTACTGTTTCAGTTTTAACTGACTGTAAAGCTCTATGCATACTGAATAAGGAGAAATCCACCTTTTTTAAGAGCAAGTATATACAGATGGCAAAAGTGCAGCGAGCTAGACAACACTAGAGACATCTCTTCTCAGCAGAGTATATCAACCTTCAGTGAGCTTCCTGCTGCCATGGTATAACTCTTGCATTCTTTGGGCTAGTTTATCTCTGTCAACTTCCAGTGCTGACTCACTCTTAGACCTATGTTTCTAACTTAAAATAACTATAATTTTATATTACTTAACATTGCTGGAAATAATGTAATAGAGCTGATTACACTGACGACTTGTGATATAAACATAGCAATAAATGTAATTGGGTTTTTGGGGGGTTTTGGCTTTTTGTTTGTTTGTTTGTTTTTAACAGAAATCCATCAGGGAGGAAGTTTTTGTTCTAGAAAACTGCCCTGTGATGGGATTCTGGCTGGAAAACAGAGAACTGGAACCATGTGAGAAACAGGCTATTGATTTAAGAGAGACTCTGAAAATTAGTGTTTTAGAGAATTTTTTTCCAAGGGAAATTCTATCTAAAAATATATTGCACTAGTTCTAGTGAATCTGGAACCCACTCATGAGGAAAGTGATGGTAAGTGGCTGTCTTGGCCACAGTGATAATGAAATGGTTGAGTTTAAAATTTTCAATGTAATGAGAAAAAAGGGACAGCAGAGTTATGATCCTGGACTTCAGGAGAGCAAACAAAAAGCTATTCAGGGAGCTATTTATCAGAGTACCCTGGGAATCTGCTTTTGAAGGCTTAGGAGTTCATGAGTGCTGGTAAGTCTTCAAGAACCCCCTTTTAGAAGCATGGGAGCAGGCAATTATACTGTGTTGTACACCAAGCAAGTGGAGCAGAAGATTAGCTTGGCTGAAGAGGGAACTAACTCCCTGTGGAGCTCAAAAGAAAAAAAAAAAAATGTATGACCTCTGCAAGTGAGGCCAGGCTTTGCAGGAAGATTACAGAGCCATGGTTCATATATAAAGGGAGAAGATAAAAAAAGCCAAAGCTTAATTAGAGTTGAAACTGGCCAGTGTTGGGTCAGAAAACAAGAAGGGCTTTTTCAAGTATTCTAATAACAAGAAGAGGCTTAAAGAAAACATTGGATCAAAACTTGTTGAAGGTGGTCATCTAACTAATAGACATGAAGAAAAACCAGAGGCATTCAGTGCAATTTTAGCCCAGTCTTCAGTAATACCTTGGGCTGCCCAGTCCTCTGAGTCAGAGAACTATGCGTGTGGGAACAACGACTTTCCATTTGTGGGCACTGAAATTGTAAGGGACCAGCTGTATCAGATGGATATTCACAAGTCCATGGGACCTGACAGTACTCATCCCAGAGTACTGAAGGAGCTAGCGAATGTTATGGAAGGACCTTCCTCAATCATTGACCAAAGGTCTTGGGAGTCTGGGAAGGTTCCTTCTGATTAGAAGCTAGCCAATGTTATTCCAGTTTACAAGAAGGGTATGAGGAGAGGCTAACTATAGACCTGTTAGTCTAACCTCCATTCTTGGAAAAATTATTAAGAAGACTCTACCACATACTACTGAAAGGCATTTAAAGAATAATGCAATCTCAACATAGGTTCACAAAGGGAAAGTCCTGTTCAACTAAATTGATCTTCTATGGTAGGGTCACACATCTAGTGGATGAAGGAAAGGCTGTAGATATAGTTTTCCTGGATTTTAATAAGGCTTTTGATAATGTCCCCCACAGCATCCTTCTGGATAAATTGCCCAACTAGGAAATGAGTGGGTTCACGGTGTGCTGGGTGAAGAACTGTCTGAAGGGCAGAACTAAAAGCGTTGTAGTGAATGGGGCTACATCTGGCTGGTGATTGGTCACCAGTGGTGTGCTTCAGGGTCCATTTCTGTTCAACATATTTATCAAAAATCTAGACGCAGGAGCTGAACATACCATTAGCAAGTTTTCTGATGATACCAAACTGGGCGATACTGTTGACTGTCTTGAAGGACAAGAGGCCTTTTAGAGGGATCTAGATAGACTGGAGCTATGGGCTATAATTATTGGGATGAAACTCAACAAGTCAAAATGCCAGATTCTTCACCTAGAACAGAATAATGCCTGGCACAAGTATAAACTGGGAGAGGAGTGGCTGCAGAGCAGCCCTGTAGAAAGGGATCTGGGGTACTGGTCAACAGCAGGCTCAAGAGGAGTCAGCAGTGTGCCCTGGCAGATAAGGTGCATCAAACACAGCATAAACAACTAGGTGGTTACTCCTCTCTATTCAGTGTTGGTGGGCCTCATTTTGAATACTCTGTGCTGTTCTGGGCCCCACAATTTAAGAAGGACGTGAAAGTACTCGAACGCGTTCAGAGGATGGCAACAAAACTGATGAAAGGGCTGGAAGGAATTTTCTGTGAGGAACAGCTGAGGACTTTGGTCTTGTCTAGTTTGAAGAAAAGGAGGCCGAGGGGAGGCCTCATTGTTCTCTACAACTTCCTGAAGAGGGGAAGTGGAGAGGAGGAAGTGCTGATCTCTTCCTGGTATCCATTTACAGGACGTGTGGAATTTGGTCAAATCTGCACCAAGGGAGGTTTAGACTGGACATTAGGAAGTATTTATTTACTGAGAGGGTGGTCAAACACTGGAACAGGCTTCCTAGAGAGGTTGGTGCCCCAAGCCTGTCTGTGTTTAAGGGACATTTGGACAATGCCCTTAATAACATGCTTTAACTTGGTCAGCCCTGAATTGGTCAGGCAGTTGGACTAGATGATCATTGTAGGTCCTTTCCAACTGAAACGGTCTAGAAATCTATTAGTCTACAGGTCTGTATAATGGTTTTAGAGAAATCTGTTGTGCTGGCCCATGTTATTTTTGTTTCATTAGTTAGAGCCATGATCATATTTTCAGGATATATATTCAGAAGATTGTAAAAGAGTCTGTTAATTAGAAAGTGTTTGTGTGTTTCTGGAGTTTTCATACGTTTGTTCCTGCCAAGTGAACATGGACCACATTGGGTGTATTAGCACAGCAAGATAACACTATGAATAAGGATCAAAAAAGCTATGAACAAAACCTTTTTAAAATAGGTATTGGTAGTAAAGGATTTTGTTGTCACTTGGAAACAAAATATCCTTATGCAAATGAGGGAGCTTCCAATCTGGTGTGTTACTGGAGAGAAGTCTTAGCCTATGAATGACATCATATTCCAGCTTTGTTTTGTGTGGAGACCAAATAGCTGAATTAACATCTACTGCACTAGGTTGACTAGTTAATACTTTTTGACAAAGTCCAGAAACCTCACTGCTCAGTATAGATTTTAACAGTTAAAATGTGGCTCTCTTTAGGCTACTTCTGGATCTACTATCTGATTTCAGACTCTACAGAAGGATTTTTAATAAGTTGTATTTGCCTATACCACTTTATGCACATGTGTCAGGGAGGAGTCTGGTTCTACTGGGCTAATATAGGGAAAAAAAAAAAAAAAAGACAGAAAGAAAAAAAAAAAGCCATCTAGTTAGTCCTTAAAAGACATTTGAACATTTTAGGCATCTAATTTTTGATACTTTTTTTTTTGGAAAATGTACATTCCTAAATAGCTCTGAAAATCTTTTTTCAGAAATGGCACATGTAACCTGTAAACCTCTACAGAATCTTATTCCAAGAGTTTTACAAAACAAATTACTGGATAAGCCTAATTAATTATGATTTACTATGTACCAACAAGATAGGAAAATATAATTGCTTCTAAATAAGTATGAAGATTTAAAAAGTGAACATCAGTAATTTCAGAAGCATTTATTGATTTTGCAGATTGGTTTGGACAGTGCAATGCTCATTTGCCTAATTTAAATGTAGAAACTTTACCAATGGAATTCAGCCTGTCTACAAAATTTCTAGTCAGTTAGTGGTTTTGGAGATGAGACGTCAAGCAAAATAACTGAGGGATCTCAAAGATCAGTTATGAGGTTTTGGCTGGAATAGTGTTAATGGTTTTCATAGTATCCTATATGGTGCTATGTTTTGGATTTGTGATCAAAACAGTGTTGATAACACAGGGATGTTTTCGTTACTGTAGAGCAGAGCTTACACGGAGTCAAAGCCTTTTCTGTTTCTCAACCCACCCTACCAGTGAGTAGACTAGGGGTGCACAGGAGCTGGGAGGGGACACAGTTGGGACAGCTGACCCCAAATGACCAAAGGGAAATTCTGTATCATATGATGCCATGCTCAGCAATAAAAGCTGAGGGAAGAAGGAGGAAGGGGGGACATTCAGAGGGATGGCATTTGTCTTCCCAAGTAACCATTACATGTGATGGAGCCCTGCTTTCCTGGACATGGCTGAACACCTGACTGCTGATAGGAAGCAGTAAATGAATTCCTTGTTTTGCTTTGTTTGTGTACACAGCTTTTGCTTTGCCTATTAAACTGTCTTTATATCAACCCACAAATTTTCTCATTTCTACTCTTCCAATTCTTTTCTCCATCTCACTGGCGGAAGAGTGAGTGAGCAGCTGGGTGGGGCATAGGACTGTTGTTAACCCACAACAGTCTATTTCAAAGAGGTTGCCTGCGTTATGCATGTCACATCATGACACATTCACTTGCTTGTAATTTGATACATGGTTATCATGCATGTAAGTCACCACTGAATAATTATTAATATTTTGATAACTAGCATAGCAACCTGAATATTAATTAAAGGTTATGCAGATACTAAAAGAAAAATAGCATATAGCAAATAACAGCACATAAAAATTCAGAACAGGCTTTTTATTCCCCATTTTTTTAAAATAAAATTAGTTAGGAAAACGTCTCATTTCACCAGAAAAAAAAAAAAAAAAACAAAACCATAATCCAGTTGTCCATTCAGAAGTATTCTGTGGATGCCTCTTGCATTTCCTTTCAAGGGCACAAAGCCAAATACCAGTAGTTAAAATGTTCTTGACCAGAAAATAATAATTAGATAATTAAAATTACTTTCTATGCATATTAGATTAACAACTGGATTAATGCACAAGAAACAAAATGAAAGGACTGAAAAAAATCACTGATATGCTTAACAAAAACTTACTGCAAATAGTATACTGATTCTACTTCATTTCTTTACATTTTCCATTTTTTAACTCCGACTCTGGTCACACAGTTGTAATCTAACTAGGTTCTATCCAGAACAGGAAAGATCTGAAGCAATGAGAGCTGCTGTATAGGGTCATACAGAAATGATGTTTAACCCTACTAAATGGTCAGAGGGAAAGGAAAAATGTGTATAAAATAAGGCTCAGATAAAGCAATTCTAGTCCTCATACAGCTGACAGTTTTCCATAATTGGTAGTTCAGGGATTTTTCCAAGTCAAAGGTAACATCCTCTGGATGACATTTGGCAGCCACTAAAGACCTATTCTTCGTGTGTAGGTACAATTCCTTTTTGAACTCATCTGTACTTTTGGTCTTCCTAACATCTTACGACAATAAATTACATATTCTAATTGTGCTCTACATGAAAAAGAATTTCCTTCCTTCCCTGCACCTTTTCAATGTCTCCTGGGTTTTGGGATATAAGACAGGGACTGGATACAAGACAAGCCAAGAATAAGAGAGGAGGATGCCTATTATTGATGGAAATGTAATAACTACTAATCATTCTGTTTGTTCTTACTGTAATGACTAAGTAGGGTGTAATTGGCTTCAGTGGGGGGAGACACTGAATATGTTTCTATAGCTGTGCAACAACAAATTTTTTTGTGTGTTTCTACAGACTCAGTTTCAGAGACTTTTGCAGACCTATTACACATTTCTTAACACACATTTGTTTTTTTATTGGAAAAGAGAAGATCTTAAAGATTTGGAATTATCCTGAAAATCTTCTTTCTCTATTAAAGTAAGCACCTCACCTTCTTCAGAAAAAAAGCTGTCCCTCCATTGTCTATTGCACATTTTGCAACTTCAAACAGATGTTTTAAAATTGTAACTTGGCATACAGTTCCAGATACTTTTCCCGATGCCAAGGAAGACTTCCTGCAATCTATTGCATTCACCTATCACAGCTATTCTAAGAACTGTTGGATTAAAGAGATCAGTAAACCGATGCAAGCTAACAATTTGCTTTTTCTAATCTGGTTTCACAATTACTGACATAACTGCAAGGGAAGGGCAAGAATAAAAAAGGTAGCTAGACAACAGAAATTCCTGAAGCCAGCATGTCTGCCAATCAAAAGTAAGTGCAAGCATACCCTTACCATCCCATCCTACATCTGCTCACTTGCTATAGAAATAAGACAGCAGTAACTGATTTACACATTTCAAGGCCAGAACAATGTCAGTGGCTGACATGATTTCTGCTAAACTGCCAGCAGCCATTGCTTTTCAGTAGCAGAGAATATTAATGAGCCTTAACCACAATCTGCTCCAGGACTCCTTCTCACAAGGTGTTACAGAGAGCAGTATACTGCATATATCTTATAAGCACCCTCCATATGGAAATTTCTTTTAGTTTTGATATAAAAGATGTGGAGGGTTTGACCCGTAATAATGTGGTGGGTTTAGCTATCAACTGAAATGCCAATATTTGTCATAGAATAATTGTCCATATTGCATATGGTATCCAAAAAGAAACTTTTGTAGTCCAAGACAAACATAGCTTTAAATGACATATTTCAACTGTTGATTTTCAGATTTATAACTTTCTGTTTTTCCAAAGAACAAGATTAAGAATTCTAGTCAAAACTTGATATACTACACTAGCAAGTAGCATGGGTTTAACTACCTTTTTTTATTAATTTCACTGAAACACCATTGTTGAGAACTTGCCTAAGATTTGGAAAAAAAACCAAACCAAACCAAAACAAACAAAAAAACACCCTCCAAAAAACAGAACAACAAACACCAAAAAAACTAAAACCCAAAACCAATTAAAGGTGTTTTGAAATCTTTCCTACTTAATGCTTAGTCAAAAGAACTTGGTTATGTCTATAATAAACTCTTGATTTATCAAGCTTATCAATAACCCATAAATGAGATGCTTCATGGACCTTAAAAGTTCTTTCTAATATGAAAGTTGATTTCTTATGCAGACATTTATTTCTTTACAGTAGTCATCCCTCATAGACTAACATGGAATTTCACAGAAGTAATTTTTACTTTTCCTTTGGACACTTCTGATAAATTTGCAGTTGTCAGACAAATTATTTAAACAGCATCTGGTTTTACCTTCAACTTCTCGTTAACAGAAATAAAAAGTCCACATTGTTGCTAGTCTAGGGGATACTGATCCTGCCATACTTCTGCTGAAATATAATTTGATGCGCTTGGGAAGAGGGCCTAATAATACCAATTACAAACATAAAAATAACATTTGGATGCAAATTGCTGATAACTGCTTGAATTTCAATGTTCTTAATGAAATAGACTGATGTAGTGTGAAACACGGGCAGCGTTTTGGAAAGTTATCTCTTGACTATGCCCATTGCAAATGCTGCTGTAAAACATCTGAAAAAATTATTAGACACTCAGGAAAAAAGAGGGAATGAACAAAACAAAAACAAAGAAGAAAATTAATTTTCATAGTTTATTTCCTTTTATTTTTTCATGTAGGTCTGTCATATCAATTTTGTATTCTACCCAAAACTCAGCTAAATACTGCTTTTTTTTTTTTTTTTTTTTTTTTTAAGTTTCATGGGATTTTGGATGGTCCATTTAATGGAAAATCTTTGGTATATTTCCCTTTGAGATTATACATAATAACCACAGCTATAGGTATATTAGGCACTTCCCTAGAATTTTTGTGTGACACATAACAGCTTCAGGAAAGCTTTTCTGTATGTTTTGGCTGTAGCAGCTCCCAGAAAAGCTGGAATGTTGCTGTTTTCACCTTACTAGGTAATATGTTGATACCTCTGACAGAATGTATCTGCTGTTACATTGCCACAGAGTTTAGGGAAATGTGAAGAGACAGCAGATTGCAAAGGAATGAAGCTTGCTGTAAGGAGAAAATTACAAATTATGAAGACATGAAAGTGTGTGAGAAATTTCTGGACTAAGGGAAGTGTTCTGTGAACCCTGAGGAACTATCACTAAACTACTCACCTGACCCCAGCTTTCATGGACAAGGAGTAAAGCTGTAAATCTGAGCCTTCTTGTGTAGGGAGAACTTCTGAATCCCATCCTTGTCTCTGGATGGTTATTCTAATAAGCTGGTTATTCTAAACACTATATTGTGTTTATTGTGTCTGGCTGAGATGGAGTTAATTTTCCCCATAGCAGCCCTCAGAGTGCTGTGTTTTGTAAAGCTGTTGATAACACACCAGTGTTTCAGTTACTGCTGAGCAGTGCTAGCACAGCTCCAAGGCTGTCTCCCCATTTCCAACCCATCCCAGCAGGCTGGAAGTGGGCAAGGTCTTGGGAGGGGACATAGCTAGGACAGCTGACCCAAACTGACCAAAGGGATATTCCATACCATATGACATCTGCTCAGAAATAAAAGCTAGGAGAATGGAGAGGGAAGCAGGGGCATTCATTATTTACAATGTTTGCCCTCTAGAGCAAAGGCTACACATATGCTGAAGTCCTACTTCCTGGGAAGTAGCCAGACGTTGCCTGCTGATAGGAAGCAGAGAATAAATATTTTGTTCTTCCTTTGCTTCTCCATGCATGGCTTTGTTTTGTTTCTATTAAATTGCCTTTGTCTTGACCCATTAATTTCGGTTTTGGGGTCTTCTTTCTCCCCTCTCCACCACATATGTTCAATGTAGTTTGCAAGTAATCTGCAAACAAATGATCAAGTCAGATTCATCAAGAAGTTACATCCTGTAAATCATTATCTCGTACATATACCTAATTCTGATGTATACACACATAATGTGGGACACAACCGAGGTTGCAGACCTTTTTAGAATGAGCTATTGAAAGCCATATAGGTCCCTTTGATCAGCAGACTGGTGATTACTAAAGCTGCAATTCTTTCCCTTAGCTGTATGGGAACAAAAACTTCCGGAACTAAGATTGAAGACAGAAGCTTTATGCTTAGACATACCATTTTCACAGTCAAAACAGTGAATTCATGCTAAACTTCTGTATTTCTCTCTGCTGATGCAGAGCATTTTAACAGAAATGAGCATATAGTCATAGTACAAATTTTTACAGTGAAACAGATTTGGTACGTAACAGATGCATTTCTATTAGATTCAATATTTGTGAATTTGAACTTGCAAGCTATTTGTATTGCTTTATGTTCTTTATTGTTGTTTGGATTTTGCTGGGGATTTTTGTGCTGTTGGTTTGTTGGGTCGGTTTTGTTTGTTTCTTTCTTTCTTTTATATGAGTTATATGCTAAGGTTATAGCTCCTGAAATTGATGCATGGTCTTACTACATGTACACACATGTAAACAGCATTCAAATAACCTTGTCAGATTAGCAGAAAAGCAATAAAGAAAATCAATTATCAATGTAAACAAAATATTTTCTGTTTATATTTTCAGTATTAGCTTATAAGAGAGTCAATAAATTTCAACCTTCCAGTCTAGGTCTTTACCTGGATCTTTACCAAAAACATTTAAATTGACTTGAAGGGAAGGCTGAATAACATTCTAATTCAACACTTTTCAATTAAAAATTACTTCCTTCCAACATACCTGTTATCTTGCAAGTGTACAGTTTAATGCATAGGAAGCACAGGGAGATTCTTAGTTTTGTTTTCAATGCAGTAACTATTTTTGTGTATTTCTACTTGCATGATCTTCTCTTGAAGTACTTGGAGAAAACTAACTTCTAGTGACATGGAAGGTCTAGAGTTCTTATCCATCTCTTGGGAAGTTATGAGTCATTGTTATATTTTCTAATTAGATTGCTAAACCCAGTAGCTGTCTAAAATGGAGGAAACTTGAAATCAATGAGTGTTTCTAAAGTATCTGTCATAAGTGACCTAGCACAAGGGTCAGATAAGATATCTGAAGTAAATTCAAGACATCATGATTCACTTTACTTATTCTGGAACCACATTCAATATGCTGCAAAGAGATATGTACAGGGAATAAAAAATCACCTACTTTGACAGTGGCCCTTGTAAGTTCCCCATTAATTAGAAAGCATATTTCATTTGTGTTAAGAGGCATATTTCTTTTCTACATGTAGCTATAGGCCAAGAGAATATGTATGTTTATTTGAAATATACTCACACTATTGATTACTTGTGTTTCAAGAACACTTCGCCAAAATGTACATTAATTGTATTCCACAGGTAAATAGTGTAACATGATTACATTAATTAATTAATTAATTAATTAATTAAATTCCATTTATTTCCACCTCTTGCATCCTTTTATTTTTAAATAGCCAGTTTTAATAGGAAAATTATTTCTTTTTCATTTGTGTTAGAAATGTCTTCAGGATAGCAGTCAGAAAAAGACATAAGAAAACATTAACCATTCATTTGGGAATGATATGGGGAGCAAGTGGGATGCTATTCATAATTTATTTTCTTCTCTTACTTCAAACCAGGGCAGTGACAGTGTCAGTGCTGTTCATACTGAAACTAGCTAATGTCTGTGATTTTACTTGCAATTCCTCATACCTCTCAAACCTGGCCAACTGTGGGCTTACGGACACCCTGATTTCCACAAGAGGAAATCCTTCCTAGTGCTCCCATGTGCTTCCACCCTCAGTGGGTCTAAGCAGCCAGTCAAAGTCATCCTTGAGGGGGGAAGGAAAGCCCATTTCACATCAAACCATCTTCATCAGATCATACCTGGTGTTTTGGTGAGTTTATGAGTTGTGCACTGAGAGCAATTAGTGCCTGAATTATGGTACATGAGGATAACAACGGGCGATTACCCTATTTAACAGCTGTTAAGTGGTGTTAATTGCTGGCTATAAACCACAAGCCGAGCAATTTTGTGCAAACGGTACAAACAGAACAAAACAAACCGATGATGCAGGAAGAAAATGGGCCTGAAAAATCCTCTATTAATCCAAAATACGCATACAGCTGGAGACATTGTATGCACTGCTGGTATGAACTATTTGCAGCAAATAGTTTGTCAAATCCAGTCCGTTACTGAATTGTCTGTGAATACAGAGCAATTTCTATTAATTTCTTCATTATTCACAGTCATTTAATGAATTGTCTGTGCAAGCACATCTTTTGCCTAAGGTTTTCTCCAGCAGGGCTAGTTCCTGATAACCTCATTCTAATTGAACAGTGCCTTGATTTCTGTGAAACAGAGTAAATAAGATATTTTCAGAATATAGCCTTAAATTATAAGGTAATAATCATCAAATTATTTATACAAATGGGAAGAAAATATATTTAAATAAAATTATATAGAGTTTCTTTTGTTCTCACTGAAATGTTGAAAATAACTGGAAAAGTACAGACAAAAAGTCTTAGAGATTTTTTAGAGTTTTTTTGAAAAGATTTTTTTAGTTCTATCGGTTTTCAGGTCTCTGTTGTTGAGCCTTCAGTACCAGGAGAGCTGATCACTGTGTACCTTTTATTGCCTAATAGCATGTTTTAGATTTTACATGACAGAAAAAGGTCGTCTTATTTTGAAAGTGTAGGCACCAATGTTGGCAAAAATCTATATGATGTTAAGATACTTTAAAGTCACTGAAGTAATCATGGAAGGAAGTAATTTTAGAGAAAGGTGGGGTTTCAGGTCCCAAAAAATCACTAGACTAAGAAATCCACCACAGTAAAAAGGTATATTGCAAATGAAAACTCTGAAAATCAGCAGACTCTGATTGCCCATTTGAAACTATTCTTAGTGATAAGCTACACACAAACAAGCAAAGTAGCTGCCAACAAATGTGTCAGATAACAGAAAAGCAGTGGCATTGCTCATCTGTCTAAGCTAAATACTTCATGCTGTTTGCTTTTGCAAGTGTGAATCAAGAAAGAGGACCCACTACCAAGTACATAGCAGACTCAAGGACCAGTATGGTCTTACAGCTTCTGTTGTTCTAGTCCCTCCTCAGCTTGATCATGTGGCAGATTTCTCTTGCTCTTTTTTTTTGTTTTATTCTGTAAAGGGTATTATTTTCCCTGAAGTTTATGCTGGTCTTTCTACACATAAATATCTCCCTCTTTATGCACACTGGCATTACAAGCCATGACAAAATCCTTTAATGCCAGTAAGAGCACTTCCAGTAGACCTCCATGGAACAAAGGAAAAGCCTCAGAAAGCTCTGTAGCCCTTTAAAGTAACTGAACTCTTATTTAGGTGAGAGATGAAATGCCAAACATGACATCAAAGTTTTTAAAACTATGAATTTAAAGTGCCTCTTTTCCCTTCCCTCACTAGAGAGTTTCTGAAGGAGAGGAGAGTGCTGGTATTCAATAAGCATTGCTTATCTGTAAGACATGGCACTCAGGCTATGACATCGGATTCTTGAGTGTCCTTTGAGTGTGAATTTTCTTGAACTGTGAAAAGTGCAATTTTAGACTACATTTGATCTTAATAGAATTTGAATATTTACATGGAATTTGACTTTACAAAGTAAATTAGAAGTCTTCTGAATTCAATGATTTTCATATTATCAATGGGAAGGTCGTTTCTATAGCAACTTGTTAATGGGTTTTCAAACATTGAGCAGCATGGATCCTTTTATTTTTTGTTCCCCTTTACTATTTATTCTCACTTAACATCCCTCAAGAAGGAAGTCATAAAAAAACAGAGACGAAAAAGAACAAAAGATCTGGTGCTGGCAAAATGGCCATTAATCGCAGCAGAATAACCAAGGATTGTGACTCTAGAATTTTAACTGTATATTATAATAGTTTTAGGCACTGAGCTGCTAAACTTCTTAGCCACCATCCACCTGGAGAATCTAGTAACAACTTAGTCCTTTCTTTAAATAATGTAGGTTGTATTTTAAGTCTACAGTCTGTGTAAACACATACAGAGAGAGAAGAGATATATAAACCTAATCTTCATTTTAACATGTCTATATTTTATATGTGTCAATAAATGTTTGTGTGCTCTAAGACTGTTTCAGGGAATAGAGAACCAAGTAAGGCCTGATACCTTGATATACAGCACTTAGTTTGGGTAAATTAATTAAATCCTTGATTTATAGATATTAGAGGGTTGCCAAATCCAGAAGCCTGCTACAAGCTGTGACAGCCTCAAGCCCCCAGAGCCAACCAGCAGCCAAGCTGAGCTTGTATTCTCAATAAACATACACACATGCAGTACATGTATACACATATACACCACCCATATACATGTATTCATAGCCAGACACACAGGTCAATACAGACACACAGAGAATTCACACAAACACTGACAGCATCAATGGTCTCATCCTGCTCCCCTTTTCTAGCTAAGCAAGATGAAGATCTTTCAGTGGAGTGTGTGTGTTCCAGTAGTTGGGCGCAGACGGTCAGTCTACACAGTAGCTGCCCCTGGATTCCAGACTCCATAGTTGCTGGTGTATGGACATACAAATCCTAGAGGTCGCAGCCCACTCTAGCTGCAGGTACAGATACCCTTGTGTATACACACATACACACATACACACAAGTGGGCCAGCTCCTCCCATGGTCTCACCTTCAGAGGTACCCATCCCACCCTGTTCTCCAGCTTACATCATCTACTCTGGCTTTTCCAGAAGGATCTTCACTAACAATAGCACCCTTACTCTTGTCAGTTGGTGGCACCAGGGACGCATGAAGCCCTCGAACATCTGTTACCAGCCCCAGGGACTGTCACTGAGACCTGCACACACAACTGTGTACACAGGACAGAGAGATTCTCATTCAAGAAAATAGCTAGAAATGGGGTTTGGTGAGAAGCCAGGGCACACTGTGCTGGTCAGGCACAGGGCATGGACAAGCAGGTACACTGACCAACCTCTGCTTGCACACAGCCAGCTCCTCTATCCACTTATCCCTCTGTTTTCCTGCTTGTTCCTCCCCCAAACTACCTTCCCTTTCCTACCCTTGGTTTGTCCCTAAAACATGTAGCAAACCCTGTGCAATCAAAATGCCCTTCCCCTGCACCCCATACTGATTCCTGTCCTCTTGATGGCAGTCACCCCTCAGTCTGTGGGGTGATAGAGACCTTTTCATGTTGGCTCATGGTGACAGGTGTCCCCTGGCCCACAGGCTGAGGTTTCCCTGTGAAAGCCCTGCGGGGACTGGTCAAGGCTCCTATCTGCGGCAAGGGCGCTGGGGCTCCTCCCTGCTCTTGTTCCCTGGGATCCTTGTTCCCTGAGAATGAGCCTTTGAGGAGTTTGTCACTCTCCTACAGGGACTTCTTTTTGTGTGGAGAACAGCTTTTTATCACATATTGTAACTAACCACAAGCCTGATTCAAAATACTACAAAGTCAATGGAAGAAAGTGGATGTTCCTGTGAACTTTGGATCACAATCTAAAGCCCTCCTGGCAGCACTTCTGGCTGCCAAGGAGATATAATCTAGCTACTCAGAAAATCTTAAAGATGTCCCTTTGGAATGCTCATGTTGTCAAAATGAAGGTATGTAAAGTAGGATCTCACTGCAGAAGGTGAGTTATACTTTAAATAAATAAAACAGGCAGAGTCTAGCATGCACCCAGGGAGTTGACAGCAGTATACCATATACAAAACTACATTTCAATGAGGTGAGCAAAGTGAAGAAACAGTCATTGCACTTTTAAGATAATGTGGGCACAGTAGAGAGACTGTTTTCTTCTAATCTCACTAGATTGATATATCTAGGTATACCCCTTACCAGTCAGTGCCTGGGAATGCCTGATGAAATACAATTACAAGTTTAAGCATGTAATATACGTTATCTCTCCTCTGCATAGATAATTATGGATTGGTGCTACTAGGTCTCTGAAACCTTCCCCTGCATGTCAAAATGGCTATTTCTTCTGTGCTTGCTTTATTCATCCCCTGGCACAGTTGCAGTAGACAGTCAGTGTGGATAGGCAGTGTGAGTAAAATGTATATACTTCAGAGGAATACTGCAAGGCTTTCTTGCACTCTTTGCTGTCTTGTCTACTTATACTCTAATTTCTTTGACTTCTATTGAAGATTCAGCCAATGTTAACTTAGGATAGATGACACTAATAATATAGATAAAGTAAGAAGATCTCAAAATTGAAGATGGATATTTTGACATTTTCTTTAACATCATGAAGCATCAAGGTAAGATGAATCAGAGGGAAAGAAATCAACCAATCAAGAAAAAAATCAGATTCTCCCCCATACTCCTTCAGTACTATAAATCAGAATATTTTTACACTGATATAGTTGACAAAAGAATGTAGAAAGTCTGCTGGTATGTCTTTTACACTGTTAGATTTCTGTGTTAGTTTTTAGTGGATAAAGTCTGAAATAATTAACAAAATGAGTAGTGACATTGGCACCTAAGACCTGCTACACAGGTAAGCACACTGTGTAATTAATAGAGTTTACATTTTGTACTTCTTGCGTTTCATTGTAGAATCCTTTGGTTTCACCTTATGACTGAAGTGGAATGCAATGGAGCATGTGGAAACCTAAGCTCCTCCAAGTCTATGGTTGGATTTGGGATGTGGTTCATATCTTCCCAGTAGGAAAGTAAGATGAGAATAGAGTGATTGAAAATCTGTGACTAATGTTAATTAAACTATCACACCTTTTAACATTAGTTACAGATTTTCAATCACTCTATTCTCATGTAGCATCTAAATTAGTATTTACATCTTTGATATAAAAAACATTTCTTGCCTTTTTTCTAGCCTATCTCCCTGAACAAAATGCATTCTTCTATATCTCTGTCAGATGTGCAGCATATCCCACAAAATCTCTGTGATGACAGTTAAGTCATCATTTTGATAATGAATTAAGACTTGAAGTACCTCTTTGTACTTCTGCGTTAATAGTTTACAGATACCTAAGATAGTATAATTATTCTTCCTATAATTCCTTTATGAATAAAGTCCTTGTCCTCTCCTTCCTCATAAATCTGGAGCTTTAATTCTGTGATTTATATATATCCCTTCAGATTTTAGTTCATTCTATTAAAAAAGAGATAGGTCTAGCTCTTCTAAGTGGTACTATCTGTAATAAATTCACAAAAAACTGGTGTTATACCAACATTAAATCTTTGGAATTGAGAAGAGAATTAAGCCAGCAATCTTTTCTGACTGGAACAGATGTCTGTTGATTATTTTAAAGAATTATTATTATATTATTATTTGTCTTATTATGCTTACCACTACAAAGACAACTACAATAGGACCAGGCCCATATTGTAGTGAAGACATTAAGTTTTCCCTTTGGAAACAATAATAAATTGTGTCAGTTTTCTAGGCCTAAGCAATTGCCTTGAGAAGTGTAATTAATTTGTAAGAAGACCCCAGCCAACTGTAAAGATTGCAGTATAAAATGGCAAATCAGAAACTTGTTGAAAAATAATACTTGCCATAAAAATGATAACAATAGCATGCAAAGTAATTGAAAAGCAACATGTAAATAGATTACTGTTGCTGTTCTTGCTGCTGTGGTTAATGTTATGTCAGCATTTCCAGTAGAAGATACATTTTTCAGAGTTTATATCAGCTATAAAAAAAATTAAAAATCTTTCTAAGCCTAATGCTGGAAGGTCTTGTTTTAGAAAGAGTTTTGATTACAATATCATAGAGGAAAAATACTAACAAAATGACTGTCTCTGTCTTAGTTGAAAACAAACTATAAATTTGCAAATTACGCTTTTTTAACTGAAATTTAAGTTAGGGATGCAGCCATAAAATTTACTTGTTTTTCCTGTCATTCAGCTATTTACAATATAATCTTAAATACATTGGGATTGAAGGTAAAGGATTTCCATAGAGACTCTGTGGAGAGTCTGAATGGGAGAAGCTATACTGCCCTCTTAAATCTCACTGTCTCTCCCACATACTCCTCTGTGAAGAAAAAGTTGTTAGAACCAAGATCCACATGACAAAGGACTAAAAATGTATATGTAGTTGAATCAGTGCTCCAAGATCACATTTGTACAGGAACAATGTGGTTAAGGCATATAAGCAAAGATTTTGCAAAGCAAAACTGAAACTACACCAAAGCCTCTTTCTGCAGGTGAATTTTATTGGATCATTTTCATTCACAGATATTAAGAAAAGATATTTAATTACCACTTTTTTTTATATATACAGTACTTTCTAGACTTAGAACATGTTATGTCTGAATACTGGTATAATTGGTAATAATTTGTGGCATTAATGATATAATGGGGGACAATTGAGGGAAGGTACCATATATATTTTAAGCATACTCTCCATCTTTCTATTACTATTGAACAGAGACTACTGAATTGCATAGATCTTTGATATGACTAAACATAGCATTCTTATGTTTTTATGAGGAGTGGTAGTATTTGAGAGCATTAGCACTGAGATAATGTTGAAAGACTACGGGAATTAAAAAGCAGCAAATCCAGTGCAGCCTCATTTCAACTGACTTTTGGGTAAAATATTAGTGTGAACTATTCCCTTATACCATTTGGAAGGTAAGCAGTTGGAATGCTTCACAATAAAATCTAGAAAAAAAAAAAAAATTCTGTGAATGATCTGGATTCCACGAACCAGGAGCTATATGAGGAGTCAAGTTATTTACCAATGAACAAATCCTTCAGAAACCTAAGTTCTGGAAAACTCCTATATATTTTGCTTATGAATAGAGATCTAAGAATCTGTATAAAACCTTTAGTTAGACCCCATGTTCTGACTGACATACATTAAAATCACACTTCTAACAAAGTGGTGCACTGGGAAAAGTAAAGGCTCTACACAGTGACACATTGCTTTACTTTTCAGATTATAAGATGAGCTACAGTATTACATTCTTCTGTGTCCATAATGTAGGTATTTTTGGATACTGGATGCATGTGAGTACAAATCAAGGAACTTTAGTTTCGTTGCCTGCATTGTTGCATTTGTGGTCAGTAGAAACCCCACTTTTCTGGCAAAGGCATTCCCAAGTAACTTTTCCTCCAAAACCTCTTCCTTCCTTGCTGAGATGGGAATGCAGCTCCAGAGATCATGTCCAACCCCCTGCTGAGAGCAGGGTCACCTACAGCAGGCTGCCTAGGGCGATGTCAGTTGTGTTTTGTATATCTTCAGGGGAGGAGATCCCTCAGCCTCTCTGGGCAACCTGTTTCACTACCTAGACTGTAAAAAAAAAAAAAAAAAAAAAAAAAAAGCCCAAACCAACAAATAAACAAAAATACCCCACAAAAAACCCCAAAGTGTTTTTAATTTTGAAAAAAGATTTTATACCATTGCCTCATGTCTTTTCACTGGGCACCACTGGGAAGACCCTGGCTCCATCTTCTTTATTCCCCCCATCAGGTATTTATACACACTGACCCAATCCCTTTCAGTCTTCTCTCCTCGAGGCTGAATAGTCTCAGCCAGTTCTCTCAGACTATTCTCATATGGCAGATGCTCCTAGACTTTAGTCACCTTTATGGTCCTTCACTGGACTTGCTCCAGTAAGTCCATGTCCCTCTTGTACTGGGCAGTGAAACACTGGGCACAGCACTCCAGGCATGTCTCATCAGGACTGAGCAAAAGAAAAGGTCACCTCCCTTGATCTACTGGCAACATTCTGCTTGATATAGAATGTCAAGCTATTGGTCTCATTACAGTCATATCACTCGACTTTAGACATTGATGTTTGGATCCCATTTGAGATTAAGACACAATATTTAGGTCTAGGAGTGCACTAGATATCATAATTCTAACTCTCATCAATATTTTTAGTGGGGAATGGAAAGCTATTCAATTCACCTGAGCATAGGTACCTGTGGTAAGATTCAGTGGTCTAAACATAGGTGTCTTGTGCTATTTTAGAAGATCTATAGTATTACCCATTCCCTCCAGCTGCCACTCACCAGAAGATTGTATTTGCCATCCCAGGTTAATATTTTGGAAACTCTATGGTACCCTAGAAGCCACTGCCACCGGACTTCAGACATTAAGGTAAAAACTAACCTTAGACAACTAACCACCTTAGTGGTTATATGACTGTGTTATATGACTTTATCCACATTGGCTAAAGTTTCTCCTGGAGTCACCTGAGCTTCTGCCAGGGGCAGTCAGAGATCATCTCATTCCACTTAAACAGCTGAATTAAAGTGAAATGGTATGAACATGTCGTCACACCCTCTGTTCATTCAGTCCTTCTGGATTTGCATATCCCAGGCCTCTGTAAGATGGAGAAGAGCTCTGACTAGGCTAGTGTTTCTACTAACAATATAAAGGAATAATAATAGGAAAATGTAATTCTAAAATACCTGAGAATTAGAAAAGCAAAATGAAGAGCTGGTTATAGGCCATTTTTCCTCTCCTCCAAATTTTGCAATAAATAACATGTTTTAGTAGTGCTATATCTAGTACCTCCCAGTGATTTTGTTTACAAAGCCTCTCATTATTACCCACTCTCTCAATGTGCACTTTAAAGAATGTGAATTGCATTAGGGTGATTACATTTGCATTAAACATGGGTGGTTTTTTAGAAGTACAAATGCTTGCAATTTTATGACACACTTGTATGAATTATAAAATTATGTATAATAAAACTTTGCTTGATTTCATAATTACCTGTTGTTATCCAAGGCTAATTAAATATTCAGCACAGACAAAACTTGCAGATCTCCCCAGCACCCTCTCTTCTCCTCCCTTGACACTTTTTTCCTGCATTCCAGTGAGTTACAAATGTTTTAATGGAATCTATACAAAGAAAAAATGTTCAACAGCTATGAACATAAGCAAACTTTTAAACGATACCTCAAGTTAAAAGCGGAAATTTTAATATGTACTTATTATTTCTGTCAGGCATATATTAAATGTCTTTGATCATATTTCTTTACTAAACTTCCTTGTCTGGTTGAAATATAGGCTTTTAGAGCTGTTTTTCCCCTCTCCATTTTCTCAGAAAGTTAGCTTTTCTTTTATATACCATAATCTTTTAGAATAGACTGTTTTCTATTTGTCAGTGGTGTACTATGTGAGCATCTAAAGACTCTTGGAAGCATGCAAAATTTGAGGTTTGAAATATTTTGTTCAAAACCAGAAAGTATTGAAGAATAATTACTGTATTTTACCTTAATTAATATGAGTAAAGTGCCCACCATTAATGTTATTCAAATTAACAAGGTCCTCAGTGGCTTCAGACATAAGATATTATTAAAACATGCAGAGGTGTTATTACTTTAATAGGAGGTAGAACTCTTCTTTTTTAAGAATTAGGTATGTGAGTCAGGCAAGTCATCAAGCAACTTATTTTGTCATAGGAGAGATAGCAGCACTTCCTGATGATGTTTCATTTCATTCTAACATCCTAAATCTCATCTTCAAGAGGTGTCTCTAGAGGTCAGCTCATTTCACCTCCATTGCTCCACTGGCTGTAAAGGAAATTAGTTTTGACTTGAGAGGCAACTCATTTGCTTACACATCTAGTGTAGACATGCCATGTGATATCCAACGAGAAAGGCAAGAGGTTTACCTTTGATCTTCTGTCATGCAGGTTGTATTTTTATGCCTCAGATATTGTAGAGAAACTGAAAAGAAACCAATACCTACATTTAAACTATTAAATCAACTTCAGATGTCTATATTTGAAGCTGGCTAGAGATAGTTAAGAAATGTTATGAAACTATCCCTTGTGCTTCTTTTAGTGATAACTACAGCTAGGTCTTTCAAGCAAATAGTTTATTCACCAAAACAAGGACTTAAAACATATGGAATCATAAAATTCTAATTTTAGTTGCAGTATTTGTTTCATGATTTGTTTAAGCTTAAAAAGTAATGTCAAATTGAAAAAAAATGAAAAAATATTTCATCAGTGAAAAAAAATGTTGTTTGATGAACTAATTCTGGCTTAGTAATTGGTTTTTATTCAGCCAGAACTGCTCCAACACCACTGCCACAAAAAAAATCCCAACTTGAAACAAAAACCAAAAGCAAAATTCAGCCCAAAACAACAACAAAAAAAAAACTCCACACCTAAAACCCACCACAAAACAAAGCAAAATAAATCCCAGTCATTTCCTGTACAAAGTTTAGGTCTTATATATACCAGATTTTGCATTTAAAGATGCAAGTATTGTTCTGAAAACATTGAATATATATTAAAAAACCAAAACAGAACAACTTTGAGAAATTTAATGCTTCGTAACTTTTTGTGCATGACACATAATTTCTTTACGTCTTTATCTATCTTGATGTCCTCCACATCACACTGTTCCCTACATGTACACTTAACCTGAATTTAATTTCTTGGTTTTAAGCTACCATAATACTACTGCTTACAACACATTTAGTAGTGGCTTCTACTGTGTGAATGAAAGGGGAGTCAATCATTATGCTTTTAGAGCCTTTTATTTCTCAGTTAATAATGATGATTTTTGAGCTTGTTCCTGGCAACGATCATTTGTGTGAGTAAAATTAGGCATATAGATTAGTATTTGTAGGATCACTGATAATGGAAGCTTTGGCATTGTTAGGTTGCTATGCAAAAGCATAGCAATTCTCCTTTTGATTCCTACGTTCCCTTCCATATCCCCACACCTTCTTAGACAAGTGAACTGTTAGTCAGTTTCTGTGAAGGTTTAATGCTTTGTAAATCTGAACCCTTAGATATGCCGCTCTTAAACCACTTTGAACCTTTAAGAATTCATTGCAGCAAATTTATCACAGAAATTATGTTGGGAATGAAAGGGTTAGATGCAGTTATATGAGCCTCTGATTTGTTTTCCAACATACGAGCATTGGAAAAGACAATAATACCATCATCAAGACCCATGTGTACAAGCCAGTTTGCATGTTTCATATATTATGCAAATAAGATACCTTCTTAAACATTTAAAGTAATTCATTCCCTCTTATATGTTTATCCTTTCATTAGCTGTACATAGCTGAGCTATTTTTGGTGTAGTCATTGTTTGTTTCTACTCTTCACTCCACATGCATTTCCCTCTAGCTTAACTGACTTGTAGAAAATGCACTAGTTCATAGAATTATACAGAAGTCAGAAGAATAATAACAGAGAAGAAGCTAAAAAAGAATAACTTACATTTTACCATGGCTATGCCTTACAGACCCATAATCAGTCCCACACAAAGCACTCTTGCGTGGTGGGATTCTGTTTGTCTGCCAGATTGCAGACACACACACTGTACTAATGGAAGTGTTATTTCCTCTAATAACCACCGTAATTCATCAGAATATTTCTCCATCTTCTTGAACATTTTTTTCCTCAGTCTTCCTGCATTAAAATAAATAAAACAAATTTAGATCAGTTTTGGCTCAACTCTCTTATTACTTTGTCAAAGTCTTTTAGATCAAACCTCAGACTTGGTTCTTCTTGTCCTCTGTGGCAACAGTCATTGCAAACATCATTAAGGATGTGAGGTCTCTCCCTTAATTAAGAACTAAAAGGTTTCATTTCCTAAAACAAAAGCATGTGGTAGGTTTTATTGATCTGGTCTATGTCGCCAGCTGAACACATTAGCAGGGGTTATTGATTACTCTAGTGGTAATGAGCTTTGTTCCTCATCAGGTAAAGCACACATTCCTAAGATCTTTCCTAAAGAGGCCTATATGTACATATGCATTCACCAAGGTATTGTGAGGAGCAGCACCATTATCTTGCCTCAAAGATTGTCTGCAAGATTGCTTGCAAGGACGGTCACAAGACCACTGGGTCCTGGAAACCCCGACTTGTGAAGGCACCCTGCCTGTAAGACAATCTTTGAGCCACGGGGTGATGTGAGGAGCAGCACCATTATCTTGCCTCAAAGATTGTCTGCAAGATCACTGGCAAGATTGTTTTCACGAGACCACTGAGAAGGAAACGACTTGTGAAATGCCCTGCCCGCAGGAGGTCTTCTGCCCAGACATGTCCCTGCCCTAGTGCTGGGGGGGCACAAAGAGACGTGCCATTGCTGTGGTAACCACAGCCCTCGAAGGGGTACTTAAGGAAGACCTGCATGGGCAGCAAGGGGAAGAGCGGGAAGAAAGAGAGAGAAGAAGAGGAACAGAGAAGACGACCACCTGACTGCACCACGCCACGCTGCACCACTGCTGGAACACGCTACTGAGACCTCCTCACCCGCCCCTTCACCGTCGCCTCGCCGCTGGACCCGTGGTGGTGACTATTCTTGCTGCCCTATCCCGACTCCTTGCTTCTTTTCCATCTTTCTTTCCATTCTGTCCTATCGCTACCCTCCTTATTATTTTTGGTAATAAATGGTGTTTCGGGAATGCGGCATTTGACCTCGTTTGTGTCTTAATCTCGCTCTTGGGAACATATCGAAACCTTTCCCCGACATCGGATCGGGATATTTGAATGATCCCGACATCGGATCGGGACAGGTATACAATGAAGGAGGTTTTTAAAGTCTTTATTACTTATGTATCATTTTTTAAAATTTAACAGCAATCATTAGAAAGGTTATTTTCCAGTCATTATCTTGTTATAATTCCTTCTGAATGCTAATGATGCACTTAGGAATGAAATCAAAACCAAAAGAAGCACACCATTTTTATTTTTTATTTATTTTTTTTAATGTAAGCACATATTGCTATTACTGATTTTAATAACCCCTACCAAAAGAACAAACATTATATGTTAATGAACAGCTGTGGTAAATAATTATATAATGGAATGCATAGGATCTCTCCCCAGTTTTGAAAGAATAATTTCTGACTGATGACTGTCCTAGTTAACACCTTAACAACATTTAGTTCAAATTTGGAAAAGGTTCTGCTATTTAAAAAGAAGCTTCTTATATTCAGTAGTACTTCTGTGGAGAAAAGACTTGATAGGCAAAAAGGGAGCTAGTACTGTCTACAAGATGAAATTAGACCTCTTAAGATCAAGATGTGGACCAGAGAGACCTTGCAATCAACAAAAGAGGGCTGAGGGGAGGCCACCTCAACCATATACACACAAATAAAAAGTAGTGAGAGGACATTGTGACAGAAGAAATTCTCATACCCTCTCTGGGAGATCAGCCCAAATGGCTCTATCTTTGAACTACCGGTACCCACACACTCACAGCATGTGGAACACACAGGAGAGACTAGAGGTCTGTGTATAATTGCAGCACTGCGGTCTTATTGGGATGGTGGAGACATGGTGGGATAACTCATGCAGCTTCAATGCTGCAATGGATGGATACAGGGTCTTTAGGAAAGACAGCCTGGGAAGGTGAGTTGTCCTTTATGTGAGGAAGCAGCCAGAATGTCTGGAGCTCTGCCTAAGAGTGGATGTTGAGCCACCTAAGAGCTGATGGGATAGACCATCAGTTAGATCACAACATCACTCAGATGTTGTATTGGGTGACTGGCTGATGAGAAAGAAATAGATGAGATTTTCTTTGGACAACTTGAATAACCCTCACATCCATAAGTCCTGGTCCTCATGGGGAACTTAAACCATATCAGTATCTGCTGCAGAGACAGCACAGCAGAACCCAAGCAATCAAGGAGGTTTCTGGAGTGCATTGTTGACAATTTCCTGTCACAGGTGATCAAGAAGTTGATGAAGAGAGGTGCTTTGCTGGATCTCAAAATTATAAACTAGTAAGGAATGTCAAGGTGGGGGCAGTCTTGGTCCCAAATTGATATTAGTGTTTGTGAACCTGAAAAGAGGAAACAAGGCAAAAGACAGGTCTGGGAAAGCTGGTTGATTTTCCAGCTTTCCATGTGAATGGAACATCACAATGTGTGGGAAATCAAGTAAAGGTGACAGAACACCTGCATGGATGAACATGGATTGAGTCTTGCATGTATTGACTACATTCAAATGTTATAAAAGGCAGCATATGAGAAGTGGAAGCAAGGTAACATGTAAAGAATATAGAGACATTGTCCAAATGTACTAAATTTGGCTTAGAAAAGTCAAAATTCATTTGGAGCTGTATGTGGCAAGCTTTCAACAGGTACATCAGCTGCAAAAGACAGACCAGGACTATCAGCCTGTTGCTGAACAGGGCAGGGAATGTTGTGAAAGCGAACATGAAAAAGACCTTGGTCTTTACTACTGAGTCTTGTCTTCAGGAATCCCAATTTCCTGAAATCTGTGGGGAAGTCTGGGTCAAGGAAGAGTTACTCTCGGTAGAGGTGGATCAGACTGGGGAATATTTAAACAAACTGAACATACACAAATTCATGGGACCTGGGTTCCCAGGAATTCTGATGGACCTGGAAAACATTGTTGCAAGGTCACTCATAATTATCTTGGAAAGATCATGACGAACATAAGAGGTTCTTGGACAATGGAAAAAGCAAACTGATCAAGACAAGCAAAAAAGATCAGGGAAACTACAGGCAAATTAACCTCACCTCAATCCCTGGGAAAGCAAGAAAGTAAATAATCCCAAAATACATTTCCAAATGTATTAAGGAAAATAAGCTGATTGAGAACAGTCAACATGGATTTACAAAGGAGGAATCATACCTGAACAACCTGGTAAACTTCTTCAAAGACATGACTGGCTCAGCAGATTAGCTGATGTTGTTTACTTTGACTTCAGATTTTGACACTGTATCCCATAAAATCCTCATGAACAAACTGATGAATTATAGGCTAGATAAGTGGGAAGAGAGGTGGACTGAAAGTGGCTCAACTACCAGGCCCCAGAGAGTTGTGATGAGCTGCATCAAGTCCAGCTGGAGGACAGTCACCAGTGGTGTGTGCCAGGGTTTAATACCAGAGCAAATTCTGTTCAAGGTTTGTAGATGTTACAAAACTGGGAGCAGTGGCTGATATACCATAAGGCTGTGCTGCCACTCAAAGAGACTTCAACAGACTGAAAAAATGGGCCAACAGAAGACTTATGAAAATCAACACAAGGAAACACAAAGTTCTGCACCTGGGGAGGAATAACTCCAGGTACCAGGACAAGGTTTTCTTCAAATTGTTGGAATGCAGCCTGGCAGGAAAGGACTTCAGGACTACAAGAACTACAGGCCAGTCAATCTCACCTCAGTGCCAGGCAAGATCATGGAGAAGATACTCCTTGAAACTATGCTAAGGCACATGGAGAATGAGAAAGTGATTGGTGACAACCAGCATGGCTTCAACAAGGGCAAATCATGCCTGACCAATCTGGTGGCCTTTTATGATGGGGTTACAACGTTGGTGGACAAGGTTAAAGCAACTGATGTCATCTACCTGGACTTGTACAAGGCATTTGACACCGTCCCACATGGCATCCTTGTCTCTAAATTGGAAACATGTGAGTTTGATGGGTGGACCACTTGGTGGATAAGGAACTAGCTGGATGGTCACACTCAAAGAGTTGTGGTCAACAGCTCAGTGTCTGAGTGGAAACCGGTGACAAGTGGTATCCCTCAAGGTTTGGTATTGGGGCCAATCTCTTCAACATCTTTGTCAGTGACATGGACAGGGGGATTGAGTGCACCCTCAGCAAGCTTGCCAATGATACCAAGCTGAGTGGTGCGGTTGACACACTGGAGGGATGGGATGTCATCTAGAGGGACCTTGATAGGCTTGAGAGGTGGGCCTGTGCCAACCTCATGAAGTTCAACAAGGCCAAATGCAAAGTCCTGCACCTGGGTTGGGACTATCCTAAGCACAAATATAGACTGGGCGATGAGTGACTTGAGACCAGCTGCAAAGAGAAGGACTTGGGAGTGGTGGTGGATGACAAGCTCAAAATGAGCCTGCAATGTGCACTTGCAGCCCAGAAGGCCAATCGTATCCTGGGCTGCATCAAGAGAAGCATGGCCAGCAGGCCGAGGGAGGTGATTCTCCCCCTCTACTCTGCTCTCGTAAGGCCCCACCTGGAGTACTGTGTCCAGTTCTGGAGCACCCAACACAAGAGAGACATCGACCTGTTAGAATGAGTCCAGAGGAGGGCCATAAGGATGATCCGAGGGCTGGAGCACCTCTCCTATGAGGACAGGCTGACAGAGTTGGGGCTGTTCAGCCTCGAGAAGAGAAGGCTCAGGGGAGATCTTATAGCTGCCTTCCAGTGCCTGAAAGGGGCCTACAAGAAAGCTGGGGATGAACTTTTCATAAGAGCAGTTAATGATAGAACAAGGGGAAATGGCTTTAAGCTGAAAGAGTGTAGATTTAGATTAGATATTAGGAAGAAATTCTTTGCTATGAGGGTGGTGAGACACTGGAACAGGTTGCCCAGAGAGGTTGCGTATGCCCCCTCCCTGGAAGTGTTTAAGACCAGGTTGGATGAGGCTTTGAGCAACCTGATCTAGTTGAGGGTGTCCCTGCTCATGGCAGGTGGGTTGAAGCTAGGTGATTTTTAAGGTCCTTTTCAACTCTAAGCATTCTATGATTCTGTGATTTCTATGACTTGGGGGTCCTGATGGATGGTAAGTTAAGCACAAGTCAGAAATGAGCCCTCGCAGCAAAGAAGTTTGGCGATGTCCCACGCTACATGAGGCAGAGTGTTGCCAGTAGGTCAAGAAAGGTGATCCTTCTGGACTGCACAACCCTGATGAGACATGCCTGGAGAGCTGTGGCCAGTACAGGGCTGCCCAGTGCAAGAGAGATGTGGATTTACTGGAGCGAGTCCAGCGGAGGACCACAACGGTAACTAAGTGCTTGGAGCATCTGTCATATGAGAAGAGTCTGAGTGAATTCAGAATATTCAGCCTAGAGAAAAGAAGGCTGAGAGGGATTGGGTCATGAATACTTGATGAAGGGAGTAAAGAAGATAGAACTAGAGTCTTCTCAGTGATGCCCAGTGAACAGATGTGAGGTAACGGGCACAAACTGAAATACCAAAAAATCCTTTTAAACTTTCCCCTCCCCCCCACAGTGAAGGTAATCAAACACTGGAACAGGTTACCCTGAGAGGCAATTTTCTTTACAAAGTTATATTTCTATATAAACTTTCTAAAGCCTCAAAACTATCAGAATTTTTGTCACTAAGGGCAATGATGCTGAACACAGAAATAAAGACAGGTTCTAGAAATAGAATATGGTTGAGAGGTAAAAAAAAGACTTTAGATATCTAACCTAACTTTAAATTTTTGTAAGAACAAACACAGGAATTTACCAATGCAGTATCAAAGATTTTAATAATACATGCAAAGGTGTTACACCACCACAGAATAGCATGACCTCAAGTATATGTAGGATTTTAAAACATATTTTGCAAGAAATAAATTCACATGCATAGAAAAAAAATGGAAAATAAAATAAAATCCACAGAGCTGTTGTCATTGGGAAAATAATTAATTAGGCAAATGAAGAAGGACATGAATTTGGAAATGGGTATCAAAGAGAAGAAAGACATAAGGGGTTTATCAGGATCTAGAACTAGCAGCCTGGATTGACATTATGAGTGGACCTACTTAAACAAACCACCATTAGGAGCAATATTAGTTTTTTGTTGGTTTTGTTTTTCTTTTTTGTTTTAGTACAGAAAATTAACATAGCTTTGTCAGAAAAAAGTATTTTAATGACTGTTGATGATGGTTAATTTGGAAGCATTGTTAACGTACCAAAAGATCAGAATGTATTTTACAGAGGAAAACAAGGATGATACAGAAAAATAGTGGAATATAATAATTTAAGGAATATGGCAATGTACCTATCTCTTGATTTATCTCAATTTAGACAGGTCTGGGGGCTAGTTACTGTAGGTTACTTCTATGATCTGTTGTGAGAAACAGACAACTCCAGATTGAAATAGAGAATCCCAAGTGAACGAATGTTTTCTGGGTGAGCCTTTCACTGACTGTAAATGGAGTTTGAAGGGTGTCTAGTTATGATTAGGTCTGTTTTACAGGATTAATGACATACATTTTGGCCATAAACTGGAAGCTTATCAGTTGGGCTTTACCAAATTTTACTGGTACAGAATTACATTAAATCTACTTCAGCAGTTCAAAGCAGTTAGCCCTGTGTATCCTCTAAACAGCTGCAGCAGTTCTGATGTCTGCTGAAATTGTAAATTATTTTATCTTTTTTTGGCTTAACATCCCAATATTCCTATTAAATATGCCCTGCTCAGTGATGCAATTACACATTAATCAATTGTTTTTTCCCAGTGAAAACCTGTCAGTATTTGCTTGGCGACTTTTAATTGGTACTTTGTAAATCTGACCATAGTGGGAAGGTTTCCAGAATTAGCTTTATCTCAGCTAACATCCACACATATGGTTTAGTGAAGCAAAGAAAGACTCAAAGAACCTTTTTAATTCCTTATATCCCAAGTCCATTTGAGGATCAGAAAACATAATTATACGTTCTAGAAGTAACTGTGTGAGTATCACTAGTTTTAGAATGCAACTATGACTAAGACACTTCTGCATATAAGGATAATTCTGATTTATCTGGAATATTGGAGAGAGACAGAGGAAGGAATCTTAAAGTTTTAGTCAGCTGGAGGATAATGGTGAACCATCATCATGACAAAGTCATCATAAAGACAAATTCTGGACTTCATATTTTTCCCAAACTACTACTAATGAATCAACAATCACAGACAAGACACCAGATGGAATATCACATACTGTAGTCATTCAATACACATCTACATTGTTAGCTATAGCATAGTCAGGAACAAATTTAAGTACCTGACTTGGTTCTCCACACTGCTTAACTGTCAGATCACTGTACAGATCTGTCCTGGACCACTCCAGCATGACTTCCACAAGATGGATCCATTCCTGTTCAGGGAACAATGCCATCCAGGTTCTGTCTCCATAAGACAAAGTACATAAAACACATAAAGTGTACCTGACACAATTCTCTATAGTCTTACAGTATTATCTAAACCAGTTTTGTACCTTTGAGTACTCCTACGTCTGCCATATGTCAGTGCGTAGAAGACGTATTCTCATTTTCATACTATATAAACTTTTCCGTAGCAAACTGAAATATAAACCTTACATAGCTTCAGGCACTTCAAAGTCATCTCCACTACCACCACTGCTACACACACTAATAATTTTATATTTGAGAGTTACTAGCTGGACCTGAAGATGACAAGAGCTGGTGTATGCCTGTAGATATAGCCAGCCTGCCAGGGAGGGGCTGGCCCTGGCATAGCATGGACATAAGCAAATAGTTCTACCTGATATCAGGGCAAGGGGCTACTCATTGTCTTTCTTTTATTCATCAGAATAGACATATCCTTAGGCTCCAGAAAGATTAGATCAGAACGATAGTCCAAGAAAGACAAATAGCGAGATCAGGGATTTGGACTTACCACTTTACCAAACAAAAAATATGTAAAAACATGTTAATTCTTACACATAACTATCACCTATAACTATCACCTATCACTAGAGAATCAGAATTATTTTTGAGGTAATGTTTTGTTTTCCAACCTTTTCCAGTTTGTCGACATCTAACATCTCTTTAGGAGCTTTTGATGGATTGAGAAAAATCATGTGTTATTCTGTACATGAAATATAAACAGACTTTTTCCAGTGCCCCTTCCAGTCTCTTTCAAAGTAGCCCCCAGCTACAGAGGGGTCTGTGGACATGGAAGAAACCTGTAAACTGCTCGTTAATAGAAGAACTGAGTGATCCATAAATAAAGTTAGGATGGGAAACAGGAAAGTGTTTCTATTTATTAGAGCACTGAGGTTCACAAATCTATTTTAAACATGATGAGTAGGTTCAAATTTAATATTATAAAGACTGTTATGAAATAAATTATTTCACAAAATTATTGTAATGCCCAGGGACTGGATTGAGGGGGGCATTAATGCTCCTTATCATGCAGAGAAACAATTGAGTAAATTGTGCTTCTCTGACATAGTCAAATAATCTAAAAGTTCAGAAAGACAAAGTTATTTCCCTGTATAAAAATACCAACTGCGAAGTACAGTTTAAAATCAATTCTCAGATCATAATTCTAATTAAAAAGCTTTATTTTCAAATATAATTCTAGATCACTCATGCCATGCTGAGATGCTGCTTCTTATCTAACTGGGTTAAGCAAGAATGTATTCTATGAATAGAATAAAAAAGTCTCTGTCATAAAAGAAGACTCATTCTACTAATTAAAACAGAAACTCACGAACTCATATTCCTCAAATAAATGTGAGGAATCCACATTGCATGCTACTACACTGTATTTTAGGATTGTTTATTTCTTTTGTAAAGACAAATATAAGATATTACTGATTCAATGCACCCTTAAAATTTTACAGTTCAGTTCACTTAAGCACTACAGACTTTAAATTTTCATTATTTTCATTTTTACTCTTTTGGTTTGAGGTGATGGATAGTCCTCACTGGCCCCTTGCTCAGAGCCCAAAGCTGTAGCATCCTCTGGTCCAACCAAGTGTGCCAGATCCCCATCCCAGTCTAAGCAGGGAGTCCCAGGAAACACCATCGTCTAGATGCAGCCTCAAATAATTAGCAATATGGGGATGTTGCACAAGAATGAAACCATAATTGACAGTACTAAGTTAAATTCAACTTTCAAAAGACAAAAAGTTCAAGTTTGTTTTGTTTTGGTTTGGTTTGGTATGGTTTGGTTTGGTTTGGTATGGTTTGGTTTCATTTTATTTTGTTTTCTCAATACAGGAAGAAGGAAGCAAACTCAAAGCAATCTTGTGGAATGTAAATTCTTTTAAATAACCTAATTCTGTTATTTTAATTGAAATGAAAAATCTGTGCATTCCCCATATCCAAATTCCCTGTAAAAATGAGGATGGGATTCATCAAGACTAATTTTAGTCTTCATCTGAGTCATTTTATGTTCATTCTGTATCTGATAGAAATAGGCAATGCTAGAGAGCAGTTTTTTTACTGTACTCTAAACATCTACATCAGAATGAGAACCTAATATGATTTTTTAGGGGTAGGTTTTTCCCTTCTCTGTGTTTGACTGTAAAGCCAAACGGATCAGTTCACTGTAGTCACACCCACCATACATATCTAAAGGTGGCTGATATGGATTCAACTATTTCTTACAAGACTGTACAATACTAAAATGCATTCTTCCACGTGGGAGCAGGGCACAACAGTGACTGCACTATGAAAGCTCCAGGTTCTTATTGTGGACAGGGGGCCTTATGCAAAGCTCATTTGCCATAAGGCAGTGATTGTGGACTTGATCTCCATGCATGACAGGAAACACGGTTTACTGTTTTGCTAAAAAGATAATAAAACAAAGTCCCTTTAGTAAAATTACATGTTCCTGTTTAGGCAATGTATTTAATTTTCCAGCACAAATGATAAAATAAGAAATATGCTTTTAAAGACCTTCATATTTCACTAAATTGTAATTGTTTGTGTATATGATGGAAAACTCCCAACTAGATCTGGAAATTTGTGTTGGGTTCCTTTCCCAGCCAGGAGCCTAGCACCCATATAGCTACTCACTCACTGCCTCCTGCAAAGGGATGGGACAGAACACAAACAGGAAAAGTGGAAAAAGTGTTGGTTCAGGATAAAGATAGCTTAATAACTGAGGAAAAGAGGAGGGGGGGGAGGGGGGGGGAGAAGAAAAAAAAAAAAAGCAGTGATGCAAGGACAACCACTCACCATATCCCACAAGCAGACCAATGACTAGTCAGTGTCTGAGCGATGGCTACCTTGGAAGGCAAACACCCCTCCACTTCATTTTTTGTCACTGAGAATGACACCATCCTTTTTCCCATTTTAGGTCACCAGTCCCTGCTGCGTCCCATCACAGGTTCTTGCTCACTCAGAAGGAGGGTGGCAGTGAGAAAAAAGAAAACCCTTCATGCTGTGCCACCACTGTTCATCCACAAACAAGCCACTGGTGTGTTATCAACACTGGTGTGTTATCAACACTGGTCTAAACCAGTGTTGATAACACAGTGTTGATCACACATCCAAAATACAGGACTGTACAGGCTGCTATTAAGAAGGTTGACTCCATGCCAGTCAGACCCAGTACAAAGTTACATCATCATCCAAAGAGGTAATACTAATATAAAATATGAGAATTTAGTTTAACATCTCTACACTACTTACTGTTCAAAATATTTCCAATACAACAGTTTTCTATCAGAAAATACTAATTCAATGAAATCAAAATGTTTCACGTGAACATATATTTTGATTTTTCCTAAATGAAATTGTTATGTTTCAACATGAAAAAACCTGTGGCTTTTCCCCAGATCATTGAAAACCTTTCTTAGAACGTCATTGCTTCAACTTCTATGGTCAATAGTTTAGCATAGGCATAATATAAAAGCCGAAGCATCCAGGACAAATAATTTGGAACTGAGCTCAAGTTCCCCATCTCACGACAAGTATTTTTTGCTAATACGTCATGCCAATGGAAATATCAGGCTTCTATTACCTATCTACCGGTTACTGCTATTATTGTGCAATGCACTCCTGTCTGCAGTTTACTATTGGACTGACTATTGTGCAACAAACTGAAACACAGGAGGCTCTCCCTAAACATCAAGAAACACTTCTTTTTTGTGAGGGACACCAAGCACTGGCCCACGTTGCCCAGGGAGTTGTTGAAGTCTCTGTCCTAGGGAATATTCAAAAGCAGTCTGAATACAGTCCTGAGAAACCAGTTCTAGATGGCCTTGCTGTAGCAGAGGGGTTGGAACAGATGACCTCCAGAGGTACTTTTCAACCCCAACATTTCTGTGATTCTGTGACCTTAGAGAAAAATTATTTTGAATTGGAAAAGTCATCAACTTTAATATTAAAATGTGCAAAATGCACAAAATTATAAAAGAACAAACTAAACAAATACATCTGCTTCCTATTAAGTACTGGACAGTTGTAGGAGTCACTGGAAATATTTGAAGTGTGAACCTTTCTATGCTCATTTCCCTGAAGTATTTTGACTGCTTTTTGGAAACTCACTGAAAATAAAAGCTAACTGGCAAAATGTCAGAACACTAAATTCCTGAAATGTGTTCTTTGTTAGTGGATTAATTTGGTGGCCTGATAGACATAGCATTGTAGCAGCTCTATGTCCCAAGGTCCAGCCAGCAGCCAGGCTGAGCTTGTATTCCAAATATACGCACATGTAACACATGTATACACCACCCATATACATGTATTCATAGCCAGACATACAGATCAATACAGACACAGAGAGCACTCACACAAACACTGACAGCACCAATGGTCTCATCTGGCTCCCTTTTTCTAGCTAAGCAAGATAAAGATCTTTTAATGGGGATATATATAAATCTATATATAATGTGGACAGCTCCTGTAGCTGGGCTCAGTCACTCTTCCCAGTGGGTGCCCCTGGATTCTAGTCTCCCCAGTTGCTATCATATGGATTTACACGCCCCTGGGGCCACAACCTCACTCCAACTGCACTTACAGGCTGTCTGACTAGTGTGTACACCCAGATATACACACACACACAGACTTCCAGTAATTGAGTTTAGACAACCAGTCCATCCAGTCTCTGGTCCTGGATCCTCTTGACTCCAGTTGCCTCCTGCACAGAGATACACACACATACTCACACATCTCCCACTGCACCCCTAGAACCCACAGTCTCTCCAGCAGTTGTCTTGGAATCCTGGTCCCCAGAGTTGCCAAATTCCCCTGTGGTCACACCCTTAGAGACCCCCTCCCAAACCTCAGCCTACATTACCTGCTCATCATCTCATTCAGAAGGACTCACACTTGCATACCTGCACTCATTCCAGTCACTGGCACCAGCGACACACAGACCTCTCTGAATCACTTGGGAAAATAGCGAGGAATGTGGTTTGGTGAGAAGTCAGGACACGCAGTGCTGGTCAGGCACAGGACATGGACAAGCAGGTACACTGACCAGCTCCTGCTTGCACACAACCAGCTTTTTTCCTACTTATCCCTCTATTTCCCACTTGTTCCTCCCCAAATCACCTCGATCCCTCCCTTTCTCCACCCTTAGTTTGTTCCTAAAACATCCCATAGTAAATCCTGTGAAAATCCATAGTGCCTTTTCTCTGCACCCCATACCAAGTCTCATCCCCTTGATGGAAGTGACCCCTCAATCCCATGCTCTGAGGTTTCCCTGGGAGAACCCTGAGGGGACTGGTTGGAATCATTGTAGCTCATCCCTGCTTTTGTGCCACAGGGTTCTTAGGACGGTGGGGTGGATGAGCCTTTGGGAGGCTGGTCACTACCCTGTGATGCTCTGGAAACAGCCCAGCTGGGGTGTCACTGGGGGTCTCCATCTGTCATTGCTCTTCAGGATGTGCAATTTCTCTCTAAATAGTGCAGTGCAATTCAAAATATCCTAAAATCACCTCTCTAAATGTCAACACATACCAAAAAAAAAAAAACCAAAAAAACCCCCCACTAAATAAAAAACCCACAGCAAGAAATAAATGAAGCAACATGAATACTTGAATTCAACATATTTTCTAGAAAACGATAAAATTTCTATTTATCTGAAACATCATCTATTCCCTGAAGCAAAATTCAAATGTTTGTCAGATGGCAAATAATGACTTACAGTTTTATTAGCTGTATCCTTTTCTCTGTAGCTAAAGAAGAGGCATCATTCCATTGCTTTACATGGATGTTAGATCTAGGCTCATTTGTCAACTACACGTTCCAGCCTATGGAATAAAGCCACTAACCCATAACATTCCATGTGTTTCTGAAAATCGTGAACTGAATATCTAGTAATGCTCAACTGTTCTTTTTTCTTAAGTGTCCAAAGGTTTCACTAATTAGGAAAATATATCTCCTTAGAAAGTTGAAAGCATTGAAAGCTCTACTTGAACTAGACTAATTATTTAAATTACATAGCAGTATAGCTGTTTCAAACCATGGCAAAAAGAAAAAAATATTATTTATCAGGTTGATACTTCATTGCTTTTAAGTTGAAATGCAGAATTTGGGAAGCACTTAAGACACAGTTCAACTCTGCAGGTGCCCATGTGTTTTCCCCCACTAGAACGTAGCGTCTGGCCTAGTCCTGCACCCATGTTCCCCATGGCATTTTGTAGAGTCCACTGGGGACTTTGGAAGGGTGAATTTTCTCTTAGATATTAATAACAAGAAGTATGGGCACCTATCAGGTATGCAACTCATGTGAAAGGGCTGAATCTATATCATCTGAATTCTCTACTAATGCTGCTGGTTTTAGACTTTATAGAAAATAGAACGGTTTGTGTTGGAAGGGACCTTTAAAGATCATCTGGTCCAACCCTGCTGCAGTAAGCAGGGACACCTTCTACTACGTCAGGTTGCTCAGAGCCCCATCGATACTGACCTTGAATGTTTCCAGAGACAGGTCTTCTACTACCTCTTTGGGCAACCTGTTCCAGTGTTTCACCACCATTTGTTCCCATCTTTCTTATAGGCACCCTTTAAGTACTGAAAGGCCACAATAAGATCTCCCAGAAGCCTTCTCTTCTCTAGGCTGAACAACTCCAACTCTCGCAGCCTATCCTCATAGGAGAGGTGTTCCAGCCCTCTGATAATTTTTGTGGCCCTTCTCTGAACATGCTCCAACAGGTTCATGCCTTTCCTGTGCTGAGGACTCCAGAGCTGGACACAATACTCTGGGTGAGGTCTCCCCAGAGCGGAGTAAAGGGGCAGAATCACCTTCCTCGACCTGCAGGACACCCTTCTTTTGATGCAGCCCAGGATATGGTTGGCCTTCTGGGCTGCAAGTGCACATTGCTGGCTCATGTTGAGCTTCTCCTGCATCAGCACCTCCTAGTTCTCTGCAGGGCTGCTCTCAATAAATGTGCTGAGAGATAAGACAGACTGTAAAAACTTTTATGAAAACATTGTTCTGTTGATCATATAGATCTTAAATAGTTAAACCTAAACTTTGTACTGCTGTCTATAGTAGAAATATGCTGGCTATCAACTTTTGTTTTCTGAGAAGAGTTTGATGCTATTTAATAGAAAGCAAAAGGATGATCTAGTTAAATAAGTAATTATATCAGCAACAAACTAATGAAAATAAAATTATATCTGGGAAAGAATGCTATCATTAACACCTTCTGCTGAAGTTATATTAAGCTTTTGCTTCTTTATCTGGTTACAAATCTTCATCTTCTTATCTAGCTTCAAAATCTTTTTGAAACTTTGTGGTTTTTAACATCCATACCATTCCACTACTGTCAATTTTGTTGGAAAGGCTGCACTAAGTTCAAAACTTCTGAGGAGAGCAGATAGACAAAAAAAATAGTATGATTTCACAGGCTACTTCTTTCCTGGAAATAAAGGTAAAAATTAAGTATGGAACATGTAAACAACATTGCATTGTCTGGAGAAAGGATAAACATATATTTACTTTCTCCTCCAAATAGTACACAAACAGAAGGTGTACAGTAAACCTGAACCTGAGCATTTATCATTTCTAAGATACCAAATCCTGAAAAAGATTCTGATACACATGGCCATCTGTTCCCAAATGTCTGTGACATTCAAAAATCTGCTCAGCATCCTCAAACATCTATAAAACTTTTTTACATAATTTCATTCTGATTTTTTATTTTTATTTTATTCTTACATTCAAAAGAAATATTGGACAAAATATCTTTGAAATAATTGGGAGAGTATTTTTTTCCCTTTCTTATTTGTAAATCAAGTATAATGACTTACAACCTCAAGGAGTTCTGAAAAAAACATTAAATAGTGCAACATACAACTTTGACAATCCTTACTCTATGTACTTCAGCTTCCTATTTACATAATGAATGTGGCATTAACTTTTCATTTTTCTGAGTTTGAAACACATCCAGTGAAGGCTGCCTCTACCTCTTGTATTCAACCAACATCAACAGAGCTGACTAACTGAAATTCAGGAACTGACTTAATACAGTCTCTCTTGTGGTTTAGTTTTTGTTTAAGATGAGTAAAAAGTGAAAAAATAAGAAAACAGGAGCTCCATTATCATTAATAATAAAATAGACCATCATACTTTGCTCTAGAATTTTAGAAGAATAACATAAATAACATGAGATAAAGTTATAGGTATGATTTTTTGTTTGTTTGTTTAATTTATATAACTTAATTTTCATCAGCATTACCAGAACTTTTAAGTGTTTTCCTTGGTTTCTGTACAGGGTCTGTTGGTAATAGTTGAGAACATCTTCATCCCATAGAAAGAACTATATATATTATATATAATATTATATTTTATTATCTTATATGTTATAACATGTGATATGCAACATCACATGTAATAACATTAATTTCTTCATTTATCTTCATAGACTAATTTTGTGTAGAATTATACCTCTGAGTGGTTACAATATTCCATTAAAGATCTAATTTGTGCTTAAGAAAAAGGGGGTTTTTTTGGTAGAAGATTGAGTGGTGAGTGCTTTCACTCAATGTTACGGTGAGCAAAATGAGCAGTTTTTCCCACAGGACATGCAGCTATGAGGCAGCAGCTGTACCACAGAGCTCTGCTGGGATGCTGGGATGCCCATGCTAGTTAACAGCTTGCAAAATTCCTCCCTAGCATCTTGCTGACCTCTTGCTGCAGAACCTCATGTAGAGAATCAGCCCCACCAGCACAGACTGCACCGCTGGCTTTGGGCCTGCCATCCCTGTACGCCTGTGGGGTGCTCACCTAGCAGAACCAACCCTGTCAGAGCACACCATGCTCCCTCTCTGATTGCAGCAGGATGCCTGTAAAGGCAGTCCTTGGAAATAATGCTGTTCCTTACTCTTACCAAAACTCCCAGACATGCTGAACCATCGTGGTTTTGGTTTGGGGTTTTTGTTTATTTGTTTGTTTAATATAAAAGGAAATTATAAAATACTGCTAAGATTAGGATTTTGTTATGGTTTTTGTTGCTCTGTTTTCATAGACATAAGATTTTCTACGAAGACATATTTGGTGACTATTGACTCCTGAAAATGTAAGATCTATGCTCCTGCTTAAAACTAAAACCATTTCTTTGCATTACTAACTATTACAGTCTGAAATAATTTAATAATAAACCCAAAGTTTTAATCAGCTTAATATTTGTTTATGTTGCAATTCAGATCATTTTTTGACTTCTTAATATGCAACACAGATATGTGTAGGAGAAACTTTTGGCATTTAAAAATGAAATAAAAAACCTAAGTGTGGTGTACCAACCCCCACTTAGGTGTAGCTAAGCACCACACAACCTTCCATTCACTTCACTCAGTAGGACAGGGGAGAGAATAGGAAAAAAAAAGAAGCAATAAAACTCTTGGGTCAAGACAAAGACAGCACAATAAGTGATAGACAAATAAAAAATTCCACAAAACAAGTAACCAAAGGCAGTCACTCACTCCCTCCTGGGCAAGAAGAACAATGCCCAGGCAGTCTTGAACAATGGAGCTAATACACTGGATTTTTAAAGTCAGCCATTGTGCAGTGCTCAGCAACTTTTTAAATTAAACTTTATATTTCCCTTCTCTAGACTCAATTCTATTACTTTTTTGGCATAATAGAATATATCAAAACGTACTGCCTTAAATTCATTTAATCTCATCAGAAACAAAGATGATACATTTTCTGAAGAATTATCCTTCCAAATTGTTGCCAAAGAGCAATACTGAGTTGCTTCAGGCTGTTTTGCATCATCAGAAGAGTTTGATTTATCACGTTTTAACTAATTATAAGAATATCTGTATGTAGTAAAGTTGATACAGCTCTCTAGGTATCAGAAATAAACTGTTGTGATGCAAAGTTACTTTCTCCACTCTACAAATGATATAGTGAGGGTGAAGAAAAAATTTCCAGGACAGCTCTGTGCATGGAAAATGATGGGTGCAGTAGCAAGTTCTTAGGATCATAAGTATTTGGTGTAAGCTATTGGGAAGGTCTCTTCTAATTTCTGTTGATCCTCAGGACCTCAGGGATCAAAGATCAGTAGTTAAATACAATACAGCCACAGAAAAAAAAACAATTTAAAGGTTTCCAAGGTTTCCAAGCATCTATCACCCAAAAATGCCATTTCATCAGCATCAACATTTCTGAAATGGTATACAAATTCTGACATAATTGGATCTGAAAACCTAACTGAAGCAATAGAACATTTGAGCAGTTTTGGAACACAATGTTTAGATTTTTCAACTACCATTTTGAAATCTCTTTTTGCTTCAAAACATATTTCATTATCTAGTATGAACCACACTATTCCCAAACTGGCACGGACTACTTCGGTTTATGAAATGGCATTCTGATACTGACGTTGACTCAAGTCTGTCCCTTTAACTCCAACCCACTCAATAACTCTATGAGTTTTGTTCTTTGTTATTACTGTTGATCTAAATACATGAAGACTTACTGTGGAAAAGAAATTGAGCATTTCAACAAGCTTAAAAACATACCAACTTATTGCCGTCTTCTGGACAAGGCTCTCCCAGATGTTTTGAAACATTATAGTTCCCCTACTTTGTCTCTATATCATTCAGCAAAGCGTCCTTTTGCTGATATTGCCATCATCCTTTTCTGTCACCAGAACAGTCTAAAATAAATTTAAATGACCTGATTCCAAGATTTCTAATGAGATGAACAAAACTTTATCTTTACCTTTTTTTTTTTTTTCTTCTTGTGTTTAGGAAGCATTCTTCTATGTACAGATACAGCACAGTAGCTGGGATGTTTACTTAGTAGAAAAATACTTAAACAAGTGAAATAGACATGTGACTAGACTTAAATATAAACTTTCTGGTCTAGTCTTTGACCCTCTCAGAGCAAAGCAGATTTCTGAAACTGGGTAGCATGGAACAGGTTTATTGAAATCCTTATACCAGCATTAGCATATGTAATAGATAAAGGAAGGAAGGAAGGAAGGAAGGAAGGAAGGAAGGAAGGAAGGAAGGAAGGAAGGAAGGAAGGAAGGAAGGAAGGAAGGAAGGAAGGAAGGAAGGAAGGAAGGAAGGAAGGAAGGAAGGAAGGAAGGAAGGAAGGAAGGAAGGAAGGAAGACACCTATATATATATACATTACCATAGATACATCACCACTTCCAATCTGCTTGTTGTTCCCTCTATATATTGGAACACAGACATGCTCTGGGAGGAAGATGGTTCTGCAGCAGTGAAGTACTCAGACTCTTACAATTTTGCCCTTTGCACCTCAATTGGAATTGTGATTTCTCACAGAAGACTTCATCTGTAAGATGTTTAAAAAAAAAAAAAAAACAAAACAACAAAACAAACAGAAAAGTTAAGCCATTTGCCCATTTGCACTCAAAAAACTAAAGCCAGAATATACACTAGAAAAAAGAGACAGAGATTAGACTTTTCCCCCACTGAGTTTTCAGTTTGTTTGTTTTCCAAGGAAGAAAAAGAAAAATCCCAGGGTAGAACTCTGATCACTAAGCCATAGAACAAGGAATACTATTCTTGGTTTTATTTAAAGGAGATAAATACTGCTTTTACTGAGACATTAGAAAAACTCTCCCACACTTCCCACTTAAAGAACATTTTAAAGCAAGAGATTGCTTTTGTTTGTGGGGGTTTTATGGTGGTTTTTTTTTTTCTTTTTTTTCTTTTTTTCTTTTTTTCTTTTTTTTTAATTTTCCCCCAAGGTTCAGGAGTAATAAAAGTTTAGTTTCATTTTTTCTCAGAATCGTGGTATTTGTTAACCTGCAGGTTTCCAGTTTCACACTGAGATGGGAAATACCTTATTTTCCTTTGAGATAATAAAATCTGCTGATAGTATTTGTCTTTCAAGCAGAATCAGAGCATACAAATATCATAAGAAAACTCTCCTGGAATTTCCTAGCTAACTTCAGAGGGCTTTGGATATGGCTTCACATGAAATATTTGAAAATTTTCCTGGTTTTCAAATGTATTCTTTTTTTTTTTTTTTTTTTTTTTAATTGAAAGCCTTGCAGCCATAAGGCTCCCTGCTCTGCTCACAACCAGTGTCACAGAACAGCACTGTTGGAAGCACCACCTAAGAACACGTCCTTCACACGTTGTGCTGATTTGCCACCGCAGCTGTTGAGGTGAGCTATATAGCTGCATTAGCAGTTAAAATAAAGTCTTTTGTAAATGCTATTAAAAACTACTTAAATGCAGTAAAGAAAATGAAGAAAGGCTGGTTAACAAACCTCATGTGTGACTCTGGACCCCTATTAGGAGAAAAATCAGTGAATCAGCAGGTTAATTTATAACCACCAAAACTAAATGCAAAACTAGTGTTCTAAGTACCAGCTCATGGATTCCTTACAAAATATGGCAGGACCAGACAATGTTTAAGAAAAATTAATATAGACGTAAGGAAAAAAACACATTATTTACCATTTTCTATTGTATTGTTTGCCTATGTGAATACACCAAGGTTGCACATCCTGTGCAAAATGTTCTTATGAGGACTCTTTCACACATATGTGCAGCTGTGTTGGTGCCACAGATGACTGTGCAAAGGCACAGCTCTGCTCCCACCAGTGAAACCAGAACCCCAGGAACGGTGCACTGGGAATGCTCTGGCTTGTTAACGGACAGTGAGTCTTACCCTGCTGTACAAAGAAAATGAAAACCAGTCCTCCACCAAAGATCTTACAGTCTAAACAAGAAAAACAGAGTTAACTTCTCTGGAGAAGGGGCCCATTCTATTATGTGTTGATGTATAGGAAATGTGTATTTTAATTCATTAGTATTTTAATATGCATTAGTCTAAAGGGGCAGTGATCTGGATTTGGACGTGAGGCTACTAATGCAACAAAGTTAATAAAAAGCAAATCACTACAATAATTATGATTAATACTTTCTTTCAGTGTGGCAGGCTGTTTCATCATCTTTAGCAAAGTGTTATTTTTAATTTAAACAAAGCACATTGCCAACAAGCTAAATGTGTCAAATTGAACAGTTTAGTCTTCCTAGCATATATACCCTCAAGTGTACTTTTGCATCTATTATATATTCAGAGGGTGAGGGAGTGTTGTGCTTTTTACAAACAGCTTTCCATAAATTTAAGCAGGCAAGCAGCTGAACTAACACACAATTGCAGTATTACAGTGCTGGAAGGAGTTTCTGGTAGCATTATCACTAAGTGGTGAAAGTCTTTGATAGGGTTGTCTGGGATTATCTCTTTAAATCCTTGAGAGAATGGGATTTGATGACACTTTATCAATGGGATTAAACTTCTCTTTTCTTAGTCCTCCCCTCTTGGGCAATTTCCCATAAATACATTTCAAAGGTATTCCCATTGCAGACAGGCCACCTCGTCTGGTGTTCTTCAGCACAGCTCTACTACCATTGACATTCACAACCTGGAGCTTGTTATATCGCTATACGCTACAGAGCTGATGTTCTGCATCTGCTCCTCAGGCCCAAAAGGCAACATAGTGGTCCACTGAACTAAAGGAAAGATCTGGATGCTCATTTAAAAGTAAAATGTATTGTGACTAATGAAGGACATGAAGATTAATTAGCTAAATCTAACTAGTACTACGATTCCTGGATTTCAAATAATTGCCAAAAGCAGAATGATCCCCAAACCTCTAAAGTAGTTTATTTAAATAAATAAGTTCTATCACTTTTTCTGCAAAATCTCACAGCTCAAAGAGAAAACAGTGAAAGTATTACTTAATGAAATATTAAAGTTTTAATTGGAAATAGACAAAAATATTTTGGTAGTAATACTCTTTGAAGAAAAACCTGGTTTTTTTTTCAATAAAATGTAAAACTGTATCCAAATCCAAGCTCACTGTCATGTATATATATAGACCTGTACATATGTATATGCATATGCACACATTAAAAAAAACTAACTCCAGAGTTCCAAAATAAACAAGGCTTATGCTCATCAACAAGTTGTCTTTTGTTGCTTGGAACAACAAGGTAAGGGAAAAAAAAATCAGTTAAATCATCAAACTTTTATTTGTTTTCTCAATTAATAACTATAGAAAAACACGCATCTAAAACATATACAAAAATTTAATTCCTGGTTTTGGTTATAAGCATGAAAAGTTCTTACTGATTCACTCAAGGTTTCCCACAATCAGAGAGGAAGATCAGAACTAGTTTTCATAGGAAAGTTTGCAAGGACCCTCTCTGTCATCTATTTGCCTATGTCTTAGATGTTCTACTGTGTCCCACATAAAAGGAGATGCCTACAGTGAGGAAAATTTCTGGGGATCAGTTATGGAAGCCAAGATACCAAGCTCACATGCCGATGCAAAGCATAGGTGTTTGCAATGATGAGTTTTCACAGAATCACAGAATGCTAGGGTTTGGAATGGATTTCTAAAGATCACCTAGTCCAACCCTGTGATAGTGCAGGATCACCTAGAGTAGATCACACAGGAACATGTCCAAGAAGTTTTTGAATATCTCCAGAGATGGAGACTCCACAACCTCTCTGGGCAGTCTGTTCCAATGTTCTGTCACCCTCACAGTAAAGGAGTATTTCCTTATGTTTAGGTTGAACCTGCTCTTTTCCATTTTGTTTTAATCCCATCCACAGGCTGCTTCCTCACGTCAGCCCATTCTAGCTGTATTTAAAGAACAGTATTCTCTCATGGGCTATTTTGTATGTCTCCCATTTCAATAATTAGGTTTATTTATTGATCTCAGGATACTAATTCACTTTACTGTTAAAAAATAAATAAATAAAAATTCCAAGTTCTTTACAGTCAATTTTCATAACAATTTTATTTGATTCCCAAATTGTGATTGTTTATTATAAAAGATCATACAGTTTGTAACTAGCTTAAGATGAGCATTTTCAGTTATCTTCCAATTTTCTACTTTACTACTACTGAAAAATTAATTTTCATCCAGCCCAAATGGCATTAGGTGCTTGTAGAAAAGGCTTCATTCCACAGACCAATTTCAAAGTAACAGCTAAGACTCCTTTGAAAATGGAGCTCCTGGATTTATATGAAAGTCCTACTTTTCCTCTTTTAAGATATGAGATGTTTATAGAATGAGAGGATAATATCAGGAACAAATTCAAAGCACAGAGTGCCTGCACACAGGGAATGCCTAAAGGCTCTAAAGCTATAGAAGATTTTTTTTTTTTTTAAATATAGCTTTCTGAGTTTTTAAAACATATTTCCTGCAGATTTTCAAATAGCTATAGGAATATGTCTAAAGGCTTTAGTTTTACTAGCATGTAAAAAATCTACAATAATGCTCATGAGATGTAGGATATTCGAAAACAAACAAAAAAATCCCCCCCCAAAAACCCTAAAAAAAACCAAAAACAAATAACACTGGTGGAAAGAGAAGTTACCTGATAGTCTGATAATTGGCATGTGCAGTTTCCTATATGATCCAGGTGATTCTTTAAAAATTAGAATTACATGTCTTCTGTCAAAAATTAACAAACAGAAAATTTACAAGAATTTATAGTATTACAGTACTTTATGTTACCCTACTAGTAGTACTCTATCATGGTGGTATTACATTTTTTATCATTTTTATAGTGTTGCATTAATGTATAGACCAAATGTATCCTCATTGAATGAAAGATCAAAAATGTCTGCATCCAGTAACAAGATTCTTTATGATATGAAATATTAATATATCGTATCATAAAGAAATACATGAAATCACCTGACAATTAAATATAACCCTGTTGTATTTATTTTGACTATACCATAAAGATAAGCAATTTTAATAAAAAGCATGTGTACTGGTCTACAAGGAAGACCAGAGGGATATAAGAAATCAGACCAGGAAGAGAAAAATCACTGCTTAAATTTTCTGTCTGTAGAGGTAATGCAAGCATGTCAGGAAGCACAGCGCACAATGTGTACTTTATGCTGTGCTCTATCTGCAACACTGTTCACTAGCCTCTGCAATTCAATCTCAATTCAATCAATCTCAATTTGTAGAAAGAGAAAATCTATAGAGAAATGACCTAATTGGTTTCTCAATATCTCTTTTTCTTTTTTCTTTTTTTTTTTTTTTCATTTACTGGTTTCTTGAAATTGAACTTTGTTAATCTCAAATGCCTTCTATGTAAGAAAATAAAGCCTCAAAAATAATGAATATATTTTTCTAAAAACATAAAGGTTAAGAATATTAAATGTTGGATTTTCTTTCTTTTTTTCTTCCTCTCACTGACCAGATAGGTATTCTGCAGAAGTTCACACTATTTGAAGTGTTTTTTTGGAAACAGAAATGTTAGCAGATTACTTGTTAAATTTGTTTAAGATGAGGTTCTCTAATATAATCACCCAATTCCAACAGTTGCAGAAATAATAATTATTTTATATCCTAATGACTACTCACAACAAAATCATGAAGAGACAGCAGTGAATGCACTTTTCAGAGCTTTTAATAGAACTACTCACCCATGGCTAGAGGGTACCTGCCTGAGTAGGTATTCAGAATTTAATCTGGCTACACAAATAACAGGAACAGCTGATTTGATCACTGTTTAACTTGATCTTCTGTTTAATTTGATTAGAGCATTAGGGGCCAATATGTTTTCAGCTTAAAATAATTCAAGTGTTTGTTTTTAGCAGTACATCAGGACAAGGTTATAAGAATTAAGGAAACCACATTTGCAGGAAGTCAGAAATTTAGTAAGCAGGCTATTTTAGGAAGAAGTATTAAACTCCATCATGGCGAAAGGACACTGAGAAATCTGAGACATCTCTAATGTGTGCAAGGCTATAGAGTTCCCATCGAAGAAATCTGAGTGATTTTACCGAGCAGATGGTAAAAGTATCAGGTGCATCAACTTTAGCGTGTGGCTGCAGCAAGGCAAAGTGGAACAGAAAGCTAGTATTCCCCTGAGAAAGACAGAGAGCAAGATCCAGACTATAAGCACTCCGCATTCATGTCAGTAAGCAGTACCATGTAGGCAGTATTACAGACTGCAGTAAGAATACAGACTGTCTCATGTTTCAGTTTTTCTGATCACCTTCAACTACCCTGTGAACATTTAACTTCACCTTTGTGTATTAGGAAGTCCTCTGCAAGCTCCTCTCTTGGACAAGAGAGCATTCCCATCCTCACAGTCATAGAACAGCTGATGTGTGGAGGAACTTCTGGAAGTCATCTACTCCAAATGCCTTCTCAAAGCAGGGTCATCTACAGCCTTCTTTACTGTAAGGGCTCATTGCTGTGTTGTTTGACACATTTGGTGTCAAACAGGACCTTCTGGTTCTCTTCTCCAACTTGCTTCCCAGCCAGTCAGTCCCCAGCGTGTACTTAACCTGGGGTTATTCCTCCACAGGGGCAAGTTTACATTTCCCTGTGTTGAACTTCATGAGGTTCCTGTTGGTCCATTTGTCCAGGCTGTTGAGGGTGCTCTGAATGACAGCCCATCTGGTTGATCAAATACTTTTCTCAGTTTTGTACCCTCTATGAACTTGTTGAGGGTATATTTGTCGTGAAAATGTTTAAAAGTTTTGGTCCCACTGATGACTAATATTCAGCAACTGAATTAGTCATATTCACAACCCTTTGAGCCCAGTTTTTCAGTCACTTTTCTAATTCATCTCACTGTCCTTATATAGCCCATACTTCATCAGCTTCTCTAAGAGGATGTTATGGAAGACAGTGTTGAAAACCTTGCTTAAGCCAATATGAACTGGTTTTACTTCATCCATCTTACCAGTCACCTCATCATAGGTTATTGGGTTGGTCAATTATAATCTCTCTTTTGAAAAATCCATTCTGTCTATTACTATTCATCTTGTTCTGTTTAATATGCTTTCAAAAATCTTCCAGGAGGATTTTCTCCATCAATGGAGATCAAGATGAAGCTGACCAGCCTGTAGTTTCCCTCATCCTATTCCTTGCCCATCTTGAAGAGAGGAGTGACATTTGCTTTCTGCCACTGCTCAGGAACATCCTTGTCCCCAAATCCCTGTGACCTTCCAAAGATAATGGAGAATATTCTTCACAATGACATCAGCCAGATTCCTCAGCAGTCATGTATGCAATGTGTACATAAATTTAAGGCAAGAACATTGGCCTCTTTGGTCCAAGTCTGTCAAAATCATAAGAAGCAGAATATGGGCTTGAAAATGAAAGCATGGGAAGCCACTGATGAACCAGTAAATACAATATTACCAAAAGTTATAATATAAAGATTAAAAGATACAGAGTTACAGTTAAAATATCTTTCCATAGTGTATAACTTCTACCAAAACTGCAATAAAATGACGCTATCATCTCCTGCCAAATTTATTCAAGGAGAAAGAATAACTTTAGATCACTTGCCTGAGTATTGCTGGAGAGCCCAAACTTTGAGGATTTTTAAGGAGTGCCATGTGGACTGCACCAGACCAGTTTTCCATCCTTAGCTCTATTCTGCAAATGTTTCTGCTTGGGAGTTTATTACTGCCTATAGCTGAGATGTCCATAGGGCATCTGGAATGGTTTGGAGCTGTTTTCCTGTCAATGTCACCAAAGCAGGATGGCTAAAGAAGATCTTTGCAGGACTACAGAGGAGAGGAAACAATTCTGGGTGGAAGTAGGAGTATTCAGTGGTAGAAATTATACTGTAAATGATTTCAGATTCTGTGTTACAGGTCTAGGCAACTCCCTCTATCTGCATTATGAGAGTAACAACTTTAAAAGCTGATAAATATTTTAAATGTTTGAAAATGCCATGCATTTTGGTAGAGAAAAACATATAAATTCTCTCTGTGTCTACCCTTATGAATAGCACTGAAATCTTTTTATATTTTTAAAGATCTACTTTACCTTTGCAAAATTGAGAAAATATCCATTTATTTGGGATTAATAAACCTTTCAAAGGGGCTTTCCTACATGTATACTTTGAATGTAACTCCGTGTACACTATGAAATAATGTTCTGGATAAATATATCATGCATGACTTCCAGGCAAACCTTTTCAAAGCTTGTCTTATTTAAAAAACAAACAAACAAACAAAAAACCAATAAGGAATTTCTGGGCAAAGAAGCAAGAACAAAGGAGAAACATTGTGTGATTGAGTGAGGAAAAGGTATGTGATATGAAAATGTTTTCCCTTGTGTTTTGCACAAGGTGCATACATTGGATAAATTTGCCAGACTGTCAATAGCATAATGTATGAAACTGTGGTCAGGGATCCAGAAAAAAATCAATCTCTGACACCTCCAAGAAACCCGTCAAATGTTGTATACAGAAAAGCATTTGGAGTCTACAGGTGATAAAGGCTATTTAAATGTGAAGTATTACTTTTAGCTGTAGTGTAAGTAGTAATGTTATGTCAAAGTGAGCATAGTGTACTTACATTCTTATATTTCATCTGTTATCTGCTTGTCCTTTTGCAGCACCTCTGTTTCAAATGTTAGTGAAAGTGAATCAAGTGTTTTGCATTTGGTCTATTAAAGAAAAAGCTCAGAATTTCCTTATGAAATATTACTCAAACACTTATTTTTTTTCAGTTGTATCTCAAAATATTTGACTTCTTTGTCACTATTTACACAGGGAATTCTGTCAGTCTTTCTCAATGTTTGTCCAGAGGATTGAGTAGTACCATAATCTCTGTTCAAACCCTGCCTTTGTGATGTCTCTGACAAGCAACTTAAAAGGAGATTTCAACTATAATTTTCACTTGTATGTATGTGGGGCCTAAGTTATTGCCTACTGTGCTATTGAAATCTGGGGACAAAAAACCAGAGTGAGAGACGCTTGGTAGCAGAAATCAGAATATAATTGTCCTAGTTATCTAGACTGGGATTCTTCTGTGCAGGGTAAACTCTTACACTGGGGATAACATTATGCATCCTAAACAGAACTTTTTAACTTTCCTAAAAATCTTCCTGGGTAATATTTCCATCCTGCACTAAGTGCAGTGGCAGACTCACTAGCACTGGACCTGTCCTCAGAGCATGTTGAGGCAGAAATTATATACTGGAATAGGAAGCACACAGGAGAACCAGAAGTACACTGTGCCTGCTCAGTGGTCCTCCACTGGAGAGTTTTGATTTCTACTGAAGTTCCAGAATGACTGTAGAGGTCTTCAGGCCCTTTAGACAGCAGATAGGCAGGATGGCTCTTTCCTTAAGTGCCATTCCCTCTTAGTGAATGGGCCAAAGACACTGACCTGCCTCAGGCATTTTTCTGTAGTAAAGAAGATGCTGAGATGGCTGTGCTAGCTGTGACTCTTCTGAGAGAGGGAGTTTATTATCTTCGGTGTGATGCCATACAAACACAGCAATATTGCTTTCAGGCCTGAAGGAGTCTGTGTGTAACCTCTCTGTATGTAACTTGAGTTGGCTGGAGCCAACTGTTCCTGTGCTTGCTATATCTGAGTGGAAGGCTCTGGTCCAGGAAAAGATATTTAATTCTCTGCAGATCAGCATCTGCTGCCACAATAAGAACCTCTGAGCCCACACCAGCAGCTTGGTATGATACACTAAACATGCATGCCACTAAGTATGAACACTGATTCATACACTATGGATGCAACAAAGCACCTGGAGTCTACAGGCTAAAAGTATACATGTTTTCACAGAATCACAGAATCATGGGGAGATCATCTAGTCCAACCCCCTGCCAGAGCAGGTTCCCTACACCAGGTTGCACAGAAAAGCATCCAGGCGGGTTTTGAATATCTCCAGAGACGGAGACTCCACAACCTCTCTGGGCAGCCTGTCCCAGGGCTCTGGCACCCTCACAGTAAATAAGTTTTTCCTTAGGTTTGTACGGAACTTTCAGTGTTCCAGTTTTTGCCCACTGCCCCTTGTCCTGTTACAGAGTACTACTGAAAAAAGTCCGTCTGCATCCATTTTGTCCCTACACTTCAGGTATTTATAGACATTGATAAGATCCCCTCTCAGTCTTCTCCAGGCTGAAAAGCCCAAGCTCTCTCAGCCTTTTTATGAAGCAATTTCATCCACTGTTCATTAAGAAAGCTGTCACCATGGTAACTTAGACATTACAAGTCACTACTACTATCTCTAGGATCTTTAAGCACATAGCAACAAGAAAATACTGCTGTACCATCTCAATTTAAGTAGTGTTTAAAAGTTATAAATAAGGTTTTCTAAGAACATTATAAGTATTAGAGAGTAGGCATGTGTGTCTGATACCCAGCTGGCATAAGTCAAAATCATATTGTTAATTTCTAGACTTAATAATCTTAGACCAAATTATGACAGCCAAAGATAACCTATTGTCATGTTTTTCTTCTTGCCTTTATATATATTCAACTCATATTAGCTATTATTTTAAAAATAATTGGTAATATGAATATACTGAAGAGGAAACACTTTATGAAACTTGAACTAAGTAATAAGGTATTTGTGGAAATGTTATGGAGAATCAAATGGTCTTCCAAGGGACACAGAGTCACTTGCTCCCACCCTATTGCTTAACTCTCCACAGGAGTCTCGATTTCCAGATGCAATTTCCTGAATTATGTGATTCACATCACAGTAATTTTATCTAGTTTTATCACAGGAAAACTCAGCAAAAGACAGCTCCTGCTGGGCTTGTGCTAAATGAGAAAGAGGAGTTCAGCCACATAAAGGAGATCCAAATTCATAAACAGGGAACTTTTCTCAGCAGATTGGTGATGGCAGAAAAGTAAAGTAAAAGAGGAGAGTATTGTTTCTGCATCAGCTTTTCTCTGTGTGGCTGTAAGAACCAAGACATGGCAAACTCTGTGGGCTAACATTTTTATATGCATATCCATACATGCACAAACTTTCCCCTCCTCACTAACCAAAGAAAATGTTCTCGGCTAGACTGATAGAAATCTTTCCATTTGTATTTAGTGGGTGTTGATTTTTTAAATGATTTTGTTGTGGAGTTTTTAGGTACCAGAATATTATATTGCCCAAAATAATTTTTAATGAAAAAAACATTGCACTTTAAAGACCCTTTGTCTTACTTCCCAAATCTGGCAGAAAGGAAATCTAAATTAATATATAGATCTAGCTTTTTTTTTTTTAATGGCTCATTTAAACTTGCTTACTTGTTTTCTGCAGTTAGTATTGTGATCCATCTTGCTAGTCATTTATACAAATATGCACATCCAAGACCAAAGACCAGATTATTTTTTATTTATTTAGAAAATAAATTGACGTAATCTCAAAGAACAGATTTAAATTAGATAAAGGCTAAAAATAATATGTTATGGTGTTTAAGAAAATAATTACTATCAAAAGTGTGTGAATGCCATGGATGCGCTGCAACCTTTTCAGCTCAGTTCTTCGGACATCAACAAGATACTATTATTAACATTCAAAAATACTGTAACACAAGTACAAGTATAGTGTCATGAAAGGTAAAATCCACACATAAAATAAGTTTTCTATTTTTGCAACAACATCATCAGTCCCTTCCCTCTCAGGACATCTTGGTGATGATGGAACTTTACAGCTTCAGTTCCTTTTACAGTCATGGACTACAAAGACTGTAACTACTACTACTTCTGCATCAGTGACTCTCAATTGCACGTCATGTCTGAAGGCAGTTGACTGTATATCAGTGTTTCCTGGGATGTTTTGTGTCCTCTGCTTTTGCCATATGACAAATATGATCCTCAGCATGAGAACAGTCTTCATGCACTCCATTATCTCTGGTCGCCTCATGCTTTAATACCATTGTATTTTACCATATACCTAATGACAACAGAATTATGCTTTATGTTTATTGAATAACACTTTGTCTTTGACAATTCCTTGTAAGGTTACCACATTTAGTGACTTGTATTTTCTACTTTGCTTAAGACTCAGTCCTCCAGTATGTGGCTCCACACCTCCAGCTGTCTGGATTTAAGGATGTAGAAGTTTTCCAGAATTTCATTGAATAAACTCAGCATCTTACAGATAATGATCTATTTTAGATTTTATCTTCATACATCAACTCACTAAAGTTGAAAAGTTATTTTCATGTCATAATCACACATTTTCTTTTATTTTTTTTTTTTTTCCTTTTTTTTCCATTTGAATTATCCTTTGCTTTATTTCAGGACTGCAAACTTGAGGATAATTTTTAACTTCAGAAACAAGAGGAAACAATGCAACTAGGAAAATGTTTGAATAGATAGTCACAGGGATATTTAAAGGCAGTCAAAAATGTCAAGACTGTTAATTTAACTTTGATTCCAGTAGGAGGCTCAGAAAATGTTAAAGCATAACGAACAAGAGGGCAAGTTACTGACAACCGCAGCTATCATGTCTAATCAAAGTTAGGTTTCCATTGTGTGAACATATTCAACTTGACAGAACATTATGTTGTTTTTCTTTAAAATGTTACCTTACCAATAATTTCCACTGTCAATTAAATGAGAAAAAAATATATATTTAAAGAACACACTGTAGACTGTAATTATATTTTTTTAATGTTTTCATTTGACTTGTGGCTTAAATATAGATTTTTAATGAGATACAAAGCTGCTGGCAGAACTTTCCTTAGCAATGGTTGAACCTCAAAAGCTTCAGAGGTTTGGCTCATTTCTGACAAACAATGAAATTGTTAGGTGTTTAGTCAAATCTTAACTTGAACTCTGTAAATCCACAGCTCCTCTTCTGTAGCAAAAAACTTTACATGAGTTTCTGACGTTCTTGAGATACTTTTGCTAACCTAAAAATTACAACACATTTTTTTTTATATTCTAGATTAAATTTCTGTGTTGATAAATGAACTACTGTAATTATCCCATTTAAATATCTTTCAGTTTGAGGTACCCAGTTGTGGTTTTGTGTTTGTTTTTAAGAAGTAAAGACATGGGGATCCTCCCCATTTTGGGATGGTTGAAGAGGTTGCCTCTTTTTGCACAGCTATTCTGATGTGTTTGTTGCCCACACACTAGAGGCAGCTAAAAACGTGGTGAGTTTTCAATCCATGGACTAACTAAAATACTTCAGTCATTTCAAGTTATTCTATTTGAAGAGGATTTTTTAAGTCCCACTCACAAGCTTTTGACCCTCTCTGTACATCACTCAGTGCCCTAAACAACTCACACAAAGGTCTGGATCCTGCTGGTGCAGAACCCATTTGTAGGTTTAATAATGTGTGCCACCATGCAAAAAGTCTGCAGAGCAGTGGGTGATGTTAGCTGAGTTATTATTCATAATAACAATACGAGAATGTGCCAACATATCCCCAGAGGGCACAGCACCATTAAGTGCTATGGACAAGAATCACTGAAATGACAGACAAATACAAGTGGGAGCACAAGTAAGAGCAGGGAGCTGATTTAATTTTCCTTGGAGACTGGTACTTACTCTTAGAGGAATTCCTGGAACCTTCAGATTCCTCCTGGCAGCACATGTGAGAAAATGTTTCTCTGCTTCAGCAATTTGCTGGGAGCAGAGAGATGGGGATGTGACTTTCCTTCAGTTCCTCCTCCTCTGTGGTACTGAGGGTAGGAGAGGCCAGGTAGGGGAGTTTTGCCCCATTTCTGGACAGGGTGGGGCAGGAATTAGGACAGGAACACATTGAGCCTGGGTGGTAAGCACTATAGCTGTTTACCATGAAGTTCTAGATGTATGATGATGTACACAAAACTAATACCACAGATCGTGAAATATAACTCTGGCACTTAATAACATTGGTATCAGGTATATAGAATTGCTGATCCAGCTCTATACTGCTAGACCAGCATAGTGCTCATCATTAAATCTGAGATGTAAGAAAGAAGAGCAGCTCAAGTCTCATCCACTTTTAGGACGTGTTTTGACATTGGAAACTACCTGTTAAAAGTTTTAAGGAAAAAAATGCTTATTTCACCTAAAATATTTTGTTGAGTTGTAACTGTTATACACTGTCTACAAGCTACCATTCCTTTTTGAAATAGTTTGAAGAAAAGCTATGTACCAGACCTCACCAGAGGTGGATTCAGCAGTACCCACTGGCATTAAGCTTCTATCTATACAACACATGTTGGATAAAGCATCCTCAGCACATTTTGCCCGTTGGTAAATAAAACCTACAGAAAGAAGCCAGATGGTGTCTTTGCATGTCTATAATCTAAGATCACCAATTGAGTTTCTGAGCTCTGTTGACAAGGTGAATTAATTGGTTCCACTATCTTATTTAATTTGTATTTGTATTTCACAGGAGGCATTCAGCTTCTATCTATGTATAGCCAGGACTTGCCACCCTTTGTCCTGCTGCACAGACCCTTCTCTATAAAGAAATCTATTGACTTTATCTAGAGTTGAAGTTCAGATGCGGTAGATAAGCATTATATTAGTCACTGAAAGCATTAGAGTTACTTGATAGCTGGCTTTTAAGATTGGTGTAGTATCTACATTGAGGTGGTTATACATTCTGGTCCAGGTAATTAATAATATGTCAATGTAACTGCAAAAGTTCTGTACATAAATGACTACAATTGCAGTGTAAATAACTGCATCATGTAACTACATTTAAAATGGATTTCTAAGAATATGAAAGAAAAATTACTAAAAAAGCAGTTGAACAAATGTGACTAACCTCCTTGCTAAGAGAAAGATTAGTAATTAGTTAGATACAGTATAATTACATAAACTGCAATAACTGTGTAATTACAGAGTAGTTAGATTTATAGTGTTATAAAGTGTGGTTGCTTCTTGTCTTATCCTAACTCGTGACCTGAATATAACTTGAAATTACTTCAAAAGAAGCAAGTTTAATTTTAAGATTTATGGACTTAGAATCTATTGAAGTAGATGGAAGACTCTGTTATTTCAATAAGTTTTAGAGTGGGATATATAGATAAAACTATAATAAGAGGAATAATAATTAAGTCCTCTGAAGAAAACGTGAGTTGCTTCATGTATTCATACCAAATACTCCACTGTTAAAGAGATTTTGACAAATAGAAAGAGGTAAGGAGAGAAAGGGACAGAAAGGTTTAGCAAGATTATACCCTTTTGGAACTATTGAGACCTAGGAACTCGTCCAGTCACAGATGTAAGCACCTTGTCCTCCCACCATGTTTTCTCCACCAGACTAAGCCTGTGGTTCTGTTATTAACAAGGTTTCACTAGGCCTTGTTGTGATGTCAGTTAGGAATATTGTATGCTATTGCTTCACAAACAATACTCTTATTTATTTATTTATTTATTTATTTTTATTTATTTATTTATTTATTTATTTAACCTATGTATTTTAGTAGCCCTATGTTATGTTTCATGAAGAATTAGAAAGTATGGAAAAAACTAAACTGTTGTTTTTGTGGATCTTGGATACCAAATGGTATCAATGTTTACTGATTTCATTGTCTACAGAAGACAGCTCTTTCTGGAAATACTTCTAAGATAAATTGCAGGATAAATGTGATTCAGAAGTAAAGGGAAGAACTGTGAACTTCACTATTTTTTGATATGTTTAGGATAAAGTTATATGCTGATGAAACAAGGGAAACAGCTGTCAGATACAAAAAGTTTGCTGGATTTAGGGGTAGGGGGAGGTTGGGAACAAAAAAGAAGAACAAAATGTTAGATGTGGGATTCCATATCCAGCAACTTCAATCATCACAGTAGGAAATCAAACAAGAAAATTTAATGAACTAGAGTTGGCAGGGAAATTTCTTAATAACTTGGAGAAAAGAGACATCACCGGTGATTTTGCAACTTGTGGCACTGGCCTGTCAGTCAAAATGCATGTGAGAGAATGTAATGGACTTGGAACAAAGCAAGTGTTAAAAAGCTTTATGCAAATTGCAACCCTGTAAATATGCTTAAAATTTTTAAGCTACAATTTTCTTATTTTTAAGTCCTTTCCTCCCCCTCTCCCGCCTTTTTTTTTTTTTTTTTTACTCTTCCCTTGGGAGGATTCTTGCTTGTTTCTTGTTTTTTTGTTGCTTGTCTGTTTGTTTGTTCTCTTGTTTGATTGTTTTAAATACCAGGCCTATCTTCATGATAGCTGAGCTGAATTTATTGTGGTTAAAATTTCCCTTCCGGTCATACTTTATGCCTGTTTCTTTTATTAGCTTTCTATTTAAAACATCATAAATAACCACTTAGCTGAGCAACATAAAAGAATTACACTGGGCTTATGGAAGCAGAAAGATATTAATTACAACTACCTGCTACTTTTGGTGTAAAGAAATATTACTGAGATGATCTCAAAATTCAATAATTTAGTTTATAGCATGAGATATCTATTGTGTCCCAATCTGCCTGTCCTTGACCCAAAAGCAGACAGTTCTTTGTCATCAAACTGTCCAAATTCTTACTGATACAGTACTTCAAATTTGCTCTGCTTCCAGGGATTTCTGTGATTCCGTGGGTGCAGAATTTGCCTAGCTTAAGGAGTGCACAAAGAGTTCTGACCACCAGAGGAAGGAGATACTGAAAGATCTTTCCTATAGGAGTAAAAGACTTCAGAATTGTAGCTAAGGAGTCTTCATTGTCATCATCTTCTTCATCTCTAATTTTTGCTCTTGAATCCAATTTGAACAAGCAGTTGGAGAATTTCATCTTGTAATGCTTCAAGAATTAACTATTTCAGCATTTCCAAAATGAAACATTCCCCTTTTGGCATACATGCAATTCATCAAACCTTTTCATCTTCTGAGGAACTTTAATGCAGAGGCAGAAGTCCTAATTCTGTTGATGTCTTTAGCTAAAGGGTAACCAAGACATCAGCTGGATTTTACTACTTATAAGAAATATCTCATACTCTACAACCTGCTGGACATAATAAACAGGAGAGAAAGTCCTGTTGTTATGGCGTACACTTTCCTGAGAGAAGATAAATCTTCATATGTGTCTGCTGGACATTGATGGATGACCTTTTGTGTCTGTCATGTCTGAGCACTTACACAGTGCTCGGTTGCCTTTCTTGCTCCCCTGTTAAAGACTCCTTGCAGCAGCAGAGGCAGAACAGAATGCAAGTCGGTCCCTTATCCAACTTACCTCAGTCCATTGTATTTAAAATGTCAATTAACTCAGTTTGACATTGTACAAGGAAGAAGGGAAGCTGAGTCATAGACACTTTTCCCACTCTGCCTCACTTGCAAGGAAGTGCTGACCACTGGCAAAGACATAGGAGTTCAGGAGAACTGGTCACAAAAACAGCCCCCAAAATAATCAAGGAATCTCTCAGAGATGTAAGACTAATCCTCTATTTTATCCATTTAGGCTGCCAAATGTATTAAATAGTACCAGCTTGTAATTGTTGCTCACCTATTGGGAATATATACAGTAATCCTGGTATGTTTATGATCACTTTGGATTTGAAATGGCAAGGAGATCATGGTTTTTAAGAGAAAACCTGCAAGCCAGCAGTTTGCAGGTGATTATAAACAGAGCTCAAAATTGTCATTAGACTATAGTGCTAATTACTAGATGGCAACAAGAAGAAAAGATGGTGTCAGCTATAATGAGTTAAACTATTAGCTTTAAAATTACTAGAGAATCTAATAACAATATAACAATACTGACATTCTTGGAAGAAACTGCATCCAAAAGCATTTAACTTTTCTGAATTTAACCCCCTTGCCAAAGATCAATGTAAATGTCTGCTAACATTTAGCAATTAATTATTGATAACTCAATTTAACTTACTCTCTATGCTGTTTACTGAAATTAAAGTCATTTAGTAATCAATAATAATTCTTATAAAATGAGGAGAAAAGTTAGCTAACAATAGTGCAGATCAATAAATTAGCTCATCTAATAGAACCTAATATTTTAGTTCAACACTCTATCTAAGCAATAGTATGCACTATTTTCACTGAAGCAGCCATGAGGAATATGGATCCTTTGCACAATTTCCATCATGAAAATAAAAAAAAAATATCCCAGTGATGATGGATTTAGATTTGTTTCTTGATTAGAAATTTGCAAGTATGGAAGAAAGCATAAATGATCCTGTTCCCTTGAATACAGTAGAACTCAATAAGTAAAATCACCTGGACATTAGGAAGCATTTATTTACGAAGAGGACAGTCAAACACTAGAACAGATTTCCCAGAGAGGTGGTCAATGCTCCAAGCCTGTCAGTATTTAAGAGGCATTTGGATAATGCCCTTAACAACATGCTTTAACTTTTGTTCAGCCCTGAGTTGGTCAGGCGGTTGGAGTAGATGATCATTGTAAGTCCCATCCAACCAAAACAGTCTATTCCTATTCCTATTCCTATTCCTATTCCTATTCCTATTCCTATTCCTATTCCTATTCCTATTCCTATTCCTATTCCTATTCCTATTCCTATTCCTATTCCTATTCTATTCTCCCTTTCCCTATATCTTGGTTCTCCTTTTATTCTACTGTCATGCATACCTTTCTCTGTGTAAGCTCCTTCCCCAATCAACAAGGATCTGAGTATGTTCTAGTCTCAGTTTTGCTACATCCATATTAAAATCTGGTATTACTGTGGTGGGTTGCTGGCCTTGCAAATTCTACTCTCCAAAAGTACAAGTCCCCTGGTGCAGCTTTGACCCATTCCTACATGTCCTATCACTGGATACCAGGGAGAAGAAATCAGCACTTCCCTCTCCACTTCCCTCCTCAAGCGGCTGTAGAGATCAATGAGGTCTTTCCTAGTTGGATCACTGAGTTCCTGTGAGAGGAAGTTATCTCCTGTAAACTTAATGAACTTCCAAAGCCTGCTCATCACAGAAGTATGATATTCCAAATTGATTTCTGGGAAGTTGAAATATCCATAAGGACAAGGGCTACTCATCCTGAAATTTCTCCTAATTACCTATAGAATAACTCATCAGTGCTTACATCCTGGCTGGGTGGTTAGTAGCAGATACCCACTACAACATCCCATTTGTTTTCCTTCTCCTTAATACTCATCCAGAGGCACTCATTCACATCACTAACTTCAAGGGCTGTACAATCAAACCACTCCCTTAGGTATAGTACATCTCCACCTTTCCTGCCCTGTATATCCCTTCTGAACAGCCTGTAGCCCTCCATTCTAGCACTCCAGTTGTAGGAATCATTCCACCAAGTTTCACTGATACCAATGATATCATGTTTCTGGAAGCTGACCAACACTTCTAGCTCATCCTGTTTGTTTCTCATACTCCATGTGTGGTATGCAAACATATCATACCCCTGAGCCCTCCATGCTCCCAAGAGCAGTGTAAATGTTCCCACTTGCATTACCATCATCAGGTGATTCCATGCCAACCCTTGACTTACTGCAATCCTGTTGGTATCCCCTCCTTTCATCCTACCATAATAAGGTAGGTATCCCCTTCCCCCTTGCCTGCCAAAATAAGGTAGACAAGTCTTACAACTGGTTTTCTCCGGGTGTACTTGCTCACAGCCCACTGCTTGATCACCACAGCATAAAGCAGGACGATAAGCTTACTTGTTGTTCTGCCCATACCAACTGTGTCCAATCTGTTTCTGCTGTCCATAGGACAGCAGGAGAGCTCTTAGGACAGATGGATTGAGAATGCTAGTATCACCATGCCAGTGCCCTTTCCAGGTCTAGTGGCATGAGCATCTTTCTAAAAACATTCTAACAAAGGCATTACATTTCTTATACAGACAGGCAAAAGCTTTTGGTGCAGATAACAGACCACTCACAAATTGCTGTATGGCTTAGGATAGACAGCTCTTCAGATCTAACCAAGAGTTTCTGAGCTGGATGTCACCATACAAACGACATCTTCTAGATCTGTTTACAGAAAACTTAATGCTGAATGAAAGATGGGTGTCATAAAACCCTCCCAGAGAATTCAGGTGACTAATTGAAAATAAATCCTTCTTCAAAGTAAACTTAACAAGTCCCATTCATCACATCCTCAGTTATAATGACATATCAAGTTATCATAGATAAATCTTTCCCATTGAAGAATCTTGACTGGCTATTAAATGAATGTTTTTCGCAGCACATTTTGTAATTTTTAAGGAGTTTATTTCAATTTATGTGAAATCATCATGTAAGAGAATGAAAGTAGAAGGATATGGATGATGAGTCACAATCTTCCTAGTTATATAAGACCGTGGGTGAACACAAATCTTAGTTGCAGTAAATACTGAAGAAAGGGTAGTACCATGGAAGCCTGACTCATGCTTTTAATGAAAATTTAAAAAGAAGATAATCTGCTACAGTAGAAACTACCATAACAAAATATCAGAAATGCTAACATTTAAAATGTTTTATTTTTTCTAACAAAAAACATGTATTAACATTATAGCAATCTAAATAATTAATCACCAAAAATCTACCTTCAAATTTCCAATAAAATAATTATTCTAGCAATGTTTTCTGCAGAAACTACATACAACCATCAAGAATCACAGTGTTTTAACCATTCATGCATTATAGCAAAGGTCACTAACCATGCATCTAATTATCTGGGTTTTCTACTGAACCGTTGTGTGTTGAAATGTTCTGGTCAAATTTGAGGAAATTGGTAAGCATAGCAAAGTCTTCAAATAAGATGGCTTGTTTATGGTTCAGTAGAGTAAATTGAGAGGAACAAGCCCAGCTCTCTCCATGAGACAGCTTGAGTGCTGTCGAAAGGAGGAATTGAAAACAAGCATGACAACACTAAGAGCTATGTTCACAAAAGGATTTACATCACAGAGGTTTCATATTTAGGTGTCTTGAGTTCATAGCCTGGCTGATAAACATCAAAGGCTAGATTATTCCCAGAACTAAGCAAAAATAATAGCTTTCCTAAGTTTTCTTTTGAACTATACTTGGGGAAAAGAAAAAAAAAAAAAAAAAGAACAAAGAAAGTTTTACTGGATCTATTTGCTAACTGGAATGCTTCTGATAAATGTCTCACCATAAACCGGTCTCCCTACAGGTGTTAAAAACATTCTGATGTATGCTTGGAACATATTTTTTGCTGCATGGCAGTCCCTTCCTCTTTTTATGTGAATGGACGGTGTGTAAAGAACCACTGTGTTTCATAGCACAAACAGAGTCTGTTTGTGTTTTCCTGCAATCCATTTCTAATTTCCCTTAATCCAAAACACTTTCTCCTAATAATGCAGCTTGATAATGCAAGTCTTGATCCCATAACAAACTTCGGACTTCTTGGCCCACAGCCTAAATAGTTAAAATTGGTGCTGTTTCATCAAGTCAATGGGATTTATTCCACCCATAGATTTTTTAAATCCATGAGGTTCTAAACACTGTAAATTTTAGATTTATTTTTTCAACCTCAAAGAATTTACTCAAAACCAATTCTTAAAGACTTCAGCTAACAACTTAAAGGAGAGCAACCTTAGAAATAAAATATTTATTATATATATTATTTTAAGGGTGTGTAATATCAGTGTATTGGGTTTGCGTAGCAATGTTTTGGTAGCGGGGGGGGGACGTGTGGTGGCTTCTGTGAGAGAAGCTGCTAGAAGCTTCCCCCATGTCCGACCCGACACAGTCAATGCCAGCCGGCTACAAGAACGGACCCACCGCTGGCCAAGGCCGAGCCAATCAGTAACGCCTCTGTGATAACATAATTAAGAAAAAAAAAAAAAAAAAAAAAAAAAAAAAAAGAGAGAGGAAAAAAAGCTGCACACTTTGCAGCTGGAGAGAGGAGTGAGAAGATGTAAGAGAAACAACTCCTCAGACACCAAGGTCACTGAAGAAGAAGAGGGAGGAGGTGCTCCAGGAGCTGGAGCAAAGATTCCCCTGCAGCCTGTGATGAAGACCATGGTAAGGCAGGCTGTCCCCCTGCAGCCCATGGAAGTCCATAATGGAGCAGATAACCACCTGTAGCCCATGGAGGACCCCACGCCAGAGCGGGTGGATGCCCGAAGGAGGCTGTGACCCCGTGGGAAGCCCACGCTGGAGCAGGATCATGTCAGGACCTGTAGCCCGTGGAGAGAGGAGCCCACACTGGAGCAGGTTTGCTGGCAGGACTTGTGACCCCATGGGTGACCCACACTGGAACAGTCTGCTCCTGAAGGACTGCACCCCATGGAATGGACCCATGCTAAAGCAGTTCATGAAGGACTGTCAGTCATGGGAAGGACTCACGTTGGACAAGTTGGTGGAGGACTGTCTCCCGTGAGAGGGACCCCACGCTGGTGTGGGAGAAGGAGTCCTCCCCCTGAGGAGGAAGAAGCAGCAGAAACACCGTGTGATGAACTGACCCCAACCCCATTCCCTGTTCCCCTGTGCTGCTGTGGGGAGGAGGTGGAAAATCTGGAAAGAGATTAAGTCCGGGAAGAAGGGAGGGATGGGGGAGGTGTTTTAAGATTTGGTTTCACTTCTCATTATTCTCTGATTTTGATTGGTAATAAAGTAAATCTGATCTTTTCCCCCAGGTTGAGTCTGTTTTGCCTGTGCCAGTAATTGGTGAGTGATCTCTCTTCATCCTTATCTTCACACATGAACTTTTCATTATATTTTTCTCTACCTGCTCAGTTGAGGAGGGGGAGTGATAGCGTGGACTTCAGTGGGCATCCAGCATCTAGCCAGGTCAACCCACCACAAACAGTCAATATTGTCCAGAATAAAACTGAAGCTCACATGCTGGAGGTGAGATTTATCTATGGTGAATTGTTTTGTTCTTTAAAAGAAAGAAGAAAATAGAAACACACTGCTTAACTTTGAATAGGGGGGTGTTTAACCATGAAATAAATTTAGAAAAAATAACTTAATAAAGGAAATTTACTGTTCAAAGTCAATTCAGAGCATCTGTTCACTTATTGATGACACTTCAAATTATTTTGGGAGACAAAAAATCATTCAATTCAAAATAAATTGGAGAAAATCAAGATAAATGGAGAAAATAATACACAAGCTAATAATGTGAACTCAGAAAGGTCAAGGGAAACATTGACAGGGTGGATGACCCAAATTGTGAGGAAGAACATATATTTTGCACTGTGTAATGGGAAAAGTGATATCCATTTCTTTGTCTTGGCACTTAAAGCTAGTGGGGCAGGGGCAGGTGCGGGGCAAAGAACGATGAGAAAAGTAACTGGATTTGTTTAGCTGGCAGTAAAGAACACTGAGGCAAATATGGTACAGCCTTCAGCTGCTATAAAACCTACTGCAGAGGGGCAAGAACAATCAATTCTCCATGTCCAGGATGGATAGGACAAGAAAAAATGGGTTTAAACTGCAGTGAGGAAGATTGGAATAGATATATGAAGAAACTTTATAACAGTGAGGACAGCGAAGTGCAGAAACAGACTGCCATGGGCAGCCATGCAGTCCACATCACTGGAGCTCTCTAAGGGCTGTTTAGAGGCACATCTGCAAAGAATGATACAGATATTGTTGATCCTGCTTTGGGACACAGGGACAGAGTAGATGACCTTCACTTACTCTGTGAGTCTGTGAGATAGGTAGTACAACGCCTAATTACCACGTGTATCTTTCAGGAATTTCCAGGGAATGTTACACTGAAAAGGGACACTTTTCAGGTTTAATGGCAAGTTGTTTTCCCTGACGTACATGTTAACAATCACCAGAAATACATCTGAGAAACACAAACAGAAAAAGGTCTTGTGTCCCCAGTTCCCACTGCAGTTGGTGACAATAGTCCTGTTGATCTCAGGGTGAAAAAGATTAGGAATAAAAAAAAGATAATACACAAAGGGCTCAGTGCTGTAAATTATTTATATAAAAAGTTTCTAGTGCCTTCTGCAACACATACTAAAAATACACCAAATCTTACTGTTTTCATACTGACAACCTACAAGAATGAATTCTCAGACTGCAGTGTTAGACCCTCCTTAGTGAATACATTATACAACACACCACTTGAGGGAATATCCTTATGTTGCTATTTCGATCCTCTGGAAATGCCACTGAAAATATAAAATAAATAGATAGATAGATAGATGATAGATAGATAGATAGATAGATAGATAGATAGATAGATAGATAGATAGATAAGTAAAACACCAGGTTGTAATAGTAATATTTATTTATTATGGAGTTCTCCATTTGTCTTTTTCATTTGCCCTGCATTTAAAGTTTTGAATCTCTGAATCCTAATCCTACCTAGCACACTGGGCCTCAGCTCTTTTGTGTAAATGTTACTGTTAAAGCGGTCATGCATACAGAAACCCAGGGTTTTGCAGAATCTTACTTTTGAAATGGAGATTAGGAAATATTCATTAAGATAATTATAAAAAGACTAAATAAAGTAGTGAGAGTTATTAATAAATTATGGCCAGGTGGATTTATGTCTGAAGGCATACAATACACTATACAATCAAACTTCATAGTGCTGAAGCAACTTGTCTTTGAAACCATTTGCAGTCCTAGACTGAGATGAAGAATAGAAGGGATTGTCTGCCCTTTGCAAAAACAATCTGGGAAAAAATCACACAGAAGGAAAGTGTGCACTACAGTCTGCAGGGGGGATAATCAACAAGCGGAGCAGAGCAGGCTAGGTCTGAACTAGAGAAAGTTTTCTCTCTTACTTGGATATGTAGTTTGATTGATAAACCAATCAAAATGGGTAATGTGGGTGCTGGAAAATGGGAAAGGGCAGACTCTGATAGAGATGAGCTATAGCTATGCAAATGAAGTTGCATGGTCTGAGTCCCAGATTTCTGCAAAGAAATATAAGCACACAGAAGCTGGCCAGCCCTTGCCTAGATCACAGAACCACAGAATCACAGAATCGTAGGTGTTGGAAGGGACCTCAAAAGATCATCTAGTCCAACCCCCCTGCTAAATCAGGTTCCATACAACAGGTTACACAGGGAAGCATCCAGGCAGGTTTTGAACATGTACAGAGATGAAGATTCCACAACCTCTCAGGGCAGCCTGTTCCAGTGTTCCATCACCCTCACAGTAAAGAAGTTTTTCCTTAAGTTTGTATGGAACTTTTGGTGTTCCAGTTTTTGCCCACTGCCCCTTGTCCTGTCACCAGCCACCACCAAAAAGAGCCCGGCCCCATCCATTTGGTCCCCATATTTCAGATATTTACAGACATTGATAAGATCCCTTCTCAGTCTTCTCTTCTCCAGGCTGAATAGTCCCAGCTCTCTCAGCCTTTCCTCATAAGGCAGGTGCCCCAGGTCCCTAATCATCTTTGTGTCCTCTGCTGGACTTTCTCCAGAAGATCCCTGTCCCTCTTGAACTGAAGAGCCCAGAACTGGACACAGTATTCCAGATGTGGCCTCACCAGGGCAGAGTAGAGTGGGAGGAGAACCTCCCTTGACCTGCTGGACACACTCTTTTTAATGCACCCTAGGATACTGTTGGCCTTCCTGGCCACAAGTCCATACTGCTGGCTCATGGCCAGCCTGCTGTCCACCAGTACACCCAGGTCCTTTTCCTCAGAGACCCTCTCCAGTAGGTCAGCCCCTAACCTGTGCTGGTGCATGTGGTTATTCCTCCCCAGGTGAAGGACTTTACACTTACTCTTGTTGAACCTCATCAAGTTCCTTTCCGCCCAACTGTCCACCGTATCTAGGTCTTGTTGAATGGTAGCATAGCTTTCAATGACAGCACAGCCTTCTGATATGTGTTATATGACTAATATTGATCAGTAATAAGTTAAAACCAGAAGGGAATCTTAGATCACCTGCTTTAATCTCCTAAATTTCACACAGACCATAATATTTCACTAAATTACATTGTTTTGAGTCCAGTTGTGTGAGTTTATCTAAAACATGTTCACTAGACAGGTGTCTAGTTTAATCTGAAAGACAAAAGTAACAAAGAAACCCATCACTGCTTGCAGTTTTGCATCCTCCATCCCTGCCAATGCTTATCCCATATTTAAAGATGTGTCATATTTATCATTTGAATTGTTCTAGATTTAACTTGCAATGGTTTTCATTCTTGTAATATCTTTTTCCAAAAGATTGAAGAGCCCATTAACACCTGATATTCTTCTTCCCTGAAGATCTTTATACACCTTAATCAAGTCACTGCTCAGTCTTCTTTGATAAGTTATGCATACTGAAGTCTCACTGGAAAGCATTTTGTCTACCCACCAGAACATTTTACAGCTCTCTGCTTCATCAGTGAAAGAATGTGGCATACACAGTGGAAACCAGCAGGAAGAAATTCCAGCTCTGAAATTTTGTGTCAAATTTTCTCTGGGATTCCTCATTCACTGCCCTGAAATATTTTAGGGATTTATCATTTTCCATGTATTTTTAGCTAGGTTGGATAAAACGGTACTCTGAAATATCATTTCAAATGCTGATAAGACATGTTAGTCACTTGCTAGAGTGGTATTTGACATCATATCACTGAATGCTCTAACAAGTAGCTGATCTACTATCAGATAGCTAATGTTTAATATCCTTATTGACAATTGTACATGAGTTGAGACACTGAATTGTATTGTGGTGCTGGATGTGACACAAATTCTTATTCTCCTCCTCCTCTAGCAGACCTCTGAGTGCATAAATCATAAAGGAAATTTACTCCAAAACTTGCATGACACATGTCAGAGGATTATCAACGGCAATGCTTGGGAGGATTAAAAGGGATATTTATGGTACCTAGTATGGATACTTAATTTAGCCTTTTTAGATTCCTACTGAGTGTGATTCAGTGCAGGAACTTAACTTTGGTGTCAGAAACTATCGCTTTTTTGGGGAGGAAGCTGTACTCTAGGAAATACCCAAAGAGTCATTTAAGATGCCCCCCAAACCTCCCCCCAACTCCTCCCCCCCCCCATTTCTTCCTGATAATATTCTCCAATTTTGTTTGCATGAGAATGAAAAAATAGGAGAAGAGAGACAAATAGGAATGGCCTGTGCTTGGGTAGCTTCTAAAAAAAGTTATGACATGACACAAACTTTCTATAATTAGAAAATTTCAATAGACACTTTTGTTTCTGCACCCATCAACATAATTCTTCAAAGGACATTTGACCTGCATATCTGTGAACTCCAGTTTATCCTCCATTATTCAATGTGATGAAGAATCTGGTACATACAATGGAGTTTTTTAGCATTAGATGAAAAAAGCTGCATTACGAGAGTAGAGTATGCTGCTGGGAAAATAAAAGGAAGACCTGCTTCCGAACTTTATCAGATTAGCGGCCTCTGAGCATTAGTATTACATTAGAAGAGAAAACTTTCACTGGTGAATTAAAGATATGTGTTCAAAAAACATCTTAACATAATAAACAGCCAGTAAAATACTCTCTTCTATGGGGCAAGGACTAAGGACAAGTAGCAAGAGCAACCCAGACTTCTGCCTTGCCATTGTCCAGTGTGCCAGGCAAGGTCCAGTAGGTGCCACAGTGCTATACCTAGTCAGCTGATGCTGGCACCAGGAACGAGCGATAGTGAATGCATTGTCATTCCTTGTACTTAGTTTTTAAATAAGAAGACGCTGTACTTAGTCACCAAGGAGGAGAAGGCTACAAAGCACCATAGGCTGGCAACTAGAGTTCTACCAGACCACTGGTCATATATGTGTGCATTAAATGTATTCTTTCAGAATTTTATATTCTTCAAAATAATATTCATTATGTAACCACTTCATGAAAGCTGAGAATCGTGTTGCATGAAATAAGCACTATTTCAGTCAGTAGAAACAGAAAATAAAATGTTTGTGGAGTCTTAATATAATGACGTCAGGACAGGCGCAATTTCAAGTCTACCACAGATGACATGAGTTAAGACTAAGCATCTGCCTGTCTCATATCCGATGTTACCGTAACTCAAGCAATCCCTCAAGCATAATCATAACAGATCTCTGTCATTCAGGTGACTGCTAAAAAGATATACTAGAAGCATTGAAATGATGGGACAAGTTTGGCTATAAAATAATGCTGACGGACTTATTAAATACAAGTTTGTACTCAGGTTTTCTGGAGCATTGAAATTAAACAGTGAATTTTATTGTGATGTTCTCATGTCTACATTTCATAAGAAAATCTGTCGATGTACTGAGAAAGCTAATAATCTTAAGCGAAACACAGTGTAGCCTTCATCACTGAGCTGTTGACTCACTTAGGCGCATGCTTGAAATAGAACATGTTTAAATGCTATCCTGAATCAATGTGACCTTTTAAATGGAGACTTCAAAAACAAGCAAAAGACATCTCATGCTCAATAAATATGGAGTGTTTTAATATTAATTTTCATGTATGTTTGAATGTATTCCTCAGTGAGTTATTTCTTTCTTCATTTTGTTATGGGGGTTTTTTTAGATATCATATAGGACTGAAAACTATTCTCCTAAAACATCAGTGCAGATCTATACGCTTACAGGCAGGCATAGCATATATTGATTAAGATCCATCCTAAAAAAAAATTTTAAAAAAAATCTTATTTTTCTTACTGGAAGGCTCTTCCAGAATATCTAGATTCCTCCAGCTCAAATCTCCAGTGCACCTATACAAAGCATTGTATTGATTATCTTTCTTTGCAGAGATTCAGTTTAGTCTCCTGATGTGAAATTTCTCATCAAGTTGGTAAATTAATACTGGGGGTCTCTCCTCATGCATCACTAGGAATGTTTTTCAGTATCTCAAGCCAATAATTAGAAAGAAACACAAAAAGAGATTCATTTATTCTCAAGGGTGATAACTCACTTATGGGGATATACATGACACATTTTATTCTGACACATGATGATTGTAAAGAAATATGTAAAAGTCAATCATTTATAGTCTTAATCAAGATCATGTAACACGTAATTCTCAACCCAGTGGTTCAATTACCCATGATAAAGTATTAGTATGGTGTAGATCTTGACTCAGTTTTACTAAGAAAATTGTGACAAGGTGTGACAAAGCATGTGAGCTAAATCCATACAAGATAAGAAAAGCCAAAACAGATAGAAATTTAATGGCTGAAATACTAACAATTAATGTTGTGAGGATTTTGGAGGAAAGAAGTTGATAAGAAAAGATATAATTCCCCATAAATGAAAAGAGAGAGAGAGAGGAAGAGACTCCAGAATGTCAGCCCCATAATACATCTTCTCACTCCTCTCTCCAGCTGCAAAGTGTGCAGCTTTTTTTTTTCTCCCTCTCTTCACTTTTTTTCTTAATTATGTTATCACAGAGGCGTTACTGATTGGCTCTACCTTGGCCAGTGGTGGGTCCATTCTTGTAGCCGGCTGGCATTGGCTGTGTCAGGTCGGACATGGGGGAAGCTTCTGGCAGCTTCTCTCACAGAAGCCACCCCATGTCCCCCCCTCCCGCTGCTACCAAAACCTTGCCACGCAAACCCAATATATATCTATATTAACCAGTAAGTTAAAAATCTACCTCTTTTTTGTGTACATCCTGCTACAGAGTTTCTGTGCATTCAGCAGATGTTGCCTGAACTATGTGACCCAGAAAGGAAGGATACCAAGAGACTTCATTGCTGCAACTATTCTAAGCTTTGCTGGATCAGTACCCCTAGCCACAGCCTGTCTTTGTCTCACCTACTTTTCAGGGAGCAGAAAATCTCCCTTCCCTTCTTGAGCTTTGATTGCTATATTCTCTGAGTCCATAGTAGTGATGATATAGGGTAATAAAACTCAGGAAAGACAAAAGTCTGTTTTCTCTACCTTTTGGAGTAAATAGACAAATATTTAGGTAAGGAGTGAGACTTCAAGCAGGAATCCAAATTTCTCCTTTACTTCATTCCTTTCGTTGCCTATGGACCCTTCCTTGCTCTATAGTCTCCATAAGCCCACTCATCCTTAGGTCCTTCAGGAGAAGAGAACAAACTGTGTTACCTGGAGTTCTGAGTTAACCTTTTTTTTTTTTTTTTTTTTTTTTTTTTTTCCTAATGCCTAGAACAGTTTCTAACCCTGGGTACATCAGCATTCTGCTAAAATAGATAGAACAGGAAAGGACTGGTTTTTAATTCAAAACTGGATCCTATTGAACACATCACAGTAGATGACCACAGGATTTATTGGCAAGAAACTTGTTTGTTGGAGCTTAATCTCTTGATTAACAGCTCTCTTTGGCTCTATTTGGCATTCATATGGAGTCATTCTGCTGAGATGAAAAGTGCATTTAAAGCTCTTTCTCATTCTTTTCTGAGCAAAGCATGACCTAGATGCCAAGTCTATTACAGTGTGATAGAAATAGCTTGACAATCATCAAACTCATTTAACTGTGTACATTTTCTGTGTATCTTTTCAGCTTTCTGAGCTCTGTTTACAAGGCTCAAGGTGGAATGCTGTATGCAAGGCCTGGGTATTTACAATAAGGTGATAATATAAATTTATTGAATTTCCACTTTTTGCCCTTAGAGAAATATGTTGTACAATCCCTATGCCACGTTTTACTCAAGGGTCATAAACAGTTGTCATGAATTAAATTTTACAGCATATTTTTGATATAAGGATACATTATACGCCTTGTTTTATGGATGTGCAAATAGCCAAAAGAAAGTAGTATGATTTCTCAAGTGCCACAGAGCCAGGCAAGATTTCTCTCATTTAATATTATCTATCTATGGGTAAAGTCTAGCCAGATTGTCTCCATGACATTTATTGCTAAAGAGAAGATACATTTGTCTAGGGAATGATGCATCTCACCTATCTTCCACCTTACATTATTCCATGGTTCTACCTTAAACATTTATCTTAGGCTGAAATGGATCACCATATGAATGAAGCCACACCTTTCCGTTTGCTACAGAGGGAGATTTGGTGACTAGTTTAGACCAAACAATTTTTAGACAGCTAAAGTTAGACCGTTATATTATTAATATTAGGTGATATGGAGGGCACCTTTAGTGATAAATAGAAGCTGGACTCATCATTTCTTTATCTTGATTTACAAGATCTGTATTGGATATATTATGGGTCTGTGGCACTTACTACCATTTACAATGTGTTTTCTTCCTTGTTCTGGCAAAGACCATTATCAACAGCAACAGCAAAAACTGACCAAACATCTATCCCTACTGATTAACACTACTTGAGCATCTCGTCCTTTTAGAACAACTCTTAACTAACAAGAGAGCTAAATGTAAACAGTTTTCTTGAGCAACTCTTACTGTGGCCATTTAGATGTTAAGCTACCTGGGCCTGAAACAGGTAGAAACAAGAGTGAAAATATACAACAAGAACTTTCATGATTTCTCCATCTGATTTGTGCTTTTGAGTTGGGTTTGTTGTTCTTCTTTGATGACATAATAATGTTAGTAAATGCCAGCGGTGAACTGATTCTCCTTTAACATCTCCCAGCTCCTGAAAAATAAAAGGAGTGGAGATAGATAATCACAAAAGTTTGGAAAAAAACAACATCAGCTTTTTAAATGGTCAATTTCCATTTAGGCATCAGAGCCCAACGAAGTCTAAGTAATGACAGAGTCACATCTCTGTTTGATCTGTCTGGTGCATCATTCTTCTTTGGGGGATTTATCTCTAAGAAAATTGTGCAGAATTATTAACAGAGAAAGCTTACATAAATCAGAGATTGGATTCATAGCACAAGATTAAGTTCTATAGGGATTAAAAATTCAAAATACAGTCTTGCTGAAATTGAAGAGAAATTTATTTCTGTGGCTTAGGAGTGGATCCTTGTATTGTGAGTAACACTGATACTCAAGAAAATTAGATATAAATGATGGTGGTGCTCCTGCAGCTCGCAGGAGCAAGTCAAGAATGATTTAGCTGTCTATTAGAAATAAACTGAGACTTAAAAATTACTTGAGTGGTTTGACCTCTCTGACACTGTGACCCAGAGAAGTTGAGAATAATTTTGGAAAAGTGCTTGCTATTCTTTAGCTTTGGGAAGCTTCAGGAATTATTTAGATAGTATGAAATAAACAAACCAGGCTTTATTTAATGTCCTAAACCACCACCCTTTTCTTACTTGCAACAGCCCCACCAAGCTTGTGGAAAATTACTTTCACCTTGGGACAAGATAGAAAAAAGAACAAATGGCAAACAGTTAATATAGCCTCTGATTTGGTTGATTTAGCCATACTGGCTTTACTTTATTGATATTTCTAAATAGCAATCAAGTTGTAGCTCCACCATGGCTATTATTTTCAGGGAATAATAATTATAATATCTTCAGTCAGGGAATAATAATTATAATATCTTCAGTCAGGGGGACTGTGGTCTCTCTGATTCTCTGCAAAGGTAGCTGAGATAAAGATATCAGTTTGCCTTTTTTTTGTTTTTATCCTAAACAAAAAGGAGAAAGGTCACTAGAGACCTTTCTGGCAAACTGCTAGTAGGAGCAAAAGTAGTTTTTTCTAACATATAAACGTACATGTAAATGAAAATTTAATTATTTTCGAAAGCATTTCAAAATGTGTATTTTGTTCATGCTTGTATGTACTTTTTTTTACTTTAGTGTCAGAGTCTGCAGTGTAATCTCAAGGTCTGTTTTTCCCATTTATGAATGCTTTGTCATTACCCCCTCGGAACCAGACAATCTGCTTATCAAAGGGACAGAGGAGGAGAGAGGACTGCTCTCATCCATAGCCAAAGACTCTATCCTTTCTCCCTTCCTCTGTCACCATGAGGTGACAGACATCATGAGAACACAGACTGTGCATCCTGTGAGTAATTTATACCAGTGTCAAAATGTTTTGCAGTAACATTTGGTGAAGTTCCAGGAAAAGAACTTGCAGACACATTTTACGCTATCATTTCAGTCTCAAAACAACAACAAAAGGAACATATAAATTTTTTCCACATCCTCTTAGATACTACTGTCCAGGTGGTCAGCCAGATAGATGTATGGGGCATATTCAGACATCAACATATTACATGCTCCAGTGGATGGACATTATGATAAATGAGCCAATTTTCAATCACATTTTCTTCACTGTTAGCCTGCAAGCATTCTGTCACCAAGGGTGTCAATATGGTAGAAATATCAAGTGCAGATGAATCTGTAGCCTTATGCTCCTCAAGTCAGAGAGTATGATAGAAATGGTTCTGTCTTAAATTTATCTATTCTGTCTCAGATCAGGTCAAGAGCTCACCTGTAACACAATAGCAGTGCCTAAGCATATTACATGATTAGACCGGCTGTATTATATACAGGTGATCTACTTACAGAGATTTGTTTTTGTGGAACATATTTTTTCCTATGGAATTCTCTGTAAGTCTGTTAGATTAAACTTTTAAACTTTTAGATTGGATAGTGGGAAAAATTTATTGACTGAGAGATTTATCAATCATTGGAACAGGCTGTCCAAGGAAGTGATTGAGTCGCCATCTCTGAAGGTATTTAAAAGATGTGTAGACATGCCACTAAGGGACATGGTTTATTGGTGGACTTGTCAGTCATATGTTTTCCGTTGAACTCAATGAACTCAATGAACTTAAAGGTCTTTACCAACCCAAACTATTCTATGATTTTACCCCAAAAAGTGTCTTCCAGCACCCAGAGGATCCAGGGAGATCTTATAGTAGCCTTCCAATACCTGAAGGGGGCCTATAGGAAAGCTGGGGAAGGACTTTTCATAAGGGCAGTTAATGACAGGACAAGGGGAAATGGCTTAAAGCTGAAAGTGGTTTAGATTAGATAGGAAAATATTCTTCACTGTGAGGCTGGTGAGACACTGGAACAGGTTGCCCAAGGAAGTGGTGGATGTCCCCTCCTTGGAAGTGTTTAAAGCCAGGTTGGATGAGGCTTTGAGCAACCAGGAAGGTGCCCCTGCTGATGGCAGGGGGGTTGGAGGTAGTCAGTTGCAAAAACAGTAAGAAGTGCATGCCAGGAACTTTATCTTAAAAGAAATCAAGAGATAGAGAGTAACTCCTACATTGAAAGCTTGGAATTACCCAGTTTCTGTTGTGCTGAACTTGTGCAGGTGGTTCTTATATAATTCTCATTTTTTCGTAAATATGTACTTCAGTACCAAGTCAAACGTCTTAGAGAAATCTGTACAGACTGAATCAATTGTACTTGCTTTACCTACTAAGCATACTACTATAAAGATTTTTCAAAGCTGGTATTGATTATATTGGTTCCTTTAACTTTTTAGTATTTCATTTGTATATCAGCCATATCACTATTTTGCCCAGGACTGACATTACAATGACGAACCTGTGACTGGGAAAAGTTGACTAATTTACCCTCTTTAAAATGAATTGTGAAACATTAGCTTCTTCCATAACTTTGGAGCTTTTCTAGCATTTCAGGGCTTATTTATAAACCAACATTAACAGGCCTGAGAGCTCCTTAGCTTTATCCTTTAAACTTCTTAGTCATAAATTACATGACAATGCTTTTAAGTGTGTAGTTTAGCAAAGCTAATCACCCTATTCATTGCTTTCACCAAATCTTCATGTGACATGATTCAGATATATGTTCATTCTCAAAATAAAACCAATATATTTATTGAACATCCAATCATTTACTGAAAATTCTATAATTTCTCTCCAAACCCCACACAATATCAAGATAAAGATATTTTTTTCATTTAACTATACTTTTTCCTAATGAGATCGAATAAAAGTACCTCTTATGTTATTACTGGTTTTAATAGACATGTTAATCCTGTATCCCTTGGCATTACTAATACCATACAAATTTTTATTAATCCTAGCTTACAAGGAATGTATATTACCTTTTTTTTTTTTTTTTTGTCACCTGTAACTGCTTTCTTTTACATTCTAAATCACAGTAATTTGTAACCAGTGTGGCCCTCTTACTCAAGAGTGACTAGCTTTTCTGGTACCCATTACTGTATTATTAAACAACTACTTGTTATCTCTCATATTTTTCACACTTTTATTTCTTTCTCACAAATTTTTCTTTCAGCCCACAATTGCATTTACCCTGCAATTTTTTCAGTTCTTTGAAAAGAGCATTGCCCATGACTATTTCTGAATGAAGACAATGAACTAGTATAATACATTAGTAAATGCTTAAAGTATATGAGAAGAGATATCAATATTTTACAGCAGAAGGTTTCAATATTGTAAAGTTAAAGATTTTTTTCTGTCTTTCTTTTCAAATATCACAATTCCTGTATTACAGTTGAAAAGAATAATGACAGTGATAACAAGAGTAAAGCTATTTGTTAGCTTTGCTGGGTGCATCTGTGAATACAGTGTCCTGGTTTTCAGCATTGGTTTTATACAACCATAAACGTTAAGAATTTCTGCCTTGTTGTAATTGTTCGTAAATAATGATGTGCCTACCAAACCAGAGAATTAGGAAACATGCACATGTATTAACACTTAGCAGTACAGTTGAACACAATAGGAACTAAATAGATCTTCCAAAACTTCAGTCAGTCTTGAGCCTTACAACAAATAAAAGACATTCAAATATTTTCTCAGACCTCTTATATCTCTGTTTTTTTGTAACTGAAAACACAAAATATAAAACATCCTTATCTGGAGAGGTTCAATATCTCTATTTTGTCTTCCTTGAGTAAGGTTTATACAGGTTGAAGTCCTGGCTCTACATCTTATCTATTAAAAAGCAGGGGGTTTACTACAAAAAACACCTTCCTGTATGTGCCAAATCTGCTTCAGGCACACGTATTTAAAAGTACTGGCATCAACAGCATAGATACCTTCTAATTTTAATCCTTGCAGTCAACACTACTATTTTGCTTTTGCACTTGGCCTCTTAATCCATTCCACTAATTAGATTTTTACCCTCTAAACCCCTGTGGTATGTGCCTGCCATGTGCATGCTCTGACCTTTAATCACCAAACCCTCCTTTTTCCACACAGATGTTTACTATTATATCCCCCTTTTATCTTGGCTTATATGTAGGCTTCTCATCACTGTATTTGTCCTATTAACCTTGTTCTATTTTTTTTAAGCATGCCCCAAAAAGTATTTCCTTTTTTTAGAAATACATTAGGTGACACAATGATATATGAAAGGTGTTGAATTCTGAGCCAGGTCATCTAAAGCCTTTAGTTTATCTATTAAGGTTCAAGAAAAGTCTTTATCTAATACCTCAAATGAGGGGAAATAGAGGGTTTCCAGCTACTGGTTGAAGCTGAGGATAAAATGCTGTATTAGATTCTCAGAAATGACACTTCCTCTGAAAGAATTATTGTTTTGTAGACTAGCCAAGATCAGAAAGTCCAGGAATGCTGCACTTCTTTTCAGGACAACTCAGCATTTTGGAGAAATTCTATGTCTTCCAGCCAGCCATGGCCATAAGTAACAAAAGCATGAGTTTATTTATGTTAGTGCATCTGCCTTCTTCTGTCCTCAGAGCACAGCTTTGATGGGGCTTGCACAGCTATGTAGTATGAAAGATATGTTCTTTCTTGTTTATCAGTTTCTTTTCTATCACTTTTCTTATTATGTGAAACACCAGACTGTGAATTCTTTGAAGATTACTTATATCTTTTTTATTTATATTGTAAAGCTCATTCGACATAACAGAAAAGTGGTTAAGTTTCAATTAATATTATGTCAGGGTACGTTAGCTAGATATGACCCTCTGTCAGGACAGACTTTGCCTAGTTGAATCACATCTACCCCACACTTTGTTAGCTCTGTCTTGCTTTGGGGGTAGCAAAAACATTACAATAATTAAAAACTGCTATAAAGGCAGAAAAAGAAGGAGTATAAACTGATCAGTTTTCTTACACTTTATAACCTCCTTTTGGTGCAGAAAAACTGTAGTGTTTTATTCATCAATGACTAGTGCCTAGACATTGATTTTAAACAAAAAAAATGTGGAGGGGGGGAAGGTCTGTGGGCTGCACCACTTGACAAAGGATTATAGTAAAAGCAATAATAAGAAGAATTTTAAAAAACAAAGTAAAACAAAACAAAACACGATCTAAATTATGGATACTATCTATTTCCTGTTTGGTACCTTCTTAAACATTACCCTCCATCACTTCCAGTAACATGTGTTCCAAACATGTTATCACTCTCGAGTAAACTTAATAGCTTTTGTATCTGGACTTCTTCCATCATTAATAATGACTTGATGTCCTCACCTCTGTTTTGTAGTGAACAAGTTAATTAATCCGTTAAATTCTCTCACTTTATTAAAATAAGGTTTCACAGATTCACAGAGTCATGTGAATCCCAGTGTGTACTGTTATCTAGGATTATTCTTCTGTAGATACAGGACTTTGTGTTTCCCTCCATTGAACTTCATGAGGTTTCTGTTAGCTCATTTCTCCAGCCTTTCAAGGTGGCTCTGTATTATAATGCAGTCATCTGCTGTATCATCCACTCCTCTCAATTTTGAATCATCTGCAAATATGCTGAGTGCAGTCCATCCCTCTGTCTAGGTCATTACTGAAGATGTTGACTAGTATTAGCTCCAGGATCATCCTTTAGAACACATTACTAGTGACTGGCTGGCCTCCAACTGGACTTGGTGACTTTAAACACAGCCCTCTGGGATGGATTATGCAGACAGATTGTTTTGGTTTGGTAGGGCTCAGCTGTAGGCTAGGTCTATAACGGAGTTAACACTAAGTTAATTCATCCTGTCAACAAAACAGAAACATGAATAAAAGAATGCTTACCACACAGCAAAGCCAAAACAAAATGATGTGACATTATTATGATCCATCTAAAGAAAGAAAAATACCAGAAAAGTTACAGCACCTTGTTAGAGCCCACAAGATCATGGACAAAAGACCATGTTCATAATTTCTTTCCATAATACCATCTTGTACACCAGCTCCTGATGCATAGTTTCATGCACTTGATTCTTAAAAATTACCACAGTCAGTGTTTCTTTTCAGATACTTTATACCTATAACGTATAACATTTCCATTCAAAGTTTTGCTCTTTCAACCGATTATAAAAAGAGTATTATATTAAAATTTATATCTGCCAAGTGAAGAGACATTCTCTCCAGCTTAATATCTGCTAAAGGATTTAATGAAATTCACTTTAGAAATAACCCACTTGAATTAATATAGGTAATAGGATACACAACTAACTTTTAAATGACCAAGGGTATCTGGACTGAAATCTAGAGGAACTCTGCACTTATGCTTTCATTACATTTTCCTCATATGTATTGTACATTGTCTTATAGAATCATAGAATGGTTAAGATTGGAAGGGACCTTAAAGATCATCTAGCTCCAACCCCCCTGCCATGAGAAGGAACATCTACCAGTAGACCAGGTTGCTCAAAGCCTCATCCAACCTGGCCTTGAACACTTCCAGGGAGGGGGCATCCACAGCTTCTCTGGGCAACCTGTTCCAGTGTCTCACCACTCTCACAGTAAATAATTTCTTCCTAATATCTAATCTAAACCTTTCCCCTTTCAGCTTAAAGCTATTCAGTTTGAAGTCATTTATAGTCTTCACTATATGTTTATATGAAATACGTTTATCATCGGTACACTCTACCAAATGCTATGAACTTAAGTCAGCAATTAACAGGGTTCAAATCATTCAGTAGGATGAATTTATTTTATAGTAGTAAGTGGGTTTTTTGTACACAGGCCAAGTAGCATTCTCTGCTTACTGGAGGTCAGATCTACTTGTAGACGACTACGACTAGACACTGAGCGTAGTTAAGTCCATCCAGCAGGCAGATCCCAGGGACATAGCCAAGGAAATCTTTTTCTAATGGAGGTAAATCCAGTGTTAGGCAGGATTCTCCTAGCACAGAAAAGATGCCCTGATTGACTTAATTATAAGGATGGAGGGTTTGTAGGAAATGGATATAGGTGGATTACCTTTGGTTGCCAAAGATTGACAGCTTTACTACAAGTTATGATCCTATTTGAGGAAAGCAAAGCTGAAGGATTGGCCTTTCAAAAGGACAAGGTCATGGATGTGTGATCTGTGGAAATCACCTGAAGAATTACCCAGACTTCAAAGCCTTCAGTCTGACTGAAATGTGAAAATCATATTTAAGCTAAACTAGAATAAATTACATTAAAGTGTGTTATTAATACATTTCTTATTATGTTTCCAAGTAAGGGAATAGACTTCATAAAGTTTGCATTTCAGTAAGTAGATTCACTTTGACCTTTACTTTAATGTTTGTCTACTGCTGAGAAAGATTTGAGGAGAGCTGCCAAACAGTAAGTCTCCCAACAGTATGAAAAGACTTTATAAGGCTCATCCATTGCCAAGCAGTTACTCCTCACAAATAAGACAGGCTCCTCAAAAGTTTACAAAGTGCTTCTCTACTGAGCTGCAAAAGTACTCTCAAAGCCTCTCATAGTCAGAATGCATTTGACTTCCAACAGACAATGAAGCAAGAGTCTAGATCCACTGGCACTCATAGGATTCATCCTAGTAAAAAGTGGCAAATCTGCTTGTGCTAGATTTGCATGGGGATTGGTATTGGGTTTGTGTGGCAAGGTTTTGGTGGGGGTATGTGTGAGGGGGTGGGGGGCATAGCATAGAAGTGGCTTCTATGAGAAGCTACCAGAAGCTTCCCCCATGTCTAACACAGCCAATGTCAGCTGGCTTCAAGAACAGACCCACTGCTGGCCAAGTCAGAGCCAATCAGTAACGCCTCTGTGATAACACAATTGAGAAAAAAAAAAGAGGAAGAGGAAAAAAAAAGAGGCACACTTTGCAGATAGAGAGAGGAGTGAGAAGATGTGAGGGAAACAACTCTGCAGACACCAAGGTCAGTGAAGAAGGAGGGGAAGGAGGTGCTCCAGAGCAGAGATTCCCCTGCAACCTGTGGTGAAGACCATGGTGAGGCAGACTGTCCCCCTGCAGCCCATGGAGGTCCATGGTAGAGCAAATGACCACCTGTAGCCAGTGGAGGACCGCACACCAGAGCAGGTAGATACCTGAAGGAAGCTGTGACTCCATGGGAATCCTGCACTGGAGCAGGTTCTTGTCAGGACCTGTGGCCCCGTGGAGAGAGGAGCCCATGAGGAGCAGATTTGCTGGAAGGACTTGTGACCCTGTGGGGGACCCGTGCTGGAGCAGTCCCTTCCTGAAGATGCTTGGGAGCAAGGTGTTTGTATGGTGAGTTAGCAAAAGCAGATCAGAGGAAGCTGAGCTCCATCTCACGAAGACCAGGAATGCACATCTGATCAGGACTCATTAGAAATACCATCCAGACAGGCATCTGCACTCAATTGTTTCTTCCCTTTCAGACCATTCACCTGGTACGTAACATGCATGGAAGTATGAAAGTCCTCTGCTTCTTCTGAAAGGACAGGTTTGATTGAAGCTTAGTAAGTATAACATTTCCCAGACTGGAAAATTATTATTATTATTATTATTATTATTATTATTATTATTATTATTATTATTATTATTATTATTATTATTATCATCATCATCATCATCATCATCATCATCATCATCATCATTAATATTAATATTATTTATTAATACAATAATGAAGCAATCTCACCTTTTTCTCCAACAACTATAAATTCTGTATTAAAAAAATATTTTCTATGATGATAACCCACTATCTGAAAGTCCCTCTCTGTTATATGATATTCTACAACATAGGATCTGTTATGGTTTAAACTGCCTTGCTAACTGAGTAGACCAGAAACTTACTGACAATGTGGGAATGCAGAGTAGTGGACAAGATGTGAACTGTAAAAATTTATTGGTAAGTGCTTCTTGCTAAACTACTTAGAAATTCTATGAAGATCTATTGCTGTAATTAGACAGGAACCAAAAATTGTATTGACTTTATAAACTGTACTAAGTTGAGTGTTTCCTTTAAAATTTTGTATTGTACAAAGTTCAGAAGTTAAATGCCAAAGAACAAAGATATTCTGTTCTGGAGATGATCCACAAAGAAGGTGGTCTGAAATTTGGCAAGTATCCATTTCTCACTGAGTTTGCATCCAGACAGAGTCTAAAAATAATAGTGTAAGGGACTGACACCTAACCTTACTGTAATCACTGAAGTTAATTTCAGTTGTTTGTTCTGTATTACTCCCACATCCCTTGATACTTTTCTATGGCAATCTTACTTCTTTCAAGTATAGGAAAGACTTTTATGAAGATATCAATGTAAAAATTGCTCTTAAGGAGAAAATGGGTCTATTAATTAATGAAGTAAGGGGAGACAAATATATAGAATGTTGAAAATTTTGAATTTTGTATATTTGTCTCCCCTTACTTCATCTTGACTGCAAGACCTTACAGATACTAGTTAACAGCAACCAAAAATAATTTTTAATATACTGAAGAACAACTGGGAAAATGTGAGAATGTCATTGGAAAAAATATTTATTTTCTAAAATGGTAAGGAAAATATTAATGCTAAGAACTGTTAATTAAGTTTATATATATTATTAATAAAAACATGACAAGATATTAAGGTACAAAAATCTCCATACAACTTGAGAATCAATTTCTACAGAATAAAACTAATAAAATTATTTTTTTAAAAAATGATACATCAAATTAAAATCACAGAACAAACAATACAGTATTCTGTATTTAGCTTTTGGTTTTCAAAAAAATAATACAAAGCCTAATATGGAAAGAGTCAGCAATGTAGTAGGCAGAACGAAAAAAAAGGTTTGAGTTGAGAATGATACTTTCAAGTTTAATATTCCTAAACTCAAGTGGGAAATCATCTCCTCATCACATGATTATGTTTAAACTTCCAAACAAGAACCAAATACGGGCACCTAAATAATTTTCCTAAAATTCACTCTGATAAAATTAAATAAACAGGTACTGTCTAGATCTCTTTCCCTTTCTTTCAAAGGGTGCTGCTATAATTTCATAATTTTAAAATGAAAGAATATTTCAAAATTATGTTATTACTTACTTTGAAAAAGATCAAAATGACATTATTAAACACAATCCAAATACTTTTTTCCAGAAGTTTCTTTCAATTGAGATTTTCTACTAAAAAAAAGTAAAATATTGACTTTGTTTTTGAAAATTTGACATTGTTAAAAATAAAATTACCAGCTCTAGATGTTTCATGCAGCTGTTAACAACCTGCTTTTACCTTCACAGTACTTTAAGAACTAAAGATTTTTAAATTCAGAACAGCCTTTGCAACTCAGTGAGCTGATATGAAACTGCAAAACATTCCGTGGCTGCTAAGATGCAACACACAGTGACAGGTAATGATAACTACATCTCCTGACTCACTAGCCAGATTAGTTGAGTACAGCAGTACAGTATCCTGATATACTTTAGCGATACATCATTAATGTTATTTATTTGCACTATTTTAACACTCAACACTGAACATGGATCAAAAAAAAAGACAGCCTCTGTCTCAGAGAGCTCACAATCTAAATATTGTGAAACCTGAAACAAAAGATGAATGTATACAGACAAGGAAGAAAGAGAAAGCAATGAGACATAGCTGATCTTGACACACCAAGAGACTTAAGTTTTTACTTTGTTTTGTTTTCAAAGAGCTCCTTGGAGTAAGAAAGTGAAGAAGGAATTTGGAAAAGGATAAAGAGACATTTTTCAGTTGTTTACAGAGATATCCTCCCAACAGGCAGCAGGAAGAAAAATATAAAGGTGCTTGTATAAAAGTCAAACAAGATGGTATCATAGATATAGTAGGTGCAGAAATGACCTTTTGAAATACCAAGGTGTCAGCGGAATTATTCCATTTGAATCAACAGATTTAAAGAAATAAAAAAACAGGACAGTGTAAAGCCTCCATAAACATTTCCTTAGAGTTACAGATAGCTGTGGAATTGTTGGAAGGCTTGTTCCTTCCAAAGCTTTTAGGATTGCATCGGCTGTGCAAATAATAAATCTATTTTAGGCTTTATTTAATTGTGCTAAAGTTAAGAGCATTATCTGAGTCTAATTGATAGCCGTTGCTGGTAGATGAAGAGCAGTGTTCGTAACATGGAGGCTGGTACTTCAGAACCAGTTGTGTTCTCATTCTCACTAGAAGCTGCTGTGTTGTTCTCAGTATATCTGTATCAAGTATTTTGTGTCACTTCAGGGCCCTTCAAATACAGGAGAGGTGTATGTATTCAAGGAAAAAAAAATAACAGAAGGTTAAGAGGAATGAATATGAGGAATTAATATGAACTAGAAGGACTTAAGCAACTGCCGAAGATGACACCTCAGCTTAATGCATTAAAATACTTCTGCTGAACCATTGTAACTGTGTGGCATGACCTTAGCTTGTGAACAGACTTGCTGAGCGCTCTTTCATTTCAGAGCACTGCTGATAGCTGGAGGACAGATATCTGTTCCCCTTCCTCTACACAGTGATTGGATCCATTCAGGCACCCCAGCAGGTCTGTAAATCAATAGTCAAATGGTTCAATGCAAGACTACAGAGAGGCCGTAACCTGCAATCACACTATCAAAGTCAAGAGGATTTACTATGATATAAATCTGCTGTGAGACAAGAAAGGAGCTATGAAAATATAATTTAAGGAAAACATAAAGTTTATCTGAGGCCTTCTAATTACTGAGTTACATTTCCTTTCTGTTTTAGATGTGTGACTCTCACTTCCACAACATTCTTTGCTCCTTAAGATTTTATTAGCCCTAGGGATTGAGAATCAAATCTTTTCCTTCATTTTGCTCTTAGTATCAGATTTCTTGGTTTTGTGACAAATACACATTAGGTTATATTTTGTTTTAATTTGCAATGAGCCTTCTGTGCTACATTTGTAAAATGTTGCATATTTTTAAATTAAAGACTTAATTAAACTGAATTTAACTTTTTAACAATTTTTCTTATTGATTTTCTGAGTGGCTGTATAAATCTAGCAGAACTTCTTTGATTTCACAGAAACATTAAAAGTACCATACTGATGATATCATTCAAGTCCAGTATTATGTCTTCCATAGTAGCCCAAAACCACAATTCCAGAGTTAAGTGCAAGAAAACCCAAATGGAAAGCTACGGGATAAGAACGGCAGTTAAAGTTCATGTCTTCTTACATTTTGGTTCAATCTTACATGCTTGCAGGTGTTTCTGTTTTTCTAATGAAGCAAATGTTTCAATGACTTTAAATTATCTCATTATAGACACTTCCATTATCTCAACAGGAAGTAAATGAGAGGCTGCAAGAGAGGTGGCACAAAGCCAAAACCTCTTACATTGCTTCTTGGTGAACATACTATTGAAGTGAAGATGAATGGAAAGGTAGCATGGCAAGATGTAAGCAATCCAGGAGACTCCTAGAGTGCACAGAGGGTAACTTCTTAAGCCAGGTGATAGACAATCCTACCAGTGGGGATGAAATACTGGATCTGAAGATCACCAGTGTAAGTGAGCTGATTGGTGATGTCAAGATTGGAGGTAGTCTGGACTGCATTGATCACACACTGGTGGAGTTCACAGTCCTGAGGGCTATGGGTCAGGCAAAGAGTAAAGTCAGGAACCTGAGTTTTAGGAAAGCAAAATTCCGCTCTTCAAGGAGATAGTTAATAGGACCCCATGGGAAACTGCCCTCAGGGACAAAGGAGCAGAACAGAGCTGGCAGATATTTAAGGATGCTTTCCATAGAGCACAAGAGCTCTTGTTACCCAGGGGTAAGAACATCCTTCTCTCTAAATTGGAGAGATACAGACTTGATGGGTGGATTGTTCGGTGCATGAAGAATTGGTTGAATGGTTGCATGCAGAGGGTAGTGGTCAACAGTTCAATGTCCAGATGGGGATCGGTGATGAATGGCGTGCTTCAGGGGTGTGTATTGGAACCAGTACTATTTAATATATTCATCAATGACATAGACAGTGGGATTGAGTGCACCCTCAGCAAGTTTGCTGATGACACCAAGCTGAGTGGAGTGGTTGATATGCCTGAGGGATGGGATGCCATTCAGAGGGACTGGATAAATTCAAGAAGTGGTCCTGTGTGAACCTCATAAGGTTCAACAGGGCTGAGTGCAAAGTCCTGCACCCGGGTTGGTTGAGGCAATCCCCATTGTACAGGATGGGGGATGAAGGCATTGAGAGCAGCCCTGTGGAGAATGACTTGGGGCTACTAGTGGATGAAAAGTTGGACATGAGCTGGCAATATGCACTCGCAACCCAGAAGACCAACCTTATCCTAGGCTACTTCAAGAGAAGTGTGGCAAGCAGGTTGATGGAGGTGATTCTGCCCCTCTACTCTGCTGTGACGAGACCCCATCTAGAATACTTCATCCAGTTCTGGAGTCCTGTGTACAAGAAAGACATGGACCTTTTGCAGCTGGTCCAGAGGAAGGCCACAAAAATTATTGGAGGGATGAATCACCTCTCCTATGAAGCAAGGCTGAGAGAGTTGGGGTTGCTCAGCCTAGAGAAGGGAAGGCTTCAGGGAGACCTTTATGCAGCCTTTCAATACTTTAAGGTAACCTATAAGAAAGACTTTTTAGCAGGACCTCTAGTGATAGGATAAGGGCTAATGGTTTTAAAGTAAAAATGGGAGATTTAGACTAGTAAGGAAGAAGCTGTTTACAATGAAGTGGTGAGACACTAGAACAGGTTGCCCAGAGTGGTGGTAGAAACCCCATCCCTGGTAATATTCAAGGTCAGGCTGGATGGGACTCTGAGCAACCTGATCTAGTTGAAGATGTCCCTGCTCACTGCAGGGGAGTTGGACTTAAGGAAACCTTAAAGTTTCCTTCCAACCAAAACCATTCTATGATTCTATGAGTGACAGGGGATTCTCACAAAAAGTAGAGGAAAAAAAAGTAGGCACCCACAGTAACCAGATATGAATTTTAAAAAGTCAGCTGGAGAGAAGAAATTACACAAAAACCCAAACCACCAAAACTAAGTAAATATAATTATATCAGTAAAACTGGAGAAAATAAATAGATTTTTAAGGAGTGCACTAATATACCTGAGTTCTAGTATTTTCTAAATTGCTTCCAGAACAGAGGTAGGTTCTGAATAATGTCATCTCTATCTAAAGAAATGTTGTGCTAAACTAAAAATTATTGGCAGAAAATGTCTGTACTTTAGCAGCTCTTGTAATGCAGAAGGTTAGATTAATCTATGGACAAAATTAATTCCCCAGGTTCCTTATCTACTGTACTAGAAATATTTCTGTAAAAACAAAATAGATGTTTTTCCTGGCAATAGCTGACAAATAGTTGCATGTACTTATCTACGTGTGACTTAGTGGTTTACATACAAGAGGCATATATGGGGCAGAGTCTAGTTGGAGACCTGTGTCTAATGGAGTCCCTCAAGGGTCAGTACTAGGATCAGTACTATTCAATATATTCATAAATTACCTGGTTGAGCTAATAGAATGCACTGTCAGCAAGTTTGCTGATGATACCAAGCTGGGAGGAGTGGCTGACACAGCAGAAGGCTGTGCTGCCATCCAGAGGGGCCTGGACAGGCTGGAGAGTTGGGCAGAGAAAAACTTAATGAAATATAATAAGGGCAAGTGTAGGGTGTTGCACCTGGGCAGGAACAACCCCAGGTTCCAGTATAGGTTGGGAAATTATCTCCTAGAGAGCAGTGTAGAGGAAAGGGATCTGGCAGTCCTGGTGGACAGCAGGATGACCATGAGCCAGCACTGTGCCCTTGTGGCCAGGAAGGCCAATGGCATCCTGGGGTGCATTAAAAGGGGTGTGGTCAGTAGGTCAAGAGAGGTTCTCCTCCCCCTCTATTCTGCCCTGGTGAGGCTGCATCTGGAATATTGTGTCCAGTTCTGGGCCCCACAGTTCAAGGACAGGATACTGCTTGAGAGAGTCGAGTGCAGAGCCACCAAGATAATTAAGGAAGTGGAGCATCTCCCTTCTGAGGAAAGGCTGAGGGAGCTGGGTCTCTTTAGCTTGGAGAAGAGGAGACTGAGAGGTGACCTTGTTAATGTTTATAAATACATTAAGGGCGAATGTCAGGAGGATGGAGCCAGGCTCTTCACAGTGGTGTCCAGTGATAGGACAAGGGGCAATGGGTGTGAGCTGGAACACAGGAGGTTCCGCTTAAACTTCAGAAGAAACTTTACTGTGAGGGTAACAGAGCACTGGAACAGGCTGCCCAGGGAGGTTGTGGAGTCTCCTTCTCTGGAGACATTCAAGACCCACCTGGACGCCTTCCTGTGTGAACTCATCTAGGTGTTCCTGCTCCAGCAAGGGGATTGGACTAAATGATCTTTTGAGGTCCCTTCCAATCCCTGACATTCTGTGATTCTGTGATGCACTTGTAATATTGGTTTCATCTTCACTTTTTCTGTCTTGCAGACACTATGAAGGAATAATTTCATGTGTCCCTTCAAGTCTCTGTCAAACTGAAACTCTTATTAAAAAGCCACCAACACTGAATTGGAAAAGATTCTGTATGCCACTTACAAGCTGTTTCCTTTAAAACAGTCATATACTCTTTAATCCATTAATCCAGAAGACAGACTGATGATATTAAGCTCTTTATAAAACCGTAATCATATGTATTAGGAAGCAGTGGGTGTGCTTTTCTGTGAACATATCTGGACCTTTCACCTCTAACACAAACTCCAGAGCCCATTAGAATCCAAGACAGAGTGAAGCGTACAGGAAAATCTCTTGTTTATGGATGAACCATAACAATCTGTTCCATAAAACAGTTGAATACTGTAGTAAGCATGTAGTGAACAGTGAAACCTGTTTCCACTGAATACCTTAATGATTTACTGTTTTGATACTTTCTGTAGTTTTTTGCTCATTCACATCTAGCCTGCCAGGCATGCACATAAGCACAAAAGGCTGTCAGAAATAAACCAACGTTATTTCTGTTAGCTGTTCTGGCCTAAATGAGTGTGACTGGACGTTTTTACACTCCTTATTACACTAGGACAAAATAAAGAAAACTACTGACACCTTTACATTTAACCACAAAAATTCTGGATGAAGATAAATTCAGTAAAGAATACAGGCGATAAAAAATGTTTGCAAATTGTGTTTTAAAAGCGGAGTGTATTTATTGAAATGTCCTATTGAGAATACAGATGCTGCTCTTAAATCAAGGCTGTACTTACAAAAATGAAAAAAGTTTTGATTTTTTTTTAAGCTTGGCCTAAATAATACACAACACAAATATTCCAATCCACAGATAATGAGGAGATAACTGTTTCTATAATTGTATTATCCACTGTTTGTGCCAGGTGGGAGAACAGATTCATCTCACAGAGAAATGCACACAGGCACAGACACAGAACTTCACATTCTGTTTTCAGTACACAGCTATATATTTATACTTACATGACTTGAGACACACAATTGCTTAATCTCTCGAAATGTAGCTGATTTTGCATAGCTAGTGTTAGAGATTGAAGACAGGAAGGGTTTTTTTTTTGTTTTTGGTTTGTTTGGTTGTTTTTTTTTTACATACCATCAGTTCCATTTGGATACAGCTAACTTTAAGAGAGAGAGAAATAAGCCATAACTTATTGTCCCCCAGCCTAACACTCACAACCACACAGAAGAAGGTGGCACACTACCTTTTGCAAAGAATGAGCAAAGTGTCAGCCCTAGCCCCAGATGAACTCAATGTCATCACTGTCATTAAGGGCAGAAGCTGCGATGCAAAAGCAGTATGGGTTTATGTCGAGGCAAATTAAAATTATTGGAATAGACCTTCACCTGAAATAGATTAGTCTAGTTCTAACTGAGGACATGGTCCATCACCTCTATGGGACACAGAGGGTCTAGTAATCTAAATGCAATACAATTATCATTTTCTTTCCTTATGGAGTTACATTAAGCTGTTGTCATAAACATTTGATCAAAAGCTTGCACGTGCCTGGAGGTTTTAGGACAAGTTATTGTAGCATCCTGGAGAATAATCTCCTTTTTTTTTTTTTTTTCCCCCTCACCTTAGTAATAATCCAAAGCAAGATCAAAATGGTGACCATGAAAGTTAAAGAAATCTGTGTAACAGTACACCAGAAAAGTATATCACAGTCATGCCAAGGGTTTTGAATGAAATAGCATGTACTAGTTTTCCATTACAGCAGCAAAATCTGCACAAGGTCTAATGATCAAAAACATTGATTTATTCCTGTCACAAGCCTTCAGTCCCCCCTTGGCTTCTAATTAAATCCGTCTTACATTCAGCTCTGGTACATAACCCTTCTGTTGTACGCAAGATAAAACCACTTGCTGTACCTACCTAACGCCTGCAGCCGATATCATTACTCTGACAAAACATTACCTTCAGACAAAGGACCCAAGAGTGGTCCATATGAACAGAGACATGAATCTTAAGACTCCAAAGTGGTAAGACAGAGGAAGGGCGTTTCCCTCTCACCACAACAGTTTTATTAATTTTTTTTTCAGTTTACAGAAATTATTTTAATATTGAAAGTAGCACTCTGAGTGCAACACTTTTAGCAACTTTGGAGCACGGTTGCCAGATAGATTCTTGAATGAAAAAAAACCCAGTGAATGCAGCTTATGTCCTGCACATACAATGTTTTATGCTACTAACACAAATTATGACACATAGATTTAAGGTCAAAATCTGGATTCTGATAAACCTCAAAGACTTCAATGTCTGTATCTAAGATTTTGCTTCTGCTTTTCTAAATACTGAGTTTCTACACGGAACTGTGGTTTCAAGAGGGTAAATGAAGAGACAATATAAACTGCATGTTGCCTTGTGATTAAATACTCTATCCCCTACAGTTAAAGAATAATAATACTACAGCAAGCCTTTTTTCTGACATTTCACAGCTGCTATCCTTAAATTTTGAAACTTAATAATTCTATTTTTTCCAATGTAAAATAACCCAGTATCTGTATAGTTTTTCTTCATGATGCTCACATGTATATCTGTGTTTGTGAGCATCAAGGTGACAATTTATAACCTTAATGTTTTGTGTCTTAAATGATAACACTATGATCATTCATATTTTTTCAAATGTTTTTCTATTTCAGCTAGACTGTAAAATCCACTGCATGTTCAGGTAGAGACTTGAGGAAAAGGTTGTGATGCCAATAAAATCTAACATTTCAAATTAAAGATTTTGTTTTGCTATTATTTAAAAGTACAGGGAAAAATTATAATTAACATGAGCCTCACTGAAAAGGAATTTCAGCTTTGGTTTTTCACTGATCTGTGAAGCGGTTATAGCTTCTTATTCATCTTCAAGTATCATTAAAGCATTCACCTACTCAGTTTAAAGGATGAAGGAGTGTTTCAAGTAGAAAAAAATTCAATAAAAGTATATAACCAATTCTTCAAATAATTAGCTATGTTTAAATACAATCACATACGTGCATACATAAACATTTAAAACAGTTTCAAATTACTAATTACCAAATCAATACAATAAAAAGCTGTAATTTCTAAGACTGAAGTGTTTGGTGCCAATTGATAAAGCAATATAATTCATGGATTCATTTTATCTTTTCTTTCAATCAGTGTAAGAGCAGAGTTAAGTTAGTTTGTATTACATTCATTTAGGCTAAGAGGTTGGGGGAAAGAAAGGAACCTCTTTTTATGTATGTATTTATGTGCAAAAATATGTATTTTATGCACTTATGTTTGTAGAACAGTTAAAACAGTGGCATTTCAATCAGACACTTTTAAAAAAAAATAATAGTTAAGAACCATGTAGCAGACTGGAAAGAAACCAAAAATCAGTGTACATGGGATCTGTCATTTTGCATCCTGTTTCACTCTAACTACACAGTGTATATGTGTGTGTGAAACAGATTTTTAAAATCTCTCCTAGTAAACAAAATAATGCTTAAATCTCAACTCCACATTTTCCCAGCTGAATTAAAAACTTTAAGGATCAGAGCAACCTAAATTATTCATATAAATACATATTTTAATTTAAGCTCTGAATATGGCGCATGCTATTAATGTCAAGGGGGCAATTTTTTATCTTATTTAACAAGTATGATAGTCCTTGTTTTATAGTTCAACAAACACTATCACTTTTCTATTAGAACAATTAAAAAGATATGCATCCATTCATACTGTATTTTACCAATAGGCTTTCGTTTTCTTTTTCCATCCATTTGATTTATTCATACTATACACGTTTGACTACTAATCAAGTAGTGTCACTTTGTTTTGAGTTATATACTCAAATTGCAGCTGTGAGTTGCATTGCCAAGATTTTTTAAAATATTGTGCAAATTACCAAATTTTATTTTTGATAGATTATCAAAAGCATCTAAAGCCTCAGGGATTCTTCATTTAGTTACTAAATCCTTGTCCAAACAATATCTTTTGCTTTACAAAGACCAATACTTGACCTTCTGTTTCTCTGAGTTAGTCTTTTTTACAGGGGATAACACTGCATGGTGATGAATATTAGGCAGATCAGTCCTGCCTTGGGTAGTGAAAGAAAATCACCACACAGAAAGACCACTGCTTATTACAAGAATATATCAAAATAAATACTTTAATTGATAGAATATTTACTACTATTAAATGAAGAGACCAATTCAAAGTGATCTAACCAAGCAGAAAAACAGGTGATTGGACACCACCTATAAGCAGAAGGGAAAATATTTTACAGTGGTTACATAAGAAATCATACACAAACAATTTAGTGCTTGTAACCTGTTATTACCTTAAATTGAATAAATAATGTATCATAAGCCATGTTATCCCAGTCCATTCCTAAATGGAACATGTCAATATGAATTATAAACTTGCATGAACAATTTGAAAGGACAGACTTTAATTCCCTTATGCATTTATTCAAAAGTTTTGTGCAGGGACCTTTTTCCTCACATACTTGGCTGGTTTATTTATTAGGTGCTATATCTTTGGGGCTGGAAAATCTCTTTATGAAGCTGTATATTACTTACATAATGGCCAAATGCATTTCATTTAGGGATTAAGAGACTTCTATAAAACAATTAATAAAATACAAATCCTACTCAGCTTCTTTATCAAATTACGTAGATAGCTTTTTAATTTTTTTTTGATGGTGTAAACTGAGGTAATTCCACTGAAATCAACAGTGTGATGCTACTTTATATCATCCAAGAATTTGACTTCAATTCCTGCTTGCTTTAATTCATTGCTTAGCAATTTCAAATCAGGTTGCCCTTGTGCAGTAAATTGAGAACAACAATTAGTTCTGCACTAGTGCTGGGTGTGCAAGGAGACAACTTTCATGATTCATTGAAAACCTCCCTTAGAGCAAATTCTGGGCCTGTTCATGTTGATCTTGTTCTTTTTCCTTCATAGTTCCTCTACAAAAAGTCTTTCCTTCTCTACTTCACGAGTGTTTTTCCTATGAAGGTGTATGCCTGAGTGAGGATCTTTCTCCCTGTGCCATAAGCATACGAATGGCATGGTCAGAAGATTCCCTTGTGAAGTTTTATACAGGGCTTCTCACGCAAGAAATCAGGGAGAAGACATGGAACTCAAGATTGCCTAGGAATTGTAACTACTATAATGCAGCTTGGTGATTACAATGACCGTATGAATCCATAATTGTGCATCTTCATATGTTCCCAGTTACATTGCAGGTATCTTCTAGTTCCTATCACTGCTCCACAAAAAAATAAATAAAAAAAAAAAAAATCACATTGGTGAGATCTGGTAAAATGTCTGTTCTTTATCAAGTGCCACTGAAATACATAGTCAGACAGAGAACTCTTCAGTAGCTGAGCTACCCAGGTTTGGCTTGACAGTGATTAGAAAAAGATCATTGGTCTCAGATCTTCAAAGCTCCTTAGTCACCTGTTTCCCATCAAACTCAGTGGGAATTCAACATGTAAACAATTTGTGAACCTGAGCTTTAGTTTTTTTAGTCTGCTGGCTGCATCTCGCAGTACACCAGGATCTTTTTGCCTTAGTCTTCCTTTTCCATTAGACATAAGAGAGGGAGAAAAACATGGGACATTCCTGCAAATCTGGGTTCCTAATCAGAGCTGCATCAGGTTCCACTATTCATCTGCTTTGTGCTTCATTCTCATTATAAAAATTAAAATAAATAAATAAATGTAGAAGTAAAACAGTTCTTTTTAGAAAGTTGTGCAAAGACTTACAGAAATGTCCTGGTTTCAGCTGGGATAGGGTTAATTTTCTTCCAATAGATGGTGTAGTGCTGTGGTTTGGATTTAGTATGAGAATAACATTTATAACACACTGACGTTTTAGTTGTTGCTAAGCTCCAAGTCAAAGATTTTTTAGTTTCTAATGCCTTGCTAACAATAACACTGGAGGTGTACAAGAAGCTGAGAGGGGGTACATTCAGGACAACTGACCCAAACTGGCCAAAGAGCTACTCCATACCATATGGCATCATTCTCAGCATGTAACTGGGGGGAATTGTCCAGGAGGTGGTGATCATTGCCTGGGAATGGGCTCGGCATCAGTCAGCAGCTGGTGAGAAATTGCATTGTGCATAATTAGTTTTGTGTCTGTCTGTCTGTCTGTCTATCTATCTATCTATCTATCTATCTATCTATCTATCTATCTACCTATATTCCCACCCCCTTCCCCCCCCCCACCTTTCCTTTTCTGTCTTATTAAACTGTCTTTACCTCAGCCCTTAAGTTTTACTTTTTATCCCCCAATTCTCTTCCCCATCCTGCTGGGATGTGACCCCTAGTGAGTAGAGAGACTGTCTGTGTGGTGTTTAGTTGTTGGCTGGGGTTAAGCCATGACAACTAATGATAGTCACTTGCCCAGTGTAGTGGAGATAGTGGTGATGAGAAACAGAATGTGCACAAGAAATGAGGTATCTGACCAGGCAATTTTGTCACTTGTATAATAATGCATTCAGCAGCATAACTAAGAACTGCACAGCTTTACAACCCCAAGGCACACTACTCTTCCACTAGGGATGAAACCAGTGTTATGCATATTCCAACATGACTTTATAAGTTTATAAGATTTCCCACTAAACCACTTTAAAACAGGAAGAATTCATCCACTGTCCAGAGACAATACAAGCAAAAGTCCAGGGGAGAAGAACTTGTTATGAGGAAATTTAGAGGGACATGGATAACTGGACACAAAGTGAATGAACTATTGCCTCTTCACTGTGTAAACAGCAGATTGCAGTACTACTGTTCTTTGAGGATAAAAATGTTATTTTCCAATTCCACACAAAAGATGTTTAGTTTCTTCTCAAATGGTATAACAAGCACTAAAGAAGAATAAGAACCTGTCTTCTCTTCCTCCCTCTGACTCTCTATTCTACAATCATTGCCTTTGCATGGCAAATATGTTTTTATTATTCATGATCTCTAGCCAAACAGTATATAGAGGTCCCACTAAAGATTGGGACTCTGTTGTGCTGGACATTGGACAGCAGCATCATAATAAGAGGCAAGAATTTTATAGAAATTTTATAGACTAAACAGACATGAACAAACATAAGAGATAAATAAAGTCAGACAAAGTAGCTTGCTGACTCAAGATCACAGAGGACACCTTTGGTAGGCTGGAGTGTGGTCCCATCTCAATTCACTACTGTAGGAGAGCCCAGCTTTAAGATAAGCTTTATGTTCAGTTAGCCAAGAGAAGTCATGTAACCTCAGTGCTGCTCCATGTTCATATCATGCTTACATATCTAAAGCTGGACCTGAAGAGTGATAGAGTAAATCCAAATCTACTGGGTGGCAGCCTCACAAGTAGTAATTAACTGTGTAAGTTACTCCTTTTAGAATTGCTGGAGTTTCCTTTTCACTATGACTGTGAGGTAAAGTCTTTAGTCAGATCCTTCAAAGTCTTATGAATATTAATTCCAGAAAGGAATTGGAGCAAATAATTGTGACATCTCATATGTGCTTTATAAAGCTACTGTGTTTAGTCGTGTTCAAATTTTGTTGTAGGGACCACTGACAAATGCAGAATGAAAAATTTTGTTCAAGTGCCTCCTATTTTGTCATCCATTTTCCTTTGCTAACAAAAATATTTTCCTGTCATTTTTGCATTTATTTATGTAGTTTCATAGAGTGATGTAGTGGAGAAATGAAAATTCACTTGCATATTTCTTCTTTAATATGTAAAATATGAGGGAACCTAGGGGAACAGGTTTTAAAAAACAATAGCATATTTCTAACAGCAACATTAACAAACAAATTTTTCAAGATACAAGTTATCTGAATCCCCAAATGTAATATTTCTTTTTTGATTTGCTGCTCTATCTTGCTTACAGTTAGCCTAAGAATTCTTTCAGCTCAACAAAACTACTTACAGAAAATATACCTGCAAATATATTGAATTTGGCTTAAAGAACAAGGTGGTTTGTGATAGGACACTGGAGGAGATAAGTCTTAATTCTAATTTTGGTATAGGATATTTAATATCAAGCATGAAGCTGGTATATATTTTTCTTGATCCATTGACTAAAATGAAGAAGCATTGAACCCCACAGTAAGGTTAAAAAAAAAAAAAAAATCCCTACAGTATACTGTCCTTGCATGAACACAGAAGTTTACATTGACATAAAAAAGATCTCATTAGGTCTATAGTCAAGTAAAGTTTGGCCTCGTTTTCTTCAGTTCACAGAGCCTTGTTTGTTTTGGGGGCTTTTTGGGGGTTTTGTTTTGGTTTGGTTTGGTTTGGTTTTATTTTTAGTTTGAATGTAGTCATTAGTTTAACCTAGATGTAGTCATTAGTTGACTATAGGGTTGGGGTTTTTTGGGGTTTTTGTTTGTTTGTTTGTTTGTTTTTCCCACAGAACAAATAGTGTCTAGAACAAAGTGCTTTTGCCACAAAATGCTATCAAATGGGCAAAAGACATATCCAAAAAGAAACAGAATTGCTTTCTTTTCCAATTGTCTGTACTGAAAGAAACACCACCTCCCAAAAAGGAATCCCAAAAAAAGTAAATTTTACTTTGATATTTGTGACCTCAGCAGGAAAGTACCATAACTGGCATTCTGATGCACTTCCAAAGCCCCAAAGAAATGACTGATATACAACTTGATCTGGTGAAAGGTTGGAATCCGTAAGAGTGTGAAATAACCACACATCCATTATTGAAAGTGTTTTCTCTTCACTTTAGTCTCTATGCTTTTTTTTTAATCTACTCAGAAGTAAGTTATATGATCCTGAAAAAGTTATGATGCATTTTTATTTATAAGAATTATCAAAAAAAGGAGACAAATCTAGAACAGAATCTATTGAGTCAATTTTTTAATATATATTTATAGAACAAGATTTCTAGTGAATTGGAATAAACTATTTGTTATAAAACTTATTCATAGGAGAAATAAGTATTTTTTATTGTTTTCAGTTCAGCATGAAAACATGTTTTGACATGTTAGTGTCCTCCAAACAATCTAAACTCTGGGTTTTTGAAATAAAGTAAATGTTCTCATGGATCCGAATTTCAGTAGTACTAATACATATATTTGTTGTCATTTATACTATGGATCATTTTCATTACCTTCTGACTAAGAACAAAGTTTAATCAGGATTCGTATTAACTATTAATTTTGTCATGTGAATATAATTTCTAAAGTAAAAGTATTGGCATTTCAGCTGAAAAAATAGCTCAATATTTTAAGATATTTAAATCCCTCAAGTACATTTCATTTCAAGCTCAATTTTTATTTTTGTAATGAAAAATTGCTAAGGAAAAGTATAATCATTTAAAATTATTTGAACTGACATGATTTCTACCGGATGCACATGCATATTTATCTAGTGTAAGCTTTGGGAAATGAATGATCTTTATGGTAATAAACAGTAATGATTCCTTCCAATCAGCTTTATCTTAATGGATTTCTTTCCATTACTGGTGATAGTATTCATACCAGATGACCTGTAATAAATGGCAGTTACATTAGCTACCTAATCAAAACTCTCACAGAACAGCACAGCACATTTTGACATGAAAAACCTTTCAGGGGGAAGGGATCAGTATTAGGCAATGCTGTAAAATCTGTTACTGAACATGAAGAATAATGCAGCTTGACAGCCATAAAAAGTGGAATGAAAATGTTCATTTAATAAGAAGAATGGATTTGCATTGTTGGAGCTTTCTAATTACATTTTTTTTGTTTCTTTTTTGAGCTTTTATCTCCCATTTGGTTAGTTGAGTCTGTTCTTTTCTGTCAGCCGTGCTCCCCTTTGGCATATATACTGCTGAAACAACATGATTAGCAAGGTTTGCAACATGGCAGATATATGACAGTTATACAACCATTCCCTCTAGCCCGTACTTTAAGGTTAATTTAAAGCCAAGTTCACATCATTCTAGACTAAGCTATCCAAGCAGGAGGCTATTCCATGCCTAGTCATCATGATCCTTGCAGGTGTTTCTTGCCTTCTGAACAGCGTGCTATAAAGAGAAGGCAAGAGGAGAGAGGCATTGAGATTTTAGTGGGAACTGACTGTGTCCTACCCTTTATTTCATGAGTTTAAGAGGTAAAGAAAGGAAATAATCAATCACTCTTTGAAGATCTATCCTAGGACAGCACAGAGAGAAGAGCAGGGGCAGACTTTCTGTAGAAGCTCTTTGATATACACAGTTGAGATAACTTAATTTGAGCACAGCCAACTTTAAAAGACCTTAACCTGCTTGTTGCACATAAAAGCTATGGACCTCACAAGGTTTCTACCTGGTTTACTTTATCAGAGACATAGTGGGGGAGAGGAAAGGACACAAAATTTTATCTTTCCATGTCAACATAAAAATAGAGTCCTGACAATTGTACTCTCTGGAAGGCTTTCAGGGTTTGGTACACAAGCTGACAAGGAACCGTCTTAGAACACAGTTACAGAAGTAATGTGAAGAAGTGAGGAGATGATTCTCAGAAACCATTGAAATATATCATTCCTATAAATCAATGATAATTTCTGTCTAGGCCACTATGGAACACACACTGAAGTTATAAAAGTGTTAAAGTTGTTTGGTTTGGTTTTGGTTTTGTTTTAATAAAGATTAAGGGAGAATCTAACAAGGGAATAAGAGAAAACATTCTGAGATGATTTATCTTCTAAGAGTAAAATCTTCGTCCTCGAAAAAAGATAGAATTCAATAAACCTCAGAAAGGAAACTTCAAAGAATAATCTCATCACATAAATATGGACCTAAAAATAGACAACAAGATGAAAGGAAAACATGTGTTTCTATCATACTAGAAGTCTAGAAATACTAAAAATCTATAAAGTAAGACGAATGAACTAAAGGGACTCATTTGAAGTGAGGATATGGATATAATAAGCATGGAAAAACTTGGACCGAGAAATGGATCACCTGAGTACATTGAAAAACAAATAGATAATGAATAAGAATGAAATATCAGGCTAATAGTGAAAAGTTTCATAAGCTGAAGAAAGCTTCAAGTTAAATGTAGTAAATACATTAACCACAATAATTACCACAATATATGAGAACCAAAATGTTATGATTAAATTAAAGGAATATATTATTTGGGTTATCATATATCATCATGTGTCCATGATAGTGTCTCAGAAATGCTGACATTAAGGTGACTAATTCATTAATAATTGGGTAGTTTAATTAACCCTCAGATTATCCAGGAAAATGCTGTCTTGCACTCACTCCCCTCTCATCCAGTGAGATGGAAAGAGAAACACAACAAAGGGGTCATGGATTGAATTGAGGACAAGGAGGGCTCACTCACCAGTTATGGTCACGGGCAAAACAAACACAACTTGGGGAAGAAAAATCAATTTAATTAATTACCAATCAAATCAGAGTAGGATAGTAAGAAATAACAACCACATCTTAAAACACCTTCTCCCACTCCTCCCTTCTTCCAGGACTCAAATCACTTTGCTCACCATTTCTCTACCACCTCCCCAGCAGCGGCACAGAGGACAGGGAATAGGAGTTGCAGTCAGTTCATCTACACTGGTCTTTCTGGCATAAGTTCCTTCCCACAGGCTGAAAGAGTCCAGGAAGAAAGTGTTCCAATGTGGGCTTCCCACTGAGCCATGAATCTCTTCCGGCACAGCTCCTGGCTCTGGCATGGATGGGGACATCCACAGGCTGCAGATGGGTCTTCTATCCAGCGCACTTCTTCCCTCCGCTCTGGCATTGAGTATCTCTGGGGTCTCAAATTCAGTTGCATTCAGGTCAATGGCCTGGCCTCTTCTCAAGGTTTTCCTCCTCCTCCTTCTTCTCAAAACCAGCTCTTCCCTCATAAATATTGATTCAAAGAGGTGTTTCTCTATGGCTAATTGGCTCAGCCTGGGCTGGAGGCAGGTCCACTTTGGAGCCAGAGGAGCTTCACAAAGCTTTTTACAGGGGCCATCAATGTAGCTCTCTTAGCCCACCACCAAAACCAGCCCTCCACCCACAGAAACCAAATACATTGCTTTATGAAATAAACAAGAGGAGAATATGTATCGTTCAAAATGCAGCAGCTGAAGGTGCAGTAGCACACTCTTTAAACAGTGTGCTCTCACAGACTTCTTTTATTCAAAATATCAGTATTATTGAAAAGTTCTTCCTCCTTCCCAAACCACACCAGCTTAATATAAAAGAAAAAAACACTAAGAAATTATGGTGAAAGCAAATTAGAAGGAGTCATTAAAATGAAAAAAAAAATCTGAAAATACATGGACAACACTGTTTAAAAGCATCATGCCAGAATAAATGCACAACCTCTGTAAAAAGGTGTTTAAAAAAATCAAAGAACTAAAAACAGACCGTAAGGTTATGTGACAGAGTGGAGAAGGCTTTTAGAGCATGAGAGCAGCTATGCTGATCCAGACCAAAGGTCAGCCAAGCACCCTGCCCCACTTCCATCAATTACAACAGGCAGAGTTTGAAGGAAGATCAAAATGATGAGGCACGCAGTGAATACTCTCTGAAGTCCCCACTGATTTACTGCTCAGGAGGTTCTTGAAACAGGAATGGCCTTTTAGTAGAATCAGGTCTCTGGTATTTCTATCTAACATCTCAAAGGGTTATTTTTGTCCATTAACTTGTCCAGTTGCTTTTTCATTGCATGCAAACTTTTAACATCCACAACCAAAACTCTTCCAAAGTATAACCCATATTGATGCAACTGCCTCCAAATTAACACCAAGGTTTGGCTCAGTTTTACTGAGTAAACTTTTTTTTTATCTGTAAGGTGATATGTAAGTTAATGCCTTACAAGACAATGAAAGTAAAATACACAAACTGAAGTGAGGTGACAATTAGCAACTCTGGGATTCAAGATAAAAATAGTGACCTGAAACTATTAAGACTTATAGAAAAAGCATAGAATCTGCTTTTTGGTCGTGAGAAACAACTCATGCCAGAGCACAACAAGGCTGTCACTTCTCTGCCACCATCTGACTGCTGATCCAGAGACTCCTCACACTTCTCACAGGCTCAAAGGTATAGGAATGGCAATCATTGCTCCCTGTTGGGTGCACTAGCCGTTAAATAATTGCAGTGTGCTTGTAAGTTGTTCATATACCGCTTGCAGTGTCTTTTTGTGTACCGTATAGAATGCTGGAAGAAAAGTGACCTGGTGAGGGAGGGTTATCTACACAGTATGTAGAGAAATAACTCCTTTTTTTTTTTTTTTTTTTTTTTTCCTTTGAACCTACCACCTGCTAACAGCATGTGATACTCTCAATTCTTGCTTTGGAAGAGAAAATGAACCATCTGTCTCTTTTTATCTTTTCCTTTTCCTTTATGACTGTACAGATTTCTGTCAAAGCCTTCCTTCAATTGTCACTTTTAAGACTGAATAGTCCCAGTCTATTTATTAAGCTCTTTGACTGCCATTCTTTATTTTTGATTATTCCTAGTGTCTTTCTGTGAACTTCTTCCAGTTATGTTACATGCTTTTTTAGATTTTGGGATAACAGGTTTTTACAGTGATATGATTATGTTTTCTGTTTTCTTTTCTACTCTAAGATACAATTTACTTTTTTGACCACTGCTGAGCACTGAGCTGAAATTTTCATGAAACTATTCATCATAACTTTAAGATTCAACTCCTGAATGGTAACTGCCAATACAGAGCACCTCACTAAAGAAGAAAGTATCCTTTAAAAGTAAAATTTATGTCCAGATAAGGAAAATAAAAAACAATATAAGCTCTGTCTTTTTAAATATAAAAACAATAAAGGATGCTGAAAAAGGAAGGGTTTTTTTAATGAGTTAAACTAAAATTAAAATATATACACTATGTTTGTTTTATGTGTCAAGTTTTGGTAGTGGAAGGGCTATAAGGCCGGCCTCTGTGAGAAGAGACTAGGGGCTGTCCCCATATTAGACACAGCTGGTTGCAACCACCTCCAAAAGGACCCACTGCTGGCCAAAGCTGAGCTTATCAGTGACACTGGTAGCACCTCTATGATAATGTATTTAAGAAGGGATAAAAAACACTGTACTGCAAGTGTAAGAGAAGGGTGAGAAAATTTGAAAGAAACAGCCCTGCAGATACCAAGGTCAGTGAAGAAGGAGGGGGAGGAGGTGCTCCAGGTGCCGGAGCAGAGATTCCCCTGCAACCTGTGTTGAAGACCATGGTGAGGCAGGCTGTCCCCTGCAGCCCATGGAGGTCCGTGGTGGAGCAAATATCCAACTACAGCCTGTGGAGGACTCCATGCTGGAGCAGGTGGGATGTGCCCTGAAAGAAGCAGCAGTTTGTGGAGAATGTGCTCTGGAGCAGACTCCTGGCAGGAGCTGCAGGCCTTGGGGAGGAGCCCAAGCAGGAGCAGATTTTCTGGCAGAAGCAGTGGCCCAGTGGGGGACCCATGCTGGAGCAGCTCACTCCTAAAGGATTGCACACTGTGGAAAGAACCCATGCTGGAGTGAAGAACTGCAATCTGTGGAAATGACCCATGTTCAAGCAGGGGAAGACAATGAGGAGGAAGGAGAGGCAGAAATGACATGTTATAACTGACCACAAACCCCATTCTGTGCTGCTCAGGGAGAGGAGGTAGAAGACTCAGCAGTGAAACTGAGCCTTGGAAGAAAGGGGATGTGTGAGTGGAAGATGTTTTCAAATTTGTTCTTATTTCTCATTATCTTACTCTATGGGAAAAATAAATTAAATATAGTTTGCCAAAGTCAAGTGTGTTCTGTGTGAGATGATAATCAGTGGATGATCTACCTGTTCTTATCTTGACCCATGAGCTTTTCAAACATATTTTCTCCCCCTGTCTTGTGGAGGAAAAGCTGATCGAGATGTAAAAAGAACAGAAAAGATGAAGCCTTTGTAGAAAAGCTGACTGAATATTTTGCATCAGTGTTCATTGTGGAAGTCAGAGGGAGCTTTTCCTATGATAAATGAGTCATTGAAACAGTCTTAGACTGAAGTGTCAGTGGAAGAGGTTTTAGAATAAATTAATAAAATTAAGAGTAAAATATCTCCAGTACCATATGTTATTCATTCAAGAGCTCTGGAGGAATTCAAGTAGTAAATTATGTAATTGTTAACTATGTTATATAATTTATTATTAAAATTACCATTAGTAAAGGAATAGAACTTGACAAAGGTTACAAATTTAAAAATTTATCATTCAGGAAGACATGAAAAATTATAGGTCTGTACATTTGATTCTGTAATCTCCAAATTGCTAGAAACTGTTTTTTGATTTAGCAGAAACATAGATATATGTGAAGCAAGAATACACAGAAAACACAGCTGTTGCAGATGAAAGTTGTACTTTACAAAACTTTTAGTGTTCTCTAAAGAATTAATAAGCATGTAGATAACCATGGTCTAATTGGCACAGTGGTTTCAGATTTGAAAAAGCTGTTGGAAAATTCCTGGATAAGGATGACAAGATGGCAAGAAATACTGTTTTCAGAGAGGAAGGATATTGCCATTGATGTGGCTGAATGATTTGAGCTAGGACTTGTGATGTTCATTAAAATGTTCTCTGGAAAGGTGATGTGGAAAAGTTTGCTGATGATGAAAGTATTACTCATGGTAGTTGAAACTGAAAATAATTGCAAAGTTTTGTAGAAAGAACTCACAAAACTGAGTAAATGGAGGAAGTTCAATGTCACTAAGTGCAAAGAAGTGCAAATGCAGAAAATAGATAACACACACACAAATTGGGCCTTTAAATTACCTGTTATCTCAAGGTAAAAGCCCATGGATGACCCAGTGAAAAGACCCATCACAGTAAAAAAGACTTTATTATGATATTATTAGGAATTATAAAAGAAAAATAGAGAACAAAACTGTCACTGTGCTGCTGCATAAACCTATGTTGCACTAAAAAATTTGAATACTCTCTGCAATTTTGGTCACTCAGTTAAAAACTACATAGCAGAGTATTCTTGAAAAGTTACTCTTCCTACTTTCAGGGGATATGTTCAGATAAAATTAGAGAGGTACTTCTCTTCACGTCCTCCTTAAATAAAAGGTCATTTCTGTGATAACAAAGTGAGCTGGACTTGATCTGAGGGTGCCTGACACTATTTGATTTTACAATTATATCCATTGATCTAATAAAAGATACTTCATGTCCCTGCAAATCTTGTCTCCCTAACTCTCCAAAGGTCTTTGGAAAAGTAACATAAAGAGCTTCCTAGCAGCCTCTACTTCTTTTTGGTTAGCTGAGGAGAGAACCTGGGCTTTTTTTCTGAGTGACTTGTGTCTCCCTTGCCCTGACTTCGGCCCTGAAAGGCATATTTCTATGTCTTCCAGAATGTGTTCCAAACTGCACCCATTTTAGGAGGTCTTTTCTACATTAAATCAAATCTGAAACTTGTTTTTTCCTACTTCAAAATAAGTGAGATACACATATTGCTTTTCACCATCTATTATTAGCAGAGACCTCTTCCCTCAACAGCTTTTCAGGAATATCTAGCTATAAATGTTAATATGCTACAAATGCCCATCTGATCCAGTACTGCAGGAAACATGCACTGCTTTTTCATATCTTTCATAGTGAGTAATCTACAAGCAGGCTCTATATACAGCTGAAATCTATGCCCTTATATCTTTCCTATTTAGACTAAAGAGCAGTAAAAAGGTTTCATTCATCATAATCTTCATGCCACTAGGAACAGAAGAACAAGAATTTTCTCTGGACTCTTTTGGAAGTATAGAGGGAAGAAAAATCTTTGTCCTAAAGCATGTTGAAGTACCAACACATTGTAAATTCAGATACAGATCAGGTGAATTATGGGACTCTAGGTACAAAATGAATGCACCGACGTTCATTTGTAATTCGTGTCTTTACAGATAGAAGTGAATGAATAATCCCTTAACAGAGAAAAAAAGAAAGGCTAAAGCAGGGGTCTCATGTATTTCCTCACTTTAATGACAAAACCAGAAAAAGGGTAGAAATGTCACTGACGGTTCCATGTGATGGATTGGTCTATACACCTGAACATTAGGAACAAGACACCCTCAATATCTGAAAGAAGACTGCCTAGAAAGTGAACATTAGATAGAATTGAAAGCTGCAGTTTCTATGGGCTCCCGACCAAGAGAATGCACAGGGGGTGTACGTGCTTTATTGCTTGACACTCATGCATAAAGACAGCACAGCTTCTGCAATCTGAGTGAATCTCCTTAGGTTTAATGTTCCATTGAAATTTTGCTGAAATGCAAAACATATTTCAAAGGAACAAAACATTTTCTCAAGCAGAGACCATTTGACTGTCATAGTAGATTTTTCTCTTTTATGGAAGCTAATTCCTGAATAGGCATACATTGGAAAAACCAAACTGCCAGGGTCACTGCTGGTACCACAAAAATCTTCAAAGTAGCATTCTAGCATCGAGGTGCATATGTAATTGAACTGATCATTCAAAGTATGGCAGCAGTGCTGCAACAGCTGCACCCGTGCAACACCCTGAACACCTCACAGACAGTGATGGAATCAGATTTCACCAATCCTTGTTTCGATTTTTATTTCTGACTTGGACCATTTCATTTACAATATACATCTTGAAGCAATTGTATTGGCACAACTAAGCAGTGTCAAAGGGCTGCACAGGGGCAAGAATAATTGGCTGAAAGTGGTGGCAATCTGAGCTTCTTAAATCAGCTTTCCTGACAAAGGCAATTCTTCATGAAACTACACGAGGTATATAAGAATGGAATACCAGGCTCATATTTGTTTGAAGAATTATAGGAAGGTTCTTTCCCTCGGTTCTATTTTTTTTTTTTAAGAAAGAATATTGACTAAAATTTCTTTTTTCATTTTTTATTTTTTTTTTGTCCATGCAGTAGTTAGCTTTAGTGCATGATTAGTATCAGAAAAAGCAGTGCAGTTCTGAACAGTTTCTTTCAAAAACAGAAGGTATTTGCAGTTTGACAAGACTCTCACAGCATCCACCTTACACAGGGAAATAGATACATTTAAAAAACAATTTTGTTTAAAAATTGAAATGAGAAGCTTCAGACAATTTTTCTGAAGAAACAGCAAGAGATAAAATACAGGTCTGTAGGAGGATAATGTTGGGAAAAATAGAGGGAAACACATAAAAGTGAATCCCCATTAGCAACTATCTATGAGACACCTCTAGTTATGTCTCATGTTTTTATAGAATAGAGTAACTATTTCAGTATCAAGCTTAAATCATCATCTAAACAACTGTGCTATGATAATACTTTCAGTGCTTCTCACTCAGCATGTAAGACAAGGGTTTCATAAGAGGTTCATAAAAAGAGGACAAATGTGAATTTTCTAAGCATTTTGTTTTTCAAAGTCTTTCAGCTATATAGCTAAGTATTTTGTTCATATTTCATGCTAACTGCAGAGAGTGTTTGTTGTTTTGAAGGGGTTTTTTTCCCCCCTTTTCAGTTCTTTTTAAATCTTCCTTCATGGTTCTTTAATGCCACTCAAACTGGATCCCAGACAAAACATTTTTATTTTCTTTTGAAAAGAGAGAGAAATCTTCTTTTAAAACAAAAATTCTCCATGGAAACTAACTGAGAAGCTTTGCATATCTTTCTGTTTAGGATTTGGTTGGGTTTTTTTAATTATTTAATTTCATCCAAATTTACACTGCAGATAATATAAAATATATTGCATATCAATCTAGGTTTTCAGGACTAAGCAATACTTTAGTCTACTCTGTTAAACATTTTGGAAGCAACTGTTTTAAATAATTTTAACTCCTTATCTGTACATTTGCTCTTGTATTTATTTGTTTACAGGTTTATGTGAATTTTTGCAAATCATTTTAAAATAAATTAATATTTTAAATTAAGAACATAAATCCTCCTTTGAGTGTCATTACAATCGGGGTACAGGTAGACAGTAACTTTTGAGTTATGTGAAACAATCCATTTTTAGACAAACTTTCTGCAGATGCAAAAATGAAGTGGCTAGAATAGCAACCCTGATAGAAATTAAGGCCTCTTTCTAGATGTCCTATAAACAATTCTGTGACCAGCCAACTCTTAGGAAGACCCTTGAGAGTGTTAACAAATAACACATAACCCTGTTTTTCAGACAGTTTTGCTCAATATCGTAGTAGTATAGATACTGATTAGGAGATTAGTTCTTTTACTGACACATAGGAAAGTTGGGCTGCTGAAGCAGATTCTGGCTGCAGGCCTCCATTCCTTCAGTGATATGTGAATATTATGAGAATTCGAGATCGTTTTCCTGCTATGTTTGGAACTGACTGTGCTACTGCAAGGAACATTGTCAGAGTAATACAAATAAGTCTACCCACTGCTGGGATTAGTTTCAGTAAACCATTTCACTTGTGCATCCAGCTACAAATCGGTTAAGATATGCAAGTGTAAAGGAACAGTCAAACTGCTCTAGGTAAAATGGGGCAGTGAAGACATTTGTTAAGGACATTGTTCTTGTCATTGTGTGTACCTTACTGCAAAAGTGAGGCTATTATGGTTTTTACTTGATCCTTAAAATTCATTTCTAATGCTTTGACAAAGGAGACTGTAAAAAACAAGAAGCAGCTAAAGAAATGTGTTTAAAAGGGAACATACCAAAGATTACTCTACGTGAATTGCATGTGAAAAAATGTAAGAGGGAGGGGGTAACAGAACTATATTAAAAGTCTGCTATTAAAAGACTACCACAAAAAGAAACAAGGTCTGATATTCATGTCCCTATTAATTAATACCTTAGTCCTTGAATATTCCTATTGTTCTTAATCACATTACTTATAAAATATGTTGTTCCCAGTATGGTACAAGTCAGGGTGTCAGAGTCTGTCTTAAAATGAATATGGCCTTATAATAAATAAGTAATAATAAATAAGGTATAAATTAGTTTTACAGACATTTCAAAAATTATTAGGGAAGGCAGAACTCTACTAAATTATCCATGTTTTTTGTTTTGGTTTTTCCCCCATAGTGTTTTTTTGTCTAGTTTGATGTGTTCAGCCTACAGCTGTAACATTACAGTGGCATGAAACACAGACTTAATTCTTACTGATGTGGCGATGTGCCCAGGGAACAGGAAAATGCTTGTTGCAGATTTGTTTGTTGTTATTATTATCCATGTCAACTAATAAAAAACTGACCACCAATATGTTTTCTCTAATGCTCTAAAAAGTCTCTGAATTGGGTTAATTTTATTACAAATACTCAGTATCCACAGTAAAGATAGCCTTGTTCAAAAACTTGCCTAAACTATTTGAGTTCACAGAGGGAGTAGGACTCAGGAGCTGAAATCCCTAATGCCAAAGCCTGGATGGACCATTCAACCATAATTTCCAAGAACAGACATAGCACACTTTCAGCACTTCAGGTGTTTTATTTCTGAATTCCCATAGGTTCTTTCCCTCTTTCTCTTTGAGATGAGGTTGGCATGACCTGGTCCTCACTGTCACAGCTGCCCGAGCTCTGCCAGTAAGTGACAGACTGCTCACATACTCAGTAAAATGAGCTTCGCTTCTAAATGGCACTGTTTTCCTTTCTGAAAGGATATTTGATACAAGGTCAGTAGAAACACTTTGGAGGTTCACAGTTCATTAGGGAAATCAGCAGAAGGGATTGCTGCAGCTGGAGTTTATTTTAAATCATACTGTCATCTGTGAAGCAATGGCTTCAAAAAATTATTGTTGTCAACAATGCTCTATTTTTGTTGTCGTCACCTTCCAGGGAATTGAGCCAAATGAGCAGGCCAGCAACTCAAGAGTTTGATTTTAAAGCTATGCTCCCAGGGAAATGGTATGTGGTGACAGAAAATGTTGGACCAGATTTTCAGCTTGTGTAAATCGGTACAACATGTGGACTTTAAAACCTCAAGCTAGTTTGACACCAGTGGAAATAAGCCAATTTACAGCAGCTGAGACCCTGACCTACAGTCTGTCTCTGTGCAGTGCAATACCATATATTTTAGTTTAGTTTCATTTTGTTTATGTTTATGTGAACAATATCTCAATGCCTTCTATTCATTTTTGTTCTCTGCCCACACTATCATCTGCAAGTTTTACTTTTTATCCTGCTACCATAGAAATCCACCATCTGTCATAAAGAACATTTACGATTCAACTTTTATCTGTCTCAATGGCCATTTTGAGGTCAGTGTACGGTTTCTAGGTCAAAGTCCTTTGGTGAAAGAACTATGTGGGATAAATATGAATATAAGAAAATCCCATATTCTCTTCTAAACTTCTACAGCACTGAAGGAGGGAATCCTTTTCATTTACTACCCTACAGACCTGCTCATTCTGCTTTGCACAACTGAAAAGCCCTTTTCCCAGATCTGTGTTTGTGCTCTCAAATTCCTCTTTTTTTTTCTTTTTTTTTTCTTTTTTTTTTTTTTTTAAGGCAGCTGCCTCTCATTTTTTCTCACATTTTTTGGCATCTGGATTTATTTGTTTGTTGTGGCACCCGATTCCCTCACTCAGAACAACGGCTCTCTGTGAAGAGATTAATTAATAAAAATGCATAATTCAACCACAACCCAACTGCCAGGCTCTCGCAGGTTCCTATTGCCTTACCTGGCTCTCTTTTGCCATGTTAAGCTGAGACCGTACGTCATGGCAAGAAACAGAGCAGCACTGCAGCATTGCTGCAGAGAGGAAAAGGCACTTTATTTGACCTTCACCACATGTCATTCAGGACATATTCCTGGTTTCCTTGTGGGTCTTTGCTTCCTATTGATAGTCATTGCTAGGTAGGATTTCTCAGAGTCACCTCACTCAGGAACATTTTCCAGGTTGCTGGGTGTGTGCCCAGCTCCATGCCAGAATAAAACATGCAGGTGCACCCAAACCTCTCCTCTACAGCTGCAAACCCCAATCTCCAATGAGAGAGCTTGGACATGACAGAAACCACGCCATGCTCCAAACAGGTGCCAGTCTGGATATTTAAGGAGAATCTCAGCATGCACTAGGGTGCTCATCAAAGCAGACATCTCTGTAGTTTCAGTACCTTCCAGCAAGCTGATTGTTGCTGTGTGACAGCGCTAAAACCATGAAGCCAGAGTCACAGTGGTATGAGGTTTCTATGGAAGAAGCAGCACAGTCCCCACAGAGGTTTTACTCCTCCTGGCTAAACTCACCCCTTTCTCTTCTACCTGGATATGTTGAAATGTGCACTGAGTGAATTGGCCAACGTCCAGGAGACAGGCTGTTGGTACTCTTTCAGGTTTTGTCATACAGAACTGCACTGCAACATGGGAAAAGATACAGAACAGTCATATCTTATGAAGCAGAACTCCCTCGTCTGCCAAAACTCACAGTCTTCTTGAATGGGTCAAGGATGGATGGTAGCCCTAATTAACTTCATGACACAGTGATTGGAACATTATGCTTAGCTGGGGACACCACATGTTCACTAATATTAGTAGAGTAACTCTAGCAGAAAAGATATATCTCTATAATATCTTAGTCTCTGGGATAAGCACATAGGTCTTTGCCCTGAAATAAGCAAAAACCAGTTTTGTTCCTACATCACAAGTAAGTAGATACCACCACTGACTTCTCAGCATCCACTGAAGCCAATCATCCCCGATGAAGTTCTGACCAGTTGTTCTCCAGGAAAAATGTGTCTAGCATATATGTGATCTGAACTAGAGATACTCTATGGGTCTAGACCTTACTACACAGATCCAAGCCATCTCTCCTATTTAAATGCATGATATTTTAGTATGGTCTCTGGCTGTTGGTAGACACAATAAAGCAATGCTATGGGTGTAGGTCACATCATACATGGTTAGTGCATTTTTCTGATTTCTTTCCTTTAAATTCCTTTGCATTTTCTTTACCATATTTGATCTCATAGGCATTCTTCTTCTTCTCTTTTCTTCAAGCTCTTTGTGGGTGTCTGTATGCAGGCCTTTCAAAGTTGGTGCTCTGGAAAAGACAAGCCTAGTAATCCAAACTGACTCGACAAAGAAAAATATCTCTGTTCATTTTCCATATACTCCATGCTGTTTCTTGATTAAAACTAAAATTTAACCTGTCAAGCTTGTTTTAATCCTTAAAAAATACAACTGCAGCAATGGTCTTTGTAGAAGTAAACAAAGTTAAGCCTACTCTGAGGAAGTGAGGGGATTAGTTGAATATCTCTGAATGGCTAAACCACTTATAATCATTATTTGTAGCTGTACCCATCATGTGCTCATTATCCTACTATGTGCCAAGGAAGACAGAGTCAAAATAAATATGGGCAAATCTTTATTCTCTAATCAGCCTCTCTTTTTCACTGCATACATATGATTTGTTGTATGGCAACATTGTAGGAGACCAGCTGGAAGAACAAACTATCTGAACAAACAGTTCTAGCACCATGGATAACTTGTAATCCCCTGGAACAGAGAACTGTTTGCTCAAGAGGGTGCAGGTAGTGACAAGAGGGAAAACTCAATAAAGCAACAGAGAGTGGAGGTCACTTGGACCATTCTGAGGCATGTCTCAAACACTTGCAAAGTGCAAAACCCTGAAATAAAACTGGCACTGTGGCAGTGGGGTGGTTGATAGTGAACAGCAGGTATGAAAGGGGAAGGCAAGCACCATTTTAAAAAGAATTTCTGGGCACCATCCTAGAGATAACTTTTGGTTGAGCACTCCTACAGACCAGAAAACTCCCCCATTGACTGGACCAGTGCTGGAACCTGGCCTGGTGATCTCTATCTTATTCTCTCTCATTCTCTATTTCCATCTCCCTCTTTCTCTCTCTTACTTTTCTACTTTCTTTCAGCAAGTAACACAGGGCCTACATCTCATACATGTGGCAAGTATTAAGCATTTCTGCTACCCATTTACTCATTGATGAGTCTAGTTATGGAATAAAAGTCTCTGTTCACTCATGGGATTCCAACCAAGAAAATCAGTGAATCTGAGTCACTTCTCCCTCCTCCTTGGCAGGGTGTGACAAGAGTTTCTACAGAACTGCATGGTAACCAGGTCATTTGCTTACCCAGAGTGGAAGCATTTCGCATAGCTGCCTCAGATATGAGGCTCAGATACAACTTGTTCTAGTTTGCCCTGCTTCACAAGAATAACCTCCATGAATTATTTTGACCAACATCATTTTAAGCCATTACAGCTAAATCATTTCTGCTTTGAAAGTCTAGCAAACAAATCATTCTTCTCTCAGCAGGTATTCAGAAAAGAGATTTTCTTGACATGCTCAGCAGTATATTATCATCCATACTATCACTGTCTTCTCACTGAAAAGGAGAAATGAGTAGATTTTGGTGCCTGGTCTAGGAAACCTTGCTTTCAAGTTTGGTAAAGCTCATGTTAATATAAAAATAAACAACCAGATGGTAAATTGCTCTCAGAGAACTATGTTATTTTTCAGATTATGTGTTTTCAATACACTTTCTTGAGTCAATTAACATTGACAGTCTTCTTGAAAGTTGTGTTTGAAATGAAGATTAGGTTAGGAATGCTAGTAACATGATTTTTCTTTTCAGACACGTTGATATTCTGGCATTAAAGTACATCAAGAGAGAATGTAGACAGGCATAGATGTGGCAGTAAGTAAAATTCTTTTTAAAGAGAAATACATCAGAGTAAAACTGCTTGTTAAACTTCCTCAGTTTTAAACAAATCAGACAGAATTTTTGGAGAAGTCATGGGTCCAAAATACATGTCTGTCTCTTAGTGGGCCCAGTGCAAATCTGTTTTGGAAACAGCTTTTGGCAGTTGGTAAAATAAGATTCTGGGTATCCTTATTGTGGATGTTGTGGAGAAAAGCAGACAACTCAAACTGAGTTTAATGATTTCACACATGAGATTATATGACTTGGATGACTGCAATATCAACAACTAAAATTTTGCATCCAGAAGGTCCATCTCAGTCTTATGTTCCTTTTAAATCACTAGGAATAGTATTTTACTCTTCTCCAAACCAGCAGAAATTAGGTTTTGTTTTGTTTTGTTTTTTCTCTGAATAAAGTGGAATTATTTTCAGTCTACATGTCGGGGGTCAAATATGCAGATTTTTACCAATGAAAAAAACATTTGTAAAAACTGTGTTGACCTTTGAAAAAAAAGTTGGTGTGTTTAAGTTAGTCTCCTGGAGACTTTTAGAACTGAAAAACAAATATGTACTTAGAAATTTAATGTGTAAGAAACATGAGTAATCAATATAACAAGAAAAGGTACTCAGCTTATGTGGTGGCTTGACCCTAGCTGAATGCCAGATGCCACCAAAGCTGTTCTATCACACCCCCTCCCTCCACCCTCAGCTGAACAGGGGAGAGAAAATATAATTACAAGCTCGTCTGTCAAGATAAGGACAGGAAGAGATCATTCACCAATTGCCGTAATGTGCAAAGCAGACTCGACTTGGGGAAAATTATTTTAATTTACTACCAATCAAATCAGAGGAGGATGATGAAAAATAAAACCAAATCTTAAAAGACCTTCCCCCCACCCCTCCTTTCTTCTGAGCTCAAATTTTCCCCCAGTTTTCTTCCTTCTCCTTTCCAGCAGAAGAGGGGGATGGGGAATGGGAATTGTGGTCAGTTCATCATATGTTATTTCTGCTGCTTCTTCCTCCTCAGGGGGAGGACTCCTCACACTTTTTCCTGGCTCCAGCATGGCGTCTGTCTAATGAAAGACAGTCCTACATGAACTCCAGCATGAGTCCTTCCCATGAACGAGAGTTCTTCACAAACTGCTTCAGCATGCATCCTTTGCATGATGTGCAGTCCTTCAGGAAGGGACTGCTCCAGCGCAGGTCTCCCATGGGGTCACAAGTCCTGCCAGCAAACCTGCTCCAGCGTGGGCTTCCTACTGCATCACAGCCTCCTTCAGGCGTCTGCCTGCTCCAGTGTGGGGTCCTCCACAGGCTACAGGTGGACATCTGCTTCACCATGGTCCTTCATGGGCTGCAGCAGGACAGCCTGTCTCGCCATGGTCTTCACCATAGGCTGCAGGGGAATCTCTGCTCTGGAACCTGGAGCACCTCCTCCCTCTCCTTCTTCACTGACCTTGGTGTCTGCAGAGTTGTTTCTCTCACATGTTCTCACTCCTCTCTCCAGCTGCAAAATATGAAGATTTTTTTTATTTTTTTTATTTTTTTCCTGTTCTGTTGTGTTATGCCAGAGGCATTACCATCGTTACTGATGGGCTCAGCCTTGGCCAGCAGCGGGTCCATCTTGTAGCCAGTTGGCATTGGCTGTGTCGGACATGGGGGAAGCTTCTGGTAGTTTCTCACAGAAACCAGCCTTATGACCCCCCGTTACCATAACCTGACCATGCAAACCCAATAGAGCTTACCAGTACTGAAGAGTAGGGTGAAGTTTCCTTAGGTTTCAGGACTTGCAGAGCTGGTCTAAGCTGTGTTTTCAGACAAATATGCCTTATATTTCCCTGGGGAAATTGTGCCGTATGGCTGAATACATTGAGAAAGCAAGGAACTATTCTGCTGAGCAGACACAGCACTTGCAGCAGTCAGGGAGGGAAATAAACCTGGGGTACTATGAATTTTCATAACCAGTATATAAGCATGGTCATTGAGCAGAAGTTTGGGAACATGATGTTTTCATTCTACTATCAAGTAGTGGAGATTAGATAGATAGTGAAGATTAAGTGGGATCTAAATACTTAGATCATCTTGTGAGTTTTAGTCAGTAGCATATGGACTTATATATAGCATAGTCATAAGGTTATACATAGTCATACACTTGTATGAAGTTTCTTATAAGGCAGTTTACACTGTAACAGTTTAAAAACTTTTGTATGAGAAGCTGTCATAAAATCTTGACATAATTATTATAACCAACCTATAAGTAGTTGATTTATCTGCTCATCCCTTTTTCTTTGTGACACATCATTTACCCATGTATTGAACAGATACCATATATTAGCCTGCTACACTATGAAGAATATTCAAAGCTGTAATAAGATATAGGTGCACACACAGAGAGAAAGAAAGAAAGAAAGAAAATATCATCTCAAAGTGAAATGTGTTTGAAAACAGGTAATGAGAATATTCACAGAACCTGCAGCATTTGAAGTGCTAGTGACAGCTTTACTTTTAATCACAAGGACATTCTGGTGTTGTTTCTACAAAGCTCTGCTTTGATATTTTACTACCTCTATTCTTTACATTCTTGTTTACTCTACCACCATTTGTCGTTCTCTAGGCGGTGAGCTTTGCAGAGCACAGCACCTCACTGTGTGTTTGTTTAATAATGAGGATCCCAATCTCAGATGAAGCCTCTAGTCACTGCTGGAAGACAACAATAATGATTTTACATTCACTTCAGAAACACATGTAGTAACAACAGTTCAACATTTTTGCTTCTCTGCAGAAGGCACAATACCACTGTATGACAATTTCCTTTCTTTTCATATCCTATTCCCATACTTCCCCACTACAATGTAACACTTCTCCCTTGTTGTCTCAGTAAGAGGCTGTTTACTGGGACTAACTTAATCTAGCTGAATCATTCCCCTCAACACCAACTGAAATTCATAGCCGTGTCTGAGAACAAAATTTTAGTACAGGAAATAAGTGGCTGGTTGATTACTTCTGCATGACATATCTTTAAAGCAATGCAGGACTAGAAAGACTACCCTTCCTAGGCACACTAACCACATTTTTAATGGGCTTTTGATCCTTATAATAATATGTAAGCTTTAGCATGACAGAAAACAACACTGCTCTCCTGAAATAGTAGTATTTGTTTCTTCCTGCTCTTCAGCCCCTAGCTATTCTATTCAAAGGGATCCGAAATCACAGCTGATCATTTGAGATGCAGAGGGCCATGACAAATGGTGATTTTTATGTCTTTTAAACCATAAACAAGAGGGTTGGGATATGGTTTCCATTGTCAAAAATATTTTCTCTAATAGTATAATTTGGATTTAAAGGGATCCAGTTTATCCTTTTACATTATATCAGGTATTAACTTGATAGTTAAATTATCAGAGCAGGAGTCAGAAGATTCTGGTCTGCCTCAGACTTTCATTATGACACTGAGCATCACTCCAACGCGGTGTGTGTCAAGTTCCATAATTCTGGAACAGGGACAACAAGACTGTACTTTTCCTTTGTACTTAGAAGATAAAGAGTATATATATTGGGGGTATAGGAACAAAATAATTCTTGTTGTAATACCTGTCTGAACTAATTTGAGTACTATTGCAATACCAAATGTAATAAAACAGTCTGATTAAAACCAAAAAAACTTTTGAGATCATTCAACATAATGGTTAAAATAAGTTGTAAGGCTCAAAAGTCAGGATGATTTATGTAACTATTTATTATAATTGACAAAACTGTTAATGGACCCTGAAAATTTTTAATATTAGGTTGTGACCGATGTTTTGGTTATCTCAAGACTAGTCTCTAACCTGAGATCTTAAAGTATTGACTTCGTATATCTGTGCATTTACCTGCATTGTTTTCTGAGAAATAACGTAAAAGCTTTTGCATAAATGCTGTAGGTTTGGATTCAAAACTTGTTGTGCAACACATCTGTCAAAGTTCCCATGCCAGTGGCCTGCAGCAGGGGACCAGAGTTAACTGTACAAAACATCTAATCACCAGAAAAGGAATCAAAACATTAAACCAATATCTATGCATCTATATTTCTATATAATTATTATTATTTGATGCTTATACTCCTAACAACTTCATTTATATGCTGAGAATCACAGACAAGAAGCCATCTGTTTTTCTGTCAGCGATTCAGATTTAAATATTTCTTTAAAGGGGCTTGGATGATGAGGTAAAAGTTAACAAGCAGGCAGGAGTCAAGACACTTTTTAAGTGAAAACTAGAATCATGGCTGCAGCTGAGAAAATCTGCACAGAAAAATCTAGACTTGAAAAACATAAGCAGAGATTCAAAAAACTCTGAATCACCATTCACTTTGCCTTCTCTCTCTCTCTCTCTCTCTCTCTCTTTTTTTTTCCCTTCCCTCTGATATGGTTTTATCATATCAGGTACACATCAATTCAGCCTCCAAAGAATTTCCCTATAATTTTGAGACGTGTTCTAAGCATATAAAATATCCTACCAACCTTCTTACTCAGGGGATGAGAAAATGTATTGAATAAATACCTATTTTCCTCACATTTGCTCAAAGAGATAGACTGATTTATCATTACCTTGACTACAATATAATAGTTTACTCCAGCTCAAACTGAGTGTGAAATGGTATCACTCTGATTTTGAGTGATTTTTGTATTACATTAGTTTTGCATGTATGATGGCACAAGTTTTCAATGAACATATTTATTTATTTTTATTGTCTCACCTACAAATCCAAATGCAATGCATCTTACTAAAACCAAGACTCCACAGGCACAGCCAAACTCCTGGGTACTGGACCTTTTAATCAGTGCTATGCACCAAAGAGAACCACATTGCTTCTACCATTTGTGTTACAATGATATTTTCCTACATTATCTTAAAATTTATAGTGAACAATCTCAATACCCAGATTTCAGAGTAGTTTTCAGAATACAAAATGCAAAGACATAGAAGTCTCCAGAGGCATCCAATGAGGAAAAAAAAAAAAAGTAGATCAATACCATAATTATCTTTTATTATCATTTATTATTTATAAAATAAGATAAGCATACTGAGCTGAATTCAGCCTCTCAGAGCTCCATTGATTTCAGGGATAAATTTGGTGTAAAAAATGTGTATAATTTATATAGAAGTTATCGGCTTTATTTATTTATTTTTTGTTTCATAGATCTAAGACTATGTTTAATCTTGTGTGTCTTCCTCTGCACTAGTATTACAATTTTGAATTTACCTCTCCAGTTAAAGTCCTTGTCCATTTTTTCATGTTTAGTCTTTTTCCATTTCCCTTATGTATTAGAATATCTTTCAAATATAAGATCTTTCTTCCTTGATAGCTTCAAAGCTTTTCTTGCATCTCTATCAGCTTTTTCATACCCTCCATTTCAAGGCTCTGAACAACTGACTATCCATTCCATGTCTCCAAGTCTCTTGATGCTTTGTCCAAGATTATTTCTTAATTATTTTCTTTAACTACTGACAGTTCTGTGCTTGATGTCACACTGCCCTTACCTTTTGGTTCACCTCAGTGTTTCCTGATGATAGATATGCCTGCATGGTTTCTGCCTGTGTTGCCCACTTTTACCCATAGTCTCTTTTTTAAGTGCATTCATCCAGTTGCTAAGTAATAGATCCTATAATAATCCAGAGCTACCATGTACTTTCCTTTGTTGCAGGTATGGTTATTCTGACTTTCCCTGAATACATCAAGATTCCTACAGATGCACACATCTGTTGTGTTAAGTGCTGCAGTTTTAACTGAATATGTTAAGTCCACTGAACACATTCAAAAGCTGTATTAATCATTAATTATATCTAAAGCCAGCCGGGTTTAAAAAAAAACGAAACCAGATGGCAAGCCTAAAATAATAATATCCATGGTGGCAAAGAAGACGCTAAAGGGGAGCAGGAATATTAATAGCAGCAAAGGAGTTCTTGCTTCCTTGTTACAAAATTAATGGACCCAAACTCCCAGTAGAGTCAGATGACTTGCTATAGATGCAAGGCCCTGCAGACTGGACACTATGGAAAAAAAATTCTCCAGACAGGTAACACAACAAAGGAATAGTTTACCCAGACTGGACATGGAATCTCTATCCTTGGAAGTTTTCAAGACTTGGCTAAAGAAAGCCATGGCTGTTTTTACCTAGCATTTGCAGTGATCCTGCTTCAAGACAGATCTTGGATATGACCTCCAGAAAATGCTTCCAAGAATCATTTCTATGATTCTATGCATCATGATGAATACAATTCTTCAGGTAAGGAACTGCTTTCTCATGTGGAGATATAGTCCTTCACTCCACTGGAACATCCTGACCAAGTAAATTTAATCTTTCTGACTAAAGTTTACTTTACATAACTTGATAATGATTGTATTAAAAACAAACAAACAAACAAACAAATAAAAAAAACAAACCCAAAACCCCACCACCCAAAAAACAAATCGGGGAAAACACCCTACAGCATAACCAGAAACTTAATACACAGATAGATCTTCTGCACAACAACATACAAAGTACATAGAAAGGAGCCAAGTTTTCCCCTGTAGCCTTGAAAAAGGTTCATTTTCATGTTTCTTTTGTTGAACTTGTACATAGACAAATTAGATTTCTGTCTGAAGAAAAAACAGAATCATAGAAACATGTTGTTGTTTTGGTTATAAAAACCTTTAAGATTGAGTTCAACTGTAAGCCTAACACTGCCTAGTTCACTGCTAAACCATGTCCCTAAGCACCACATCTACCTTTTAAATACCTCCAGAGATGGTGACTCAACAACTTCCCTGAGCAGTCTGTTCCAATGTTTGACAACCCTTTAAGTGTAGAAATTTTTACTAATATCCAGTCTAAAACTTGAGCCATTTCCTCTTGTCCTGTCACTTGCTACTTTGGAAAAGAAACCAACACCCACTTTGCTACAACCTCCCACCATCCTCGTATTATTTTAGAACAAAAAAATTACAATCTTTTGAAATAAATGGAAAATATATTTGGCAATGCTTTCCTGGTGATTTAAAGGAGCTCTATTCAAAATTTTTCAAGACCCTATTCCTTTTCATCAAATTCGTTGGCCATGTGTCTTCTGCCAAGATAGGTCTTCTTGTATTAAGAGACACGTGATGTGGCTAGGTCTAGAGGATAAAAAGAAACTCTAGAACCTATTGTGAGGAAGTTGGAATAAATTCTTACACTATGTAGAAGATGATCAGTTTCATCAGATGGAGTTCATAGAATGCATGAAATCATCTCTTCTCAGACACAAAATCTCTCAAGAATTTCTGAGAAGCACTAGGTAACTAGGAATGAAACTATCCAAATAAAAGTTCTTAAGTGGAAGAGTGCAAGCTACAAAAATTAGTAGATCTAAAATAATCTAGAAACTTATAAAAAGGTTTAAATAATCCCGCATTGACAACAGAAAGCGGAAGGAAGGAAGGAAGGAAGGAAGGAAGGAAGGAAGGAAGGAAGGAAGGAAGGAAGGAAGGAAGGAAGGAAGGAAGGAAGGAAGGAAGGAAGGAAGGAAGGAAGGAAGGAAGGAAGAGGACTCGTACTGTTACTAGATTTCAATATTTTTCGGTAAACTTGTATGGACATGATTAATTATGGGATCATTTCAGAATGTGGAGGAGGAATATACTTCACATAAAAATGAAACAAAAAGAATTAAAAAGGACTGCCAAAAAGTAGGTGCACTGTCAGGTTAATGGGCTAGCAACTCTAGAAAAATTAGAGGTTTGATGACTCCTTTGAACAGTGATCTGTTTGTGAATATGAAAAATAAGAGAGCTGGCCAAAATATTAACCTGAGAGTACCTCTGTGTAAACAGGAGAAGCTGATATGGGATGTAAATCTTGGAAAAAAAATCTGCTCCTGAAGTATGGGATGTATCTTCATGGGAAGCAGGAATAACGAGTTGAAAGCCTTCAGTCTGAAATAGGCTAAAAATGCTATTCTTTTATTTCCTAAGCAATTTACCAAACCATTGGGAAAATGTATACAGGAAAGCAAACCTTTGGGTAGTTACCTTCAGACTTCTTCAACAAACAAGCCTATCAGCTGTGGCCTGAGCTTGCTGCCTGTTCAGATCCTGCTGAAATGCCTAATGCTCACTACTGGCCAGCTCTTAGTGCTGCACTCGGCACGTGGTGACACTGCTTACTCTGAAAGCGTGTTTAGGCAAAATGTCCAAAACAAATTAATAGAATTGAGGTTTCTGAAGCCTGGAGAGGTGAAATATCTGCTGTTTACACCAGATAAAATGAACATGACTTCCACCTACAGTCCCTAACTTCTAGGGTAACTTATGAACCTTGTAAGAAAAGTCCACCTAATTAAAACAATTCCAGGATACAGAGCCATAAAGAGGAATAATTAAAACATAAACCTCATGCCACAAACCAAAACAGAGCAAGCCACAGAATGAGCACACAAGGGGAAAGATAAAGGTCTTTTAATCAAAACAGACTGACATTAAATGAAAGAATTAAAAAAAAAAAAGTCAAATAAAAAGGCTTTAAATAAAAAGCAAGGGAAAAAACAACAGCAACTCTGTACTGTCTCTGAAGCAGTCAGGAATAAAAAATACAATGCACAGGTGAGCAAATATAAATCTTTAAACAAAATAAAAGACAAATGAGTAAGGGGAGCCTACCAAAATAGATTCCTAATACATTTTTGTTTTATGGAAAAGTAGGACAGATATTTATCTGAATTTTTATTAGTTTAACTCCTGTGCCACAGTGGTGCTGAAGGATGTAATTTTCTTTGCTTAAATCTGACAGCAAATGGAGGGACTGAGTGTGATACTGAAGATTAAGAGCATGTTTTTCATCACATGGGTGCACTGAGGTCCTTGAAACAAGCTGAGTAAGAACTTCACATATATTTTCCTTGTTTCAGATGTGTGACTAAAAAGGTTACTGGCCCTCACAGCTGCTGGTTGCTGGACACTTCCCCTTGCAGACCTTATTGCCCTCTCCAGTCTGTTAGTTCAGAAACTAGTAAGGAATTAAAACTGCTCAGCATATTTAAATGTTAAGTTCTGGAATCTACTGGATTTTTTTTTTCTTTTTTTAAGAATTGAAATAGAGTAGAAAGTGGCAAATCAAGCAGATTGTGGCTGTGGTAGTCTCCATCAGGAAGCGGGAGCAAGTAGAAGTTGCTTTTCAAGCTGGTATCACTGTATCCAGAAGGCAATTTGTAAGCAAGCTGCTCCTTGTGTGACTTGCAAGGGCTGATTGTAAAAATAGATTTTCTTAGCCCATATTCCTGTCCGGGTAACATCTTCTCAACAGGAAGTGTGTGGAGGAAGCATTGAAAATAGACTTAGAAGAACCAAGAGCTTGGACCGACCCTGTGCTCACTGAGAGGAGCAAACAGAGCAGATATATGTCTCAAAGACTGAACTGTGAAGCAGTGTTACCTGCAAGCCTCTTTGTAGCTGTAACTGGGCTTAATATGGGCACAGCCAGTATAGGCAGTGGTAGGAAAATTAACTTAGAATACCATAAAATGCTCTAGCTCTAAGGTTAATGCAGTCATACAAACATGGCATTTTGACCACCTCTGAAAACCCAGAGAAGATCCTTGATGCAGCAGTTCATGTGAAATTGTAGTGTATAGGAAGGCAAGGTTGGATGTAGTAAAATAGTCTGTCATTATGAAAGGCCTTAAATCTCATCATTGTGATCATAAAGGAGTAGGAACCTCACAAATACACTGTTAATCATAGAATCACAGAATGGTTTGGGCTGGAAGGGACCTTAAAGATCATCTAGTTCCAACCCCCCTGCCATCAGCAGGGACACCTTCCACTAGACCAGGTTGTTCAAAACCTCATCCAATCTGGCCTTAAACACTTCCAGGGAGGGGGCATCCACAATTCCTTGGGCAACCTGTTCCAGTGTCTCACCACCCTCACAGGAAAGCATTTCTTTCTAATACCTAATCTAAACCTCCCCTCTTCCAGTTTAAAGCCATTTCCCCTTGTTCTGTCATTAACTGTCCTTATGAAAAGTCCCTCCCCAGCTTTCTTGTAGCCCCCTTCAGGTACTGGAAGGCCGCTATAAAAACTCCCCAGAGCCTTCTCTTTTCTAGCTGAACAGCCTAACTCTCTCAGCCTGTCCTCATAGGAGAGGTGCTCCAGCCCTCGGATCATCCTTGTGGCCTCCTCTGGACGCGTTCTAACTGGTCCATGTCTCTCTTGTGTTGGGGCTCTAGAACTGGATACAGTACTCCAGGTGGGGCCTTATGAGAGTGGAGTAGAGGGGAAGAATCACCTCCCTCGACCTGCAGTCCACACTTCTCTTGATGCAGCCCAGGATATGGTTGGCTTTCTGGGCTGCAAGAGCACATTGCTGGCTCATGTTGAGATCCCATCCACCACCACTCCCAAGTCCTTCTCTTCAGAGCTGGCCTCAAGCCACTCATTGCCCAGCCTGTATTTGTGCTTGGGGCTGCCCGGACCCAGATGCAGGACCTTGTATTTGGCCTTGTTGAACTTCATGAGGTTGGCACAGGCCCATCTCTCAAGCCTGTCAAGATCCCGCTGGGTGGTGTTCTGTCTCTCCAGCGTGTCAACCACACCACTCAGCTTGGTATCGTCAGCAAACTTGCTGAGAGTTCACTCAACCCCACTGTGCATGTCTGCAACAAAGACGTTGAAGAGCACCAGCACCAATACTGACCCTTGAGGTACCACTCATCACCGGTTTCCACTCAGACTTTGAGCTGTTGACCACAACGCTTTGAGTGCAACTATCCAGCCAGTTCCTTATCCACCGAGTGGTCCATCCATCAAACCCACATGTTTCCAATTTAGAGACAAGGATGCCATGCATGAGATGTTAAAATCTACTTATAAAGAATTCAGCCAAGCCCCCCAACCCGCCCCCCAAAAAAACCCCAAAAAAACAAAAACCCAAAACTCTTTATTAATATCTTACTACTGCTACATGGCAATGTTGTCATTGTGCAAGATAGGAGCAGGACCCGTTTCCTGATTCTGGCAGTCTTTTTCATGCTGAAGAGCAGTACCTTCTCCCAACGCTGAGAAGTGACTTGTATAAGTAGTGCTAATATTGTCACTGGAAGCTGTGTGGTAAGCAATATCTCTCTGATATTAAGTCTCCACAATCTGGATTTCTGAGATGGATTCAATTTATGGAGCTGGTTAGTTAGGGAGCAAGGTGAATCTTCTGCAAAGTTAAAGAACCTGACCCTATTCTATTAGGGAAGGAGAATTACAATTATGCCATCACTGAAGGAAGCTTTAACTCAGGCAAATATATTAATACTTACAGTCTCATCCTTAGATGATACTTGTGCCTGACACAGTGGAAACTGTCCATAGAAGAGGGCTCCAAGGCATTACAATAATACAGATGTGAAAAAAATAATCAGACATGAGGAAGTACTGATGCAAAGGGGTGGATAAATTTCCTGCTGTAATCAAACGCAGTCCTGTTGATTTTAAAGGGATCAAACAGAAAGACACTGTGATTGTATTATGGTAGAATTTATACATTCATTAGAAAGTACAAATACTGTTCCTTGTTTACATTTAAGCTTTCATTTTAATTGTACTTTAATATGTTTTCATTGGGAAACAAATAGATGTGATAAATTATGCCGGGGAATTTGCTGTAATAGATGCAAAGAACTAGAAGCCTGCTGTGAGCCATCAAACACATTTGGAGGTCAAAGCCATACTGTTTAATTCTTAATTCTGGGACAGAAATTATTCTGGCAATGTTACCTGGATACCAAGTTGCATACAGACACTTGACTATGCAGTTAGTGTGTGAAGCACATTCCTTCAGCCACCACCAGGTTACAAGCAACTGCAGTGGACTCTCTCACTCTTGTTATGTGGGGAAGCTGCCTCGCCTCCTGTCATAGCTGTAGATAATGTAAAGCCATATGCATTACTTCCAGATATAATTCCTTAAATACCTTCTTACAAATATCTCCTTTCCATCTCTTCTAAAAAAATAAATCACTATTTTTGTATGTCCATTTGGAGTCTGCACTTCCCTCTTGTCCTTTCCATTTCTATAATCCCAGAAGTGGACATTCTACCTTTGTGAACATCATCATGTTCCTTTGTGTCAATTTTATGCATTAATTAAAACTTATTTGTGTTTATACAGAGAGGTATATGATGGCCTCTAGTGGTTCTCTGTATGTGTGTACATACAATATTCAATGCACCTCTCATTTTATGAGTATGCATGAAAGAAGAAATAAAATATTGTCCAGCTGTTTTCTTTCATGAACAAAAACCTTTTCACTACAGTAAACAGAGTTGAACAATATGTCCAGCAGAGAGAAGGTGATCTCTTCTGTCAAAATGTAAGCTGGAATGTTTCTCAGCACTGCTGAGAATAGTCAATGTAATGCAATCACAAATCACCTAAAATGTCCCTAGTCCTTTGAACTGAGCATCACCGGTGAGATTATTTGCTCTGAATGGAGGCATCCTTTCTGTATTTGGCAGCCAAAATCACAGCAACCTTGCATGCAGAATACATTCCTAATTCTGTTACCAGATGAAGAACTACATGATGGTTGACTGTTAGCCAACAAATGTGTCAGTCTCATCTTTCTACTGAGTCACATCCAGATCAGTACACAAAGTTTATGCCTACAAATGCAGATGGATGGAAGGATCCGGGCTCTCTTAGGTAGACTGGATATTAGATACACATAATGCATCAGTGCTCCCACTGCACTCCCCCAAAACAAAAGTGCCTGCCTCTCAGCACCGACTGCTGCTCTAACAAAATCTGTACCTCTTGAGACCTGACTTTGGCTGGCTAGAGTCAGCAACCCCTGATCTGAGAGGCCAAAGAACTAAAATATTAGGGCTAGAAGCACCATCTCTGTGAACAGAGATGCAGGTGTTCAGGTTATTTACCCCTTGGGACCCCTTCCACAAAGATCTGTGCAGTTTGGAGGAGCAGGTTTGCCAACACAACAGGAGAAACAGCCTGTTTCTTGCTCACTTTAACTCTGTTACTCTCTGGAGGATGTATTGTCCTAGGCCAGGAAATATTTTGATTTTGAAATGTAGCTATGACATGTAGCTAGTTTTACTCTGGAAAATGGATGCTATGGTGAATAGAGCATTGGAATTAAAAAAGATTTCTATAAAATATTGTTACACTATCTTATCCATGTGGTTCTTCAAAGGACTTTTTGATGTACCAGCATTGGCATTTTTGAGCTTATACCTCCCATGTTGTAGGTATTTTACTTACTTTAGTTCAAAAGTAATCTGCATTCCAAATAATTTGGCATCCTCTATTGTTAAAAATTATCCACAAGAGAAATAAAGAACCATGGCAACAGAAAAGAAATGCATTAAGGGTAGAAATCCCAAATCATTTTAAGTTCCTTATTCTTGGTTATTGGGGTTTTTTTAAGTTGTTAGTTATTTTTTGTCTTTTTTTCACAAATTTTAATTTTTTTTGAGTCTTGTCAAATGGAAAAGTATAAGGAAAACAAAGAGCTAAAACATTCTACAGTAGTTGACAACTGCAACTTTCTACATTTGTGATATATTCATGTATCATCTTCAAATACTTCTTTTTTACACAGATGACCAGGTTACATGCTTGAATCTGAGCATCCAAAAATAGGATTTCAATGCATTTTAAAAAGCAAATCCATAATGCTATACCTCAGAAACAAAAAAGATCTAACAAAAATTCACTTAGGAAAAAATAATGATAGGTTTTGATTCTTATCCATTAAATCCTTATTTAATTAATAAGCAAGGGGTAGGTTATTTGACTTTTGGTTTCCCAATAATTTAGAGGGTGAAACATAAGATAATATAACAGGGAAGTCAGATGTGAGGAGATGACAGGTGAAAGTCTGCCAACTCTCAGAAATTATCTAAAAGCATTCATTGTATGGTATCAGGCATTCTAAGACAATTTAAATTGCATAAAAATGTTGTACAAATATTGTATGAGCTGAGCTCTGTTGAGTTGGATTTCAATGTTACTTGTTTCCCAATAAAGTTTTCTGGTTGCAGCTTTCTACATGTGATCACTGAGGCTCATCTGACACACAAACTCAGTTCCTATGTCTCATTTTTTAATTTTAATTTTTGAAGGCAGAAATCCTTTTGGAAATAGAATCCAGTACAAAAAACACACAAACTGCCATGAAAGAAATATCTTTTAGTAAGGAATAATTATTGCATATAGATTTAAGTGGAAAAAAGGACCTAGTTAGCTATTCATAGCACTAGGCAATAAATATTTTATTTAATATACCAGTCGATGGTGATGTTGAAGCACTTTCACCTTTGCCTCCACACTCATTTCACTCCCTATGGTACAGTGTATTATTTGTTTTCCTGACAACAAACACTCAAACATCTGACATTATATCACTTTCAATTAAGTGTGTTAGAACTGGAGACTGAAGCTCCAGGGAAGAAGTATTTTGACTTCATGCCAGTTAAGTATATAGACTGTCCCTCTACTGAAAAATACAGGTGATTTAAAACAAATCATTTAGATCATCAAGTTTGCTCCAGACCAAAATTATTCTGATTTTGTTTTTTAAACTTGACCTTCTCTTTTGGATTTCTTTGTTGTGACACATGGGTTTACTTATTCTTTTCCAAGTGCTACGTATATGAGAAAAAGTCTGAAGCCATCAGTTTCAAGCTTAAAAAGAAACATATTGATAAAATCCCTTGAAAACTGCATCTAGATGAAGTGATGTTTTTATTACTGTAAGCATAGAAAGATATCTAATAAAGATTAGAAGTTCCTACACAAGCAGTATGTGGAACAATTCTATGAAGATATTTATATTCTTAACATACTGCATAGCATATTACTGTATAGACTCTTTGACAAGATTCTGTGCTTTATTGTCCTTTCTTGGACAGCATGTGCTTAGCTTAAGAGTTTTAGAGAACTGGACAAGATATAAAGCTGATGATACAGAACCTATAAAATCAGCTTGAGTCATGGGGTTATTGAGAGCGTATTGAAGCAATCAGCTCCACAGCCACTTAGCACTGCTGAAAACAAACCATTTTCTCTCTTGGTCACTAGCATCAAATGAAGCATGACCAAAAACACCTGCCATCCACAGCTGGTTGGAAAGTTTAAGAAACTTGAAAATGGAAATCAGATTTCCACTTTCTTTTCTATTTTCATATAAAGTATCAAGCCTCAAATATGAACTTATACTTCCAGTGAAATTGAGGATGTTATTGAAAGGTGAAGAGAATTATCAGGAAGCTGATATGTTGCTGCTCCACCCATAGCTATTCTTAAGGTACTAGGAGGATCTGTTTTCCTTTCATGCTGTCCTTTTGCTACTGTTTATATATGCTGCATTGAAAATCTTGTCCCTAGTGAGAATGGGAGCAAAAGTGCTATTGATTTCTGATTCACAAAGTATCTTTAAGTATTTTCTTTCTCTGTGTAGTGATATATATGTTTGTGTTTAGAATAGATAGTTAAGCTGTCATTGTACTATAAGCTATTAGTGTTCTTTGGGTAATTTTGTGACCGTATATTTAAAGAACTAGACTCTGAAACTAAGCAAAATCTGTATTTAATTACTGTTCTCTGGACAAACTTGTTTTGTATTTTTGCAGATGAAAAATCTGTTGCTTTTTTCCCTTGGAGTAAGAGGGCCCAGTAACATTCTCAGTAAAATGCATGCCAAGTGAGTCAATATTAATAAAATTAGAATAAAATACATTAACTATTTAATTCTCTTGTGACAAATTACAGGACAAGCCAAGTTATCATCTTGTAGTGAATGATTTCAAAGGCAGAACTGCATAATACAGTGCAAATTTTAAAATAATAATATAATAATTTTTTAAATATGAAAATAAGGAGAAGTTTGCCTAACAAAGAAAAAGCATTTCACTGATGCTTGGAAATTAGAGAACAGTTCAGGTTTTGTGAAGAAACTCCAAGTTGGTAAGTACAACTGTGCTTCTGGGCATGCTTACCTGGACCATTGTCTTGGCAGAGGTCAAATTATTTCTCTCATGACTCCAGCCCCTGTCTATCAATATCTTCAGAAGACCTCAGTTTGCTTTTGTGTTGTTTGTGTATATTTAAACTCCTCTGTTGAGATCATTTAAAGCACAAATAAGATGGTTATTAGGACAGTTGTAGCAGATAATAGGTAAATTAGGACAGTTGTTGCAGTCCATAAGTAGTAGGATCCCTTATTCTGTGGAAAGTTTGTGTGGGAATCAGTTCTAGATAAGGATACCTACATATAGATGTATGTATGCAGATTTCTACATATACAAACAAACCTCTAAGCTCTCCTACAATCAACATGGTCAACAATTGCATGGAATGACAGGGCTCACCCTCAATAAAACACCTGCAGCAAGATTCAGTTCTGCAAAAGTGTGTCTAGTACTTTTGGAGATGCTCTAGTGTATTGCCATAGTGTAAACCCAACCAGCAGTTAAGCCTCTCATAGCCGCTCACTCATTGTCCTCCCAAGTGGGTTGTGGGAAGGAATCAGAAGGGTGATCATGACATCATGTGGTATGGGATATCTGTTGGCTCAGTTAGGTCAGCTGTCCCAGCTCTGTCCCCTCCCAGCTTCTTGTGCACCCCAAGTCTACTCACTGGTGGAGTGATGTGAAAAGGCCTTTACTCTGTGTAAGCACTGATCCACAGCAACGAAAACATCCCTGTGTTATCAACACTGTTTTCAGCAAAAATCTAAAACATACCTCCATACCAGCTACTATGAAGAAAATTAATTTTATCCCAGCTAAAACCAGTACTGGTATTTGAGACATCCACCTAAGTTAGGAGATATGATACCCACACCCTTCTGAAAGAGGCATCTAGGGTCCTCGTAGGGTGTCCAGACATGTCTAAAATATGACTTGATATATCTGTGTGAGATTAAGATATATTGTAAGATTAAGAAATATATTGTGGAATGTAGCTGGGCCTACTCTCCATCCAAGGTAAAGTGACATCTGGTCTTCATGGAAAGTATTAGTTAAAATGTGAGTAGGGGGAACTGTAATAAATGTACGTGTCTCACTCTTCTCTAAAATCTTACCTTGTGTGTATTTTCACCAGACGATCATTGTTTATAAATAATAATACTAAAATGAAAAGGAAAACTATAAAGCAGAGCTTTAGATTTCCATATCTCAGTCAAGGAACTTTTGCAGTAAACTGTCAAGTCAGTTTCTCTCTAGCTTGCTAATAGTGGCCAAAAATATTTTTTCTATTTCTGACTGTAGAAAGGATGAGCTTAAAGAGGAAGCCATTGAAATGAGGTTAAGCATTTTTCTTAGCTTTTTTTAAGTAATTCTCATTGCCAGAAGAGAATGACACTTCTATTTAATTTTCTCTCCTATTGGCCAGGTTTGTTGGTGACCTCGTGTAATTTTCAGGACTCGGAACAAATTATGGGTAAAACCAAGAGTATACAAGAAACAGTACTAGAGAGACAGATCAGAAACTAAAACAATTTATCCCTAATGAAACATAGCAAGCAGAAGTAAGTGATGTATGCCAGTTTCTTTTGGAAGGAAATTAAAGCTCGGCATTCTGACATCAATTTTGAAATCAGATATTTCAGTTTAGAGTAAACCGATTTATAGTGATAGGTCATTTCTATTTCCCTCTTTGTAAATTTTTTTTTTTTTTTTACAAGAGTGCCCTTTGTGCTGGAAAACATGCCAACAAAATGCTTAGGAAATGTTTCTGACAGTATATTCCAAGTCTGATTGATTAAAAAAAAAAATAAAAAGAAGAAAAAGTCAAGGATAGAAAAATGTATTTAACATCATTATCCAAGACCCCCCTTCTTTATTAATTCTTGATTATATAAGGAGGACAAAGTATTTAATGCTAAACTTTCATAGGTGACTACCTGTTTCCTGGGTGACCATTTTCTCTTGAGATGATGTCCCTTATAGCATTCATTCATTACATGATGAATGGGAAAGCTAAATCAAATATTAAACAAAGTTGAGCAATGTTCCTTTTCATTAATTTTTTCTTCTGGTTATAATTCCATCTGAGAAACAGGATTAAAATTAAAAGATAAACCAAAAACAATATTTAAATTGTGCACTTGAAATTACAGTTGCATATGAGAGTTTGTTGTTTAAACCATGGTCTACCCCCAGCCCTGTAAGCTAGGTAAGGCTGCGATAGGCAAGGGTGAACATCTCGGGGAGCCTAAATAAGCTGCTTGCACAGAGCACATCCTTGCAACAAATGAACCTAAAGAAATGGACTTTCCCAAGAGGGATCCAACCTGTTCAAGGTGGTTCATATATCTCTTCATTTGTAATACAAGAAGTCTAGAAAATTAACTTACTATCATAGCCAATGTACATAAACTTAAATTCCAGATGGCAGGTGTTAGGTGAAGTGACTGTGAATGAGAATTGCAGACTTGTAATTTTAAAGTTCTTAGAAAATGATGAAGATGGAAAAGTCAGAGATTTTCAGTGGCTGAGTTTCTTTCCAAATTGCTGAAAGGTTTTCATGTCTTCTTGTGATTCAATCCCTACATCAAGAACAATCAGGGTCTGTTTTGAACATTCTCACCTTATTCATTTTATTAAAGGATAAATTGCAATAGAGAAGTGGTGGCAAAGTCTTCTTATTTTAAGACATATGCCATGATAAAACTTAAAAAGAATACAAACAAACTTGCATTCAGTAATATAAGTGTTCCAAAATGTCTCACTACTTATTGGGATTTGGACAATCAAACTAATTTTAACCTGATTTTGCCATTTTACCTCTTTTTTTTTTTTTCACTTTTCAGTAAAAGATAAGCATTAGAGAAAGTCTAAGACTTGAGGAAAGGCTGGAGAAGAATTATCTGTGTTTTGAGTATGGTAATAATGTGTGTTTGAAGTTTCAGAGGTCTTTTATTAAGAATCAGTCTGGAATTCCACCCTTAAATACTCATTTTGTCAATCTTAAAACTCATGGAATTTGTTATAGTTAGTTCTTCTTCACTTATATACATCCATGGCAATAATATTTTCATTGTTTAAACAGACTTTAGCAAAAATCTACTTAATATTGATTCTGCTGTGGCTGAGCTACAAATTTAAATTAATTTTAATAGTACAATAAAAATTTTTATGACTTAAAAAACTGTCTTTAAATATACTAAAATAGATAATAAGTACAAATTTAAATAATTAATTAAAGTTTATGGAAATTGGATTGTAAATCTTAAGGTAAGAGTACTGTCCACTAGTAAGAAAATATGATCTTGATAAAGCTATAAAGTTTTCTCTGTGTAGTGAATCACTTAGAATAAAACACTATTCACCAAGTTTTACAAGATTTTCATACCTTTCTTTGTCTAAGAAACGAAGTCACCTTATGGACTGGTGTAAGATATTTCAGGGAATTTGTACAGCTAAAGGCTCACTAACAACTTGACATTAGTTGAAATTTCTGCAAGTATCTAAAACAACAAAGCAAAATAAGAAAGAGTAAACTATGTAATCTTATCATATAATGAATAATAAGTAACATTGTTTCACAGATTATTTACTGTTTTCAGTAGACAAATCAACTTTGAATAAATTAATCAGCATAAAAGTTTCTCAGTTTGACTCAAGAACTACAGAATCATACAATAGGGGGATGATCTTTTTGTTAGGGATTTGGGGTTTTTTTTGAGGGGGAGAATGATAGAATAGTTGCCAAGCAAAATTGATGCTACTACTCCCAAAAGCTGCTGAGCTCTAAGAGCTGCAGCCACTTCTCACTTCAGATTAGTTTTCTTTGGGGTATTCAGAAAAAAGTACTGAGCTTGACTAGGAAAAATGAGACAACAAAATGAATGTGAGATGTCAGAGATCAGAAAACATTTAGAAAATGTGAGAATGGCAGACATACAAGAACAGTAGAAGCACCATTGCTAATGAAAAAGGACAATTCACTTGGTAGCATAATTGGTTTTTTCAATTTTTAGCAGTGATAACTTTTCTGCAGATAACATAGTTTTTGATGTATTTTACAAATGCTAATGAATTGAGCTTCAGAGCTACAGCCTCCTGATATTAAGTGGGTAATATTAGTCACATATCACAGAGGGGAAAACTCATGCTAAGCCCTTGTAACAGCAATGAATTTTGCCCTGTGTGATTCTGGAAAGTCAGTGAGTCTCCACACTAACACGGGAATGCACTGCTGAACAGATTAATGATAGGCTGTGTATAAACTTGGTGTGATTGCTCCTCTGTGCACAAATGCACTGTACATGTAAATCAAGCCTGAGTGTTATTTGGCATGTATATTGTAAAGGATCTTAAGAAACAAGGCACATACAAAGAAGGTAGAAAGAAACAAGCAATGCACAGGTAGGCAGGATATGGGTGAATAGAGCTGATTACAGACTCAAATGTTGGTTATATTTCAGTCTAATGGACAGAATGCAAATGAAAATAATTGTAAAAAAAGAAAAAAACATGTCAGCAGAGGTAGATGACTTAATGAGAGCATGGTGCGGATCACAACTGAGTCTGGCTTTTGCTCCTCTCCCAAGGCAATAAAACTGCTTGCTGTCCTCTATGTTCAACTTTGCAGTCAAAATTAATCTCTGAGGGAAACAGCAAAGCCAGAACTGGCAATGATGATTCTTGTCACCTCATCCCTTATTTAAAAGGAAACCTTCCTCTCATCTATTCAGAAATCTCTCTCCTGTATAAGTCTTACTGCTTTGCTCTTAGGAAAAAAACCAAACCAAACCAAACCAAAACAAACCTAACCAAATCCAAAAACAAAACAAACAGAAGAAGCATAAATCCTACTTAACCTTTGCTGATAAGAAAGTGCTTCAGGAGATATTTTTTCCTCTTCTAATTTCTTACTCAATCTATAAAAAATATGCCATCACTGAGAAACATAAAAGGGTCATTTTATAATGACAGTGATACCTGGATGAAAATGTGTTTTATTGCTTGCTTTCACGAATAACAGCTTCAGCTTGCCAACAATCTTTGGGACCTTTTCAGAAATGTCTGGACTCACCACCCATTGATTAAAGCAGAAAAAAGCTCAAGTCCATTCTAAATAATTTTCTCCTGAGCAAAAGTTATTGTAGCTGTTCTGTTGGATTACTTCTAAAGCAAATAGTAAAAAGTTGGAGGATTTTTGAAATTGCTGAGATTAAAATCTTCTTTGAGACAGACCTGAATGCACACATATTTATCTGCCTGTTTTGAGACCACATAATAAGTGAACTGCACTGTCATAATGTCCAAGCTCTATTTTAATCCGTTTGGATGGTAGAGAGTTAAGTGATCTAGTAACAAGGTACAAAAAAGAAGTTTTCTTGGATACTGAGATTTTAGAAAGGATGTGCTGGGCCTTTATCAATCTACAGTAAGGTTAAAGCAGTATGAAGGCACTAGTATCAATAAGATGGGAAGCTATTCTTGGTTAATTTGACTGGAAGAAAAAGCAATGTGTAACTGATATTTGCAATGGCATTCATATTTTATTACAAATTATTGTAAGATTAAGAAATATATTGTGGAATGTAGCTGGGCCTACGCTCCAGTACACTGAAAGAGACTCCAAGTTTCATAGCAAACAGAAAATATATATCCTCTCGTGGTGGATGCACTCAACTCCTTAACCAAACTAACAGTAGTTTGATACAGGTTCCAGAGGAGGTAAAGGCCTAAGTTGTAGCTGGGCCAAGAACTTCTCTAGGTCCAATCTGTACTCTGAAAACCCACAAAGGGACAGAGTGACACAATGAGCAATGATGCATATGAGCTTGGAACACTGATCATGCGATTAACACAAGAATAGCAGGCAGCTTTTCCAAGACTCTTTTATCAAAGAACAAAGAAAGTTGCAGGTACAAGGAATCTCATTCATACTTCTTCCATCACTTGTAATTTGACGACAAGCCAACCACTTTATTCTGTAAATATGACAGCTTAATTGAGCTTTCTTTGAGCTCTGCTTGCTAAGCAGCTGGCTGCATGGTGGTGATCTGCCCTTGAGCTGGGACACCTTTCAGGGTTTCTCCTTGAGGTAGAGAGACCTTTCACCAACTGCAGATCTTTGGTAAGTGACCAGTATTACGTCTAACCTTGCTTTACAGTGCACTAAGATTTTGTATTGATAATGTTGATTTTTGCCTAGGTAACTTTGACTTTGTCTTGATAACTTTGATTCTGTCTTGGTAGTTTTGAATCATTGTTATATCCTTTGTGCAGTAAGTAAGAGAGTGAATCTTGCCATCAAACTTTTTTAAGTCACACTCTTATCTCATATTTTAACAAAACCACTTTTGCTGATACCTTAGATAGTGGTTCTTTAAGTGGTCTAAATAGTCTATTCATGACACCTCTCCCACAAAGAAACCCAAAACTTGCTCATATGCTTGGCAATCATGGTTAGCTGCAGGTATTGTAAAATCTATTTCATGCTTGACAGATAATTTTTTAAATTTTATTGCATGATTTTTTAATATAAAATACACTCAAGTTCTTGTTTCACAGAAAGATGTTATGGACTACCCTGGATAATGTTACTAATCATTGAGAAAGCCGTTGAATGCTCACTTGAGTATGGTGTCACTCATTACAGACATTTGCTAGACATGTTTCACAAAAACAAATGTTGATGAAATTCAGATAAAGGAGTGACTGGAAAATGGGTAACAAACCTCAACAAATCTGTCAGTCCAAACACTGTGGGCCATTTGCTGATAACAATTTGTACCACCAACATTTTCAGCTGTTTTAGTAAAAGGTAATATCTCTCCCTACAAAATTCACCTCGTTTAGATCCCATTCTGTATTCCCACTGTATTTTTCTCATCTTCACTGAAAATACAGGAGATCATAGATTCAGTACAAACAGGCTCCAGTTCAGCTCGTATACTTAAGTACTGACATGACTCTAAGAGGCTGAATGACATTGCTGCACAAGAGCTGAATCAAGGGTGCAATGCTTACATTCGTCATTCATAAAAATTAAGTTGCTGAAATTTTTTTTTTTTTGTACAAACATAGCTCTATAGTAAGTCTTACCTTCTTTGGTGGGTGTAAATAAGAAATTTTAAACTTTTTCATTTACTAACAACCACATTTCTCTTGTCCCTTTCAATCTTCTTAACACAGATCCTTTTGTACTTTTTAACTTCCCATTGCTTAGCACATGAGGTTAGCATGTAATTACTGTCAAGTAGAACAAATACTTGACAGGTTTAGCTCATCAATATCAATAACTGTTTGCATTTTCTTTAATATCGTTAATATTTTGGGTAAGAAATATCTGATTAATAGAGTAAAAAGAGCTTTACATTTTGTTTTGCAATTCAGTTTATATATTTTTAAATTCTTTTTCATTCAGATAAAAGAAATGTGACAGATTTTTAATATGGTGTCAAAATACTTGTTTTCGTGTTGAATACAAGATCTATCCAAACTACAACTGTTTTCCCAAAAAGCATTTAACAAAGAACACACTGTAAAGAGGAAAAAAAAAAACAACACACACACAAAAAACAAAACCAAAATGCCCCACCAGAACCTACCCCAAATTTTAGAGCAGTACTCTTCATATTTGAGCTTGTCTATAAGAATATTCAACAAAAACAAACAATAAAGCTATAATAAGAAAAGGATACCAATTTAGCTACTTTGCTTTTATGCTGCTCTCATCACCACAGCATCTTAAAGGTTTCTGTTATCTCTATAAGCTATGCAGTTAATAGCTATTGAGTATGACACATTAGATTTTTATTCTCCCTAAAACTTACCCCTAAAGACGCAGACGTCTGTACATAGATCTCTGAATATGCACTCTGCAATTACTATGTTTCAATGGGTAAGTTTTAGGCTCTAGGTCACAAGCTGGTGATGGATATCATTGCTTGCAGGAGTTCATCTGAGATAATATTTTTCACTTCAATTTGGTGTCTTTCTTCTGAGGCTCCCTATCTACTTTCCAATGTTGAATTACCCTTCATTACTATATATTGGATACATAGGTGAGCGTAATAGCTGTTTGTGATAGTTCCACTGGGCTAGCCCTCAGTTAGCAGGCAACACAGCCATTCACCCACTCCGTCCCCACCTCCAGGGAATAAGGGAGAGGATTGGAAGGCAAGGATAAAGAGACTTGTAGGTTGAGATAAAAACAATTTAATAATAGAACTAAAAGAAAAATTAATACTAATATTAAAATAGTAGGCATAATGATAACAATAACAAAATATGCAAATGAGTGATACCCAGTGCAATTGCTCAACACCTGCCTACCAAGCCCAGCCTGTTCCCAAATAACTATTCTGGAGGAGCGACAATCCCCAACTGAATTCCCGAACCCCAATCCCAGAAGAGCGAGAGCCAGAGTGAAAGTCAGAGAATGAGAGAGTGGGAGACCCCCTCATTAATATACTGACCATGATGGAACATGGTATGGAATATCTCATTGTAATACCCAAACGCCAATTTAGCTTATTAATTTAAATATTCCTCACCCCCTTAGATCTTGCACTTGTAGACCAACAAAACATGAAGTCCTTCACTTCCAGTGACAAAAATGCAAACACCGGTATGTTATCAGTGTCTCTCTCATAACAAATTCCAGACTGAAAGCAAAATGCAGCACTATTCTAGCTACTAAAAAGAAAGCCAGCTCTGTTTCAGCTAAAAACCAGGACACTGTTTCACTACTGACCAGAGAAGATGTGATTCTCCTAGCACAATCACAGAATCACACAGAATCACAGAATCACAGAATATTAGGGATTGGAAGGGACCTCGAAAGATCATCTAGTCCAATCCCCCTGCCGGAGCAGGAACAATGTATTAACTCAATGTCAAAACTGGTCTTAAAAAACTAGAACGGTTTCACTGTGCTCTAACTGATTAATTATACTTCCTATAGAAGTCCTCTTTACTTAGGTAGAGAGCTTCAAGGTCAGACAATACGTATTCAAAACACACTGGAGGCCTATTTTTTTATTGGAGCAGAAGAGAAATTATATACCAGCTTTTTCTGTATGGCAATGAAGGAAGAATAGTGCCCTGTATGTGCAGATGCACTGTTACCCACACTGGTTAGAACTACTAATGTTTTCTGTTCAGAGAAGGAAAAATTATGTCTGAACTCTGTGTCCATAGACAATTACATGCACAACATTGTTTCAATATGGCATTATAGAAATTAATTCCTTGATGCTATCCCTGGTTATTTGACAGTGATAACTATGTACATACAATATTCTCAGAACATTAGAACTGTTTGATTTTTTTACAATTATTGTTTTAAGGCAAAGAATGTCACATTAGCAATATAAATGTACCACAAATTAAAGGCATCAACAGTAGATTGATAGTTCTCAAAACCAGGGAGTTTGTTATCTACAGATCAGGTATTTACAAAGATTTTGCAAGGATCTGAGTTAGAGAATTATTGAAAGTTTTTATGAGTACACAGAAGTGAATCTCAAATAACTGTTGATAAAATTTGTGGATAGTAAAAAGGCATCTAAAAACACATTTAATTCCAAAGAAAAGACAGTCAGATACGTCGAGCTAAGCTAATTCAAACAACCTCTTTAAAACAACCACAGTTATTGCTGTACATACAGAAAGGCCGTACCTTAAAAAAGGGGTATCTCAGCTTGAAAACCATTACTCTGGAAAAATATTTTAGTTTCTTAGGAGGCAGTTTTCCATATCCTAGAAGGCATTTTATGGATAAGAAAATTTTACTGTGTTTTCTGAATTTTAAGCAAGGAAGTAGGACATATTTTAGAGATTAGTTTACTTGTGTATGAAGATAATGAAACTGATAGGAGAATACTGCATACTATTCTCATATCTGACTTTTGGAAAAAATATAAAACACGGGATATATCACAGGAAATGGCCATCAGTGATTCCTGAGCTCTTACCCTGAGAGCACTGATGATTTTGATCTGTTTAGCTGTATGTTTCTTACAGCACAAAACTATCTTCTTAGAAGAAAATAGCGTATACTAGGCAGCTGTTTAATCTAGCAGAAGTAATCCAGACTAAACCAATGATCAGAAAGTGAAACTTTAAAAATAAAATAACCAATAGACGCACTTTTAAACTGTCAGACTCTTTAATAATTTGAACAAATGATTAATTGTTGGAACAAATGGACCAGTTGATCTTCTGTCTCTTCATGTTGAACTGAAAACAAGATTTAGCTAAGTTAAATTTTAGGACTTTAGGGAGTTTTGGACTGCAAAACAAGCATGGAAGTATTTAGCAGAAGATCAGATAAACTAATGTTCCTTCTGGTCAAACTTCTGAAAGTATAAAAGAAAAATCATTTGTGAATTACAAACCCTAGTATTACTTTAATGCACAGTTGCCCAGATTCTGATCTCAGCAACCCTATGCAAGTCTGAAGAGTGTATAGGCAATAAGTAAATTACAAATTTTTATCCAGATTTAATATGAAAGGCTTTTTTCCAATTTTCAAACTACTAGGACATGTTATATTGGTAAATATAACATATTTCAATCTAAATTTTAATGTCAGAATATACTACAAAACCTTTTGCATGGACCATGGAAGATGTCCAGAGACGATATGAATTTCAGCATTTCTCTGTCTTAATTCTTTATAATTTGCCTTGAGCCAAAGAAAATACATTGTCAAGGGCTTAAATTTTTAAATTATATAAACTACTGAAATCACCTGCTTATCATAAATAAATGTATATCACAATGTGCAAACAGTTTAAAGGCATCACACATATCCAGGACACAAAAATGACTCACATGTCTTATAGGTAAGCACAAAAGAATTAGATTGGTTTCAGCTGAATGGCATATTATGAGGCAGTAATCCAAAACACTTATCTACTGTTCAGTGACGCTGGCTAGAAGACAAAAGATTGCATTGTGCAGATGGGTAGAATAAGAGTTCATGTGAAATCAGGGGAGAATAAAACCTCTCTCAATAATTAAGGATCACTTCAATCCACACTTTCTTTTAATTTCCTTCCTGAACAAAGCTGCTTGTCACTAACACAAATCGGAGCAGGGAAAGGTGAGACAGACTGAATGGGGACCTAACTCAGCACTTTACTGCCAGCTGCAAAATTAACTTTGGTAGATCATCAGAAACAGAAGTTACCTCTGGTTCACAGTGTGAGCTTCCACCCCTGAGCTAAAGATCTAGCAGGTCCATGAGGACTAAGTGACACCGTTACAGAGAAACAGAGTGCTGAGTACAAATCTATGCAAATACTTCCCTAATCCTCAGTACTCTGGCATTGCTCCCACTGTCACAGCTCATGCCAAGAAACTTTTTAGCTGGTAGTGGCCCTGGAAAGCACATATGGTGAGTGCCTTCAGCATCATCAACTCCTAAACTAGTCTGTGCAGCTGTGTGTATATTGTTACCATCATTCTAGGAGAATCATACTGGATTGGTGATTCAAGAAGTTTCCAACCGGATTTTAAGATTCCCATTCAGAAAGTACCTGTCACTCAATCCAGGCTGCAGGGAGAGCAGGCAATTAAAAAAAAAAAATTCAAAAAAATGAATGAATAAAACATTCACAACATGAAAAATGTTCAAGAAGGTTCCAAAGACCTGTTAGTGTTATGTTTCAAAAATGAATAAAAAAATATATATTTAAACTCTTATTGATCTCAAGATTAAGTCTATCAGGCATTTCTCTCCAGTATTCAGGAGACAAGTTAGACACGTTTATTAGCCTACATAGTCAAGGCCTTTGTGCTTTTGAACCATTCTCACACCTGCAATCTGATTTTGCAGGAGACAATCTAAGAAGCACACTAGATTTTGTACTTCTATTATTACTTAAGGTATGTTTAGGCATTCATTACTGCTTAACCTCTCTCCTCCTTTTTCCTACCTTCCAGCACTGAATGGTTCTTAAGGAACCAGATTCAATTTTCTTCTAAACTTCACCTCTTTGGAGTGGAACTGCTAATGTTATTTAAACTGTTCAGTTAAGTTGTTTCCTCTGATTGACTAAACTACTAATAGCTTGTTAAATGACTGAGGTAAGGCAATAGGCACATGTAACAGTGAATCTTTTCTAGACACCTTCCGAGAGGATATTAACCTCGTTTGAATTCTCCATGACAAAGTAACTTTTAGGTCCCTAATCCCTGCAGCAGATTTGAGAACTAGAAGTTAACTCTATACAAGGGTAGCATAGATTTGAACAAGAGGAAGCTTAGTGAGTATCTGGTAGTGCTTCTTGTGGAACTGACAACTCTTCTGGAAGGAAATTAAAGGGTCCGAAATACTGAGCCCAACTGGGAAGGATGTGAATCAGTGACTTGAGCTTGTGTCTGGAAGAGACTTCTTCAATAGTAACAAGGATAGGCAGAGAGGAAGAGGAAACTTCTGCTTTTCGGTAAATCACAAGATCATAGAGAACTGCTGGGATGGTGAAACCAGGAAAAACACCAACAAAATCGTAGGATATACTGAGTAATGAAGGTATGTCCAGTAGTGATTGACAACTGTTAATTGCACTTTGACAGACACGAGAGAAACAATACTGTTCTGGAGTACTATTTACAATCCTCATGACCCACATTCCAAATGCTTAATTCAGATTGGAGCAAATGCTGATGGAATACTGTAGGGAACATGGAGGCCACTTTGTAAGCAAGGAGAAAGAGAATGGACTTGTAAAAATTGACAAAATGAAAACAGAGAGGTACTCCAAGAGTCATAAATATATTTGAAGAGGAAGATCAAAGAGATGGAGAATGATGAACAACCTCAGGAAAAGAGGAAATGTATGTAATCTAAAGGACATTTTTGGTAGAAATTAAGCACAGAACTGTCTTTGAATTAATTTCCTGTAGAAGTTAGAAGAAAACTTCTCATTAATGAAGAAAGATTTAGGAAGCATGTCCCAATTGCAGTACTGAGAGTTCCCCCCTCCCAGATAAAAATCTTGTTTTCAGATGGACCTTGATATATTTATTGTTATATAACACAGCTGCATGAAAACATCAGAGTGGATCCAGTGGTTCAGGATGTTCCTACAGTAGAAAATTTTTAAGCAATGCAAAGATTAATTATGTGTTAAGTATATCCTGTCTAAAAAATTCAGTAACTATCACAGAGTTTAAAATGGAGGGAGGTGGTTATTTTATAAATGTTGTCCATGAATTGCAAAGTCTCCACAGAAGACTGTAGCAAACCAAGCATTTCAGTTCATTTCACATTGTCAGAGATGTCACCTCAGAGATTTAACCACCTGAGTCCACCATTTATGCACCTCTGATGTTCTGAAAATGACAGTAAAGATGACACATATGCTATGGTTAATAGCAGGACTTACAAAGGTAGCTAAAAGCTACTATAGCTTCTAAAAACTATAAGCTTCATTATATCCAATGAGCTTCTTAGAGCTCAGATTTAAGGCATTAACCTATAGGCCCTGAAACAGAACCTTCAAGCACTGTTTCACCTGCTAATGTAGATGTGTTCTGAAGATGTCTGAAGCCCAACACTTGCCAGACTGCAGTAAAGGAAGAAGGGAATAGGATTATGAAGGATTCAACAGCATAAGCATGTGCCCTTCCATGAATATGAATAAAGACTGTAGGACATGAGTTATCTGATTTCAAAAGCCAAAACTGTCTGATTTAAGTGTCAGGTTCTCTCACTTCTGGAATTAAAACACAAATTCAAAGACTAATGGCTAATCTGGAGGTGAGTTTGCCTCAGTCCTTTCAGTGGCACCTATTGCAGATAACTCTTGAGAGAAGCAAGGACTTCAGTATGGGTTTCATCACATGGGTTTACCTCCATTTTACCTGACAGGACATACTGAATTGCAGATGCTCATGAGGATGTAACTTCAGTGGCTCTCATAAGCTTCTTGCATGAAAATCTTATCTGGTTTTATATCAATCAATATCAAAGATATCCAAGAGGAGAACTACACATACCCTTCCCCATTCCATTGATAAGGAATTGGATGGAGGGCCACATCGGAAGAGCTAAAGTCAATGGCTTAATGTTCATATGAAGATCAGTAACAAGTGGTATCCCTCAGGGGTCTGTATTGGGACCAGTACTGTTCACTATCTTTATTAATGACATAGTGGGACTGAGTGCACTCCAATCAAGTTTGCAGATGAGACCAAATTAAGTAGTGCTGGTGCACTACAGGGAAGGCATGCCATCCAGAGGGACCTTGACAGACTTGAGGAGAGGGCCCATATGAACCTCATGAGGTCCAACAAGGCCAAGTTGATGAGATTAATTTAACAAGTTGAAATGTCAGATTCTGCATCTAGGAAACAGTCACATGTATAAATACATGTTACAAGTGTAACAATAAAAATAAAATCAGGATATATTATGAACGTATTTATTTGGATGTCATCTACTGGAATGCTTTTCTAAACCACAGATTTTTTTGTGTATGAGCACTAGAAAAAACCTTAAAGATGTTTGTTGTGCTGGTATAATGTCTGGGCATTTTTCAAAATATTTTTCCATCTATAACTGTGGAAAGTTTCAGCCACTTTCAGAATGATGCAATCTGCAAATGGAAAAGATAAGTTTGTTCACCTAAGAGATTTATGCTGGCTACAGGTAGCAAAAATTGCAAGTAGCTCAGGCACCTGGAAATAGTCTAATTACCAATATCACCAAGGTTTTTAGGAGTCTGTATGAAGAACTTGGAAAGAGTACTGCCAATGGTCATTTAGGGAAGCTTTTTCCTTCAGCCATGATGGGCTTATTTGCCATTTCCCAGTATGTTCTCTGAAATAAAAGGTAGTGCTCATCTAGTAGTGTGGGTTTTGGGGGTTTTTTTGTTTGTTTGTTTGTTTTTTCTTTTCCCAGCAGAGTTATTCCTCTACTGAAGCAGTTAACCATGTAGTTACTTTTTAATTTTCCACTCTGGATTGTAGATTATCTGTTGAGGAATTTTGTTAATTTTTAGGGTTGTTTGTTTTTTGGTTTTGGGGGTTTTTGGGGTGGTTTTGTTTGTTTGGGTTTTTTGTTTGTTTTTGTTAGGTTTTTTTGTGGGGGGTTTATTTTTTAACTCTTAAAAGGGAATAATTCTGTAGAAACAATTAAATCACACAGGATTTTAACAGCTACAACTGAATAGGCAGTTTAGGAAACTGGTAAGATTTTTTGGGGTTTTTTTTTAATAAACATAATAGTTTGCAATCTTTATTTACCTGACAGAAAGAAGTAAGCTTGGAGATAAGGCACTACATTCAAAAGATGTGGGCCTTGTAACCTGCACATCACATAGGCTCCCTGTCAAACACTGCCAGAGGACATTACTGAACTGCCAGAAATTATAATCCATTACTAAAATGCAAGACCACAGTAATTTTGGTGGTCCTAATCACTGTGAGAAAATGAGAGAAAGTATACATACTTTCATTTCAGCTGAGGTCGTCCACAGATGAGATTGTCACATCAAAATTTGGAAAATACATTGTTGGTGTTTACATTTTAACTTTATAATCAAGGGACAGATATAGGCATTTTACATGACTTTGAAGGGATAGGTATGTTCCAGGATGAGATGAATCTTGTCCTAGGCTTCTCTGTTTCTTTGTGTTTACTATAACGATATCCAAGCCAATGAGCTTAGAGATACAGATATTGACATTGTCTGATACATACCATTCTCTGTGTCCAACCCTGCCTCTGCACTTTGGGCTGAATAAGCAGCCATCCAGATCACAGAGGCTAACACAGAGTCTTTCAGCTCCACATCTGGCCAGGGAAAAGATGTAACCAGTTTCTCTCCCATGGTGCCCAATCACTGGCACAACACGACTCAGAACCTTTCCTTCCAAAGTTTTGAGGTACTCTTCAGGAAAATGTTTTTATCTGTAGTATGGCTTCTTCAAATACACTGCAGACAAAGCTAACACTAGAGGTAATGTAAGCCCACTGCAGAATGAGGTGGGTGCCCTGGTGACAGAGGATACAAAGAAGGTGGAGTTACTGAATGCCCTCTTTGTCTCTGTCTACACTGCTGGAGACTGTCCCCAGGAGCCCTGGACCCCTGAGGCCCCAGAGGAAGTCAGGATAAAAGAGGAGTTTGCCTTGGTTGATGAGGACTGGGTTAGGGATCAGTTAAGCAATCTGGACATCCATAAATCCATGGGTCCTGAAGGAATGCACACATGGGTGTTGAGAGACCTGGCAGAAGTCATTTCTAGGCCACTCTCTGTCATCTTTGGTAAGCATAGGAAACAGGAGAGGTGTCTGAGGACTGGAGGAAAGCAAATGTCACTCCAGTCTTCAAAAAGGGCAAGAAGGAGCACCCAGATAACTATAGACTGGTCAGCCTCACCTCTATCCCTGGAAAGGAGATGGAACAACTTATCCTCAGCTCTATCTCTAGGCGTATTAAGGATAAGAGGGTCATTAGGGGCAGTCAACATGGTTTTACCAATAGGAGGTCATGTTTAATGAACCTGATAGTCTTTTATGAGGACCTAACCAGGTGGCTAGATGATGGTAGAGCAGTGGATATGGTTTATCTTGATTTCAGCAAAGTAATTGACACCGTTTCCCACAGCATCCTCGCAGATAAACTGAAGAAGAGTGGTCTGGATGACCAGGTAGTGAGGTGGATTGTGAACTGGTTGAAAGGAAGAAGTCAGAGAGTTGTGGTCAATGGGATTGAGTCTAGTTGGAGGCCTGTGTCTAGTGGGGTCCCTCAAGGGTCAGTATTAGGACCAGTACTATTCAATATATTCATCAATGACCTGGATGAGGGAACTGAATGCACTATCAGCAAGTTTGCTGATGATACAAAGCTGGGAGGAGTGGCTGACACACCAGAAGGCTGTGCTGTCATCCAAAGAGACCTGGACAGGCTGGAGAGTTAGGCAGGGAGAAATTTAATGAAATACAACGGGGGCAAGTGTAGAGTCTTGCATCTGGGAAAGAACAAGCCCATGTACCAGTACAGGTTGGGGACAGACCTGTTGGAGAGCAGTGTAGTGGAAATGGACCTGGAGGTCCTGGTGGACAGAAGGATGATCACGAGACAGCAGTGTGCCCTCATGGCAAAAAAAGGCCAATGGGATCATGGAGTGTGGTTAGTAGGTTGAGAGAGCTACTCCTCGCCCTCTACTCTGCCCTGGTGAGGCATACTGTGTCCAGTTCTGGGCTTTGTAGTTCAAGAAGGACAGGGAACTGTTTGAAAGAGTCCAGCACAGAGCCACCAAAATAATTAAGCAAGTGGAACATCTCCCTTATGAGGAAAGGGTGAGGGATCTGGGTCTCTTTAGTTTGGAGGAGACTGATGAGTGACCTCATGTTTATAATGTCTATAAATATGTAAAAGGACGAATGTCATGAGGATGGAGCCAGGCTCTTCTTAGTGATGCCCAATGGTAGGACAGGAGCAATGGGTGCAAGCTGGAGCATAGAAGGTTCCATGTAAATATAAAGAAAAATATTTTTGCTGTGAGACTGACAGGACACTGGAACAGGCTACCCAGAGAGGTTGTGGAGTCTCCTTCTCTGGAGACATTCAAAACCTCCTTGGATGCATTCCTGTGAGACCTGCTCTGGCAGGGAGGTTGGGCTAAATGATCTTTGAGGTCCTTTACAATCCCTAACATTCTGTGATTCTGTGATTCATAGTATCATTCAGAGAAAGTTCGACCACTTTCTGAAGAGCAGCACACAAGTTCATCATTCATATTCTTGGGGGAAACAATGGTTGGACCATGTGGCATGCGGATATTAGTCTTCCTTAAAAATAATATATATAAAAAAAGAAGTAAATGGAGATTACATTAGCTTTGTCATTCTAAGGAAACAACAACTTATTTTTCCAATGAGACCCCGAGAATTCTTTAGAAAATGATGAGGGAGTGGGAAACATAGTGTCGTATGTTTTGTCTCTATTTGAGAAAAAATTATTGATTTAGAAGAGTCTAGTTTCCAGATCTGCTAAACTGCCATCTGGCACGGAGGTGTAGAAATGTCTGCTCTGGAGGCACAATGTCTGGTTCAGAGAATCCGTATCCTAATATCTTGTGTTGGGTCTGGATAGAAGAAATGTTTTCTACCCCTCTCTATATTCCAGGAAATTTTTGCCAAAGTTGTATCCATCATCATGACAATATTGAAATTAAAATGTTGTTATGTTCCTCAACTCTCCAACAGAGACAAAAGAATTAAAAAAAAAAAAAAAAGAAATTAAACAAAGAAACACATTTGGTCATATTAACTGCCTTCCACTTTACGTCCTTACCATCACTCCAGACAATAGTGTCATATGGCTGTTTCAAGCATTTAACAGCACGAAAGTGAATAATACTAAGAGATTTCCTTAAAAGTAGCAAAAAACTCTCAAGAGTCTAGTTTTTCAGAAGCACTTAAAAAAAACACTGGTGCATCCAGCGACACAGAAGCACACCCAAAGCAATTATACATCTGAGTATAGTTCTAGGGCATCTGGCAGTAATATATTCCTCTTGAACAAAGGTGAAGTAATGGAGATTAATTCAGCAGCAGCACCATCCTTCCTTAAAGTTATTCATGCTCTCCTTAGAGATTGCTATTTTCAGCTTTTGATAATACCAGTCCAAGTGTGATGCAAGGGCTGGGTGTCCTGGCATTCCTGCTCAGCACAGGTGTGAAAATTTGCTGTTGGCTTTTCTAAGCTGCTGTTATGCTTCCTCGTGACCTTGCAGATTGTAGTGGATTGGCCCCAGTTTATAGCAAAACTCGCACCCAGCCGCTTGTTCATGCCCTGCCTCAGGGAGACAGGGGAGAGAAAATAGGAAAAATAGGACTGAGAAGTCTTGTGTGTTGAGAAAAAGACAGGTATATCAATTATCATCAGGGGGAAAACAGGCCTAACTTGGGGATAATTAGTTTAGTTTATTACCAGTTAAAATAGTTTTGGGTAAAAAGACCCAAAATGACCAATGTTAAAACATCCCTTTTCCCAGGTTCAACTTCATTCCTTCATTCCACACCCCTCTACCCCACCAAGCAGTGTAGAAGGGAAGGGGAATGGGGACTTACAGTGAATTCATCATTGTTTCTCTCTGCAACTCCTCTCAGTTTTTCTCTGCTGCAGTGTGGGTACTTTCCTTAACTTCCTCTTTGCCTTCCTCCTCCTGAAACTATTTATTGAAACTCAGTACTTTTACTTCCCTTTATAATTTAAATTTCCTGCATTATCTCTACTAAGAGCCATGGTTCCAGAATATTTATTACAATACTAATTAGAAACATTTTTCCCCAAAAGTATTCACTGAATTTTAGTACAAATGTTTAGAGAGGAATTTTTGTAGGGTGCTTTGTGCCACATTAGTTCAAGCTGTGATAGAAGTTAAGGTATCAACTGGCTTGAGATTTCTCAGTGGATAAGGGAACAGGGATCTACAGTGCAAACACTCCCCTGTAAGCTGTAAGGTTGTTTTTTGTTTTGTTTTGTTTTGTTTTTCATTTAACAAAAAAAAAAAAAAAAGAGAGGTAGAAAACTTAGACTGGGTAAAGAAGTCTAAACATTTGAAGAAAGCACTTCAAAATTTGTTGTATGAGAAACTATACTGCAACATCCAGAAAGGAATCCATGGGAGCCAATATTTACAGACCACCTATTAGTGAACATAAAGGGTAGGTTGCAACTTCCAACTGTTTCTATTACCAGTTTAGCCAATGTCAAATGTAGGCTCTGAATTTAGATTCAAATTCCAAAACTACTGATTCCAGAAGGATAAGCATCTCTAGTAAATTCTGATTCATATGCACCAACACTGTACAGATCTTCAGATACCTTTTGCTATTCAATTAAAAAAAAAAAAAAGTCTCATTCAGAAATAGCTTCTATTAAACTCAGTAGAGTTTCATGTAGGTTTAAAAACTGGATCAAATTGGAAATGACTAGTGATTTTTGGTGTCTCTGTTTTTTTAGAGATCCACTTTCAGAAAAAAATTTAGGGGCCATGAAAATGCTAATTACCTCTTTCTGATAAGGTTTTGTCAAAACATGTACCCACTGAGAAGCCCAAGGTACTCTCAGAGTTTTTTGGAAAATTGTTTTTTTGTATAGCTGTTACTAAAATGATACACTAAAATTTGGGTGCAACATATTTCCTCAATAATACTTTATTCATACTGTTATATCTGTTTACTTCTCCTGGTTCCAAGCTACCAAAGATTTGTTGCTTCTGCATTCACATCGTCTAAGCTATATTGATACTCTACTGAAACTGCTTAAGTGGACTAGATGCATCAAAGTACATTTTCTCCTGAAGGAAATCAGTTTGACATCTTTGATTTATACCAGAATAAGCCCTAAAATCAGGTTATATGGCATCTACTGCTCTTATTCAACTTACAGTGTCTGTTACTTTATTTGCAGAAGCAAAGTAGATGGGTTTGATACAAGTTGTCCTTGATAAATCTCTATTATCTTCTGCTCATCTCCTTGTTATCTTCCAGATACTTACAAATAATAATATTATATGCTCTTTGTTTTGTTTTTTTTTTTTTTTTTTTTTTTTTTTTTTTTTTTTTTTTTCCTGGGGATTGAATTTAAGCTGTCTGGTCCATAGTTCCATTCTGAGCCATTTTTAAGAGGAATTACACAGTTTCACTTTCTTCCACATTTCTTCTATCATCACACCCATCTTCTACAAAATTGTGAAAGTAAAATGCTAAAGGTCCTCAGGATACTTTTTTTTTTTTCTTCAAATACCTGAGAATTAAATTAATAATGTCAAGCTGACTTAAAATATCAATTTAAGAACACATTTTCATCTACTTTTCCCCTATTCTAAGGCAGAAATACATGCTTTTCCACTGGGTATTTTTTGTGCTCTCTGCCTTCTACGACTGGCATTTTTATTGAAGGCTAGCACAAACCCAGGCACTGAACATTAAGCTGCTCTTGGTATAATTTGTTGACAGATTTGACACAGCTGAGAGGAAGACCAGAAATTCTCTTCTTTCCTATCACTGATGTAGAATGATACTTCTTACTCTTAATTTTTCTTGTAAGTTAATTCACAGCCTGGACTTTGACCGTCATAATTTTGTCACTGAAAACTCACACTGTTCTTTACTGTGTTTGAAGTAAGCTCATGAGTTAACCAAGTTGACCACTTAACTACACTTCTTGTCCTTACTCTCTGTTGGATTAATGTACATTTTCATAATATCATTTCCTCAGAGAAACTGCCAACTCTCTTTATTCTTTTTCCATTAGAATTGCATCCCTGGAGACTGCATTTATAACTTCTCTGGGTTTATACAAGGAAATTCTACATTGTAGCATCATTTTCACAACAGCAAAAAGCCGGTAGTAATAGATAATGTAGGAGGAGTATATTACACATAGCAGGCTGGGGGGTGCTTCAAGGAAGAATAAGTGAAGAGAAGAAAAAAGCAAATCTCAGCAGGCCTCCAGTGCTCTATATTACAGAATCACAGAATTGTAGTGGTTGGAAAAGACCATTAAGATCACTGAGTCCCACCATAAACCTAACACTACCAATTCCACCTTGAAACTATGTCCCTAAGCATCTTGTCTACTCATCTTTTAAATAGCACCAGCGAAGGTCACTCCATCACCTCCCTGGACAGCCTGTTCCAATGCTTGACTACCCTTTTGGTGAAGAAGTTTTTCCTAATATCCAACCTAATATCTCCCCTGGCACAACTTGAGGTCATTTCCTCTCATTCTATCACTTGTTACCTGGGAGAAAAAAAGGCAGGTGCCAGAATTACATTTTTTGTGTTTTCCTAAGAGCGAGGACACGTGTCTGGACATATATATCATATATGGTTCTTATATCATCTGATCTGGAACCTGACAGAAGCCTACTCACAACATCTGGCCCATTACAATAAAAAATAAAAAAATAATTAAAAAAAAATCAAAGCTCAGTACCTCTATGAGTACTGAGTTCTAGTGTCAATCTCCACATTCCTAGCTACATTTGCCTATTTATATTCTACCACCAGACCTATGGATTTATTGAAAAATCCTTTTTTGCTTTCAAAACTTCATTTTGTTTAGTGCTTTTACCTCACCAAATACAGACTTGCTCAGCTGTCGACAGCTGTTAACAGTTGTTAAATTAGGATTTGCAGAAGCAAGCAGTGGACTGGATAAGGATTTTCCAAACGTCAAAAAGAAGAACTTTCAATCAAAGCATTTAATGTTGCATATGAAGTATCTTAAGGTGAGGGGAGATCAGGCTGACAGATATTTTGACTATGTAGAATCCACTTTTTCATCTTCCATTCAGCAAGGGGAACAATTGATTGCAACAGGACCCACTGAAGCCAGTTAGGCATTTACAAGTTTCTTTTGTCATTGCAGGGCTTTCTCATTATTATACATTTCTGAGTACAGTCCAACCATTGCAGTATCACACCAGCAAAGGGAATTTCCTCTTTCCTGCTGTGTGCCAGACTTCTCATACCCGAGCTAGCACACATCCAAGGTTTGTGCACACTGTCTTTACAATAGTATCATGCTGACCAGACACACTGACTTGCAGTAGCAGTTGAGAACAGACAAACTCCCCTACTGGGTAGGCTTAAAATGGTGTATAAAGAAGGCTTAAAACCCTACAGGTTGGCTTGGACAGAGAGCTGTGAATTATTCATGTGATTAAAACTGTGCTCTTTCAGAGCTCCGGGAGAGGGATTGGACTAGATGATCTTTCAAGGTCCCTTCCAATCCCTGACATTCTGTGTGATTCTGTGTGAGAAATAATAGGAATTACCCAAAATATTTAAAAGCAAAACTCTTTAATTTTATTCACCTTATCAACCTGACAATTTGGAAAGGCAAAAGAAAAAAGAAAATTCTGCCCAGCACAAAGAAACTACAAAACATATTTTAAAGCAAAAGAAGTGACTCAGTCTTTCTCTAAACAGCAACCACTCTTGATTGATTTGTAGCAGGAGTTGCAACAGAAGCAGGATCAAAACAAAATTTCCATTACAGAATAGGTAAATCAGAGCTTGTGCCCGGTGCCTAAAATGTGATGAAGACTTAGTAATTCCGCCTTCCTGCACCAACCATGGAACTGTCTCCTGGATGCTCTGCATCTGCTTGTGTCATCTTCAGGTCCTCTGTGGAAGTAAGCACAACCCTCTGCTGAAATGCACACACTGAACAGTTACAGTGCTCAAGATAGTTTGGACAATAAACACTCATATTCTGCCTTTTCAAAGCACCTCCAAGAACCTTATCATCTAATCACTGTAATATTTATAGCTTTTCAGCTCCTTTACTGGCTTATTGTTTTGATGTACCATCTCATTCACCATTCCTTTGCACCTGACATTCGTTCAGGACAAGCAGGATTACCTGCTTTCAGGCAGTCCTGATTTCAGGACTACCTTTGTCATCTGTTGAGTGAAAAGGGTAGTAAAGCAATTTAGCAGGAAATAAAGCCCCTTGCATTCCAACTCTACCCTCAGATACTGGAGGAGCTGGGGGTGGCTGGGCTTAGATCTTGAGTGATGCCCAATCGAGCACTATTGCTCTGACATCTGCGGAGGCACCGAACAGTGCACTGCGCTCTCATGCCCACGATTTATGGACCTACATGGCTAAACCTGCAGAATTTAGCAGTGTCCTGCTGGGCATGGGCCAGTTGGGGTGGCTGGTTACAGACAGACACAGTTCAACGAGACACCACAAGTCCAAGCACATCAGTGCCGGATCCACTTGATAGTGTCCCACACCCGTCGGCCAGTCACAATCCATGGACTCTCACAGCCTCATCAGGCAGCAGCCCAGCAAGAAATTGTGAAGCAACTCTGTAAGCAAATGAAAGCACCTTTAATAGAGCAACAGGATTCATATAGTATCGTATGGATTGCCAGTGATAAACCACTATCTGCAGAAATAAATGCTTATACTGAGGTTGCAAATTACTAAAACTATTAATTGTAGCAGGATGTTAGGTTATTACAAGAGCTGAATTAGTAAAGGATTTCTCCACAGTTTTTTAAGTGTCCGAGAGAGGAGTTCTCGGCTGAGTCTAAGTCCAAATCTAAGTCTAAGTCTTACCCAAAGGCGTCCCAATGGGGCGGGGTGGGGAGGGGAAAAAGGCTCAGCCCGTTGGCTGGTCCCAGGGGTCAGAGGTCTGCGATAGTGTCATCCCTGACTGGTCCACGAGGATGTCTTCCCTGACTGTGATGGTGTCTTCCCTAATTCCCTCCTTGGGGCTATTCTTATACTATTTTTCTACCTGCAAGGAGCTTGAGTGACTCTAGTCATACATTTATGGTGATTGGCAAAAGGCACTTCCATTCCCCTTTTAAGGTAGAAATTATTAAAACTTAGAGATGCTCTCTATGAGGGGGAAAGAGGAGGGTAAGTGGTATGGAGTTACGGTTTTGTCAAGGTCCACAAAGGGAAGGAGTTGTCAGAAAGGGGCGCAGGCAACTGATCCAGAATCACGAGTAGACCATACATCAAGACTTGTACCATGCTGTGATTGAGACAAGAGCTGGAGAGCAAGCCTCCACTGTCTCCCATCTCTTGTTTTTCCTTGATAAGCAGAAGGTCTAGTAGGGAAGCAGCCTTGGAGAAGATTTTTCACATGTCAGCTGTAATTTTCCCTTGGAATCTTCTTTGAAACTGTACCTTCCCTTAGTGTGTGGACACAGCCATTTTCTGATTTTTAGTTACCTCCAGCAATTACTCCACATCATCATCTAGGTGCCCATTTTTCACCCAAATGGGCCTGTTTTCCAGAGTCTGACACTGTGCTCCTTTGCTGCCAATATAATTGTCATTATCTCTCTTCTCACAGAGCATGTTTTTTCTGCACACACCTCCCACTTCCACAATAGGTACGGGACCAACCCACCCCACTATCAAATTAGGTAAGGGCAGTTACTTAAAAACTATTACAGGTGGTCACAGGTCCAGCACAGCACATGTTTGTATTCTCCACACATTTCCTAACTCAGGCTTTTTTAACACAGTGCTTCTGATTCTTCCGTGAACAAAATGTTAATTTATACTGAGTATAACTGTAGACTTAGCACTGTGCTTTTATTACTACAACTGGATTTTCAGGTGGTTTACTATCCTAATTGTGATTTATAGATCAAATGTTTCAACTTAACAAAAATAACATCTCTTTGTTTTTCTATGATAAAATATAAAGTTAATATAGATTTCTGGGTAACAAGGTAACTACCAATATCAGTATCTTCCTAGTTAATTTACTTACATGCAGTATGCTTTTTAAGCCCAAATTTTCTCTCTCTTGTTTTCTGAAAGGGTAAAAATCTCAGCATGATAACTACATTATGTTCATGCTGCAACATCAAAAATAATTTCTGTGTTTAAAATTCTGCTTTAACACTTTTGGACTGGAGACTCAGAAATGACAAATGTAATTAAGGCTTTACTTTAAAATACTTCTCAGAGCTTATTGGTAGTGAGAAGTACTTTCCCTGCTGTCTGAGTGTTCTGACAGCTGTGCTCAGTGAAATCAGGTTAGTTTTCTCTTAACAAGTGTAAAAATAAAGATTTCTGCTTTTGTTGGAGGTGTAACAAGCTAGTGAAAATAACACTGGGCACCAAACCAAACCTTTTTAAAAGAGTACACAACACAATAATTTAGCGTTACAAAAAAGACATTTGTATTATACTTACAGTATTCCACCTGCTGTATTACATATCCATTCCTGCTACATTTCTTTGGCTCAGCATGCTACAATTTCATGAAGTACGATAAAGTAACTAACTGATCTGGAGGATAAAAGATGTACAATATGCTGAACCTATGTAGTCTGCAGCAGTTTTTTTTTTATAAATGCCACATGAAAATTCCTAATGAACATGCATAGAGGGAATCAAAGAAGCCACAAAAATAAGTAAAGAAGGTTTTGCAACAATGATGTTGCAAAACAAGAGTTACTGAACAAGGAGTACCAGTGCAGGAATGGTCCTGCAACTTAATGAGTATTTTCATCAATGAACTTTGGCACAAGAAGTACTGCTATGATAACAAAATCTGTCACTGAAGCAAATCTGAGAGACATTATCAATAGCAAAGAAGAAGCAAGATAAACAGAGAGGAAGCAATAGGTGACCTTGAGGACTTAGACTACAATTTGAATGACATTCTGCAGTAGAAAAATACCATACTCAAGGATTCTTGATATAAAATCAGTTTGAAATACAAAAGGAGAGAAGGAACAGAATTTTGCCAGTTACAGCATAACTAAATGTGATGCAACTACAAAAAGGCATAATAGCTAAATATTTCAGTAAATCTAAGTAAATATTAGGGCCTTTATACAAGGTCTTTGCAAGCACCACAGGGGATATTGCAGTGCACCTGGCTAAAGAGGAGTGTTCAGGTCAAACAAGTGAACAGAAAGGCTGATAGGATGATCAGGCAAACAGAAATCCCATTAATTTTGGAGAAAACTGGCTGATTTAGTGGAGTTATAAGTGTTCTCTACAAAATATCAGACTAACAACAAAAACAATACAAAAAAAAACAAAACAAACTTCAAAAGAGAAGGATGTATTGTAAAGGACAGTTTTGGAGTAAGTCCTGTTTGGTTGACTATTAAACAATTTTTAGCCTGAAGAATGAGATTCCCTAAAAAACCTCCTAAGATTTAGGGGAAGGAACATAAAAAGAACCTATTCCAAAAGTGACAGGGTGAATTTATGCATGGAGTTATCTTCTGTGTATTCCCAACTCATCACAAGCTGGTGATGGATGAAGAAGAATCGTGCTCCACTCTTTCTCCCAATATTCTTGCTTAGTCTTTTTCCTAAGAAACTATTTGTCACTGAGGTCTGTCTCAACAGACACAGCTTGAAAGTCCTGGAAATTAACAGAAGTCACTGATGAGAAAAAAACACAAGTCCCATTACCATAAAAGGCATCCTCCAGTACTAAACATTTTCATCATCACAGTCTCATGTTGTCATTTCAAAGCAGAAGCTTCTCACTGATAATTTCCAAGTATAATGTTATTTCCTCCTGTGAATACATATGGAAAATTTACATAATAAGGAGGATATTTCACTTAAAATCATGCTATGATAGAATAATTCAGGTTAGAAAGTACATCAGGAGGTTCCTGGTTGAGCCACTTGCTCAAAGCAGAGGTAACTATGGTGTTAGCTTCTCAGGACATTGCCAAATCTTGATTATCTCCAAGGATGGACACTGGTTCCAGTCTTTGACCACCAAAAATTATTTTTTTGCCCTAATATTCAATATGAATTCTATTTTATTTTATCTTTTCTTTTTTATCTATTTGTCTTCGTCCATCTGTTGTTCACATCTGAGACCATTTTGATTCCTTTTTCTTGATTACCCATTAATAGAAAGGTCATAGAACCAAAAACAGTATTTATGTACTGGAACTATTTTCCTTAATATAAATTGATTTTTAGTTAACTCTTGGTGGTTTTTTAATAGTGGAGTAGGCCCAGAAATCGACTTAATACATAGTTCAATATTATTATACACAAGATAATTCAAAAGAAGTTTTTGGTTTTGCAGATGGCCTTAATTCTTTTCATCTGGTTCAGTTTTGTGTTTAGAACAATGAGTACAGTATAAATATCCAATAACTTATTTTGTTAAATCTAGCAATAGGCTTTGCCCATAAACCTCGATACATGAGAAAAATGATTATTTTAAAATTAATTGTAAGTTGCTGGTGGGTTTTTAATTATAATTTTTATGAAAAATAACTGATTAGATATATTTTTATGCTTGTGATTATTAGTTTTGGGTCTCTAGAACTAGGAAGAGATATGGTAAATATGGTAAAGGCAAACGTTTGGGTTATTGAACCACCATTGCATTCAATTTTATTTGACAAATAATTCAAATGTTCAACCCAGAGCAATTTCTAAATATCAGCATTTGGAGAAAATGAGATTGTCCCATCACAAAAAGGCCACTTTGAATGACTACTACAGGTCACTTAAATTTTTCATCCAGTGAATCAGAAAGCATTTATGTCTTTGTGATATAATCTCCTCATGACATCCTTGACATTTACAAGTTCTGAATTTCTGCCAGGCATACCTGAGTCGCTACACAAATGATACTGTGTAATTATTGTCATTCCTTCAACTTACAGTTATTAGTTTGTTCTCAATGGACATGTAAGAATTCCTTTAAATAATATTCACTTCCATTTGAAGACTGCAGTATAAACAGACTGAAAAAAAAAGAGAAAATGGTATTCAGAGGAATGAGTTTTCTTTTTGAAATGAAAGTGAAGGTGCAAATTGAATAGAAAATAAATGTTTAATATGACTACTGAAGTCTAAATATAAAAGGAAAGCAGTGAATCATGATAAAAATAGGAGAGGTTAACAGCTCTTATAGGTCATCTTTGGGCCCCCTTTGAAGGAGTAGGGCTCTGGAGAGTAATTTCCTCCCTAAAATCTGAGAATAGTATAGAAGAAAAAAGAAACAAGCCTGACTTGAAAAAATTGGAATAAATGTCAAATCTCAGCATGCGGGGGTACTGGAAGGAGCATACCCTCTTATACATTAGAATGCATGAGAAGAAGTAATCTAGGAACATTTTCTCCAGTCTCTTGAGTCTTGGAGACCTTTTCCTTTGATAGGAAGCCTTCCATGGCTGGCAAAGACCCTTTTTACAGAATATGGGACAAATGATATTTTTTATTCTACCCATTAGTCCTTAGAATGAAGCTGCCATAGATTTACACTGTTGAAGGACTTTTTTTTCCCTGTCTTAGGACCAGCATAAGAACTGATTTTTTTTAATTTTCTTTGAAGTATAACAGACATGCAAGCAAGGCCACAATAAACTCCAGCATAGGTAGCCAGAGCAGAAGTGATACAGATCTAGAAATTGGAATCAGGTCTCTAGCAAAGATGTAGTGGTTAATATGACACCTGGCTAAATCTGAAATTGGGGTTCCAAATATCTCTCTGCTTTTAGTTCCTCTGTCAACAGTTAGATTTTATCTGAATCCGCATATAGCTCATTGACTCACAATGTCAGTTCTTGCTTCGCTAATCCTACAACTCCAATTTTACAGCTCTCTTGTGTGCTGCCCTTTTCCTGGTCACTGAATCTCAGCTTCAATCAGAAGCTCTCAGTTTTGAAAGTGAAATAAATATGTTCTGCATCTGAAAAAGAGAGTGACAGAAAGAGGAATAACCTTTGGCCAATACACCTTCTTGGTGTGATGGAACACTGGAATAGGCTGCCCAGAGACGTTGTAGAGTCTCCATCTCTGGAGGTATTCAAAACACACCTGGAAACTTTCCTGTGCAACCCATTGTAGGGAGCCTGCTTTGGCAGGGAGATTGGACTAGGTGATCTCCTGAGGTCCCTTCCAACCCCTACGATTTTGTGATTCTATGTGATTCTATAATCCCATCAATAAAAACCCAGAAGACAAGCAAAAGAAGAAAAGCTTTGCACTCATGTGCATGAAAATATGTCCTCAGACATCTGAAAGAATTGTTTTCTTCCAGTTTTCATAGATACATGCAGAGCTACTATACAGTAACCTTACACCAGAAGCATACAGAAATTAAAAATATTCTGACCTTTCTCCAGGTGTCAGTGAGAATGCAACTCCATCTGACAAGCATAATAAACAAAAAACATGAAGTACTCATCACCAACCCAGCAACCTACCCAAAGCTGTGCAAAAAAATAAATTTTGCCTTTACCCAGACCAACAGGGAAGATAACTTTCAAAGCCAAGAACCATTTTTGAGGCATATCTTGTTTGCAGATGTTTTGCATTTAAAACCATAAGGATTCTTGCTTGGACAATGCCAGAGCTATGATAATATTTTTTTTTCTTTTGGAGAATGTTGAACTGTTTAAAAGAGAAACACAAAACAACCCACACATCAACTCTAGACCTCAGATTAAAAATTCTTTCTTATGGCAGAAGATAATAGTTACCATTGTCAATCACAGACCTTGATAAAGCACATAGAAAAAATAGGACCCTTTAATTCATGTTAATTAATGAGCAGTGGGGTGTTTTTCATTCCATAGTAACTCGAAACAATAGGAAGCCACCAGCCAAAGTGGAAATTTGAATTAAAAAACTAAAAGGTGGTCTTTGGACCAGGAATAGGTAGTTGCTTAGAGTCTAAGAGTGTGACTGACAGCAGCTGTGGTGCTGTTTGAGAGACACAGAAAGGCAGTAGGAAGGACAGTCAGTAGTCCTGCACCGACAATGAAAACAGAAAGGTCTCTGAGGCAGAGTTTACTGCAAAGACAAGCTTGCAGACTGTGGGAGGAAAAAGTGCTTACTAAACACACAGATTAAAAAAAAGGAGGCTGAGATTTCTTCTTCCCTCCCTCTTCCCTCCACAGTGGTGTTCAGAAAAAAATACAACAAAACTTTATATGCAGATAAACAGGATGAAACTTTAAAAGTAACTGACTAACAACATCATTTTTTTCTCAGAGAAATAGCCCAGAATAGGCCTAGGCATTATCTAAGCCCACAGGTCAAAGGGTATGTAGTACCCAGGGCAGACAATGCCCTGGGTGCTGAAGTTTTCCATGCTGAAGGGTTGACTCAGGTTCAATATTTCTGCAGAAGGCTCTAGCTAGAAAAAATTCTATTGTTGCCAGGGGAAAAGATATTGTCTCTGATCAAGTTAAAAAAAAAAAAATCTTTCTCTGAGCTATTCCTGTGTTGCACCACAGGGTCTGATTGTGTATTTTGATCAATGATGTGCTTGTAATACATCTGACTACGTACCTTTTGCCTGATAAAATGGGCTTGAGAGTAAGGAAGGGAAAGAGGATAATCTGCCTAAAAGGAAACTGAGAGCCAGATGGTTGAGAGAAACATTGGATTGTTTTCTGGGTTTCTAAATTGGTGCTCAAGGGTCTGATTTACAGAGATGCTAATCCTTCACAGCTGCACTGAGAGATGCTGGGAGCTGTTCTTGACCGTACTGGATACTATATAGTGCTAAATACTCTGGGGGAAAAAAAAAAAAAAAAAAAAAAAAAAAAGACTTCAGGACCTCAAATCATTCAACCCAAATTAGTGAAAAATTGCTCCTTGGTTATTTTATGCAGCAGATCAATTGCGACATTGTGAAACAACCTCCCTCCATGAAGGTACTCTGGGAATAAATTAATGCATATTTCTGAAGCCCATGAATACCACAGCAATGACGGCAGTAGCCAAGATGATGAGAGGATTAATATTCCTGTATTCACAGAAGGATTTGAGGAACTGGCTGAGGCACAAGTCGTATGGGTGAGGGAGAAAACACATGTACATAAAAGCCACAGTGCATCTTAATTGTATTTTCTAGCTAGTACTAGGCTTCACAACCTTGAAAATATTATCTTCTGTTGTTGGTTCTTTCTGTAATGAATATAGAAAGAGACAGAGGTTAAAATGTATATTATTTATCTAAAAGCAGGCTTTGTGTTACCTCTCCTTTGTCTCTGGAGTGATGACCCTAATGCTCATGTGAAGCTAATAAAAGGAGAGAAAACTTGGATCCTTTATCCGTCACTGCAGAAAACACAATTATGTATCTATGAAGCACAAAACATGAATTATTTACCTGATGGACCACAGTGGCCTCTGAAGAACATTGCTATTTGTCTTACTAATACATTATGAACACATGCATGGAGGGAAAGGCAACAAAAATAGTAGAAAATCTTAATCAAGTGTTTATAAATTAACCATACATCAAAATAAGCTTATAGAAACATTTAATTTTCCTTAAAAAAACGCAAATCATTAAATTTTCTCAGATATAGTACAACATTCCAAATACTCATTGACACTGAGGTTTGAAATTTACTTTAAATATTTCTTTCCAGGATATTTTTTTCCCCACAAATAACTTCGTACAAATATTTCTATTCTAAAACAGTGCATTTTTACTTTTAACATTTCCCTGATGCATAATAAATGCAGTGTTATCAACTTTCACCATTTCCAATATTGTACTAGGTAGAAAAATGCATGATTAAAATGAGCAAAGTTTGTAATCTAATTCAGATGTTAATAGTTCAGTATATTTAGGGAGCTGCGGGGCAGGGGTGGGGGGGGAAGTTTGCCATATAATTACAAGAGATCAAATAGGCCTTGGTATCAGTAGATACCATTTATGTAGCTGTCTAAAGTGAACAATTCAGCTTATTAATTAGCTTACTCTTATTGGCTGGATATAGTATGTTTGGAAAACTTAGGCTCTTAAAGCAGCACTTGTTAATTCAAGTGTATAACCTAGAAATAATTGTGCAATACATTAAAAATACTTTCCACACTTGAAGGGAAACATCAGGTTTGTGTGAACTTTTTTAATAGTGCAAATAAGAAAGCAACAAACTGAGGAGAAATAGTCAATTAAAGCTTACTAGAAAAAGTTCTAAAGTCTAGGGTTTTTATTATATCCATGTTGTTTTTACGATATTATTGCTTGAAGCTTAACTCAAGACTGCGATTTATTTTTCAATAAATCAAATGAGTTACCAAGGGAGTAGGGGGTAAATAAAGATAACAGGGACAATTATCACTTAGGAGAAACAACAAAACAAACCATGAAGAAAGTTGTAGCTATTGCCAGGGTTCAGAGGCTGAAATATTTTATTAATTTTAATAAGTTTCATATCTGTAATGAATTGTATAAAATACTGAACTGCTGATACAGACAATAGGACTGCAGAATATTAGGGAATTAATAGATTAACAGAATGACAAAGTTCAAGAAGATAGGAAAATTATAATAGAAAATAGAATATATATATATATATATATTAAAAAAAACTAGAAGTTAACAGGGAAAAAAAAAAGACAGGATCAATTTTTTGTTAAAATGTTATCGATTTGCAGCAAGTAAAAATGGCCAGATTCAGAGGAAAAGTTCAGTAACATCTAAAAATTCAAGTACTCCACAGATAGGCTCTCCAAAATTGTTGAGAATTAAAGTCTGCATCCACTTCTGAAAAATCTTATTTCAAGCACATCACACATTGAAAACTAAAAATCAAAAAAACTCCAGTCTGCAAGAAGACAAGAACCCAAAAAATGACAGTTTCAGAAAACCACAGCTCAACTAAAATATAAATAAAAGATAGAATGTAAGACCATTAAAACACCTTGATGTTGTTACTTGATGAGGAATGCACCCTACTAACACTTTGCTTTATTCCCTCAGCTGCTACTGGTCTGTTGACTGCCATAGGCAAATCACTTCAATCTTCTCTACTTCAGCTTCCCCATCAGCAAATCAAGACTGGTACTTAACTTGTTTTGTAAAGTGCTCTAACTTCTAATGACAGAATTCTGAGCTGGAAGTTAAGCATCATGATAAATAAGAGGTTTTGGCATACAAAAATGATTATGCTTTTAATAGAATTACAAAATTTAATTAACCCTCAAGCTTGGTATTGTGTGAAAAAAGTAAACAAGATGTGTGAGAAATTATCTGTTTTATTATATTTTATACCATAATTATGTTTTCTTAAAGTATGCTACAAAACTCAATGTTGGTTTTCTTACTGTTGCAATGATAAACCTCTAGTGGGGTGTTTTTTATTTGGATTCAAGCAAAGAAAATATATTATGAGAAGACTTGAGGATCCTTTGAACAGGTTGCGTAGCACTGTGGAACACTTTGAACCATGAGCAAAGAGGAACTATAAATTGTTAAATGCTGGTTAAGAGTGTAGCAAAGCAATGACAACAAAAATATGGCATAATGGCAGCAGAGTGTAATTGGGCAAACATTCATAATTGCTTTGGTGCTAATTTGAGTATGCAATCCCATTGTTTGAATCATGTGAAGCTCTTCACAAAACCTTGGTTATGCAAAGTTTAAGTTAAGCAAAATAATCTCAGGACAGTTAATAATTTATGACTGCTCTACTGAATAGTGTCTACTCATCATTAAGGAAGGAAATTGAGAAAGCAAGATGTGTAATAAATACTGGTTATTCCACTAACAATGTCTTCTCCATTTTCTTTTGTATGCCGTCTCTTAAAATGGGAAGGAGTTTAACCTCTAGGCAAGTGAAAAACAAAGCACACAACTTTAATCACCAGTGCATGACTCATGCCCATTCTAACAGCAGCTGACTATGGAAGAAAAGAATCCACTGAGTGATATTAAATACCAGTCACCGTAACCTTCTAAGTAGATGAGACGAGGCTGATCAACCTGCAGTTCCCCAGGTCCTCTTTCCTGGTGATCCTGACAATGAGTGTGCTGTCTGCTTTTTGTAATCATCAGGATCCTCTCTCAATCATTATGGTATTTGAAAGATGAAAAAAAAGAGCAGTAGTGAAATGACATCAACAATTTATTTCACTTCCCTTAGATGAATCCAGCCTGGTGCAAGACAACTGTATAGGTGGTGCTTAAGTGGCCCTTAACTCTACCATAGGGAATGCTTAAGTTCCTTAGAGTATAACACCAGGAGCACAAGCCTTCCCATTGTAACACAATGTGACAAAACCATCAAGTGCTTTGGCCTTTTGCATGTCTTTTGTCAGTAGATCCCCTGTCCCACTAGATAGTGGAGCCACATGTTCTGTAACCTCCCTTTCACTGCCAATGCACATACAGAAGCTCTTCTTGTTGCTTTTCAGATTACTTGCTACTTTCCACTCCAGGTGAGCTTTGGCCTTCCTAACACTATTCCTATATTTTTGCTTTCTTTATATATATATATATCTATATCTGTATCTATATAACTCCTGGATAGACCATCTTCTGTATACTTTGTGTATGTGTGTGTTTGAGTTCAAACAGGTTTTCTGCCTTTTGCCAAGCAGACCTGCGTAATATAACCTGATATAATAAGATATCATGTCCACCATATGCCCAAGCAAGCTGAAATTCACAGTCTTAGGTTCAGAGTTTTGTACTCATTTTCTTTCATTCCTTCAGGATCTAAAACTCCAGCATGCCACGGTCAGTACAACCAGGGCTGCCTCTGATCTTCTCAGTCTTAATTCTTATTGTGACCTATAGGTCCATCAGAAAAAAAATTCCAGTCTGTCCATTCAACATCCAAACAAAAAGTTAGTACACACTCCAGAAATCTAGTTTTTTGGCATTCCAATATATTATTTTCCAGAAGATGCTAGAGTGTTTAATATTCCTCATGAGAACCCAGGACTGCAATCATAAAACTTCCAGTTGTTTAGAGAAGATTTCATTTGCCTCCTCTTTTCTTGATCAGGTGGTCTCTAGCAGACATCCACCATGACATCCTCTTGTTGGCCTCCCCTTTGAACATGACACAGAAGTTTCATGCATCTGAGACACTTCTTTTTGGAAGTACAAGACCCTGCCCTTTGTCTTCTTTGCCTGTCTTTCTTGAAGAGACTCGAATCACCTGTCACAGTACTCCGGTTGTACAAAGAACTCCTCCATAGCCCCATAATCCCGGGAATTTCATAGCCCTGCAGCTGCTCGGGGATTTATATTTCCTTCCATGTCTTTCCTATACTGCATGCACAACGTAAAGACATTTCAAGTGGGCTTCTGCTCGCCTTATTTTCTCCAAGAGAAAATGAGAGACTACCGGTTAATGTCTTCCCATGCACACTTTTCCTTCTGTTCTCCTACTTAAGCTTTTATGTTTGTCTTCCAGGAAAGTTAATTTAAGCTCTTGTCAATAAATTAAGAAATCTATTGGTGAAGTTGTTCTTGCCACACTTCATCAGGTTGATTCTGCCTTTTCTGAGTAACTTATTTTTTGGAGAGTATTCCACAAGAAGCCAAACAGACCTTCTAACAATATCCGTTGTGAAGGGCAGAGCTGATCTATATCTGGGCTTCTATGCCCTTCATCTATCCCCAAAAATCCTGTAGTCACTCTTGAACTTGCCAGGGTCTCCATTAGTAGCACCATGGTGCCCAAATGGCAAAACAGCAAAGAGCAGCAGTCTGAGTGCCAGACACGATGCTGAGCCAGGTGCAAATGTTGTCAGTCTGTTATTTTTGCCATACATCGGTGAAGAAATATTTGTATGGATTTCCACCAGCAGACTTGACAATGACAGCTCCAGCCAGCAGTTGTGGAGCCACATTAACAGGTGTTTGGCACAAGATAGATCAAGCTCTGTGGAGAGGTGATGTGTTCATGTGTGAACTCTGAAGAAAGACGACTTCTTTGCTTCATTGTATCTGCACCATTGCCACCAGCATGTGGCTCTAGTCTGGGGACATGGTGACAAAATAAAGAATGAATTATAGTATTTCCTGACAAGGGGATCCTTAACTTTATATTAATGTTCCATCAACACTTTTAAATATATCATACCGTTCACCATTCAGACAAGTAAGCATATGAGACAGAAGGATGAATATGCTTCCTTACTCCCCCTGTGCAAAAAAATTTCTTTCATCACTTATTCTGTCCCCTCACTAATTCCTTATGTAATTTCATGTGATGTTCACTGGTGAATATTTTTCTTTAATGTAAGTTATTATGTCAATTTACACTCATTTTGTCAAAGAAATAACTTTCCAGGAGTTAAATACCTTTGATAAGAGCAACTATCAGCCTTCTGTCTTGGTCTAGTATTTAAGGATAATCCTTTTACCTGGTCCAATCTAATGGCCACTTCCATCATTCAAGCTAGTTTTAAATTCACATTTCTATTTTCTCCAAAGTTTCTCAGAAAAAAAAAATCCTTTATCCTCAGTAAATAAGGAATAGAATCATAGCTAATCTCCACCTTGCAGCACTGTAACTTTATTTCTTTCTTTATCTCAGTTACTCTAATGCTAGCAAAAGCTAAGCAAATCCTGATTTCTCAGTTATTGTGTTCTACTTTAAAATGGGAATTATTAATCATTTAGTGTTCAATCCCACAAGGCTGAGGATGAACATCTGCTGATAACCATCGCTGAGCTACTCAGCTGCTGATGATTGTGTTGCTATCACACTCAGAGCCTGATAAACTGAAGAAGATTATTGAGATCCCAAACTCTTTGTGGTGAGGATTATGTCTGCTTTCTCCCACGCCACATCTATTACAGCAGGGAGCTGACTGGTAGCATTTAACAAATGCTGAGAAACAGGAAAGGGCCTGCTCCTTAAGGCAGGGGAGAAACTGGATCCACTGTACACTACAGTGTTTTGCAGCAGCTGGCTATAAGAGATGCTGATCCATAAAGATCATCCCTGTCTGGCCATTGGAGAACAACTGGTAATACCTGTCTGCTGGGAATTGTGCTGTACAAAGGGTCCCTTCAGGTACCTCCAATAACTCCCACACAAACTACTAACTCATTTAGATGTTTTCCTTCTTCTCATAAAATTAATCTCAGCTCCCAATACTTACTGTCAAAGGAAAAAGAACAAAAACAGAAAAACAAAGCCAAAACCCAGCAATCAAAACAAGCTCTGCTCCTTCCCATGAGCACTCTTGACCTTTTTCAAGCACTGTCAAGCAATATCAACATTGTATAAATTTCCTTTTCCTCCTTCCCATGCACTGTTACCGTCCTGCTACACCTCATCCCCATCTCTTACCACTCATTTAATCCACCACACATCTTCCCGGAAGCCTGGGATGCAGGATTTGGCCTGCCTGTATAAGTGCAGCAGGGCAAGCTGGGAACTCCCAAGGTTATGCTCAGCCGCTTATTACCCCACTGTCCCGATTCAAAAGGTTATCTTGAGGAAAACAGCTCGGTGCCAATATGGCCATGGAGCAAAGGCAGATTGAGTCTGTCTGTTCCCATCTGTGCAGATATGCCCTTAGAGAGCCCTTGCCTGCATCAGCCTCTCTTCTGGGACCAAGAGTAACAGGGTTGTGCAAGAACTCAGATTTTTATTTCACGGAAAGGGTCATGACAGTGAAAGCTGTATCCATTCATTTTCTTAATGAAAACAAAGGTAATTGAGTATTTCTCAGAAAAATGAAAAAAGTGTTAGTAAAAATTTCATTAATCACTCAGAAGCCTGCACCCCGAAAAAGCTGATTTTTTAATTTAATTTCTATGCATAAAGTATAACATTTGTAATACAAGAATACATCTCCAAAGAAAATGCATTCTGAGGGGAAACTAAAAAAAAAAAACAAAAACCAAAAAACACTTATTTTGTTCCATTTTGAGAACATTTTCTGGGTTTTAGCTCAGAATTTTACATGGATGAACAGGGTCCTCAGAAAAAAAGTTAATTTTAATCAAAAGTTTATTTTCATTAAAAGATTATTTTCTGATGGAAAAAACGTTCTGTTGGAATACTAGAAATCCTTAAAATGGCTGCCCCATTCATCAGCTGTATTCACCAGACCATGCCAGACACACTGGGCTTAATCTGTGCTACTGTAAATCAGTTTAGTTCTACTGGCTTCTGGTGTGTTTCTGATGCTTTCTAAATATCCTGACTCTGAGCTTGCATGCAGAATTTTGTCCTGTAATTAGCAGTGTTCTTCTAGCGCAGGGAATAAAAGTTCAACCTCAGTGTTTACTATAGGCAGTGAGAAGAAAAAGACATTTCCATAAGATGATTTTAGCTGTGCTTAATCACCCTATAAAGGAGTTATTACCTTCCTTTGAATGTAATCAGAACATAGGGTGACCCTGCTTGGACAGGTAAAAGACCAAATCTGCTTAGAGTGCTTTTTCTACATGATGCAGAAATATCTCCATACCAGACTCTGAACACCTTTGTTTTCCAGCCTTTGTAGAATGAAGCACGACAGTGATGAGGAAGAAGACGAAGAAGAATTATTAAGGCTGAGTAATCCTTCCCTGGGACAGAGCTATCTCTTATAAACAGGTGTAGTTTCAACAAGAGGATGGAGAATAGAGCTCTATTAGGCACAGTCAGTGCAGTTTTTGTGCTGTAAGTCATGTTACACAGCAGTGGTTTCACAAGTCCAGTTTCATTCAGAGTGACTTTTCTTATTATGCAAATTCCATGGGGTTTTTTAAAATTTATTTATTAATAGTCCAAAGTATGAGGTAGGTACATGTACATACAAATGGAAAGACAAGGGATCTTCCCTAAAGAGCTTTTTTGGGGTCTATCCTGGATAAAGAACAGACATAGTCCAATTCACCTTGTACCCAAAGTCTATTTCAAAGAATCCCATCAATTTAAATCTTCTAAGTGTGGAATTAATAAAGATTAGATAAATTTAATAAACTGTATAATCTTCAGAAAGTGATAACATTGTTTAGCTCTCTATCTCTTTATAGCAGTAATCTCTTTATCCATACTAATAGTAAATGCCAAAGTTTCTATTACCGTGTATCTTAGTCTGCAGCCCTTGCAAAAGCAAAAAGTCCCCTGAAAAGAATGTCAGACAAAGGACTTTGTGATTAGAGCAGTGGGTTACTATTCACTCTGTGCAAAATATACACCATTTATATACCAAAGGATTGTTAAGCAGTGCTTAAATATTACGTTAAAGCTTGTGCTAACTTTCTGCATGGGGAGAAAAGAAAAAATTCACTCCCACAGAATATCTGAGGACAATGACACAAACACCCTGAGGATTAAGAATCTGCAAATATTTCTAAAGATACCATATCTTTATTAGTTTTCAGTTCATCCCTGGAGAAGAATTTGATAGTTGTCCCCAATTAGCAAAGTCCAAAATTAATTTGCTTCAATCAACAGAACTAAAAACCTTAACATGCTCATTAGGAACACAACTAAAGACCTCAGCTAAAGAGATTTTCAAGAACCCGAACAGAAAGTTAATTCTGTTAAGTCTGAAGAAATACTAGTTACTGACACTAAAATGCATGTGTTTTTCTTCCAGGAACTCTGCTTGATTGATCAAGATAAATAAAACATGTATGTGTACATCACCTTCATAACCTTTTGTTTAATTTATATTAATACAATCGTCATTCATCAAAAATACCAGCCTGGATTCTATTATGAACCTTCTTATTTTCTTCCATTTCACCATACCTTAATTTTTCCATCAAATCTTTAATTAACTGAAAAGGGAGCTGATAATTAGGATGATCATCTAGAGGTCAAGCAACTCAATGAGATTTATTAAAGGCTAAAAGCAGAGTTCTAATCAAAGGAGTACAATTTCAAATCAAACTTTTAGAAGATAATTTTCATGGCTTGAATTTGCAAACATTTAGGTAAGTGTGTTAATAAACTTTACAAATGCAAATAACCCTGTTGAGGGCAATAAAACTAGTCAGAGGTGAAATGATACAGTTGTAAGCATAGTGTGAGAATTGAGCAGCAGAGTTTTAAGGGACCAGAGAGTTTGCTAAGATGTACCAGTCATTGGAGAGCAGCAGAACAGCAGTATGTATGTGTCTAACAAGACACTGGATGCACACACACACACACACACACGCGCGCGGGCGCACACACACGTGTCTGTAACCCTCTAGTGTCAGCTATTCAGAGTGTGTCTCTAAGAGGTTTCTTATTCTTCTGGCTACACAGAAAGCAAAACTTCACAGCGAACATCTTTTCCTCTGCTGCTGTTTCAAGGACCGTTAGTGCAAGCCAAAGCAAATGTTAAAAAAACTAAAGCTTTTGTGAAACTGAAGTTTCACACACACACTTCAGTTTGTTTTCTTCTTTTTCAGTGTTACTTCTTAAACTAAATTTGGCTAACAATGTGACCACCAGGAAGTGGGTGAAAGAGCCTTGGGTGAAAGTCCTTTGCTCTTACAGGTAGAACAAGCCGTTACTCTTTCTTGCCAAGCAGCATTACCACTGTGCCGCAATCAGGAAGAAAAATCTGATTTAGAGAGTAAAGTGAACAAAAGTGTTAAATAAGAAAGAAGATTCATTTTTATACTTGCTTCTTTCTGGATTGTGCTGTCCCCTTATTAGACTGTGGTTTAGCAAAATTCACTGAATTCTCTAATTTCCTCTATTATTCACTGCAGAGAAGTGTTCACACAGCTCATATTCATATTTTCTTTCATGATTTGCACATCTATGGTTGAAAGCACCACCTTCTGGCCAGTGTACACTGAAATCTGAGCAGCAAGCAGCTGCAGTTTTCATAGTTATCAAATGAAACTCCTTATACATCATTACTTAATGTATACTACAAAAATTTAAACATTTCTGTTCATGCAAGAGCAATAGCTAAACACATGCACTTGTAATACAGACACTGGTGCTAGAGGTTAATCCAAAAAGACAATGATCTGTTTTTTTCTTATGTCACTGTAATATTAAAATTAATATTTTAAAGATGAAAAAAAATGGAGTGCAAGCTGTCAGTGAAATGTCTTGGAAAATATTAATCTTCCCACTTTGTTTCTAGATATTTGGCAAAAATGGTCCAACCCACAATGCATGAATGTGTCTGTTTATCTTTATGTATGCAAGTATAATTGAAATTAGTAAGATTATTTTCATATCTAGAGCACACATACGTGACTGGAGCTTGTAACAGCCATTACATTGGCAACAGCTGCATTTGCAGTAGATGTGTACCTTGTCACATTTTCTATAGCTATCATACAATCTGAAAAAGGAAAAAAATACCCTAACAATTTAAGGCAAAACAAGGAGCTATTTAGCAGAAATACATGATGAAGATTAAGGAAATAATTCTGCACTGCTCTGTGACTCATTCAGTTTCTTCCCATTGTTCTCTCTTTATTGCTTTTTTGATGTTCGACCTCTCTGTGGACCCAATCAAATCCTCTCACTTATGTTTCTACTAAAAGAAGATGGATCATACCTCTTCATTCATTTCCTATGGGAAAAAACCTAACCCCCCCCCCAAAAAAAAAACTAAACAAAAAAAACCCCTCTAACTTAGATCTAACAAATGTATCTTTTCAATTTCTTATTTATGTAGAGGACATTCAGAATATATTTTTTTAATGGTGGGATATTGATTAGCTGAAAAAGGTTGATTATTTATTTACTCAAAACCCACGGTGTTATTTATCTCATTTATCTCATATTTGTCTCATAAAAATTAATAATAGTCACATAGACATCCTAGGTTTGCAAGATGTTTTGCAATCAGTTTTTAAAGAATAGTATTTCTGGCTCAAGAAGTATGAACTCTACAGCCTGTATGACAAACACTTTAAGCAATATATCAGCCCCTGGACTCCACAGTAAAAGTTCTCAGGGGCTTTAAATGGGTCAGACTTCCATCTGTGTTTTTCAAAATGCACAAGCTGACATTGCATGCAGCATTGCTACAGAAACTGGTCTCTTTTGTGTTTTGTAGGCTGCAAGGATTTGGGGAGTTTTGTGCAGCACTTCCCACTTTATGCTCCAACTTGCTCATTTTCTAAAGACAAGCATAGAATGATAAAAATCGAACCAGCAACTGGAGAACATTAACAAGGAAATAAACACAAGATACATCCTCAGAAATAATTCTTTGTAACCAGCTCTGTTAAATCAAGACAGGACTTTCAGGGAGTTGTATAGTTATACGTTCTTGTCACTAGGCAACTCATGGCTTGTTAATACTTTTTGTTTGCAGCCACACTGACCATTTTATGTCCACCTGGTGATATTTAAAGTAATAGTGTAATATTTTCACAAGAGATAAAGACCATCAAATGAGAATTATAAGTTATATAACAGACTTAGGGGGAGATCCAGGTGAGTATTTTAAATACTGAATGGTGGAGGCCATTCTGCTTAATTAAAGAGGTTCAACAGAGGGCTGGTACAGTGAGAGGGATCTGAATCGGGATGAATTGGGAGTACTTGGTGCTCTCCCTTGGACATCTTTCATTTGTGTCAGTGAAGGAAGGTGAGTGGTAGAAGCTCTAAGTAACCCAGGTACAGCTCACCATTATGACAGGTTACAATCCCAGACCTGTTCCCATTCAAGTATATCTCTCGGACCCAGACACACATTTTCTTCAAATTCACTCCTCTGCCTTTCATAATGATTGACCAAGCTCAACAATTTGCTGACAAGTGTGTACATAGGATGACCCATCATCTCTTCCATTTTCCTCACAATTTAATATCCCCTCTGCTTTCTAAAGTACTACACTCCTTGCTATAATCATAATGCTCAAGTGTTGAAAACGCTAAACAAAAGCAGCTCAGTCAGTTGCTGATATCTACCCCAGTGATTTCTTATGAGAAACACAGAGTACTCATCTCCCAGAAACTCCAAGCTTTCCTATAAAAGCATGTTATAGAACTGGACCCTAGAGAATTACTGTGCAATATATCTTCACTAAAGTGGTGACTAATTCACAGTAATTTACCATGAGATGTTTGAGTATATCTTTCACAATGGTGTGATAAAAACTTGAATTCATGTTGATTTTTTGGCTGGTTTTGCTTCACCTAGTGCCTAATTTTGTCTTATGTTCCATTTTTTGTCCTTTTGTTTCTAAGATAAAGAAATCTGCACCTGTGTTGTGGTGTTTGACTATGTATGCGTTTTATCCTTCCAAAATTAATGGAAGATAGATTCCTGGAACAATAGCACCAAATTCAGTGCTTGTTTCTGTTCCCTTCCAGGCACCAACAAGACTCACTTTCACGTCAGGATTTTCCTCCAGCAACATAATTTATGTAAGCCAAATGATCTCTAATTTTCACAAGAGGAATTTATAAAACCCAGAACAGCTCAGTTTTTGCTACATCTGCCTCCTCCTTAGTTATTTATATGGCAATACAGTACAGCAAAGCAGGAATAGGAAAGCCATGCTGACAGAAAATGAAGATAGCATAAACAATACAAATTACAGTAGTAAAAGCAAAGCTGGATATAAACCACTACAAGCAGAATCAAGAAGGGAGAAAACTATACAAAATATCAGATTGCTGAGAACAAGTAAAGCAGAACAGTTGGAGATGAGGAGTGGAAACTACCAACATGATCTAGAGCCTATTGCCTTCTAGTTTCTGTTGCTTGCTTTTAATGTTTGAATTTTGGTTTCTCTGGGATCAGGAAAATATTTACTTATTCATTTAAGCTACATTTAACCTACCAAGGCCCTGACTTTGTAGGATATTCTAAGCACTGTAGCAATAAAATTAATAACTATTTTTTTAAAAAAAATAAAACTAAAAAAAAAAGTTAAAATAAATATTTCACACATACTCATCTTTCTTCGTCAGAGAATGAGACATCAAGATACCCAACCTATGTGAGTGACACTTGACTCGAAAGCTCTTACATATTGTAGAAAATACCTAAAGTACTTAATTTTTCTTTTTTTCTTTTTTTCCCCTTTTTTTTTAAAAAAAAAAAAGTGTATAGTTGGGATAGTTTCACTGGGCTAGCCCGCGGCTAGCAGCCAACACAGCTGTTCATCCACTTCCCATCCATCCCCAGGGGACTGGGGAGAATACTGGGGGGCAAGGATAAGGAGACTTGTAGTTTGAGATAAGAAGAGTTTAATAATAGAGATAAAAGAAAACTTAAAATAATACTAATATTTAAATAGTAGTGATAATGATAACAGTAACAAAACATACAAATGAGTGATGCACAGTGCAACTGCTCACCACCCGCCAACCAAGCCCAGCCCGCTCCCAGATAACGATCCCGGAGGAATGATAATGCCAAACTGAAACCGCAATCCTGGAAATGTGAGAGCTCGAGCAAAAGTCAGAGAGAGCTAAAAGAGGAAGAGACCCTCACTAGCACACGGAACATGACATGATATGATATGGAATATCCCAATGGAATATCTAAATGGCAATTTAGCTTATTAATTAAAATATTGCTCACCCCCTTAGATCTTGAGCTTGTAGACCAACAAAACACCAAGTCCTTCACTTTCAGTGACAGAAATGCAAACACTGGTGTGTTATCAGCATTTCTCTCGTAAGTCCCAGGCTGAAAGCAAAATGCAGCACTATTCTAATGACTGAAAAGGAAACCCAGCTCTGTTTCAGCTAAAAACCGGGACAATAATGAAGTTCTCTTTGTTTAAAATGAAATATATTTTAGGTGTTTAAAGTATCAGAAATTGCCCAATGTAAAAGGCAAATCCTTTCCATATGTGAACCCAATGTACCATTTTATAACTGCTGCAACCAGAGACCTAGCTGCTTGATTACACTGTTGAACAAGGAGTACGTGGAATCATCCCTGCAACAGTACACAGAGATGGACATTCAGTTGATCCATGTTTTCAAAGGCATTCACATATCTGTACTGCCCAGAAACTACTCTTCCAAACTGAGGTGGCTTTTAAGAAAGGTCACCCTGATTGGTGACAATTCCAGAAATTAAGGCTTGAAAGAAGTCAAAACTGCTTTCACTTAGCTGGGGAAATGAGCTTCAGATACAAACCGAATCAAAGTCAAACCACAGACTTTTAGCTGGCAAATGCTTGTCTCAGGACAATATGAATAATCATCTCAGTACTTATTCATTCTGACAATGTCTTACATGTTAAATGTCACCAACTTTTAGCCAAAGCAGCAAGGAAGAAAACATTTGGAGCCCAATTGTTTTTGTCATTCTTGGTCATATCTAACTGGAAGTAATTCCATCTGTTTTCCTCCTTCTTCTCACCTGATACCAGCTGATATCAACCCTTTCATGTCAGTGGAGCAATGGCTATTTACAGGATGTGTTCCTATTTAAGCAAATAGCAGAGAACGAGGTCCCACTGCTGGTGATCATAGCTAACAAATTTAATTAGCTGGTCATGCATGTATTTTGATCAACCCAGATTACTTTGCATTAACTGGCAGAATAGATTGTGTCCACTTTCTGAGCAAATAGATAATGCACTTTAGCATAAAAAGAAAGAAAAGAAGCCAGAATCCTAGCTATTATAAATATCAGTCTTTTGGAAAAACCACAACAGGATCAGGGGCTGCTGTTTTTATAACAACCCTTTAGCACAACTCTCATAGCAAATAATGCCACTGTAAGTTGAATAAAATCATACTGTTTACTATCAACATCCTTATTATTGATATGTTAAATTATCAGAACAATTCTTTTTCTGTAATCTCTCTCTGGTTTAGGACTGAAATCTCTGTCAGAAGGGGAAAAACAAATTATTTTTTTCTCTACAGCCAGGAGTTGTTGAGGCATTAGAAATGCCTTTGTCAGGGGACCAGCAATGTCAGTTCATATTTGTGTCTCAAAACTTTAGGGAAATGGCTACTTAACTAAACAGGTGTTGAGGGAGTATAGACAGGGAGAGTTCAGAGAAGGAAAGAAAAGAACAATGAAGAGAAAAAGCAGATGAGAAAAAAAAAAAGATAAATAGGAGGTAGGTTTGTGTGTACGTTAGTCATGAGTTAAACAAACACACACAAAAAAAATCAAGAAAAGCACAAAAAAAATTCTCCACACAAAATTCCCTCTTTACTCAAGACCAGGAATTGTATAGATTTAGCATCCAGCACTGTAGCAACCATCTTTCCCCACCAGTTATTTATTCCTGCTTTGAGCTAATCAGACATCAGGCAATCAGAGCTCAGGTGTAAAAAGAGAAGAAACATAAAACAAGAGTAGCTTGCGAGTTTGCCCTCCCTCAGTGCAAGTGACAAAGAAATTAATGAAATAATAGCTTGTAACTGCTTTTTCATTTATTTTGCTTGGCTTAACTAAGGCTTATTACTGGCAATTAAATTTAGATCTCCCCAGCATATTGAAAGACAGAGGAGAGATTGTGTCTGCAGCACTCAGGCAGGAGCTCTGCTCAGTGCAAGCCACCCTAGGAGCATGGATGGGAGCATGTGCCAGCTCACTTGCTCCTTCATAGAACCATAGAATTATTTGGGTTGGAGGGACCTTCAAAGACCATCTAGTTCCAACCCTTCTGCCATGAGCAGGGACATCTTCCATTAGACCAGATTGCTCAAAGCCCCATCCAACCTAACTTTGAACACTTCCAGGGATGGGGCATCTACATCTCTAGGAAACCTATTCCAATGGCTCACCATCCTAATTGTAAAGAATTTCTTCCTTATAGGCTCCCTTTAAGTAATGAAAGGTCATGATATGTTCTCCTCCCCAGAGCCTTCTCTTCTCTAGGCTGAACAATGCAACTCTCCCAGCCTTTCCTCACAGGATAGGTGTTCCAGCTCTCTGATTATTTTTGTGGCCCTCCTCTGGCCCCACTCCACAAGCCCATGTCTTTCTTGGGGACCCCAGAACAGGATGCATTACTCTAGAGGGAGTCTCACAAGAGAAGAATAGAGGGGCAGAATCACCTTCCTTGACCTACAGGCCACCCTTCTATCTCTGAAGCCCAGGATACACACAGTTCATGTCCAGCTTTTCAACCACCAGTATCGTCAAGCCCTTCTCTTCAGTACTGCTTTCAATTTCTTCATCTCCCAGCTTGTATTTGATACTGGAGATTTACTCAACCCATGTGCAGGACCTTGCACTTGGCCTTGTTAAATCTAATGAGGTTCACATGATCCCACTCCTTAAGCATGTTCAGGTCCCTCTGCATGGCATCCCACCCCTCAAGTGGATCAACTGCACCACTCAGCTTGGTGGTACCAGCAAACTTGCTAAAGGTGCACTCAATCCCACTATGTCACTAATGAACATACTAAATAGTACTGGTCCCAGTACAGACTCTTGAGGGACAATGCTCATTACTTGTTTCCACTTCGACACTGAGCCTTTAACTGTAATTCTTTGGATACAGCCATCCAGCCAAGTCCTCATCCATGTAACAGTACATCTGTCAAACCAACCCATACCTCTCCAATTTAGCATCCCCCAAGGATGCTGTGGGGGACCTTACAGAAGTCTAGGTAGATGAAATCCATAGCTCCTTCCTTACCCACTGATGCAACCACTCCATCATAGAAGGCCCCTAGATGAGTCAGGCATGTCTTGCCTTTAGTGAAGCCTTTTTGTCTATCTCTAACCATCTCCCTGTCTTCCATATGCTTCAACACGTCTTCCAAGAGGATCTGTTCCATGATCATACCAGACACAAAGGTGAGGCTGACTGGTTGGTAGTTCCCAGGGTCCTCCTTTTTACTCTTTTTTTCCAAGCACAAAGATCACAAGATGCTAAAGGGTCTCTCCTGCCCCAGAGGACTCAAGCCCTGTGCAAAGGTGTAGCCACACAAGGCAAGTGTAGCATTGCTGTTGCTTCCAACAAGTTATAGGCTTTGTATTAACAAATTACAAATAACAATACCGGCCTCAGGACCTTTTCTTGGTCTGCCTGGAATTTTGTACAATTTTTTTTTTTTTAACTGTAATAGCAATGGTCTAATGATCAGATGATTTTTGCATTCCTTTTACCTTTCCTTTTACCTTTCCATGATAATACAACACTTTATATATATATATATATATAAAAACTAAAATATAGCAATAACAATAACAATATTATTGTGCAGAATGGGCTACCTGTGACTCTAGAACAAAACACAGCACTCATAGGAGGATATGGATGGAATGATAGCGGAGGCCTTGAAAGTACAAGCATGGGATGATACCAGAGGGGTAGTGAAAGAGGTGAGAACAAGATCAAAGAATGGAGTAAATACCAGAATGTGTACAGATCACTTTAGCTGTATATGATTTGCATTATAAGTGTTAATACCCAGTGTTACTGGAATAATAATAATTCTCTGATTAGGCTGTCAAGACTTTAATTAGACTAATAATAAATTATTGACTATGCATACAAAGTGGGCTTCTTCTGCCTACAACATGATTTTGAGTGTAATAAATTGATAGGCGTTCAAGCAACCTGTTCTGCAACTTGGATGCAACAAATCAGTAACAATGGGAGGGTGTAAAAAGTGTTCTCTGAGCATGTTTTTTTACATGTATTCCTACCTCCTGCACACCATCAGACATCTCTGGGGGAAGATAAGAGAACATGAGAAAAAATGTCAGATGAGATTTCTTCATGGAATTTCATCTGTCCATCATTGCAAGTGAGAGGTTTGATGCAGGAAGAACAGGTTTGTGTTATCAGAGTTTCCATCACACAAAGTTACTTTAGAGCTGTTTAGGAAAGAATGCACAGGCCTTGAAAGAGCAAAAGGCGTCTTAATTCCTGAGCCACTGTGCCCTTCAAATTCCTGGCCTAAGATGCAAGTCCCTAATGTTGTAGACTCACCGACTTTTCACCCTCTTGTCCTCTACCACAGGCCTTCCCAAGGTAGATAAGGAGCTGCTCCAAGCTGCACAAGGAGTGTATTTCCTGATTTGTGATGACCTTCCAGAGCAGCTTCCCTTGGACATCTCCTTGCTTTGACCAAATAACTGTCATCACAAAGCCAAGAGTAAAACAACATTTCTCTGAAAGCTAAAAACTCATTGGTGAGCTAGTCAAAGCAGTAAGGGAAACTGCCTAGCTTTTTCTTAAACTGTGTGTCTCCAATTTGTTTTCTTTTGCCTAGCCATTTTGTCCCATTAAACTTCTGTTCTACACTCAAAAGTACTTCCTACTTTCCCCAACAGTTCAAATGCTGCCTTTTGCAATGCTGCTCCAAAGCATCCCACATACTACCTGTTCAGAGGTGGTAAGCAGATCATGCACTTCTTTTCATGCCATAGCGGTCACCTGTCTTCCTTGTAGGCCATAAGGAGACTGCTCATCTCAGTTTTTCTTTTGAACGTACTCAGACCAAAGGACTGTTTCTCTGTTGGTAGGTTACTTTCATTTGTTTTACTGATGCTTAGTCCTTTGAAATATAGATTTTTTTCTCGTCAGTTGAAACTGGAGAGGATTATTTGCAACACAGAAGAAGAGCTAAATATGTGTAACCTGGAAGAAACAGTATATTCAGCTTTTGAACATGGGTTTGTCTTGTGCAGTAAATGGGCATCAGAAAACAAATGGAACAAAGTCTCCCCAATCTCCCCACATAGCTCTTCTTTGGCTGAGCTTGCACAGAGTCGGTTTTCAGTTTTGGCCTCAATATTCTGCATTTCTCATTCCAAGCTGGGGAGCATAACTGATTCTCATTTTCCCTATTTTCCAATCTACCTATCAATTGTCTAGCTTCAAGGAAATTTTAACGTGTATCTAATGCAATAATGTTGTTAGAGACACTACTTTTAATGGGAAGAATATATTTCTCATTGATAATTTGTAAAAAAGGTGTTTCACAATAGATGCTTTATAAAAAAGTATTTCACACATGTACTCAGATCATTAAATAATTAAAAATATGATTGTTTCCTTCTTCAGGGTTTAACACAGACTAGATGATTCATCTACCAAGTTGCTGAATTCCTTTCACTCCAAATGATGCCTCACTGAATGAGTAAAAGCCCAATAGTACATAGACAAATAAGAACAAGTGAGTTCAAGTATGTTAAAATCTTCATATATTGCTTTGATGTTCACAGCAGCAAATAAATAATTCCAAATTTGCAGCGTTAATAAGTAAAAATATCCATATTGGCAGATCAGCCACAAATGAAAAGCAGCAACCAGCCTTTTATAAAGAAAGAATTATTATTTTGTCAAATCAAGCAAGATCTCATTAATAAAATAGGGATTTTGCTCAAAAGATTATTCATCATTAAATGGTAAGCCAGATGAGAGAGACCACATTGAGGAAGAGGGCTGATAAAAATAACCAGAAGATGAGTCTTTGCTGCCAGTCAAATCCTGCATCAATTATACATTACATGTGAAAGACCTTGCTGGCTGTAGCTTCCTCCTGCATTAGCTAAATCTTAAAACCAGGCAAGGAAAGAATCCTTTCATTAAAGAACAATCTGGATCACACTGAGCCTTTTATCATCTCACAGCGAAGGTGGTGCCTCGGTACTGCTAAGATAAAAAGGGATACAAAAGCAGGTTAACCTTATTGTATGGAATTCCTTTATGCAATCTGATGCAGTCTGTCTCATGTATCAACATGTTCTCTTTCCTTTTCAGACAAGATGCTGCAACAGGGCTGTGCCTCCACAGACACACTGCATAACACAAGCAAAAAAAATTCCAAGCCACTTTCTGAAAAATAATTACACAGTAGCACTTCAGGGAGTTGGCTGGGCAGCATACACAAAGAGCTATCAATTTCTGCTTCTCTTCTTTTATTAAATATAATAAAAAAATCTAGTCCATTTCAACATTAAAGAAATGATGAAAAATCTTTCTTTCCTATAACTAAAATAAAAACTTGACAAAGTTACTGTTTCATCAAAGCAAATCCGGAGTACCTACAGTAATACAAATGGGGTTTCTCCAAATATGCCCAGCAAACATTGTGATTGGAATTTGGATTTTCAATTGTCTCTATATGGAAATAATACATCATGATCTATCTGGAAGAAAATACAGAAAAAATGTAGATCAATAAAGTAGATAAATTGCATACAGCATCTCTGCTGTAGATATAATTATATGAGACATTTTACTGGCAGAAAGAATAAAAGGAACAGTTCCAAAAGAGAAAACTCAACAACAACGGCTGTGCTCATAACACACCAATTAATCTATCAATCAATACTTTATGGACAGAGCTGTCTTATTACTCAGTTAGGCTGTATTTTGTTCTGCCTTGAGCTCATCATAAATATCACTTCACTTCTGCATTCCCACTACACTGTTTCTACTTGTATTTAAAACAGATCATGCCAACTTAGGTCACTTCTAATAAATTAATTGGAGCAGAGGACTGAGTCACAGTTTCCTGCATCCTAAAGGGGGATGTCATTTCTAGAGAACAGCAGAATCTGTAACTTGTCATCCTTCCCTCTGGATCAAAGAATAAGCAAAATATTTTTGCAAAATAGTGTAGCTCCCAGAGAGGCTCTCAGACTTTTCTCTCAGATTTGAATTGGATCTCAAGAGAACTGAACCAGAGGCTGTCCCTTTCTGAAAGACCTTGGAGGTATTGGGTAAAATTCAGTTCAAGTTCAGCCTGAATGCTGGCACAGACACATTTATGTGTGGTACATGTGGATTTGTCCATGTGCACTAGTTCTCTAAGTTCTTTATATAGTAAATAAAGATCCATAACACAATTTAGTTGCCTGCACTCAGGTGTCTAATATCACTCCAAACACATGAAGGTAACTTGGCCCCAGACACAAACAGAGAAGACCTCTGGGCCTTCCACAGGTCCTGCTTCATGTATGTCAGCCTCAGGGGGAGGCCCCAGATACCTTGGGGTATCCCAGCTGGCTCTGGTTAACTGTGTCTCTCATCATCCCAATCAAAGGAGCCAAGAAAATGATTTACATATCTATAAATCTGCTGTATCTACTGCAGCATTAACCAAAAAACCCTGTGGGCTCTACTGCCTATAGAACAAAAGACTCATCAAGTGACTCTATGAGGAGATTTGACACTTCCATATGAAACCCAATATGTCCAGATCTGAATTTCACCAATGGACTTTCTGAAGTGGGTATTTCTTCCTTTCTGGTGAGCTGTTATTCCAGTTCTCCAGTATTGCCTATTCCTCAGTCACCACCAGCAAGTTGTCAACCTGTCAGTATGTACAGTGCTTTGGACCTTCATAGGACATTCCTAGAAGTCTCTAAATAAAATGTTACACAAGGACTTCCAGCTTTAAAATACTTTCTCCATACCTCATTCTGACCCATGGCTCAAGTGAGAAAGAGATAGAAATGCTTAACACTGAACCAAAGCTCTACAGCTTCATTTTTCTGTGTGGATTAACACCAAGATAAGCTTAAAGTCCAACACCAAGGACAGTAAAAAAATTTGAGGAGTAGAGGCACACAATTTATGACAAAGTGGAGGAGCACTGTTCATGTAGAAACACTTCTTATTTGAACACTTCCTTATCTGTGTCAGTCCAGCATCAGATCCAAAGCCTGCCTCTATATTCTTACTAACACCTCAAGGTATTGAGACAAATCCTTCTCCTGTCAAACCAAACATTCTGGGATTTTTGTTGATGCTTAGTCTTTGTTAATGTCCTGAAATTAATTTCGTGGCACAAAGAGTAAACTACTGTCCCTTAGAAGTAAAGGAACAGAGCTGTAACATTTGAGATCATGAGGAATATGGTGGTAGTGTCACTGAGTAATAAACCATACTTGCAGAAAAATGAAAGAAAAAACCCTTTTTTTTCAGCAAAAAAAATTAAAAACAAGACATTTCAGGTCTGTAATAAAACACAGAAAAAATTTCCATTAAGATTAAAGGCTTCTCATATGATCTTTTGCCTGCTAATTACTTAAATGTATTCTAAAACAAGGATTGCAATCATAAATTGATGCTGCAATCCTAAATTGATATTGCAACCAAACGTTTGTTTGGGACCCTTACAATGAGCATGATAATAAAATCAGTAAACATCAGTTGCTAAGGGGTTTCATTTGCAATTTTGTTATATGCTGATGATGGAAAAAAGGAAAATATGACGAGATAAAACAGGACATTTTAGGAACCCTTGACGATCACAACATTCTGTCATTGGTTTGTATTTTATTTAATTTTACACTTGTTTTGTGGTGCACCTGCTGCTACCTGCTAAGCTTCATTTCTTTATTTAAAAACATAACTTCTCCTTCCACTTCATTCAGATGAACGAAGATAAATTGTGTAGTCACGTGATATTCATTCAGGGAAATGGTGCATTCAGAGAGTTTTAGAGTCCCTGTTCTACCTCTGTTGGTCCTAACTTTTGAAAAAACTTAAAATTCAATCTCTAGTGAATTAAAAATATGAAGTAAAATTTATATGAATAGAAAGTTACTATGTCACAAAACGACCACAAGGTTCATTGAGTCTCATTACGTACAGAACATGTTGCATCTGTCACGCAAGTGTACACCAGTTATAAAAACTAAAGCTCAAGGCAACCTGGGGATGCACTTACAGCATCTTCTTATATTGTGATACATCCATAGGTCAATTTAAATCTGATCAGCCCATTGAATTTTTCAACCAAGTTTAATCCTAAATGTCTCTGTAAAGAAAAAAGGAGATATTTATCTCAAATACTTATCATGGCTTCAGTGCTAGAAAGCAAGCATGAAATAATCTGATCATGGCATTACATTTCTATATGCTGCTACTCTGACTCCATCCTGTTAGAGACTAGGTATCTTAGTTGAGACAGAAGGGGTAATTTTTTTTTTTTTAAGAATGACAGGAATTTTAACTTAGTTCTACTTAATTACCAGAATCTCCTCAAATGTGAGGAGTTACAATGTAATTAATCTAGTCAGACCTTCACTCTTTCAACAACTAAAGTCAACATCTTCTAAAGCATTTTGTAGCACTTCCTGAGTCCAGCTTTGGTTATCTGCCAACAGGACAGTGATCTAGTTTGATGGACTCCCAAAATTTCCCTATGTGAAACAATCTCAAATTCAATTTTTCATGTAGCTGTTGAAATGTCTCAGTTTACTCCTGTCCTGGTTTTCTTAGGATGGAGTTAATTTTCTTCTTAGTAATTAGAATAGCTGTGGTTTAGTTTCAGTGTAAGACTTGTTATGAGAAGAATGTTGGTAAAAGTACCAGTAGTTGCTGCTGGAGCTCAAGGCCATCGTGTGTGTCTGGTTCACAGCTGCATTAGGACTGGGAGGCAGAAGTGTAGCAAATAGCAAAACCCAAAGCTGGCATTTGGATGTGCCAATGAAATATTCCAGATCATATCACATCATGTCAGTATATTAACCAGGGTTGACCAGAAGACAGGGTATTCTCTTGGGGATTGCTCAGGCTTACTCTTCCAGGGTTTGGGTATCAGGACTGTCTGGGCTGCAGGATCATTGGCTGGCACAGGCTGGGCATCGGTTGGTGGGTGGTGAGCAATTGCACTGTGCATCACTCATTTGTATATTCTGTTATTGCTGTTGTGATCATTATAATTTTAGATAGTTTTTATCTCAACCCATGAGTTTCTTTGCCCTTTTCCTTCCAATTCTTTCCCTGACTCCCTGGGTGAGGGAGGGGAAGGGTGATAGAGCAGGCTGTGTTTGGCTGCAAGTTGCAAGCAAAAAGGGTAAATCCATCCAAACCACCACAACTCTCCTCCTGTCTCCCATCTTAAAACCTTTTCCATGCAGAAAAAGCCAGTCAGAGAATACAGTTGCACAAACTGCTGTTAGGGTTAGGAGCAATTATAAAAAGACTTCTTTTTTTTCTTTTGGTGCCATGCTGTTGTCTCAGTAGAATAAGATTCAAATGGATGTTTCTTTCCTTTCAGACGTATATCTGTTCTACTGCCTCTCACTTTATTCCTCTCTGTAATAGAGGAATTTGTACTCTTTATCAGTCTTAACTGTGTCTTGCTAACATGATCTACACCTGCAAGAGCACTCCTTCTTGTATTTTCTTTTACTATATCACCTTCAGCTAGATAGCTACTTTTCTTTCTCACTGGAATAGGAAACCTCAGGCAGACTTTGTTTCATCCAGTACAACCCCAAAAATTATTAATCTGACTTTCCTCTTCTTTTTCCTCTTCTTACTATCATCTTTCTTTTCCTGTCCCTCCATAATCTTGTCTTTTGCTCTAGTTCCCTTTTGGTTTTTTTTGTTTGTCTTAAAACACTGCTGCTGTTGCTTTTTAAAAACCACTAACACTGTAATTACTTCATTTTTCCTAAATTGTTTTTCTGTCATTCTTACTCATCTCAGTGGTGGAAGACTGAAATGTTGACTCCTCATTAGGACAAAAAGCCTAAATATGGTAGCTTCTTCTCTGTTTATGGCACAGAGCAGATCTTGCCTGAAGAGGCAGATTCTCTGTAGAACATTTGATCAATTTTGTAAAAAACAGAAGGAGCCTCTTAATTCAACCTTACATATAGATGTTTCTGTTTTCAAATACATGTATAGAGACAAAGTGTGGTAAAAAAAACAATGTCATAATTACATACAATATTTTATTTACAAATTTCTTTAGAGTCTGATTATCAGATTGAGAGAGATAATTTAAAAAGTGACAGGAAGAATGACACCTTCCTTATTTTAGAGCACACACAGAACCTTTTCTGCATGGAAAGGAGCATGAAAATGAGAGTTCTGTTCCACGTTCCTTCTCTTTTATGCTATTTTCAGAGGTTGCAAGGCATTGCAAGGTATGTGCAAGGCATAGCTACAAAGGTAAAAGGGCCAGACTGGAAGCATGGAAAAGAAAATTAGTAAAATAATGTATGCCAAAAAGTCTTGCCAAGGCCTGTGGTCATTTAAAGAGAAAGTTGAGGCGCAGCTCTTACCTTTCCCATCAAACTTCTGTAATGTGTACCTCTAAAGCAGCTTGAAAAAGTTAGGGTTCTCCCAATTTGGCTGAATTCCTGCTGCCAGAAGGCAATGAGAGCCAGAGTGATAGAGATAAAGCCAACACAAAAGCTCAGAAGTGGCTCTTGCCTACATGGGGTTACTGAGGCAGCCCACCAGTGTGGAGCAAACCCATTTGAACTGTCTGATGCTGGAGAAACAGACATGTACAATCATCAAGATTTGACATCCATTTTTTTCCTACTCTCTAAGTCAATGTCCCAGCCCTTTAGAAACCTGTGTATACGTAGGATGTCTAAAAGGACAGCTCCAAACAGCAGTCCAAAAAAGTTGCTCTGAATCACCTTTGAAGAATTTCATTTTTTTTTTCTTTTGCATAAAGACAAAACTTAGGGATACTAGCTAGCTAAGTTAGATATCTGAATTTTTATAGTGTTGTTATTATTCTCCATGCTCTCAGTTTCTTATCTGTAAAATGAGAATAGCCACAACATATGGATATGAAAGAAGTGTTGTAATGATAAATGTGTCAAAATGGGTACAAGGTTCTATTTAGACAATAGAAAAAGTATTATCATATTTGTAGATAGATTGTCCTGTAAAACCATTACTGTTCCCTCAGATTTATTTTTTTATTGATAGATAATAACATGATGTGCCCTCAGCATGTATGAGGAAAGTATTCTGCAAATGTTTTATTGTCAAATAACAAAAAAGACAATTCTTCTCTAGGAGTTTACAACCTAAGACATGATAGAAACAAGGCATAATAACATTAAGTTCCAGCTCAGGAAAACAAAGGGCAAGGCATCTTGACATCATCTGATGGCACATCATCAGATATGCCCTAGTCCCACAACAAAACACATAGTGAATAAATAAATAAATAAAAATAAAATACTACCCTCTGAATTACATTCATGGCTCTACTTTAGTCACATATTTTCTCAGCCTTCTGAGATGCAATATACTTGATTTTATAAAGGTTCTAGGGAATAATAAGCAGAAAAATAAACAGCACCAGGAACAATATGCACACAAAATATAACACCTGATAAAACAACTCAGACAAGCTGTAATGGAAAAGGTAGGTGAAGCTAGGAAGGTTTGATGCAATGACAAACCTTATTCTCAATTATTCACAAAACAGTAGTTTCCTTTTGGAGTCTTCTGAGTCGCTCTGGCAGCTTCTGATTCAAGAGCATGTAGAGGTTTCTGAGCTCTTCCAAAGGATTGATCCAAAGCCTTGAGCAGTCCATGGAAAACTCCCTACTAACTTTAAAGCCTTTTGGATCAGATGCTTGAGGATGGTTTAATCTCACATAACTTTATCCATCAAAAACTCAATCATGTAGTCTAAGATACTTATCACCACACTTCACATTGTAAATGAAGAGAGAATGACACCTCTGGAGAGTAATGCATCTATCACAGACATGCATTTTTTGAACAGGCAGGAAGCCCTCTGGAAATGTCTTTGTGAACTGTAAAGGGAGACTAGAAGGCTGATTAGATGGCTTAAAATATGCAACAAAAATCTCATCCTCATTTCATAGAGTCATGAAAAACAGTGTAAGACTACAATTCTATAAAGAAGGCTTAAATTTTAAATTTAAGCTTAACTTCAACTACATTTAAAAGTCTTCTTGAAAATCCTGCCCTGTGGCTTAAAAGCAGTAGAGACAGCAAACTTGAAATCACAGCAGGAAAAATATGAGTTAAGAGAGTGACAGACAGCCTTAAGACTAGGACATACTTCATGGTTTTAAAGGAAAACTGTCTCATCTTCAAAACTGAAGTAGTATACTATCATCATTCACTACTGGTTAAATGAGTAGTCAGTGTTCAGGTTACATGGATTTGCATAAATTCTTAAATCAGCATTTTAGTACTTCACTAGAGCAAGCACTTGAAATTTGAGAACTGGACCTTTATTTCTTATGTTTACTTGCTGTCTATCTGTGCCTTCTTTTGCTACGTGTTTGCTATCAGGGAATTACTTGTGTGAGCTCCCCTCTGACGGTTTTTGAGAAAGCTAACTTTGTCATAGGACATGAGAAAACACATAATTGGGGCCAGCTCCCATGTAAATTTCAGAGTGAGAACTGTCAGTCAATGAGAACTTGCAATTTCCACTTTCCTTCTGCTCCTTGATAAAGCATGGCAATTTATGTCTAAAATCTGGCTTGTGGAGCTGAAGAAATGGTTATAAACTTTTACATGAGCTAGATGCACAGGGTCTTCCAGTGCCACTGCACAACAGGATCCTACAAACTGGTCATGATCAGAGCAATGTGCCAGCTTCAGCATGTGTGTGCTGCTGTTTGCCATCACTGAACTGGATAGAGATGAGTGCTTTCAGCGTAGAGACCATGAAAAAGAATTCAGGCACTAGATGAAATAGACAGCACCTCCACACTTAAGAAACAAAAAAAAATTATACTCTTTTATTATCCATTATACCATTCAACAGACTGCTACAACTGAAGAGCAGAACTGTTCAGGAGAAGGTGGCTGCAGTAGGCTGGAGAAAGACTATATCCTCTTTCAACAAGAAGTTTTGGCTGCTCCCTCCCTGGAAGTGTTCAAGGCCAGGTTGGATGAGGCTTTGAGCAACCTAGTCTAGTGGAAGGTGTCCCTGCTGATGGCAGAGTGGTTGGAACTAGATGACCTTTAAGGTCCCTTCCAACCCAAACCATTCTGTGGTTCTGTTCTGTCAGTGTTGTACTCTCAAATATGGTATTGTTGACTGTGCCAGAGCTTTCCTATTTATACAGTTTATCAAAGTTCTTGAAAGCACTGTTCTAACTTTGTAGCAAATTGGCAAGCCAAAGTGACAATACATACTGTTCATCCTTGCAATATTTGTATTATTTTGTGCAATTCCCATATGTAGTTTTTGAGAATAGGTTACAAGATTTTCTTAACGCCTGTACAATCACCCAAACCCACCTTGCCAGTGGAACAAGTAAACAGTGTTTACTGCACTTGTACCTCATTGAATCACTGAAAACTTTTCAAAATGGTACAAAAGCAAATTTTCTCATCTAAGAGTCTCTCATGCACACTTTGCCATGCTGTAAATAACTCTATCAGATGCAGAGTAACAGAGAAATCACAGCTGCTGGAGATATCAGAAAGACAGATGTCAGCATCCGTGATGGTATCCATCTCAGTCATAAAGATAAATCTGAATATTTTAATATTGCTCATGAAGTCACAATGCTTCATTGCCCTCTTGAGAGCTAGCAAGTAAATAAGATGGATGTACTGTAACAGCAAGACCCAGAAAAACAGGCAGCCAAGGTTTGTCCCATTCATTTGTAAAGTTTATAGCTTCGGATAACACAGATCGTAGAAAGTGTAAATGGTAATCTACTGGAATTTACTGACCTGGAAGGAAAAGGGTGGGAAATAAACACCCACACTGGTAATAAAATTGAGAGCAGGGGCAGCCTTGGCTGCCAGTTGCCTGAAATATTTTACTGTGGTTCAGCACATCCTCGCTAAACAATTTATTGATCTGTGTTGTATAATTAAAAGAATTGTCAACCAAATGTTGTTTTCTTTGCAGTGAAGACTATGAGTAGATATGGTGTTTTTTAAGCACCCTGTGGTGGGCAGGTTAAATCAATTTGCTCCTGTGAGAGTGACAGAACAGGATGCAGAAAGGTCATTTTTTTTCTTTTACAGAAGCGAGGAAACCCACGTATTCCTCTGGGTATACAGAGCCTAAATAGAGGCTCTGTATGTCCAGAGGAAGCCAACAGAAGCTCTGTCTAGCTTAGAGTGATCATCACTTTTTTTTTCAGGTATTAGTCCTAGGAACAGGTATTACAGTATCTTTACAAGTTATTAGCGCTGAGAACACCCACAACAAACTGCTTGTAATATGGAAAAATACAATAAATGCTCTAAAAATTTAATTAAAAAAATATTTATAAAATATTATTTAAAGAGATCAAGGGCCTCAGTAAACCCTGGATCTCAGGAGTAGCATGAGATGTGGGTAATGCCCTGAGTAATCGATCACATCTGATGCATTAGAAGAAAGTTAAGCAAATAAGCAAAAGTGTGATCAATGGTATTTGCCAATTTACCTGAGGTCTGTTCATAGGTTTAATCCCCAGCACATGAGCAGGCATCTTGGTTTTCTTTGTATTCAGATTGTTCACACCTCTATTCAAAACCATCTGTCCTTGATTAAATCCTGTTTCTCCAACAGCAGAAGAAAAGTTCTTAAACATGTTTAGTGAGTTTGTATGGCCATGTTTCGGTAGTGGGAGAGGACTACAGGGGTGGTCAATAAGCTTCCCCTGTATCGAACAGAGCCAATGCCAGCTGTATCCAGGACGAGCCTGCTGCTGGCCAAATCTGAGTGCATTAGTGACAGTCAGCCTCTGGGATAACATATTTAAGAAGGGAAAAAACTGCTCTGCAGTGGTAATTTCAGCTGAAGAGAAGAGTGAGAATATGTGAGAGAAACAACTCTTGCAGACACCCAGGTCAGTGAAGAAGGAGGAGGTGCTGCAGGGGCCGGAGCAGAGATTCCCCCACAGCCCACAGAGAAGACCATGGTGAGGCAAGCTGTTCCCTCAGACCATGGAGGTCCGTGGTGGAGCAGATGTCCACCTGCAGCCTATGGAGACCCCCACATCAAAGCAATTAGATGCCCAAAGGAGACTGTGACTCCATGGCAAGGCTGCTCTGGAGCAGGCTCTTGGCAGAACCTGTGGCCCTGGGGAGAGAGGAACTCATGCTGGAGCAGGTTTGATGGCAGGACTTGTGACACTGTGGAGGACCCACTCTGGAGCAGTCTGTCCCTGAAGGACTGCACACCATGGAAAGGACCCATGCTAAAGCAGTTCATGAACTGTTGTTCATGGGAAGGACTCATGCTGGAGAAGTTCATGGAGGACTGTCTCCTGTGAGGGGGACTCCACACTGGAGCAGGGGAAGAGTGTGAGGGGTCCTCCCACTGAGGAGGAAGGAGCAGCAGAAACATGTGATGAACTGACTGTAACCCTCATTCCTTGTCCCCTTGTGCTGCCTGGGGGGAGGAGGTAGAAAATGAGGAGAAAAGTTAAGCCTTCCACCCACTCCTCCCTTAAGGGGGAGGAGTGGGTGGAAGGTGTTATCAGATTGGGTTTTATCTCTCATTGTCCTCCTCTGATTTGATTGGTAATAAATTAAATTTATTTTCCCCAAGTCGAGTCTATTTTGCCCATGACAATAACTGGTGAATGATCTCTTTCTGTCCTTATCCTGACCCACAAGCCTTTCATTATATTTTCTCTCCCCTGTCTAGATGAGGAAGGGGAGTGATAGAGAGGCTTTGGTGGGCACTTGGCATCCAGCCATTCTCAACCCACCATAATATGCTAATATTTTGTCTGTTAGAATCAGTGAAAAGTCTCCTTTAATTCTAATCTTTGTTCCTAAATATTTCTAGTGTGATGTTCTGACCATGGCACCTCTGTTGTCTGCACAACTCTTTCTTTTCCTTTTCCCATTGTAGGTTCTTAACTTACTGGTAATAACCCTTAACATAAGCCCAACCTTTCTTTTGGTCAAAAATGATGGGAAGTTTCAGGAGAAACCAATGTCAAAGGAGTTCTCCTTTCACAAGCAGCACATGTGGAGCTGTTTCAGTACTGAAGTGCTGAAGTGAAGAATCAGTCTGTGTAAGCTGAACTAAATGGCCTAATACATTTTATCTGCTCCTACATCCTACCCCCAAAAACGTAATTATATCTGGAATTGCTCTAGGGTCTGATCGATTCATTTTTCAAAAATGTTTAAAACTAGATGTTTAAAACAAAAATAAAAATTTCCCTTCCAGAAAGAGTGTCTTTCTTTTCCATGAAAAAGTGAAGGTGATGAAGTAAAAATATTTGACTTTTGGAACAAACACGAAACTTCCTCAATTACATACAATTTATATTTCCTTAACATCTAGAGAACGAGATGGAGATCAGAATCACTTTCACTAGGTGCAGTACATACAAACAACTTAAATACAACTTAGGGGAAAAAAAAACAAAAACAAAAACAAAAACCAAAAACAGTTAACCTCTTACTACAGAGAAAAGAAAATACAGAGAGGTCAAACAGGATGTCTGAAACATACCTGTGTCTTCAACTTTTGTTTTCTGTGAGGAGTTTACTATCTCAATAGGATAGGAAGACTATTTTGTTGAAAAGCACTAAATATAAATCAATCCAATTTTAAATCTAACTTTACCAACCCCAACATCATAATTCTTCAGTTTCATACTCTGTGAGCACATTTTGTGTTCATTAAACTGAAAGTCAGACAGTTCAAAAACTTTCCATATTTTCTGAAGACATTTACTAACATGTAATAATTCAATCTTTTAAAATAATTAAAAGGCTCCTAATGATTTTTCAATTAAATGTCACATTCTTCAGAATGTTTGTTATTTGCATAAACCTTCCTTGTTTCCCTTTAACTTAAACTTCTCACCTATTGCTATTCATGCAGTTATGAATTATTTCTATAACTACTCTTTTGGAGAGGGGAAATTTCATATAATTGCCTTAAATATTGCTTTGCATGACTAAGTACACCTTTGGTGGAGAAATGGAGTTTACAAGGCACATAATACGCAGTTGAAGTGATGAAAAACAGCAAATTTAGGGCATTTGTTAGCACCAGTGAGATTCCATGCTATGTTTGAGACTGAACAAGAAAGCTTTCAGTTTAGTGAACCATATTTAATTTTGAAATATGACAGCCCTTTTATCTGACCGATACCTTCATGCCAGAGTCTTCTTTATGCTTCAGAGTAACATAAAGATTTATCTAAGAAATGGGTTAATATAACAACCTACTCAACTTGCCAACAAGCTACCAAAATAACACAATTCTCCGTTTTAAAGAATACTCAGCATACAAACACATTCAGCATTATCAGGTGGTTCCTCTCATGTAACTATACATAGATAAGCTTCATAGATTACCAGTACCACAAAGTGATACTGATGACACATTCTCTAACTTTGTCTGATCCAGAAACTTATGAAAAGATAAACTGCATTACTGATATTTGATTCAGGTTTGCAGAAGAGAAGTTTCTAGTGGAGATTATCAAAGAGGTTCAAAAGAGCTTTCAATTGAATTTCAGAACTATTTCTGTAGCCCTTTGGATTACTTGCCATTAAGCACATTGCAAAAAGAAGAAAAAAAAACAAACCAAAAACAACCAAACAAACAGGAGGTAAATGCAACTCTCCAGAATTGCTATTCTAGAGTACCAAGAGTCCCTCCTTTCCCTTCCCAGGGTTACTGTCCCAGTTGGTCAACATTTAGGTGGTGCATACTCAGTCTGTGGTTAGATAGCTCCAGTAGCCCGTAAAATGATGGGTTCACAAAACTCTCTCCTCACTCATTTTGTGCATGGATGACACTTCAGTTATCCCCAGGAGATGGAATTACATCTCTACAGAGTCAAAAAAAACATGGCTGACTACAATGTGAACTAGGGTTTTGCAGCTGCTAGAAATTTTAGTTCATAAATCTGGTAGAGCTCTGTTGAAACCTCATGACACGCTTTTCCCAAAGGAAGAAGAAGGAGTTCTCTTTGACTTGGAGGATGTGTGTGCGTTTGGTTTCGGTTTTGGGTTTTTTTGGTTTGGTTTTGTTTTGTTTTGTTTTTTGCCAGGATAGGGTTAATTTTCTTAGTAGCTAGAAAGCACTGTGTTTTGTTTTCAATGAGGATTGTTTTGAGAAGAATGTTGATAAGTACAAGGGCATAGTGCTTGGGTAGTTTGCAAGAGCAGAAGCATGGGGGGGGTGGGGCTGGGGTGCAAGGAAGAAAAATTTAGTAGTTAGTAAAACCCAGAAGTGACAGTTGGATGTGCCAATAAGATATTCCATATCATATTATGTCATGTTTAGTATATGAACCAGGGCTGACTGGAGAGGGGGGGATTCTCTCAGGAATCACTCGGGCTCGCTTTTCTGGGATTGCAATTTCAGGTTCAGGGCTCCTTTTCACTCCTCCAGGTTCATTATCAGCGGGTGGTGAGCAATTGTACTGTGCATAACACATATATATAGTTGTTATCATTATTACTCTTATTATTCTTATTTTATTTTTACTCTAATTATTAAATTCTTCTTATCTCAACCTACAAGTCTCCTTACCTTTGCCCCCCTAATTTTCTCTCCGATTCCCTGGGTGGGGGGGATAAGGGAGCAGGGGGCTGCGAGTGGCTGTTTCTTGTTTGGCTGCCAGCTAAGTTAAACCATCACAATAAGGATAGAAAAGAGTAACATCAAGGGAGGAAGAGATGTGAGGTCATTCTTGGGGAGTTGCTAAGGATTGCGCCTGAAGTTTAATTCCTTATACCCTTTCCTGTCACCTTGAATACATGTTTTCACCCAAGCAAATTAAGTGTAAAATGCTGTCATTTTTAGATAGCATTTCTGACAACTATTTTGCAGAGATATAAGTTACTGCCTACTTGTGATGCTAAGGAGCTCGAGATTAGGGTGGGGAGCGATCCTTCATGGCTGTTTCTACTCACCTAAATCTCTACATTTGAAAATTGTTTTTTGTTAAGAGCAAAAGAAACCTGAAAGGCTGCCATATGTCCTTTATTTTTTAAAGAAAAATTATAGATGATGGTTATGAGAAGTCACTTGGGAAGATGGCTAGTTTTTTTAGACAAGGACAGCAGTGAGTCCGTTCTGTGATTCTGTGACTGGGCTGTGAAGAAAATCAGCCTTTGCTTGGACAACTTAAACCCCATATGAAATATTACATTTGCTCACTTACAATTCCCACACAGTAACATTTCTTTAATTTGTTTATAAACTTTGATCACTGCCCCCTACACTCTTCAGCAAAATCAGGAGCTCTTGAAATGAAACACTGATTTTTCAATTCTCTTTAAATTATATAAACTGCATAACTCAGTGATTATTATACAGTTTGAAGCCACATTTCACTGAAAATTTCAAACAGGATGAAAGTGAGAAAAAGTTGGGGGGTGAGGGAAGAGGGGGAAGAGAATAACAGCACCCTAGGTGGCAAAGGTAAAACAATAATTAAAGAGGGGTTGATATCCAAAATATGAAAGAAAAGAGTAAAGATTAAAAAAAAAGATACTTGTTTCATAGGGGGGTTAGGGGCACGTATGATGATATGAAAGCAAAAATAACCCAACAGCACATTTAAAAGTATAACAATTTCAAAGAGTTGATGAAAAAAAGGTGAGTCTAGTAACTGAGAAGCTGAAAAAGAATCAAACTGTAAAAAGAGCTGCAGAAAGGGAATCAAATGTGTGAAATGAGGCCACTAGACAAGTGAGAAAAGAGGTGAGACCTTGATCATACTCTAGCAGCCGCTAAGTTGTTCGGGTAGGGGTTCGCACCAGCCCAGGTCGGACGCAGGATGGATGTGCTGGGCGGCATGGCATGCCTGGTGCTGGCAGGTGGGCAGAGCGGGGGCAAGTACAGTGCACCCCACTGAGCTGGAAGCAGCAAGTTAAATGCTCTCTCTGGCATGAGGAAAGAGGCCCCCACACAGCAGACTATTTTAGCTAACAGGTGGGGTGAGAAGATCTGACAGACAAAGCTTATTATGGTCTCCCAGCAGAGCATGAAGCGCGAAGATGCTATTAATGATCGTATAGGAGCTGACTGTCTGTTGAACAGCTTGAAAGGATGATATTTTACCCTGAGGAAGAAAGATCTGTCGTCTTCATACCTTTTTTTTTTTTTCTTTTAGCTTTTAGTAATGAAAGTTTCCTCTCACACAGCAGACTGGCTGCTGCCACAATGTCCCCGTGGCCATGAAGCCAGCAGTGTCCAACAAGCTCCAGATAATCTTTGCCCTGAAGAACCATGGAGAATGGCTCTGTGAAATGTTTTTGGAAGGGCATGAGCTGTACAGAGGAAACCCAAGGGGTTATTACCAGTGGGCAGATCTCTGGAGTAAGTGTCTGACTACACCACTTTGAAGCTGCAGGGCATTGAGTCTTTGTCATGGTATTTCTTTTTCTCGGTGCTTTTCATAATAGGACAGGTAGATTTTTTTTAGTATATTTTCGTTTGTCTTATCTGGTCTCTGACCACTGGTGAAACTGATAATGCATTGCAAACTCCTTTTCATAAAAAATAGTTAATGTTTAAGGAATAGACAAGCCATGGGGGCTTGGATTAGGGCTGTTTCAGAGACACAGAAAAAGAATAAAATTTTATATAGGTCACAGTGTGTGTAGGGGGGACACAGAAGTGTCTTTTCAGTCTTGCAAATATATTTTTGTGTGTTTGTGACTGTGTCTGCAAGACAGAAAGAACAGTACTAACTAAAAGCAAATTTCAGCTCGAGCATTTGAGAAGATTCAAGACAAGGTGAGTACAGATTGTTGTGTGAGATTCTTTGTAACAGTTCAAATTTGGCCATTCCCACAATGATTGTGCCGTGGTTTATTTTTCCCACATGTAAAATAGACTACGGCCCAACTCATATGCCTACAGATATTTAATGTAAGTAAAAAAACTATTCATACTCTCCATAGACAAGACAGATTTAGCATAATATACAGTATAACCCAGAGATAGATTTCCTGGCAGGATGCTGGGAGCAGCATCAGCACTGCTCTGGGCAGAACAAATACTCTTGATTGACCACAGTATTACCTCCTCATGTCTGTCACAGATTCATCTAGCCCTCATATAATCAATCAGTATTCAGTAGAAACACTTGTCTGTAGCAAATGTTAGGTGAGGACTGTGAAGTGAAACACAGAGTGGTTTTGGGGAAAAAGCCAGTTAATGAGACCAGGTCCATATATTTATGTTTTCCTACTGGGTCAAAGTATTCGCAGTAGAGATGGTAGGGATCCTGTAGAGGACTGAGTTTCCCTTCCCTTGCAAACAAGTGCAAAGGCTCCCAAGTCTGTGACGCTGTGGATGTGGGGAGGAGAAACCTCCCACTGAGTCACAAACACAGCAGCTCTCAGGAGACAGCAGCAGTGGGGCACTGGATTTACTGAAGGCTTTTTCTAAATGCTGCTTTTACTGAGACAGCCTTAATAACCTCAGTGGAGTAGATTCTGCTCTGACTTGCCACCTGTGGGATTCTGTGCAGTGATACAGTAAAGCAGACATATCTGTTTGGTGTATACTTAATATGGATTCAAATCACCTGACTCCTTGTGGGGTGAGTCACCGAGGTCCAGCCACGGCAAATGGAGAGAATGAGGAAGTTTCCCTCACTTATCTCAGATATTGCCTTTGAATAAGGGCATGTTTTTCTCCACTAACTGCAAAGGCTTTGTAAACAGCATACTTGGATGTAGATACCTACACTATACATGTCTAAATTAGTTGAGATTAATCTCACTCTACCTATCTGTACCAAACCACAAACTCCATTTTATTCATGAAAATATATCATGTTGCCTTCCAGCTTCTACTTTAAACTCATAATTCAGGAGGTATTTTTGAAGATCAAATATTGGAGATCAATTAAGCATCATTAATACCACATAATTCCTCTTTTTAATCAACCTATATAAAGCAGATCAGTGAAATGGCATTAACTAGAAATGGCCCTCAGGAAGGATGATCTGGATTAGTCAGTACCTGACTATCCCTTCTAATGACACAAAACAAGAAGTATGAGAAGACCAGAGTATAAGCAAGTAGCAGAGTAGAAGTGAGCAAGGAATAAATGGTTTGGATAAGAAGGAAGATAAGAACATCTTTAAATAGTTTTGCAGGTAGCTACACTATGATGGACCAAATACAGAAGGAAGCCTCAGCTAAAGAAGGATATTTTATTATGATTCTGAAAAGAGTTATCAAAGACACAGGGGCTCTCAGAAATGTGACTGCAATGAAGACAGAGATTTTGTTTGAGATTTTGCACTTATGTTAACTGCAGTAAAAAATACAGTAACTCACAGACCACCAGACAAGGAAGATGCTGAATATACATACTTTGGCTAATCTCTCCCTGTGAGATTGTTAGTTTAAGAAGCTGTTTTGCAAAGTCATTTTGCTCTGCTTTTGCTACCAGAATAATTTGAACATTTGGATTGTCTGGGAAAAGGTAAATCTTTATTAAAAAGAGTAAGGAGGAGTAAGGATTTTCAGTATTAGTTGCAAAATGATCAAGCAGAGAGTCTAAGTATGTGACTATGTATTTAAATACAAACACATAATTCTGCTCAGACCCAGCAACCAAGTATCGAGGAACCACAAGGTGGATGCAGTATATCAGCCTGGGAGTACCTACCTATGGCAAGCTCATCAGGTAGCAATATCTGCATGTACTGCAAGATAGTTTAGCTTGGTTAAGCTGGTCTGCTGTATACTCAGACTTACAAGTAGTCAAATCAGTCAGCTTTGAATAGATTCATTCCAGCAACAGTCATAGAAAATGATACTGAAAAGGATTTTGAGAGGCCATTCAGTCTATTACCTGCCCCCAGACAAATTTTATGGGTAGCCCTGATTCTCTTACAGGTGAAAGAAAAAAACCCTTCCCATATCTGGAAGTATTTTATTCAATAGTTGTTAAAGTCACCCAAGCACAAAAAGTTTGCCAATTTTTCCCAGTATTTCCTTCATATCTTATGAAAAATTATTATATGTTTTAGTAAATTCAAATGGTTTTGCTGACCTTTTATTCGTAGTTTGTTCTAATGTGAGATTTTTCAATAAAGTATCCATTTGACATACCAAACCTGCCACATCACTTAATTTTTATAAAATATTTTGTCAGCTTCTTTGATAGACATTGTGATTCAACACAATATCTTTCCTGACTGGTTAAAGAGTTTATTTCTTGGGTGACAGTTTTGTTACAAACAGAAGAGAAAGGGAAAAAAAAATATCACATTCCATGTTGAAAATTATAAATTTTTGTTGCACTATTCCCAGCCATTATCTGCAACAATACAAAACAATTTGTTAGACTTCAAAAGATGAAACATCAACTTAAATTTCAGACCTCATGGAGGACTGCTTCATGGAACATGACTGGAATACTTCATAAATAGTAATCTATAGCTCACAAACTGTCATAACTATTTCCTGGTCTGGTTCCTACCAGTAATAAATGCAGTAGCTCACAATGTGCTAGACAAGGAAAATATTTGCTTATTCCAATCAGTAAAGCAAATCCTGCTCTGATTTAGTGCAGGTATGAGCACTCCAGGCTATAATATCTGCTTTTAGAAAATTCAGCTCACAATTAAAATAACTGACTGAGAAAAGTCACAATTCTCCTGGATTTCAGGACACCCAAAGAGGTAAGAAAAGCTCATCAATGTTTATATGTACTGTTAAGACATTTGTTGACAGTGTAGTGGCTGTTATCTATCAGTATAGGCCCCCCTGGCAATATAAGTCAGTGCATCCTGAGACTTTATGGATTTATCCTTGTAAGGATTTTGACATGAGTTACAGCAGTTTTACCCTCAGTGCACAGACAACAGAGATGAGGTATTTGTCCAGAACTAAGAAGCTATATCTAGTTTTCTTGAAACCTATCCTAAAGCCTCAAACACAGTGCACCATTATTCCTATCTTATGTCTTTGGGATGTCATCTAAAGACATTTAAAATCAATAAAGGTCATTTTGCCTCTTCCCGTGGAGTTTGAACCGAGTCTTTAGAACAGAATAGAAGTAGTTTATGCCAGATCCTTCTTTTTGAACTGGTGGAAATCACTGGGGCAAGGCATCCAGTCGTGCAGCAGAGAATAGGAAGAAAATATTTTCTGATGCTACAGGACATGTGGCTGCTCACAATTCTTTCTCCCCAACCTAAGTAACAGGGCAGCATTCTCATCCTAGGGTAGGAGACATAAACCTGGAGCACTCTTTTTACCTTCAAATGGACATACATGAAGCACACACATATGCACACAAGAGCATCTCATGCCTACTCAGTTGCACTTTTCCCCTTTTCTAGAAACTGTCTGAAGGGTCCTGTACATTTACTTGGGTGGTGAAAAGGATTAGATGTTACAGTGAATAAGGACTATGCTGGAAAAAGGAAAGACTGAATATACCTAAACTATGTTCAGAAATTAAAGCATAAGCAATCCAAGGAATAATGAAGACTATGCAGTAGTATGGATTTTGACATGTGCTGTCCAACATTTCTAGGGTCCTGAATCCTGTGCATCTGCTTGGACCCTTGAGGCCAGTTCTGCCATATCTTCACTGTGACTTTGACCCACATGAGATAGATGCCAGGTGAATTTACCCTACAAGGCAGATGAAAAAACACCTCTCCATAACACTCCCTGTTACCCAGCAGCTGGACTCAAGCGTGTCCTTTCCTCCAAGCTTTTGCTACCTAAAGTGCAAAAACACTTCCCACCAAGAAAATATAAACACAGAGAATAAAAAGGTCAAGAAAATCTGTTTTGTCTATAATCCACCTCTATCCTTTAAGAATAACTGATTTTTTTTTTTTCTGTGATTTGTAACTCTCTCATTCTGTAAATCATAAACTTGACTTTCAGAGATGCCCATAATGGTTTGCTTCACATTCAGAACAAGAGCTGAGTCTTAAATCTGTAACAGGTTTGAATTTTTATTGGGTTGATTTCTAGACAATACTCCATTACTGAAAAATATTTTTGTATTTTTTAGTCAGGTTTGAGAAAACATGCTCCTGGAACAAGCATAACAGTAGATTCCAGAAAAATTTCATGATTTCTTTTTTTCTCCAACATTAGTTTTTCAAGACCTCCAGTTCTATAATCCTATAGTTAGACTATTTATGGTTAGATCTGGATCAAAGGTATTGGCTTTTTTCAACTCGCACTTTCAGATTACATCATTTTGATCTTATTATTATATTATTTATTATTAAATTATTATTTATTTTGTAATATAAAGTTTGTGAGAAGCTTGTGCAGATGTACTATGAGAAAAAGAAATAAAGCTTTTAAATGTCATCTCTCAGAATAAGACATTTTGAGGATAAATATTTTCGCTGAAAAGTAAATGTTTCACAAGATTAACTTGAAAAATAGCTATATATACAACTTGATCTCAAATAGTTCTCAGTCCCAGTTCTGCAGATAATACCTCCTTCATTAAAAGATTAAAGGGCAGAGGGTGACCGTGAACACTGACATCTCTACCATCCTGTAGAGGTTCTCACACCTATGACTGTAGTATGTGGATTGAGTAAAGTGAGTAATATCTATCCAGTGTTTGCTTTCTCTTATCCTTCCTAGGAGATACAGTATCAGAAGTGTAACAGAGCCAATCCATCATACACTGAATTTACTTATTAGATTATATAAAGTAGCTTATGTTATGGGGTTTTTTTTTACAGAGTAGAGCATTTGAAGGAAGTAAGTCAGGCAAAAAAGTCCACTAAACTTAGTGGACACTAACAAGGAAGAACATCCAGACTAGTCTGAAGAACATCTTGAACTCTGTAGGAAACAGAAGCTCCCAGAAGTTTGTAAGTAAAATTCAGGAATTCCAAAGGAATTCCTAATAAGGTCTTTGTATATATACTCTAATAAGAAAATACATTCTTTAAAATTAATTATATGCATCAGAAAAACACTTTCAAATAATTAATTAGAAATAAGTAAATATATTGAGCAATGTATGGTTTGAGTAAAGCTCTCTTTCCGTCTCTTCACACAGAGATCTCTAGGGTGTCTTATGTGAATGGTAATAACTCCCAAAAGAAAACAAATGTATACCCAACTTGTGAGGCTAGATGAAAAAAGTCTCCATTTGATCTCTGTGGCACACTTCAATTAGCCTTGCTGCCAATGGCTTTGTGTGGCTCCTCTCAAAATTTTTCTCTTGCAACCTGTAGAGTGACTAGAAATGTAACATCTCCATAACAGTTAGAGGCCTTGTCACACTATATACCCAGTAAATGGGACAATCTCGCTTTTGAAATATTCTCCCCAGATCCAGATAATGTTCTGTTAGTGGGAGATAGCACATCCAGAAATATGTTTTTGGAGAAAGTGGGTGAACTGGAGCAGTTATGTGGCATCACTGAATGTCTGTATCACTGCTGAATGTAGCAGCTTGGCACACATATCTGTATTAGGGAAGCATTTTGTATTTTATCTCCTCAGTGATACTCACAGTGTTTTACAGAAAAGTCCCAGTTACATAATAAATGGTTTCATTAACAGATTTACATTTTGGACTCTCATAGATCTTCTGTGACAGGGTGTTACAAGCTGTAATTAGGTAAGAAGTATGCAGAATGGACTCACTTCATTAACTGGTTGGCATGGAGTTTAAAGGTCTACTTCTCATCTCAGCTATAGGTAGATCATGTGTATAAATCACATGTAACCTATGGAAATAACTTATGTTACTATTTGATGAGGGAGGGACACCAAAATAAAAACAGATGACACAAGAATGTTTATTGTGGTCTATATCTCAGAACTTGTTTAAAATTACTTAAATATGTTGGGCTATATAGAAGCTTGAAGAAGGTGTCTCCCTCCTAATGGCCAAGAAAATTTGCTGTTTTGATTACCTTGAAGATGTGAGTTACTCCACACATTAAAAATGAAAAATGCAAAACTTTTTTTCAGAAGATATCAGTGTCTACCAACATCATAAATCATATTAATGCATTAGAATTGCAGCATTCCTCCCCCGACTGTTGCAAAGATACAAGTTTTATGCATGTCCAGAATGTACCCTTCTATTACACAGAGTAAACTTGGAGCAACTCCACTCATTCCCTTAGAATTACTCCAAATTTATACTCATAAATCTCAGAACAGTATTTTTCTCCTTTATTTTAAGCATGAACTGGGAGATAAAAGCAGTAAGTCATACCTGATGTGGAAAAAAAGCTATCCTGTCAAAGAATACCATTAAAAAGAGCATATTTTAAGGATAAATCAGGGCTCTATGGTCAGAAAATGTCATGTTTTATGGAAAGAAAAATCCTTACCATTACTACTAGCCCAAGAATGTGTCATAAGAGCTGAAGAAAGTTGCTTAATGAGTATACATTTCAGAGTATTTCTTTTCTGAATTTAATAATTTTTCATCTAAAAGATGCCAAATCAGATAAGGAGAAGCTTTGATAGAAGCTACTGGTAGGTAAGTCTAATTGAACTGTAAGAAAAAGAGTAAATGGAACAAATCATTTTCCTTTGTAACAAAGAAAAAAGGAATAGAATTGAATGCTTTCTTCTTTAAAAAAAAATTACAAAGAATAATCAGAACACACTGCAGTGTTGAAAACAACCATATTAAAACAGATATCTGATTTCATTGGAGTAACAGATGCTTTGCTAATTCAAGATAGCAACAAGGATGTGAAAACAGTAGGACATAAAGTCACCCCATGATGTGTCAGAACTGGGGAAATTTTAAAAGATGCAATTCACTGAGTCACTAGCTTAATTGTGTGAACTGCTGCTACTTTCAAACTTCATGTTAAAAACTTTATTTTATTACCATGTCCTGTTCTACAACCATAGCAACAGAAGCAGTGACTCTGTCACTCTTTGGTGTTCCTAGTGTCTTCGTTACTGCAGCCTTTGAATGCCTAAAATGTCCAGAACTTTTCCCAGAAAGATTAAAAAAAAAAGTCAAAGTTAACTTTTGACCTTGCTTATTACTTACCTTCTCCTCAGCCTTCACCTTCTTTGACTATTGATGATCTGATTTGGGAAAGGCTTTTGTGGCTGTATCTCATTTGTTGATACATTTCATGCTATTATTCTTGCAATCACTCTGTAGTATGTGGTTGCTTTACTTTTCAAATAAAGAAATAGAAGCACAGAAAAAACAAGTCAAAATTCACATAAGAAGACATCAGAGTCAGAGGAAGGATTTGAGCTCCTGATTCCTTGCCCGGTTTCTTCTTTAATTAGCTGTTCTATTTTGCTGATGGCACAGTAAGAGTATAAATGTTAAATATTTGTTAAAAATTCATTACACCAATGAGCAGTGGGAAGATGAAGAACTACAAATATGTGGGTAGGAAAAGCAATATGAATTTTCTTTTAGACTTCTGTGTTAACAAGTCTAAATGTCCCTATCGCAATATGTATTCCTGTTCAGCATGGCACGATGGATTTCGGCATGGTGGCACAAAGCCATGCAAACATAATTTTTCTGGTCCACTGCAGAGAGGATCTTTTCAAAACAGAGGCTTGAAATGTTCATTTCAAAATCACATTTTAAGAACAGGTTTGGAGGTGGCATTTGCAGAGTGTACATGGTACACTCTGCCTCCTAGACAGGCTGGAGAGCTGGGCAGAGAAAAACTTAATGAAATATAATAAGGGCAAGTGTAGGGTGTTGCATCTGGGCAGGAACAACCCCAGGTTCCAGTATAGGTTAGGAAATGATCTCCTAGAGAGCAGTGAAGGGGAAAGGGATCTGGGAGTCCTGGTGGACAGCAGGATGACCATGAGCCAGCACCGTGCCCCTGTGGCCAGGAAGGCCAATGGCATCCTGGGGTGCATTAGAAGGGGTGTAGTCAGTAGGTCAAGAGAGGTTCTCCTCCCCCTCTACTCTGCCCTGGTGAGGCCACATCTGGAATATTGTGTCCAGTTCTGGGCCCCAGAGTTCAAGAAGGACAAGGAACTGCTTGAGAGAGTCCGGCACAGAGCCACCAAGATGATGAAGGGAGTGGAGCATCTCCTTTATGAAGAAAGGCTGAGGGAGCTGGGCCTCTTTAGCTTGGAGAAGAGGAGACTGAGGGGTGACCTCATTAATGTTTATAAATATATGAAGGGTGAGTGTCAGGAGGATGGAGCCAGGCTCTTCACAGTGATGACCAATGATAGGACAAGGGGCAATGGGTGTAAGCTGGAACACAGGAGGTTCCACTTAAATTTTAGAAAGAACTTTACAGTGAGGGTGACAGAGCACTGGAACAGGCTGCCCAGGGAGGTTGTGGAGTCTCCTTCTCTGGAGACATTCAAGACCCGCCTGGACGCCTTCCTGTGTGATCTCATCTAGGTGTTCCTGCTCCAGCAGGGGGATTGGAGTAGATGATCCTTCGAGGTCCCTTCCAATCCCCAGCATCCTGTGATTCTGTGATTCTGTGATGGAATACAGGAATCTGGGCATGGTTAATTAGCATACACAGATAAAGACCTGGGCAAACATCACAAAAATTGTTATATGCCAAACAAGTCCATAGTGTTGTACCACACGTTAACATGTTTATAAATTTCATATGCTAATGAGTGTAAAACTAAACTGGACATTGATTTTAAGAAAAATCTACACAGCTAACATGCACACTACAGACCAGGAACTCAGTTCCTCTTACAAATTCTTACTTCCAGTAGCTGCTCACTTTCTGTTGCTTTTATGTTGGTTCCTGTGTTCAGAAAACATTTCATTAAATTGTAATATAGAGAAAGAAGCAACAAAATTTGGATATGCAGAGCAATTAAAGGTTTCTCAACTGTGGACCATAGTATTGATTAGATTGTGATTACAGAAGAAATAGACAAAGGTGGAAAAACATAATGGGCTAGATAACATTGTGGTTCACCTTCTTTGAAGGTCCATGGTAAAAAAATGAACTAGAGCCTGCTACAATTTCCCTGCTAGGGATCACACCCAGTTCCTGCAGATCACTGCTCCCATTATGGGAGAAAAAGATCCTGTAAACCCCCACTTCAACTGATCCTTTATAGTGCCTCAGCCTCTGCCCCAAATCCCCTTTCAAGTATATGATAGAAGTAACCACAGCTAGAAGAGCTTCACTTCAGTGTATACAGGGAAATCAGAAAGAAAGAGAGAACTTATGATGTTTCAACAAAACAGGCTAAAACACATAACAGGTGTAAAAAATATGAAACACATAAAGACAACAATCATATCCAGGAAATACACAAGATTGTCTGAGGAATGGGCCAAGAACATACACACGAATAATAAATATTTACAGTGGAAGAGGACAATTTAGGGTTCCTAGGTTTCTTCAGACCCATTTGATGTATGATTATGCTTCACTCATGTCATTTGAATATTTCAGTTCTGTACCTTTGGTGAGTCAGATGATAAAATTTTATTAACTCCAAAATCTTGATCCTTACAAATTAATACTTTCTCCCTTGTCAATAATGGTGCAATCTTCCTGTATGAAAGACTGATGGCATGTAAATGCATGTGATTTACAGCTCTTATCACTCTCTGCCATTAATTTCTCCATCTCTAATTTCAAATCCTGGCTTACACCCAGCTTCCTCCAACTAAACCATGATAAATATCTTATTTCTAGTTTCTCATTATTTCTTAAAGCTGTTTCCTACCTCTCAATTTTTACTTGATGAATATAGCTGTCAAAAAACTGGGCATGAACCCAGAACTTAAGTTTTCTTACATTATTTCTATTAGCTATGTTGTTGGGATCTCTTTGCAGCTGCAGTTCACTATTGTGAAGGACATTATAGGCTTTTTCAAATAAAACAACATAAATTGACATTACAAAATAGCACAACAAAGTAATGTGTTGGGTTTGTGTGGTAAGGTTTTGGTAATGGGTAGGGGCATAAGGGTGGCTTCTTGATGAGAAGTTGCCACAGGCTTCCCCTGTGTCCAACAGAGCCAGTGCCAGACAGCTCCAATTCCAACAAAATGTGCATTTGCAGCCAAAGAGAGTGAGAGAAGATATGAAAGAAACAACTCTGCAGACATCAAGGTCAGTGAAGAAGGAGGGGAATGAGGTGCTCCAGGCGCTGGAGCAGAGATTCCCCTGCAACCTGTGGTGAAGACGATGGTGAGGCAGGCTGCCCCCCTGCAGCCCATGGAGGTCCATGGTGGAGCAGATGACCACCTGTAGCCTGTGGAGGACCCCACGCCGGAGCAGGTGGATTCCTGGAGGATGCTGTGACCTCATGGGAAACCCACGCTGGAGCAGGTTCCTGTCAGGACCTGTGGCCCATGGAAAGAGGAGCCCACACTGGAGCAGGTTTGCTGGCAGGACTTGTGACCCTGTGGGTGACCCACTCTGGAGCAGTCCCTTCCTGAAGGACTGCACACCATGGAATGGACCCGTGCTGGAGCAGTTTGTGAAGAACTGTCAGTCAGGGGAAGGACTCATGTTGGAGAAGTTCATGGAGGACTCTCTCCTGTGAGAGGGACCCCACGCTGGTGTGGGGGAAGGAGTCGTCCCCCTGAGGAGGAAGAAGTGGCAGGGACAACGTGTGATGAACTGACCTCAACCCCTATACCCCTGTGCCAATGGGGGGAGGAGGTAGAGAAAATGGGGAGTAAAGTTGATCCTGGGAAGATGAGAGGGATGGGGAGAAGGTGTTTTAAGATTTGGTTTTATTTCTCATTATCCTTCTCTGATTTAATTGGCAATAAAAGACAGAGAAATACTTTAAGAATCTGATAAAATAAAGGTGAGTTGGTCCATAGGACTCGCTAAACATCATTAAATAAGTAGAAATCCAGGCAATAAATTAAATAAATTGGATAAAAATAATACAGATAGATACAGAATGAATTTAAAGGTCTGTTTACTGCATACTGTGTCTGCAAGCATAATAAAAAGTAAAGAAAAGGTGAAGAGTATGAAAACAAAGCTTGTACTGATCTATCCTATCATAACTCCCCAGTTTGTGAAAATCTGAAATTAGTGTCTTCTAACACTGGTAGATGAATGTGTCTAGAGACTGATGAATCTATCTCCTCTTCATTTCCCTAGCTTAAAAAGGGAAGATAGGTACAGAAGGGTAAGATGTGTTTCCATGACAAAAGACATGTTTTAGGGCTTGCAAAAAAACCTCAAATAATGGAAAATTAAATTTTAAAAAATCAAGCAATTCAAGAGCTCATTAAAAAGAGGAAATAAAGTATGAAATCAGTTCAGAATGGCAAGCAGGAATACTGTGGTATTATAAAATATTGCACAGACAACTAGAGTAGAGCTCAGCAGCTATTAAGTATAAGGATTAAAGTGTATACTTCTTCTGATAAATGACTGCTTAAAGCTGATGCCTCCTCTGTAACTAGATTTGAAATGACGGTCTGTTCTGGCTATATTGTAGAACAACTTGGAAGATATGAACACAAAATCTGGGGGTTTTTGCATACTTCATCTAGTTAAATGTAAAGTCAGTTCCAAACTGAAGCTGATTTATAAACAATAGGCTTGTTTGTTGACTTAGATTTGGTTTATGGTGTTGATACTGTCTGGTGCCACTCCAGTAAAGCCATGAGACTGCACATGTTCTGAAATCATAATCTGAGTGAATTAAACAATGGAGGATTAAGGGGAGCTTTTAGAAATGTGAGGTGGATTTCCCTCTTCTAATGTTACACATTCCTAATGTAAACACTCATCTATGTGTTTACAGCTATTGGAGTGTCCCATGCATCCATTTCTACAGCAGTGCATCCCGCTTATATTTACATTGTAAGGTGAGAGACCAACCTTCCAGAGGTACCTAACTCTTTCTATTGATTATTTACAAAGCCCAGAGTATGTTTAGAATAAACATCTATTTTTTTCTGTGGTTGAAGGTAGGTGAAATAAATCTCCCCTTTGTAAGTGGTGACACTAAGGGCAACAGTAACTCAACTTTACACAAAGAGGCCAGGTTTAATTCCAGAGCTATCATTAAAAAAATATATTGCTGTTTACCTAAGCATAATTCATTGGAAAAAAGATTCAGAATAATAGATAATTCAAGCTTCCGTTTCACACATTTAGTACATTTACCAGTTTTCTTAGAAAAATAAAAAAAGGTGCTTCTGAAAGGAGTTACTATATGTATTATGGTAACTGTAACAGAAAACTATTACCATATCACTGGTCGTAAGACAAGGGCTCAGAAGCATTTCTAGGGACATGTAGGTAGAATTATTTCACTCTTCACTAAACCACTGCTTCTAGTCAGTAGTGGATTTTTCTTACAGTGTAATCTGGAGTACAATACAGTGTTGGAGCAGCTTTATTCTCTTCCTTTTTGATCATTCCTTGAGGCATCACTTCACCCTAGCACCTCCTTTCTGACCCATTTTCCTGCCTGGAACCAAAGGCTCCATAATGACCCAGTAAATCCAACTGATCTGTTTTGCTCCGGTGTAGTGGGAGAAGGGAAAGGGGAAAACTGCCCTAGAAAAAGAGATGGATATGGGTGAGAGGGTGAAGGAGGCAAAGAGTAACAGCAAATACAGGACACGGTGTAGAGAGAAATGTGGCACCATGACAGTATCAGTTGCCTAGTCACTTTTGTGTTGTTTGTCATAATTTACACTTATTATACCGTTATATATATGGATGTATGGAGAGAAGTAGAAGGATGTAAAATAAAATATCAAATATAAAAGAAGAATTCAGTCCTGCTGACAGGAAGATCCATAAAAGTGATAGAGAAGATGGTTTTCCCCAGAACAATGAGCTTTGTGTACATGCATTTGCAAAAGCATTAAAAATCTGTAAATAGACAAGGTTGAAAAGTATCACTTTTGATAGACTATATATAGAACATGAGGAAGAGTTGTAAACAGAATAAATGACTAGAAGGAGAACTAGGTGTTTGGAGGAAAATATTAGTGCAAGGAAAAATATCCTGCCACTTAGTGGATTAGAACTGAACATGTCTGGAACTGTCTGGTCTGATTCAAAGCCTTCAGACATCAGTGGTGAGGAATCCTAAGGATTAGGGAGGCTTTCCTAGCCTGAAACACTGCAGCGGGATACTAAATCAGTGCAATTTTGGCCTAGTTATAAGAATGTTAACATCTAATAGAGTGTTACTCACACTAGTTAAAGTTTCAGTTTTATCCAGTGAACAGAAACTAACCCTTTGAAGTCAATGTAAACAACATTTTAAACTGGTTTGAGTGTCCAAGGATATGCACTATGTAACTCAATTGCTTTATTTACACTAGGACAACTTGTTTAATAAACCCAGTGAGTTAGAAGTGCACTCAAATGAACATGGCTTTACCTTGGGGCTGGAAACATCATCATGTTTCAGTGAGCAGCCACCCATCTGTAATTCTGTCGACTTTTAGAAAAAAGTCTGAAAAAGAGATTGAACTCCAGTGAGTCAGGGAATAATTTCAGATTTATTTAATTAGCAGGAACCAAGAGCTTTTTGAAATGTGTTGCTCATGAGAGGAACCCTCCCTCCAGCTGTCTGCCTTCCATAAAGCACACAGCTGCCCTCTGCTTGATCTTACAGTGCCTGCAGGTCTCTCTCTTACAACCTGAGCTGGTCTGTAGGTCTTCTGGGCCTGAGGTAGGGGAAACCCTTTCTGCTTCTGCAGTCTCCTGAAGTCTTGCATAAAAAAAAAATTTGCAAATTTTTTTAGGAGACAAACCCCTCAGTTACACTGAAGCAGTCTTGGCAGAATTTACTGTTCATAAGTGAATTGGTTTTTATCTGCTTTAAACTTCATAGCTAAGAGGTGGGTATTTTAGCTAGAAAAATTTATAAACTAGTACATAGTTAATCAGATTGGCTTGATTCTCCAGCCTCACCAACAAAAAGGAGAAGCTGCTTTCTGAAATGTAAGTTGTATTGTTTTGACACCTATGGAAGTGAGAAGAAGGATTGAGCCCGTTCCACATGCACTGTAAGGTACTCTCCTATGTATGCCAAAGTCAATGGGAATGGAGGACATGTTCCCACCTATACAAACAGAAACAGTAAAGTTCACAGGGCAACAGAGTTGCATGGCAAGCCACAAAGATGAAGGAAAGCAGGAGTAAGCATCACCATTTTCCTTATCACCATCAGCCTCTGACCCATGACCTGTGCCATGTTCATTTCATTGCTGACAAGCCAGTGCAGATCAGAGCATCTGTGGCAGAGTCCAAGCCTGAAATGAAAAGTGTAGTAGCACTGCTACCATCCCTGACAACAGCTTCCATGCCTACAAAATGTCTTCAGACCTTCTTCTCTCCAAACCACCATGGTCTCTCTGCCTTTTCAGGGTGGCAGAGTGTGATGCAACCAAGAAAAATTCTTCTCTTATTGTGACACTTTCTCCTATCCACCACTGCTGGAATGTGAGAGGAGGCATCTCCCTTTGAGCCTCTTTTGTTGTTCAGCTAAAGCATTGCTGAAACTATAATGAGGTTGTGCTTTTGGTTTTGGGGTTTGTTTTTTTTTTTTTTTTTTTTACAAGGACATCTGCAATGGTCAATATCAAGTGGGAAGAAAAATTACTGTCATCAGCATGTCAGTGAGGCATTCATACCGGTGAAACACAATCAAGTTTTTAAGGCAGGACCAGAAAAGCAAACTCAGCACTTTTGCCATTATTGTAACTACTGATAACAATGACTCTCCTAGTGGCAGGAACAGGGGTCTTCTTTCCCTTTTGATTTTGACCTTTGTAAATCTTTTGGCATCGATGCAGCAATTACTGTTTAAACCCATTACAGGCATGGAGATGGAGTTATGATCAATCATCACTTTTTGAAGGACCAGCATCCTGTTGTGCTACACGCTGCATGAACACCAAACAAATGGCTGATCCAAACAATTGCTCCTTTCTTATTTAATAAACAAGGGGCAATCAGCTGCCTGGGAATCACACCAACATGTTAAACCTAAAGGTACATCACTGCTGGTTCTACAGTGACCTTCCAACATCTGTTCTGTTGTCTATTTACATACCACCCATGTAACTACATTAGGAGAGTACCGACATTTCTTTCAATAGTTCCTTAATGGTCAAATAACAGTTAATCAAGCAGGCAAACAACAGTTTCCTTGTACCTATTCCTAGCAGAAAAAAGAACAGGTCAGAAGCATTTTTCTTTAAGTACAGATCAGGTGCTTTTATAAAAACACACAAGGTAAAGTGTACTCTAGTGTTACCTGTAGCAAACTGCTGTTGTACAGGACACAGTGACTGCTGTCACAAAGGTGCATATCAGGTGCTGGGGTTACCACATGAGCTGGAGGTAAAGTACACAGTTAGTTAAACATATGAAAGCTGGGTATGAGCAGCTAAATGGGCTTCCCAATAGCATAGACAAAAGGCCAGATGCTGAGAGGAATTGGATAACTTTTTAGGCTTTCTGGTTAGAAATATCACTTGAAACCATGGACAGTAAAACATGCAGGGGAGAGCCTTGATTTTACAGAAGAATGCAATCAAATTGCATTTATCTGTGAACCATTAAGACTACAGAAGTAAGAGCATGCCATGATAATGTAAAACTCACTTGTGTGATGTAAATGTCACCCTTGGCTGAGGCTATGGGTAGTTCCAGCTGTTGCCAAAAGGACCTCAGCTGTAATGCACAAGTTACGTTACCTGCTCCTTAACACCCTCTGGTCCGCCAGCCACTTGCATGTTAAATACTGCACTAATACCTACAGCAGAAGTGCTGCAGGTTGTTAATTTGTTTGTTTTCTAACTTCCAGGAAGTAGTTTGTCATATGTAGTTCTGAGATTTTCACAAAAAAAAAAAAAAGGCCGTAGGCTGCAAAACATCACAAATGTATATTTGAGTATAATAGCAATAAAAGGACCTGAAGTACCTGATGAAACCTATACACTAGGAAACCAGGTCTCAAAAAATTTCAGTATACATTTAAATTTTTTCAGAAGCGGCCATCTGGGATATTGTTATGTAAAAGGTCATTTCATATAATGGGCCATTTAGAGGTGTAAGGTTGTTTATTATTATATATATAAACAAATGCATTTTAAAATCAGCATACATGTATACATGTAATAAGACATACATAAATCCAGGTTTATATACACATAAATACAATGTCTTTATATATTTTCTCAGGATGACCATGAGCCGGCACTGTGCCCTTGTGGCCAGGAAGGCCAATGGCATCCTGGGGTGAATTAGAAGGGGTGTGGTTAGTAGGTCAAGAGAGGTTCTTCTTCCCCTCTACTCTGCCCTGGTGAGGCCACATCTGGAATATTGGGTCCAGTTCTGGGCCCCAGAGTTCAAGAAGGACAAGGAACTGCTTGAGAGAGTCCGGCACAGAGCCACCAAGATGATGAAAGGAGTGGAGCATCTTCCTTATAAGGAAAGGCTGAGGGAGCTGGGCCTCTTTAGCTTGGAGAAGAGGAGGCTGAGGGGGGACCTTATTAATGTTTAGAAATATATGAAGGGTGAGTGCGAGGAGGATAGGGCCAGGCTCTTCTCAGTGGTGTCCAATGATAGGACAAGGGGCAATGGCTGTAAGCTGGAACACAGGAGGTTCCGCTTAAATTTGAGAAAGAACTTCTTTACTGTGAGGGTCACAGAGCACTGGAACAGGCTGCCTAGGGAGCTTGTGGAGTCTCCTTCTCTGGAGACATTCAAGACCCGCCTGGATGCCTTCCTGTGTGAACTCATCTAGGTGTTCCTGCTCCAGCAGGGGGATTGGACTAGATGATCTTTCGAGGTCCCTTCCAATCCCTAATATTCTGTGATTCTGTGATTCTGTGTACTCCCATAAATAAATAACTCTAAAGCATGTTATTTGCTACCTGTAAACTACTTTTCTTTTTTGAGGGATTCTAAATAAATTTCTGATTTTGGGAAAAATAGAAATTGTGTAGGTGCTTATGAAGGTAAGCAGCTTCTTCTAGAAGATATTTGAGATGGATGTACTTCCATGGTATGTCGCGGTCAAATATTGTTCAGAAATTTAGCATGCAAGTTCAGAAGGAATAAATCTTACTGTTTGCAATGTCTTGGCTTCAAATTCTGGTATGGACTGAAGTCCCTAAGCAAAAGATATTGTTTTCCATGAAAGTAGGTCAGCTACAGAAAGAAATTTAGAGAGATGTGGAATAATTACTCAAGGTAACTTAAAAATCAGAAAATGGCCACGTTCCCGCACTGGGGGAAGGTATATTGTTGAAGAAGATCCCAGAGGAAAAATACAGCTGGTATGTGAAGAATTTCTCCAAGGCTGTCTCCCTTCAGAGCCTGGTCTGCTTATCAATACAGGGGATGAGAAAGAGTGGAGGCCTGTTCATCAACTCCCGTATTTCAGTCATGATAAAAGTATGACTAGAGTCACTCAAGCTCCACCTTGGAGGTAAAAAATATTATAAAAAGAGCCCAAAGAAAGGGCGAAATTGGGGAAGACACCATCACCAACACGTCAGGGAAGATACCATCGCAGACCTCTGACCCCTGGGACCAGCTGACAGGCTGAGCTCCTCTTCTCCCCCATAGGGACACCTTTGGGTAAGATTTGCATTTAGCCGAGGATTTTCTCGGAAACTTAGAAATCTCTGTGGAGTTGTTTTACTAACTTAGTGTTTTTTACTAATTTGTAATCTTAATGCTTGTATACACCTCTGCAGACAGTGGTTTATCACCAGCAATCCACACAAATATGTATTATTCCTGTTGCTTTATTAAAGTGCCTTATTTGCTTGTTGACTTGCTGCACAATTTCTCACTGGGCTGCTGCCTGATAGGCCGTGAGAGTCCAGAGATCGTGACTGGCCAGCGGGTGCGGGGCACTATTGAGTGAATCTGGCATTAGTGTACCCAGACTTGTAGTGCCAGATCGAACTGTGTCCGCCTGTAACCAGCCACCCCAACTGACCCGTCCCCAGCGGGACGCCACTAAATTCTGCAGGCTTAGCTGCGTGAGTCCATAAGTCCTGGGTACAGGAGTGCAGTGCACTATCAAGTGAATCCACTGTTGTCAGACAAATAGTGCTCAATTTGGCATCACTCAGGATCTAAGCACAGCCGCCTCCAGCTGCTCCAGTATCTGAGGGTGACTTGGAACGCATGGGGGTTTATTTCCTGCTAAATTGCTTCACCACCCCTTTCACACAACAAGAAATGTGCAAGATTATTTCCCTAGCAATCAGAGTATAAAACTCTTTTGTCCAAAAGACAGGGAGTTTTAACTAGTGATACCTTAGGATTTTCTTTCCACAGTCATGAAAGTTTCAGGTGTCTGTGCTTCTCAAAATTACAAGAACAGGGAGAGGTAGAGACCTTCAGTTACAGATTGTGTCCTGAATTGGTTGGAAATGAGGGGACTCAGTTGTGTCTCTTCTAATAAACCTCACAGCAGCATCTAACTCCTGCAGTGAAGGCTAAGTCTGGCAGAACAAGAAAGCTCATATGCAGTCCTCTGCAGGAGATCTCAGCCTCTGGAGTTTGAAGCTTGCAGGAGGTGACTAGATTTATGAAAGTTTTTTTGAGAGAGGGAAAGATAAGCCATTTATTGGTTAAGTTTTTGCAAATAAGTGTCTGGCAAAGTAAAAATAGCATCTGCATGGGATACATGAATCCAGGGGGTCATGAGAGGTAATGTGGGAGAGTAAACACAGGGTCTGACTACCTGCTCAATAATAAGGAACTCAAGGTTTTTGTGACAGCAATTTTACGGACATTTAGTATTTAACAGGATCCATCAAGATAAAATCTTCAGCTTCCATATGTCTGTCAAGAATGCACGATTCAGATGTTGCAGTGGGACATGGATGTCCAGAGCTAAACAAAGGAAAAGGCAGTAAGAACTCATAGGAAAATTGCAATGGGTGATCCATTTCATGCCTTTCCACCAAAGGCCCTGCCAGGCGCACTCCCTAACAGGCTAGGGCCAACTCCCTGTATCTCAGAGTGTCAATGCTCAGCTGTTCTATGTGTAAATTCAAACACACAACTTTGGTACTAAATATCTGATTTAAAAAAAAAAAAAAGCATTCTGGAATCTCCCCATCTTGCTCCCTCAGCTTTCGCATTCTCCATGGTACCTACAGTACAACATCTCTGCCACTCTTAGGGAAGTCAGTTTTCTCTTCCCAGCTTAATAATTAAATAGGTTTTGTAAGCTGCCCGATGGAAGACAGCTGGCAAAATTGACTGATTTGCTGAGAAGTGCAGCACTGATTTGCACTTCTTGTAACTACTGACCCGAGTTCAATTCTAATACAAGAATCTGTTAAAATATCCAAAGGCAAGAGAATAACTAATCTGGGAAGGGAGGTCTCCTGAACTACCTGTAAGCAGTGACAGGTCAATAATGTTTGATTCATCCCCTAAAGCGTATTTGTCAAGAAGAAACATCTCTGATGATAGATAGGGCAGATAAGACTTCCAGGAGTACTGGACGTGAGGAATGATCTCCACAAATAAAGGCAATCAGACCCACAGAAGGTGCATTGTATAAACGTTTTATGGCTCTGTGTGTCTCTTTCTCCCACTTAAAAGAACAAAAGAAAGAGAAGAACCTTCTACTCAATGTGGTAGTGACTGAAGCTGCAACATTTTTTACTGATTCTGAATTGTCATCAGGAACACTAAAAAGTCTGTATTTTTTTCTACTTCCCACTCCCCTTTATTAACAGTATTACAAGATTCAGCAATTGGGATAGGTCTGCAAAATTAGACCAGTATGGTAAAGACAACCAATCCTTTCTGAAAGCAACAGTGTAAAATGACAAAAACATCAATCTCAGAGACTGTAAAAACAACTTGGGGCTGTATTCCCTCCCTCTAATCCATAGAGTTAGGAACAGTTCAAATCTCAGCACAATTTAGAGCAGCTCTTGAAACTCTTGCACCCAGCAGGACTGGTGACATCTATTTTACATGTTCTGATCTCCTCTATCTAGCTTTGGACTAGGTGTCTCCTAATCTATATACATGAGAGCTGCAAGTGATTCAGACCATCTTCTGTTCATTGTCTACACTTCTATAATGTTGCTTGGCTGTGTAGTCAGTGGGAATAGATAAGAACAGACCAAATTGAAGCTTACAATAGGAGGTCTGGATATGGCATCTACCTTTGACTGTTTTGTTTCTGTGTGGAGCCAGAATCTGGCAGTTCTGAGAGTAGTGACTGAACTGTTCATAACAATGTTGATTTTAGATGCCATTGTAGGTGGTCTGAATATGGCTCCAAGATGATATAACCTCCAATCAGAACCTAGAAAAAAAGATAGAAGTTAAAAGTTCAATATCTTTTAAAAATCTGAAACTGTTAGTCTTGGCTCAGGATCAACATTAACATGAAGACTTACAAGATAACGTCGGAATTACACAGAAGAAAATGATCCAGTGTATTTAGGCTTAACAGAACTTGCTAAAGATTCAGGATCTGCTGGAATGACTAAGGAAGCAAAGCAAGAGGAAAAGTGATTGGTGATGAGTTGCCTCACTTTCTTAGGGAGAATTGAAATGGCTGTTTTGATTTCTGTGGTTGATAAAGCAGTTTTGGAGGGTATTGCTGGAGGGACAATAGCAGAACATTAAAAGAGCAGGATACTGGTGGGTTAAGTACCAAATTAAACTCTATCATGTATCTTGAAACAACCACTACAGCTGCAGCACCTGGTATCTACCATTATCATTGCAAGTTACTTGGCACAAAAGGACAAAAATTTTTACAATGAATGCCTACTGCTATGAAGTATAGTACAACAAATTGTTCTGCAATGAAAACTCAACAGTGTGTTCACATCACAAATAAGGATGAAGTCTCTAACATCTTTTATATAGCACAGCCCACATCTGTCAGACAATAGTGAATGAAACCTAGAAAAATAAAGTAGTGACTAAGAAATTCTGAAATGTTTAAGGTATAAGCAGAAAATGTCAATTCGAAAGAAAAATGGGTGAAACAAATTATTCTAAATGAATGCCTGAATAATGACAATTGTATCAGTACAAATGAAAGGAAGAATTTAAACTTCACTGTTATGAGAAAGGATTGGAGGTTTTTATAACATGAAGATTTTTCTGTTCCTTTGCAGCATCTGATACCAAATAGATGAATCTCTGTGTAATGAGCCAAATCTGCCACTTATTTTAGTGAGTGACACTACTATGGTGGCAGATGGTGTAAATCAGTGCAAAACTTGGCAATAGATCTTAACTGGAGTCTGTGATGTTTTCAGGGACTTGTACACATATAACCCATGATTTCCATCTGAAATCACAATTTTTTTCTTGTGCTTGGGTGAAAGCATGAGCTTAATTTAGCCTCTGAGTCTATTCCTTGCATTTAAGTTGTCATTAGTCTTCATTGTGATTTAGAAGAAAGGGTCTGCTAAGAAGTCAGAAGACAGAAACTAGTGACCTCTAACCATCAAAAGAGATATCTGACAATTGAGAGAAAAATCTTCATGGACAAAAAGCTGACTGCTGCTGCATAGTAAGAGAGTTTCCCAGATCTTCACTTTTAGGATAACTTGAGAGCAAGGTTTGACAGAAGGGATCCAGTCAGCTTGGAGAATCTCGCTTGGATTGTTTGGCACATGTTGGAAGAACGAAGTGCAGGAAACAGGACTCTGGCTAAGCACAGCTAAATACTGCTGAGCACTGTGGAGAGAAAGGACAAGGACAACATATGATATTTACATTTTTTCTTTTTCTTTTTCTTTCTCTTTCTTTATTCTGTTGATTTGTCTTTAGGAACCATTTATCACTTCTGCAAATCATCTTATTATTTTATGTACTAGTTTTATGTACTGGTTACGACTTACCAAATAAACATTTTCTTTAAGTATTGCAAACCTCTTTTTCTCTGATCCTTCACCTTAATTTTATGTTGAAATTTAGTGTGGTCATGGACAGTGCAGAACTGTATATTCCCAGAAGAGCTCAAGTACCTTGCAAGTTTACTTGGGCACTCTCTTTCTCGAGTGCAATATGATCCTTACTCTTTCCTGCCATGGTTTGTAACCATTATCCTGTGTCTTCTGTATTTGCAGTGCTTTGACTGGGGCACTTTGTAGCTACTAGATACCAACATAATTCCGGTGTTTCAAGTGCAGATTCTGAAATTCATTTGGTTCATAAAAGAATAGGGACAAGAACTGAAATATTTCTCCTCTCATCTGTCCTTTACTATACATTAAGGTAAGAAACTGTATGACCTTGAATGACTGTTCTACTATGGTAAAGACTTTTTTTTATAAAATCATTAGAAGAACAGTGACTAGGCATTTGATGAGAAGAGTTATTGATAGAGAGTGAATGCATAGTGGTCCAAACTTATTTCTCTCTTTTTCTTAATCTTATGTACATAAAATGCAAGCATTAGGATTCTAAACACTCTACATATGGTCTTCAGCTACTAAGGAGAGATAAGCATCTCTAGATAACAATTAATAGAAAACAGAAAAGATCTCAAGGGGTCATCTAATATATCATCTCATAATCCTTTCCACTAAGTCTAGTTGATTATTTCTAGCTACCTGCAACATTTTATGTTTTCCGCTGTTTGTTTAATTTTTTTCATATTTTTCTAGTTCATACTTTCAAGTTATGAAGAAACATGTCCTCCAAGATATTAGGAGCTATCTACTGCCCATGCCCTGACACTGAGAGGTCATCATCCTCTGTGAACTCAGTAAACCCTGTGCATCATCACTGAGGTTATGGATGAGTTGATTGATGAGGAGCACAGCACATAGAACAGATACTTGCAGGATGTGAGGTCCTTCTTAGTCTTTTCATGGTAACATAGAATAATCACTTTCTGTGCAGAGTCAGCTAGTTTTATATCTGGGCAATAACAAGTTATTCCTGGTTTAAAAAGGTTGAAGAATCATCCTGTAAATCTGCCCGTCCTTTACTGATTACTATAGAGAGAGGCAGCTAGATTCCTAAGATCCCAGTAAAGACCTAGATTTAGTGGGGGAAAGGCCATGTTTTGTAACCATGACGTAATCGTGTAGTCCTATGTGAAGTTTCAACTTTTATATGACTCTAAAGATTATTTTCCCCTTTTTTTTTTATTTTTTTTTTTAACTGAAAAAATTTCCACTCTGATGTCAGGGAAAATATCAACGTCCTGAGGTGGTTTCCTCTTCCAACTTTACTGTTACAAAATCATTATTTAGATTGAGCAATGAAAATATATGATATAGAGAATCAGGCACAAATCCTCTATCCCTCTTCATCTCATGGGGATATTTGGACTTTTGTAAGTGAAACTTAACACTTTCACATTATTGCTTATTATTTTAAAAACAGTAGATTAATTCTACTTGTTTTAAGACAACTAAATAATCTAAAAGGTAATTTAAATTTCTGTGACATTTCTCATCCTCTAGAAGTGCTTAGAGGTGATTAGAGGAAACATAAAGCAACAAATTCCCGATCTTTAGGTATCCCAAAGAAATATCCCAAAATCAAAGGCATTAGCAAAGCTATTATCACAAAGGGCTTCTGTGAAAGATTTGCTATTTTTTCGAGTAATTATGTTCAACTTTCCTTGTAATAACTCCATCAAAATGCAGGATTTCTTACCTATATTATTAATTTATGACCATGGCAAGCACTGTTTCAAAACAAAAATCTCTAGACCAAGTCAAGGAAGTAAAAAAGAATTTGTTTTGTTTTGTTTTGTTTTCTTTTTTCCTGTAGCCATGGAACTAAGTTTATATTTATTTAAAAATATTTAGAAAGTAAACTTGAATTCAGTAAGCAAAACAAAAATTCTCCATGCATTGAATTTCCAAAATAAAGAAAACAAACTACCAGGTATTATCAATATATTTAAAGAAAAAAAACAAAACAAAACAAAACAAAAACCCACAACAGATCAAAAAAAAAAAAAACCAAATCATTGTGTACATAGGTGTTTAAAAAATGGTTAGTGATGAAGGAAGTGTGAGGGCAAAACCAAAGAGGTAGTTTGATAACAAACAGTATTTTGTTGTTTGTTGGATCTGAGCCATGCTTCAGTCAAGGCAATACACCATGGGTAAGTGATGGATTTATTCAACGAATAGCTCTGGCTTACATCCCCATGCCCAAAAGAATTGGGAAATGTTTCTGATCTCTTCTGTTATTATTGATAAAATCTCATTTAAAGACATACACACAAAAAAGTTATCCTGAAAATGAATTGTGATGAAAGATTACCAGAAATTAGTAATTACATTACCAACACAATACACACTTGAACAGTAAACTGTAGTAAAGGGGACAGTCACCATTTCACACATGCAAGGTCACAAGCTGATGCTTGAGGAAGGCAGCCCAGTCCGTACTTTGAAGCAATGTGTGAGATCACTTGATTCAAGTCACTGGAATTTCTTATGAATATAAAAACCAAGCTGAAAGAGTCAGAAGAAACTATTTCCTACAAGAATGTTGATACTTTCAGATAAGATGGAGAACATTTTAACATTTTGTCTAGACATTTCTACACTTATGCTTTCAGTGAATATGCCTAGAAACAGAATGGATGTTCAAAAGGAAGAGAAAAAGAATTCTAACTCAACAGAACTAACAAATTTAATTTTAGATAAGTCTTGCTATGAGGCAAAGACCTACATGTTTCAAACAAGATCTACCCCTTGCAGAAGATGACTGAAGACCAAAGCTTGTGAGTACCTGAAAAATTGAAATACTTTCAATTTGGGATACCCAGCTTGATACCCTTAGTTCTTTCAAAAACAGTGATTTGGCTGACACAGCTGTATTACCCTTCCCTTGGAAACCATCGTTGTGTTTTGAACACTGATACTTTAGGCTTTACATTCTAATTTGGAGAGACTATGAGCCGAGGCATAATTAAGGCAGAGAAGGAAAAATACAAATGAAAAATTTAATGAACTATAAAAAGGATACAAAACCACTTCTGCCATGGGCCAGAACAGATTTGGGGAGGAAAAATGAGAGCTTTTACTATCAATGGCTTTGCTTAGCCAGAAAATAGTGCTCTCAAGGGAAACCAAGAAACATTGACAAGAGAGGATGGTGATTCCAGCTAGTCTCAGAAAACATGAGTTCAAAAATAATTCAACAGTTTTGTGGACGATTACACTCCATAATGTCTTCCCAACCACTTAGCCCCATTAAGATCTCTCTAGTCGCCAAGACTTCTGAAACTGTCAGCTATTAGCCAGTGTACTGTAAAAGACCTTCATTTGTATCCCTAGCTTTGGCACTGTACTGTCTGCATCCCTTTCCCGTGATGAATACCTGCACTGACATTCCTTCTCAGCAAATAGATTTTTTTACAAACGATCTCATTATTGATTTTGTAGTAAGTTGAGTAAATCCTAAACCTCAAATGTGGTGTGGTAGTTATGTTTCACAGCTCTCAGTACCTTATTGGCATTCAGGTTGTGCTAGGCCCTACTAAAATCATTTTGTTCCAGTATGAAACACAAACACATTTTACTGTTACACTTGCTGCAGTCCTGCCAATTATTTTAATGCTGCCATATGAGAAATAAATGAATGCTTAGATGTTTGTTTCAGCAGCTGATTTTTAAGCAAAAACATCCTCTGTATTCTTTGCAAAATGTGCTTTGATCGTGACAAATTCTGGATCACAGACGCTAGCCAATTTCTTGTGAGGGAGGCAAGCCCACCAGTTACAGACAGACAAAACATAGATGCTTCTTTTTATTATTTTGGATTAGATGTGGCATATTGTTATGTTTAATACATTAAAATTAGCAAGGCATGCAACAGCAGATTGCAAAACAGATCTGATAATGTTCTAACCACTCCTTTCACTGCTGCTCTGTTTGACAATAACAACCATTAAAACTAGGAATAGGTCTTTTTAAAAATCACATACCAAAAAAATTAATAGTCCTCCTCCTGCCCCCCACCCAATTAATTCTCTTTGGTCCCAAAGGGTACTTACATTTGAATAACAGACCTTCAGTCTGTCACATGCCACTAAGCAAAGTTTCATATGTTCAAGACTAATAAGGTTTGTCACATTACAATTCACTGATAAAATGTTAAACAGGAATGACAAGTGTATCTAAGAAAGTTTGGAGGTCAAGAGGTTAGAAAAATCCACCCTGCATCTATTGAAACTTGGAGCTGTATCCCAAATTTTTTAGTCACCAAATACAGTGAGGCACAGCTAGGCTTCTCTGAAGATGGTAAAAAGATACAGTGGCTGGACAGAGAGTCTGACGCACTCTTGGAAAGTACCCGCTTCTCCCCTGTTCCTGTTACAGAGCTTGGGACCCAGAAAACACACTGAATCAACCTCCTGGGCCAGACATCCTCTGCTGGTATGTGCCACCCCCCAAGATCGATGTCTGCTGATCCTGCCAACTGTGCTCCATGCATGCTGTCAAAGAGCAGGAAAAGCACAGTCACAGCGGACTTGGCAGCAAATATGACATTAACCCTTCAGCAGCTGAACTGACTCTGTACACACAGGTCCTGAATATACTGCACATGGGATTTTAAGCTTGCGCTTACTTATGCACAGATGTCTCAAAAGCACACAGTTTTTCCTGTCAAGAAGATGGTTGGAAGGTAGGTAAGCAGTCAAAGGCAGAAGCTTTGTGCTCATGCCAGATCTTCTTAGCTTGAGGTGCTTTCTCATCAAATTACTGCTCACAGAGCAAAGGAGAGAAAGAGTTGCAGCTGTGTCTCTGATGAGGTTATCTCAGGAACAACATTTTGTAAAGACACTCACAGATGAGCTGTGTAGGTTACCCGACTAACAATCCAGAATCTAGGGACAGGAATTGCCTCATTCATTTTGGATATCTACAATGCCTACATCCCAAAGAGTCTTTCTGAGCTCTTTGTATGGTCAATAGAGTAAAATAGTCTTTCTTTGGGAGCACTTCACCTGAACTATATTTAAACTTTCAACAGGGCAACTTAGGAATACCTATCTGTCTCCAACTACAATAAAAAGAGCCTACAGTGTCTAGCTGACATTTAGATTTAGCACTGTAGATGTGTACATTTGTCTGTACATTTAGCACTGTAGATCTGTACATGCACTACCTGCACTGTAGATCTGTACATTTGTCACATGAATCTAATCCCAGACACGCTGACTGACAATGGGCACACTTTGAATTTCACTAACCACTACTCAGTGTAGGAAAAAATGATGTGAGAATGCTAAAGTACATCCACAGTATTACTAATACGAGGTATTTCGCTGGTATTGGATGCTTCCTGCTCTTTTCAGGTGAAATGCATGGACTTCAGCTTTTCTGTTAAATTTTGCTTATTTGAGCATGGGCCTTAATTTCTAACAATATTATGCAAGAATAAAAGGGTAGTTGAAATACTGAAGCTATAATGACACTCTAGACTTAAAGAGAGTAGAAGGGAAAAGAAAGGGAGAAAGAAAAGGCAAGAGAAAAACAAATTAGGTTAGGCAGATTAGTGTCCTGGTTTTGTGGTGAAACTAGCACAATTAGGTAGATCACATATATAAACAAACATAAGCTTCTAAAAGAAAGCAGATGTATGAGTGGAACAAGGCTGTTCTTATGATGCAGAAGAAGTAGGTGACCAAGTCAGAATGGATAACACTACAACAGAGAGGCAAGAGGATGTTGCGGGGGGGCTGTTTGTCCTTCCTGCTGGGATGGCAAGACAGGTGCAATTGAAATTGCTGTTTCTTGCAAAGGTTCCCCCTTTCCCCAATATCCGTCCTCATTCTGCGTGCACTCATTAGGAGTAGAAGGACAACAAGCCTTGTTTTCCTGGAGTTGTTCTCCTAAGGCCACAATTATTTTAGGTCCTTCACATGCCTACTTGGTTCAGCTTAGAGACCACCTACCTCTGTAATTAATAATATATTGCCAAAAGTGAAAATTTGAAAACTCTGTCCTCAGAAAATCCTTGCCCAGAAAATAAGGAAAATCTGAAGGTGAGACTCGCCATTCATCCACAGCAGGCAGCCAGTGACTGGGGTGCTCAGGCCTCAAACCTTCCTGAGGAAATCCCTTGTCCTCAGGCATTCAGTGACTGGCACAGGCACCACAGTGCATGAAAAATCTGTGTTCAGCATTGGACCCACCAAAAGCTTGCCCTGTTTTTTGTCCTGGCTGCCATCTTAAGGGCAGAAAGCACAATAGGTAGAAAGAATCTGTCCAGGAACTTTTCTTCACCCTATGTATTTTTATTGCTTCCTAGGGCAGTGTCAGCGAGAGCTGTACTTGCTGACAGCCATTGCATTCGTATTTGTTACACCCATCCCCTGTCTTCTTTAAATGTTTTTTTCTGTAATATGGATTTTTGTCCAGGATTTAGGTTGCATGACTAGGTAGCTGGGCAAAGGGAGCAGAAGGTTATTTACAGACTGCAGAAGTAGAGAAATGTTCTGTGAGGAATGAAATGAAAAAGCTGCTTGGCACGAAATAATCCTACCACAGTGCCTGTCTGCCCCAGAGTCAGATTGTCACCATGCAAGTGTATTTACTTCAAAGAGCTACTTCAGTTTGTTCCAGCCATGAATAAAGTGCTATACGCTATAAAATACTTACCAGGAACAAGATATATAACTTTACTTACTTTTGCTTATATGTTATACATCCTTCTTTGTGAAGTAGCATTATTATCAAATGACACAATGAACATTTGAAGAAGAAAAACTTAACAATACATTCATCAACAAACCTTTCCATTAGTTAAACCAGAGATAGAGAAACACTGTGGTATTTCTAATTTGAATACTGTGCTGTGCATTTGGATAAAATAAACTTCAATTAGAATTATGGAGAGTCCATTAAAAGGAAATGGAGTCTATTTATTGATATTTGTTCTGGGAGAGTGCACGCTCCACAATGACATGTTTTTCTGGTTTACACAAGCTGGTGTTTATAAAACACATCAGAACACAAGTGACACAGCTCAAATCAATCACAGCTCAAATCAAATCACAGTTCTCAAAACTGTTCCATTGCTGGCCCAGAGGGTAGGTATGATTGGCTAAGCAGGCATTTTCATTATTTTTTTTTCCTTGAAACTGTGATAGACAATTTCATGTAGAAATTAAAATCAGAAGACAAATGACCATTTGCAAAGGCGCTTAGCCCACAGCTTACTAGTTTAAGAACATCCTTCTGCTGAGCAGCCAAGAAATGAACTATTTATCAAGGCAATGAAGTTTAACTTTCTGGTCACAGTAGGCATCACCTCGCAATGGATGGCAAATGCGTGCATTTCCATCAAAATGACATTTACTGCTTAAAACCTGAGCCTTTTTGAGCACACTGCTTAAAAACAAACACAAACTGCTCAAAAAAAAATGAAACAAAATAAACCACAAAACATGACAGACTGTTACAGATGTAACTTTAAAGATCATCTGGAAATCATGCAATGCTAAGGGGAAAGGTATTGACTATATAACGCCATGAATGGCTGGTACAACACAGACAAAGGGAGATTGCCCCGTGACAGGGATAAGACACGAGAGAGGTGATAAAACCAGTAAATTCATATTGCTGTGAAAGCTTTGTAGTGTCGAAGCTGGAGTTTAGAGACTGACCTGTTAGGAGACCCAAGCTCTCTTGTCTTAGTTGCTTAATTTGATAATGTTACAGAAGTCTTTACACCATATAATCACAGCCTAAAACTAATCATCCGGGGTTCCTATGGTGTCCTTGACAATATGAGACCTTCACTATAACTAGCCAAGTTGGCCTGCACAAGTGTTTTTGGAAACGTTTATAGCTGACCCAAAGCAGACAAATCTGGTGTAGACAACTACATTTGAGTTCATTGCTCTAAGCTCTATTTGCAGTCAGCAGAGAGACAGTTAAATTCAGAATGAGACTCATATGATGGGGTTTTTATGGCTTCTTCAGGATTAGATGAATTAAACAATAAAATGGGCAATCTGTCTTCACTGCCTACAAAGAAAGTCTAAGGTAATTAGCTCAGATAGACTGGAGAGATTTACTTTTGCTCAAAGAAAACACAACAGTTTTGCTCTCCCTACCTGCTGCTGCCCCTGTTTCAGTTGATACTGCTGACTGAATTCAGAAAGTCAGGTCAGTAATTATATGTATAACATATATGTTTATATATAGCAAGTCAGTAGAAAAGACAACTTTCTAACTTCACCCAGAGTATAAAATGCATAAAAGCAGAGGCATATAAAATTATATTGCATTGCACAGGTTTTAATGCACAGGTCTTTAACATTGCCAAAGTTCTGTAGCAGTCAGTTGTTTTGAACTTCATTGTCTTTCACGTAGCCACAAGTAGGTTAATTTTCAGCTGCTGCTAATAGTCAGCCAGCTGAAGCTGGAGAAGGTGTGTATATCTATGTGTGTGTGATATGTCCCCTAACTGGGCAGGTATTTGACAGCTTGCAAAGTGGGAGCAAAACATTGATGGACACTAGAAATCCCACGTCAGCAGCTGGGAATCAAAGCCAACCCTGGAGAATCCTGTAACGACACACAAACAAGACAATCTGTCTCTGGGCTTGTCCATCCCAGAATAGTTACATGGTATTCAGATCCAAAATAAGACTTTGCTACAGTGTCTTTATGTTTAGCTAGTAAGTTTTTGAATACCTAGAAGAGTACCACATTTTGAAGATACAACATTGTGAATGATGAATGAAACACAGCCACAGCCTAGGCATAGGACCAAGTGTTACAATTCAGTACAAGTTTATCTATCTTACCCATTCTAGGATGGACTAAATTGCAATCTGTAGGACCAGTCTGTCTCTGTTAACAAGCAAAGTAGCACAGATGAATAGCTTAGACCGGATGTTTAATTTTCAGACAAGAATGTGAGATTAAATGAAACCCACCACTAAATGAATTTCACAATTAATTTGCTGCAAGTTATGAGCAAAACTATGTAAGGAAATTGCAAGATGGATTTTGCCTCCACTTTAATGTGATGCCTCTAGATGATAGGGTACTTTTGAATCAAGAGCTGTCATTTCTTTAACCAGTGTGTTTTTCTTTACTCTGCAAGATCTTTGTGATAGAACTTAACTGATAAAGATAAACCCACATGCACCAAAAAAAAAAAAAAAATATGACAGAATAATAAAATCAAATTTATATATCCAACAGGTTCTTGTTAGAAGAGCATGAATTAATTTTATTAGTGTTTCATTACTGAGATGGAGGAAAATAAAAACTCTGTTCATACCTTTTCTGTTCAACCAGCCGTAAAATGAACTAATCATTTTGTAGTTATTTTTTGTTGTAACCTCAGGTGTTGTTTTTTACTGCAAGATAAAATTTGACTTGGCTGTTCTCACTGTTCAAGAAAACCAAAAAATATTCCTTTTATTTAAAGAAAAAAAGGAATATATTTCTTCCACATATTTCAAAACCCAGATTAACATAGCCTTTTGTTTTCCTTATTATTTCTGCAAAAAGAAAGGTTATGTAGCTCCAACATACTTCAAGACTACTTTATAAAGTCACTCTAATTTAGCTCTGAGGTTGTCAGCACTTTGGGAGAGGATGATCTTGCACTTTCTGAAAGACAAGTGAAAAGTAAACCTGCCCAACACTGTGCTCATTTGCACTGTAGTTTCTTAGAAAAATATTTATTTTTAAAAGCACTTATTAATAACTATACTGTATTTTTAAGGAAAGAATCAGATTTTATTTTCAGATATTTTATAAAATGCTCAAGTTCTGTCTACAAGGCACTGTACATACACACATTGAGGGGGGCAAATGTGTAGAACAGGACTTTAGCTTAAGTTGGTAAATGCGGCATCTGTGCACTCAGGATCAAGCTCCAGGACAGCCTTTCACCCAGTCACAGAATCACAGAATGGTGGGGGTTGGAGGGGACCTCTGGAGATCACCTAGTCATTCCCCAAGTCTGCTGAACAAGGAAGACAAATTGAGTAAAGTTCTTCATCTTTTGCTCTCGTAAAGCCCCACCTGGAGTACTGCGTCCAGTTCTGGAGCTCCCAACACAATAGAGACATGGATCAGTTAGAACGAGTCCAGAGGAGGCCACGAGGATGATCCAAGGGCTGGAGCATCTCTCCTGTGAGGACAGGCTGAGAGAGTTGGGGCTGTTCAGCCTGGAGAAGAGATGGCTCCAGGGAGATCTTATAGTGGCCTTCCAGTAGCTGAAGGGGGCCTACAAAAAAAATGGGGAAGGACTTTTCATAAGGGCAGTTAATGACAGGACAAGAGGAAATGGCTTTAAGCTGAAAGAGGGGAGGTTTAGATGAGACATTAGGAAGAAATTCTTCCCTGTGAGGGTGGTTAGACACTGGAACAGGTTGCCCAGAGAAGCTGTGGCTGCTCCTCCCTGGAAGTGTTCAGGGCCAGGCTGGATGAGGCTTTGAGCAACCTGATCTAGTGGAAGGTGTCCTTGTTTATGGCAGTTGGGTTGGAGCTAGATGATCTTTAAGGTTCCTTCAAGCCCAAACCATTCTATGATACTATGAACTATATGGGATAGACTTGCTTTTGCCTGTTTTCCTCAGTGGTAAGGTGAGCAGCATGAAAAGAGGTTGGAATTAAACTCACATAGCTGTAGAATTCAGAAAAGTAAGCAGCTAGTTTAAATTTATCTTCTAGTCTCCCTGTATGGTCCATAGTGTGAGGCTAAATCATTATTTTACAGTCCTGGGAGGGGCGGGGGGGAAGGTGGTGGAAAAAAAAAAACCACCTAATTATCATGACTATGTCAGTGAAACAGGACAGCTTGAGAGTATGACTGATCTCTGTGATAAGAGAGAAATGAGCAAATCTGTAGTCCATCAAGTAACTAACAAGGGTCTACAAAGGGAATATTGTAAGATGTGCAAACTAAGAACTATCAAAACATTTCAGAACATATATATATAGCATGAAATAAATGCAGTACACTGCTGTTCATTGAAGCCTGAGCATGTGTGCCTGGAACAGAAGCAATTAACTAAGAAGTGAATGACAATAGCACAACAGGAAAATGATAACTATTAGCTTATATACAAAGGGGAGTTTTAGCTCAGATTCTTTGGACATGGGCTGGTTGATGGCTGCATGCTTCTGGTTGCTAGCTGTTGCAATAATACTGAGTTATGACCGTGAATTGCAAAATCATCTGCAAAACAAACCTGTGTAAAAATCCAGCCTTGAATCAAACTTCTGGTTGAATGGTGACTGAAAGGAGGCAAGCTCCGGAGCAGACAATGTTACTGCTGGCTAGCAAATTAATTGGAATGAAAGTAAGGGGGGTTGGAAGGCAAGAGAAGCAAACTCTAGAAAAAAGACAAAGTTGACAAATGGCTCAATATCTCCAGAGCATGATGTTGGCTCCAGAGGAAGCCTGTTCATAAAAATTCAGCTACATTCTTAATTTTTACACAGCTGAAGTTATGTGAGAGGAATTCCACTCCAAGTAAGTCTCTACAATAAGTTAGTACAGGAAATTTTCCTTCTGTTTCTGGAGAGTAAGGTAATTTTCACACAATCTTTTGCATGTTATGTTTTGGGGGAACAATGGGTGCAGAAGCAAGCAGGGTTTCTACAGCTAAAGTGTCCTGTACTAGGAAAGTATTTGTTTCCTAAAAGAACTGTTATCACAATGAAAAAAATCATAATTCTAAGGGCAACATGATGCACTGTACAGCAAGTTTTAACTCAAAATTAATATTTACAGCAACCTAATAAACTCCAGGAAATTGGTAGGAAAGGAAATACAGAAGCAGCCTTTCCTATAGCAGTGTGAATGGTGCTGCTTTAATGTTGTTTAGAATTTTGGCTGGAGGCACTGAGAACATCAACTTTTTAATGAAAACTCAAAGCGTCCATAGCAGTGTGAAAATTCCAACATTGTTGTATTCCCATATCACTTTTAACAGCTTGAAGGGAGAAAACTTTCATTTTAAATGATTCTTGGTTAATTTACAAAGAAATTAGTAGAAGAAAACTTCTAGAAGGTAATAGTATAGCATTACTTGTGCATGTCACACAACATCAAGCCTAGAAAAGTTGCCATAAACTACTTTTTCTTATATTGGAATTACCCTGCTCTTTTCAGAGCCACTTATCAGAGACTCATGAATTAGTACCTGGTTTTAGATAGACTGATATCTTCAGGTGCACTGAGGTGGTGTAACTCCTCTGACTTTGCTTTCTGAGGCTATGGCCCATATATAAATTCCTAGAGGAAATGTTCCCTATGAATCAATCACCTGCTTTAAACTGGAGTATTTATTCAGTCGTTCTAATCAGCAAGGGACTCATCTCCTGAAACCCCCATAGCTAAATAGAAGAAAGTAAGAATTGCAGTATTGAGCTGGTTATAAATATCTTGGAAAGTGAGGAAGTTAATGGAGAGAAATAAGACTTTGTCTATTCTAAGGAGTGCAGTGGAGAAATTCCGAAGCTTGAAGACCATCATGGTTTAACCCCAGCTGGCAACTAAGCCTCACATACCCACTTGTTCTCTCCCCACTGATGGGATGGGAGAGAGAATCGGAAGGGTAAACGCGAGAAAACTTGTGAGTTGAGATAAAGACAGTTTAATAGGTAAAGCAAAAGCCACGTGCACAAGCAAAGCAAAAGGAATTCATTCACTACTTCCCATCAGCAGGCAAGTGTTCAGCCATCTCCAGGAAAACAGGGTTCCATCACACATAACAGTTACACGAGAAAACAAAACACCGTCACTCCATGTCCTCCCATTCCTTCTTCTTCCCCAGCTTTTATTGCTGAGTATGACATTATATGGTATGGAATATGTTTGGTCAGTTGAGATCAGCTGTCACACCTCCCTAGTCTCTTGTTCACCCCCAGCCTACTCACCGGTGGGGTGGTGTGAGGAGCAGAAAAGACCTTGACACTGTGTAAGCACTACTCAGCAAGTTACTTGCTGTGTCATCAGCATTGTTTTCAGCAGGAATACAAAACAGCTCTATACTAGCTAGCTACTATATAGAAATTTAACTCTATCCCAGCCAAACCAGTACAAAGAGCCAAAAAATCCAACACTAGTAGCCAGGGAAGTTAGCCCATCTTCTTCAGGACTGCATCACATGGATGTCTGAAACTTGTGTAGGCAGACTGATATAAAAGCTTGCTATTTCAGGTGGTCAGTGGCATTAACATGGCATCTATACTGATTTTGGGTGTCTGAGTTCCTCAATCCCCAATACAGATATCAGGTTAGCATAGACATACCTGACTCCACTATTTCCCTACCCACCAGTTTCATCACACAATGGAAAGCTTAGAGGAGTGTAAGAGTTCGTCAGCATCCAGGATAAATGGCCTGACACCTTGCAGGACATGACCCCTAAACCACATGTCAGAACAATGCTTAAAGAAAGCAGGTTACCCTTCTTTCTGATGATTTTGGTGTTGCTGTAGATAATCCAGCTCTTCTCTGATAAATCCTCTCAGTGGCTGAAGGAAGGCATCACTTCAGAAAGACTGTGATGTTTTTTTTCATAGTAACAACTATCCTCCTGCCCCTCAGAGCAATGTGGCAAATTATCTGGACCATAGATGCTCACCTTGTGTCAACCATGCATCCCAACACATCTGACAAGGCAAAAAAGTACCCTTACAAGTGGGAAATGGCATTAGGAAGGTTAATGAGGAGAGTGTGAACACAAGAAGTTTCTGCATGAGACAAAATAAATGGAGAACAGAGGATATCCAGAGAGAGGTTTGACTATTGCTCCAGGCAACAGGTATTACACAGGAGAAGGTTTTTGCTTGCACAATATCAGAGGAGAGATCGGAATGAAAGCCAGAGAGCCAAAGAGGGGAATTTACATCTGGATCAGGCAGCCCAGTCCCAAAAGGCTGTCTGAAAAAGGCTAGAGGGGATTTTTCAATCTGATTTTCTAAGGGAATTATGTTTACACAATCATGCTGTCTCTGTGCATACATGTCTATGTTCTCCAACTTCCTTTTCTCATATAGCTGTGGGAAAAAAAAATGCATTGAGATTTAGCAGTAAAGCTTAACTATCAAAAAGATAAAGTTCTTAGTAGCTTCATAGAAGTAAGTGTCTAGGTGAAGGAAAGAGAAAATAATACAGTTCTCTGGCTACCAGAAAGGATACAGTGCAGAAGAGCTCATTGTTAGACATCAGAGACTATCTATGAGACAACCACCTTGAGACACAAAGGCAGGCTTCGTTCCACCATTCCCAGATGAGCCTGTTAGAACAAGATGACAATTTTTACCTGTATTCAGAAGGAGATGCAGGAGTTTATTCCAGGTTGAGTTAATACTGATTAGGATTATTTTGTGCACCAGGTTCATAGATTTTTAAAGCCAAGAGAATTACTAAAACCTTGTCAAACTTAGACTTAAGCCAATACAACATAAGACAAGAAACCTTACCTTAATAGTTTCTTCAATAAAAGTAGATAGGTCAGGTCACAGAACAGTCTCAGGAGAGAAAGGAATGGTTATATTCTAGCTGTTTTCAGGGAACATGACAACTAAAAAGAATATTCAAGGTGAATTTACAGTAAAAAAATGTGGATTTGGCCATGAAAAGTTATTCATATAATTAGTTGACTTCACTGAGTGTTTTCAGCATTTATTCTAGGATCAGCTCATTCCTCTGTCTAAGGGGAATCAATTTACTTTTTCTCAGAATTAACACCAGAACTGCAGGGAGACGAGAGGGTAGGAAATGAATTACCAACTCCTCTGTTAATGCCTTTATATTTTATATAAATAATGACACAGTTCCCGGATCACAGCCTAAACTCAAACCACTACACCAAGAATGTTACTTCCAAGGTAATGATCCCAGCCTCTCCATACACTGTCACAATCCTTCTTTATGACTTGGCTGGTGGTCCTGGTACCCAGAATAGTCTTGAGGTGCTATGAGCAAAGGCAGGAGCTCTGGAGAAAGCAATATATCCTTTAGTGAATGAGATAGGCAATATTTTGTGTCTCATTTTCAAGAGACAGGAGTGAGATATCAGACCAATAGATCAAACCATGGAAAGACAGTCTTCTACCTGTGTTAAGGTGATTGTACATCATTGTTTAATGCAAATCTGCATGACCTCTTACTCATGCATGTTGCATGGGAGTATAGTAGTAGAGTGAGATCTAGTTTTCAAAAGTATTTTTCTCAAGCTTATTTATATATTTTTCCATAAATGTATTTCTTTTCCTTCCCATTTTTGTCTACACAAACACACACTTCCTCTCATCTCAGTTTAAACAAGGTTTTTCTTAATTGGCCCAGGATCAGAACAAACCATTTAATCTCTGCTCTAAAGGGGGCAAAGAAGTATACATCTTCAGAGGCATGCTGTTTTGTGTGGCACAGAGCTGTTCACTTAAAGATAAACCAGCTCTACTTGAACACTATACTTCAAGTTCACCACATTTTTGGGAAAAGAATGAAAAAAAAATCACAGCTGTGCTTCCCCCACTTTTTTCTTTTTTATTATAGTGTTTTCTTATTCAATCATCTTCATGAAAGTGCCAGGCATTTCAGCAGTCCAGCCGCTCTGAAGACTTCCAGGGAGGATTGGAATGAGCCTCATGGGGAAGGTTAGAAGCAGGCTAGAATGCTGAATTTTGGCAGTCTCATAAAGGAGAGGAAGAAATATGTATCTACTTTGGGGTAATTTGAGTTAAGAATAATTTGAGGCTTTTGTAAACAATAGCATCTTAAATTGGTTTCCACAAAGCTCTTTCATTTTTCACTAAAAGCTTTTCAACATCAGATCATTTCAGTACTGAATGCACTACAATTCTCCTCCTTTCCCCCTCCCCTTGTTCTCTTAGTAACTTTTGATCATCAAAAAGTATTTTTCTACTTTATTGTATATTTCAAAACATGTTATTTCTATATCTCAGCCTTAATCTTCTCTGATTTTGCTTCTTTTGGTCTAGGTATGAGCAAGAGATTCTGTTATGTGAAAAAAGATGCAGTTAAGAAGTATTAAATCTCTCATTTGAATAATTATTCAAAACAGAATCACATTTCTCATACGTCATCTTTTTAATTAATAGTACAACAAATAACTTTCTTTCAATGTTAGTTTTCTGGGCATAAATCAGAACACTGCAAATCAAAAAGCAAAGACCAGAAACAGTGATTTGTCATAGTATTTTAAGGCTTCTTTTAGATTTCAAAAGTTTTCAAAACAGCACACATCCACTAAGATTTAGATAGGGAGAGATACCCAAAATAAGTCTATCCTTCTTACATTCAAACGCCTACTTTAACATTATCACCATTATGTTTAATTTAATAATGAAAACTGACCTGTCATTGGGGATTGCTGGTCAACAACCTCTAGCAAAGAGAGATCATACTGAGATTGACTTCTGCAGATTATTAACTCAGGTTTCACAGCCAATTGCCTCAACAGCTGGGAAAGAAGACTGTATCTGTCAACCTTGGAAAACCAAGATCTTGATTTGAGTTTTTCTCTTGCACTGTAGTGTTCACAGACCCAAGCACCTATTGCAGAAAACCTGTACAACCCTTGAACCAGATCCTCAAAGATGTGTCGAAAACTCATGTGCACATAATTTGGCAGAAGGCAGGGCCCCATATATATTTATGCATTTGTGGTTTTGCACCTGAATAAAAACCTGATTCTGGGAGACTGCTGAGAACCCAGACACTGATATGGGATCTTTTAAGTTTTAATATCTGATGTTATATAAATAAAACAACTTGGGGTGAGCAAAAAACAAAATCTCTGTACAAAATAGATTAGAGAGCAGAAAGGAAGTGAAGCAGTTAAATATATGACAATATGCTCACATAGGTATTAACTGACCCTCCACAAAGAGCAGTGCAGGCAGAACAGTAAACAACATAATCTGCAACGAGAAAAGAGAGCAATTGCAGAGCACTGTGAATTATCAAACAGGGAATGAGTGAAAGGACCAGAGTGGTGTAGGAGAAAACTCAAACATTATTACGTAGAATTTCTTGGGCCAGATCATGAGCTGGTGTAAGTGGCAGAGAGTTTAATCATGTGAACTGGCTGTTTGAGTTTACAAACTGTTATTTATTCCCTATGAGACATACTTCCTCTTCTTTTTATCTTTTTTTCTTGCTCTTATTTTACAATGACTAGATTTCCTCCCCTGTGTGTCTGAAATCAGCATCTTGTCACAGCTTTCAATCATGCTTATGTGTGTGAATGTAGAGTTTTGCACAGCCAAACTTGGAAATGAGAAAATTTTCAAAACCAAAAAAGCATTTAGCCATTATATTCCTGTGTTCTCTGCTATTGACAATGATATTTGTCTTACCTCTGCCAACAGAGCTTCCACTACAGTGAATGCATAATCGTGTATTACAGAAATACAGACATTGGTGATAAAGGAGAGCAAAACAAGATCCCTTTCTTGTGAGTGTTTTGTATTCTCTAACACCAAATGACTCAAGTGATAAGGTTTCAACCACACCCATTGAGACTCTATTCCACGGCCCAATACATCTCACTGTCAGGATATTTGCACAAAGATTCAGTGAAATAATTCCTCGTACAATTCCATCCCATTACTCCTGGTTACAACCCTGTCTGTTGCACTATGTAATTTTGTTTCATTGGAACTTCAATTTGTGTACATAGAAGAAGTTACTACATTTCCCTAAATTTTTGATAAAACTGTGTTTGCTTTCTTCCAGATCTCTAACCTGGTCTTCATCTACCCAGCCTGTAAATTAAGAAGACCCTGAAAATCCCCTTCAAAAATTTTAAATTTGGGGCTTTTTCTAATTTAAATTCAATCAGATTTGGAAATCCATACGACAAAAAGATTTCTTTCATTCCTCATGTTTCAGAACAGTAAACATATAAATAAAACACGTGAACGTGAAAACTCAGTTTAGTTTTTATCCAGCAAAGATTTTAAATAACACCACTCAAATACTTTAAGTTAAATATATACAAAGACTCTGCTGGATCCATGAATTTACATTAGACCTGATCCATTTGAGAATTAGTCACCAACATGAAAGCCTTTGTTAATTTTTCTATGATAATAGCCAATTCCTGTTCCTTGTCACAGGTAGTATGTGACAGCTTCTTAGACTGGCAGCTCCTAATTTCCCATCTTAACTGGGTGAGTAGAAATGCAGAAGAGCTACATGAAAAAGCCTAAACATCATCAGTGCTGTAAGGAAAAAACATGGTTACATAATTCTCACAAACTGTTTTGAGTGCATAAATTTAGTCACAGATTAAGGAAAAGCAGTTGAGGCATTTTATTTAGCTGAAATTCTAACAATTTACATGGACTTTTGCTGGAGAGAAAAGACTGTGTGAGAAAACAGGCAGAGAGATGCCAGGCTGCTGGTCTCCATGCATGTGCCTAGAAAGCTGGAAACAGAAACATAACTTTGTAAATATTTTTATGAATAAACAACCAGGCTAAGAGTCTTGTTAAATTATTGTCCAGCAATAACATTTAAAGCAGGATTATTTTTCCCCTGTCATGTACCAATTGCAGTTTTCACTTCATCACCCATCACCATCACTACTTACATTACACAGTGTAAGAACTTATTTATCTATACAGTAAATAGTAAAATGCAGCCTATATTCTGCATGGAAATTCCTGAGTGAAACTGGTAATAATATTTGACTTTTTCAAAATCCTTATATAAAAACATCAAAATAAACACTTAAAAAGTGAAGAATTTAAAAAGAGAATAAATATATTGTCTTGAATCAGAAAATGATTAAAAAGTACATAGTAGGGTAAATTTTTATTGGTGAGGGTGAGGCTAAATCTGTATTGAGCTGTATGTCTCACAAATTACAGAATCACAGAATCACAGAATATTAGGGATTGGAAGGGACCTCGAAAGATCATCTAGTCCAATCCCCCTGCCGGAGCAGGAACACCTAGATGAGTTCGCACAGGAAGGCGTCCAGGCGGGTCTTGAATGTCTCCAGAGAAGGAGACTCCACAACCTCCCTGGGCAGCCTGTTCCAGTGCTCTGTCACCCTTACTGTAAAGAAGTTCTTCCTCAAATTTAAGCGGAACCTCCTGTGTTCCAGCTTACACCCATTGCCCCTTGTCCTATCATTGGTCATCACTGCAAAGAGCCTGGCCCCATCCTCCTGACACTCACCATTCAAATATTTATAAACATTAATCAGGTCCCCCCTCAGCCTCCTCTTCTCCAAGCTAAAGAGCCCCAGCTCCCTCAGCCTTTCCTCATAAGGGAGATGTTCCACTCCCTTAATCATTTTGGTGGCTCTTCGCTGGACTCTCTCAAGCAGCTCCCTGTCCTTCTTGAACTGTGGGGCCCAGAACTGGACACAATATTCCAGATGTGGCCTCACCAGGGCAGAGTAAAGGGGAAGAAGAACCTCTCTTGACCTACTGACTACACCCCTTCTAATGCACCCCAGGATGCCATTGGCCTTCCTGGCCACAAGGGCACAGTGCTGGCTCATGGTCATCCTGCTGTCCACCAGGACTCCCAGATCCCTTTCCCCTTCACTGCTCTCTAGGAGATCATTTCCTAACCTATACTGGAACCTGGGATTGTTCCTGCCCAGGTGCAACACCCTACACTTGCCCTTATTATATTTCATCAAGTTTTTCCCTGCCCAGCTCTCCAGCCTGTCCAGGTCTCTCTGGATGGCAGCACAGCCTTCTGGAGTGTCAGCCACTCCTCCCAGCTTGGTATCATCAGCAAACTTGCTGACAGTGCACTCAATTCCCTCATCCAGGTCATTTATGAATATATTGAATAATACTGGTCCTAGTACTGACCCCTGAGGGACTCCACTAGACACAGGTCTCCAACTAGACTCCGCCCCATTGACCACTACTCTCTGGCTTCTTCCCACCAGCCAGTTAATAATCCATCTCACTACCTGCTCATCTAATCCGCACTTCCTCAATTTATCAGCGAGGATGCTGTGGGAGACCGTGTCAAATGCTTTGCTGAAATCAAGATAGACCACATCCACTGCTCTACCATCATCCAGCCACCTCGTCGTGTTTTCATAAAAGTCTAGAAGGTTGGTCAAGCACGACTTCCCCTTGGTGAAGCCGTGCTGACTGCCCCTAATGACCCTCTTATCCTTGATATGCCTAGAGATGGCACCTAGGATAAGTCGTTCCATCACCTTTCCAGGGATGGAGGTGAGGCTGACCGGTCTGTAGTTACCCGGGTCCTCCTTCTTGCCCTTTTTGAAGATTGGAGTGACATTTGCCTTCCTCCAGTCCTCAGGCACCTCACCCGTTCCCCACGACTTCGCAAAGATGATGGAGAGCGGTCTAGCAATGACCTCAGCCAGCTCCCTCAACACTCGTGGATGCATCCCATCTGGACCCATGGATTTATGGATGTCCAGGTTGCTTAATTGGTCCCTGACCCAATCCTCATCAACTGAGGCAATCTTCTCCATTGTCCTGTCTCCATCTGGGGTCTCCAGGGTACAGAGCTCCTCAAGACAACTTCCGGCAGAGTAGACAGAGGCAAAGAAGGCATTCAATAGCTCTGCCTTCTCTGTATCCTCTGTCACCAGGGTACCCCCCTCATTTATCAGTGGGCCTACATTGCCTCTGACGTTGGCTTTATCTGCCATGTATTTGAAGAAGCTCTTCCTGTTGTCCTTGACCCCTCTGGCAAGATCTAATTCTAAGGAGGCCTTGGCTTTCCTAGTTGCCTCCCTACATCCTCTGACAATATCCTTATATTCCTCCCAAGTAGCCAGCCCCTCCTTCCACGATTTGTAAACTCTCCTCTTCCACTTAAGTTTGGCCAGCAGTTCCCTGCTTAACCAAGCAGGTCTCCTGGCTCCCTTCCCTGACTTCCTACATATCGGAATGCTTTGATCTTGAGCCCAGAAGAAGCTGTCCCTGAACGTTAACCAGCTGTCTTGGGCCCCTTTACCTTCAAGTAATCTGCCCCATGGAATTTCCCCTAACAATTGCTTGAAGAGGCCAAAGTTGGCCCTCCTGAAGTCCAGGGTAGCAATCTTACTTGTAATTGCACCTTTTGACCCAAGATTTTCTTTTAAAAAAACACAAAAAAACCCAACAACAAACAAACCAAAACAAGAAACCCTTCTTTTTATCAAGGCTAGAAGTTTTCAAGTCTGATTTCACTGTGTTTGTGCAAGAAACAACCTGCCCCTGGCAGCAGGCTATAGACAAGGTGAGGTAGTAGGTCTCTTCCAGCTCTCATCTCTGATTCATTTATCTTTCAGGCATGTCATGAGCTTTTCTCTTCATTTCTGAATTATCCAGCAATCAGCATTAGTTCCAAACAACCTCACATGGTCCCCAGTACTTTTCTCTACAAGCTAAATTTCTGCTTCGTGTCACTAACTGTCTTTAATGATTGAGGAAGACACGCTTGCCCCTCTCCATTTAGAATTGCCAATGAAGCCCTGTGAAGTGCTTCTGTAACTGACAGACATGAAAGCATTTGTCCCTATCTCATGACAGGTACACCTGTGAGAAAAGTTTATGTTGCATATTCATTCACCAGAGGTCAGCATGGAAGATATAACCAGAATGTATTTATATGTATAAAGCCTCAACTTCTAAAGCATTATTTAATCTATTTCCTTCATGAGTATGTATTGTGTTGAATATGTATGGGTCTGTACAAAGCATTTCTGGAGTCTTCTCCTCTAAGAGGTCAGGGTAATAACCTTGCATATCCAGAAGACAGCAATAACAACCACCACACTTTATCAATATACTTTTAGTTTAAAAAGAGATGAAAGAAAAAGCCAGGCTGCTGTGAAGGAGATGGAAGAGCTGAAAGGAGAGTGCTAGACCAGGACTACAGAGCCAGCACTGCCCTGGGCTTCTGGAAGCAGGTGACATAGTTGTAAATTTTCAAAATAAGACAATGATTTTTCAATCTTGTCTAGAGTTAAAAGCAGTTTGGTTCCTAGAGATTTCTGTAACTCCTCTTAAGCCAAGTGGCCCTCTACTCAGAACCTCTGAAAAATGCCTAAAACTGTATGATATATAGAACACATGGAAAAAGGTTTAAAAAATATCCAGATGGGCACAGCTTAAAATCCAGGCATTCTTTTTCTGCATTCTTCTTTTCCCATAAGTAAAAGGAATGACTGTATTTTACTGAATATATTCCATACAGTTCACTGGTGGTGGAAAACAGCTTTTTACAGTGAAGGAATGTACACAGAAGTGCAATTTAACTATAGCTTCCTACTTCAAAAAGAGCTTATTGTCAGCATGCTCCTTTGCCTGTGCAGTGTTTCCCTACCAGCAAGACTATGTTGTCTTGTGGAAGGTGAGGTCACCAGGACTCAGTACAGCAGCAGGATCCATCTTGATCCCTCTCCTTCACAAGACCAAGGTAGCAAAGTAAATGAGACAGGCCTGATCCTTTCTAGTTTTGTAGACTTTCTTTAAAGAGATCTAACATAGTGGCTGCCTTTGCAGGAGAGAGAGGACAAAAGGTATATTAGATGCTTGCTAAACATGTGGAAGACTTAATTCTAGGCAAAGAGGAAAGCATGAAGACAAGGTTGTAAGGAGAAAAGGAAAAATAATGTGAAAGATCTGGACAGGATATGTAGAATGAGAGAAGAGAAGCAGATACTATTGCTCTAAAAGAAATACTGAATTTGGTTATATTCCAGTTGTGGCCCAGCTATCTTGAACATCAGACAAACACAAAAATAACCCATGTCCCAGCGAGGGTACAGTCTGAGAGAGGGTAATGTATTGCAAATACGTTACATGCAGAAGAGAATGAAGTAGTAGCTGCTCAGTTTGCCTTGTTGTTGTGGTGTTTATTTATTGGCTGGGAACATTCACTCTTGTAAGGAAAGTTTGTATGTTTTGTGTCACCGTTGAAGATTTAAAATAAAAAGATGTCTGATTTTTAATTGATTTGAATTAGATTTTTCCCATCCCACCTTATTTTTTAATCTCTCTGAGACAGAGGAGGTAGAAATCTTAAAAGGAATGCTTGCTCTTTTCTCATTTAGTTTTAACAAAACTAAGAATATGAAAAATATTTTGAAGAACATTTTGTCAAAATATTTGATGATTATGAAGTTTATTTGTTTTCAAGTTGCAGTTGCCTGTGAAAGTTGTTTGCACCATTTTCCAACAAGCTCAAGTCTTCTGTGATAGCAGAGACTGTCCATTATCATTCTGAATGGACTTGAAAAGGATGACATTACAGTATTGGAGGTCACCCCGATGGTCATTTCAAGCAATAATAAGAGACATTGGAGGTGATGGAGTTGCAAAAGCTGCCAAAATCAAGAAAATCAATGAAATCAAGACTGCAGTAATGATCGGGGGTGTTAAAGCACCTGATAGGTCACAGGCCATGTAATTGGACTATGCTCTTTGATGCAGGCAGGAAGAAGTCATTAGAAATGTCAGGAATGTCACAGAAATGTCAGAAATGTCACACTTAATTGTGTGAAGAGAGTTTACGATGGAAGTGGAAAAGAGAAAATTCACATTATAATAATAGGAGCAGGTTGCCCAAAGAAGCCTGGAAGTGTTCATGGCCAGGTTGGACCAGGCTTCAAGCAACCTGCTCTAGTGGAAGGTGTCCCTGCTCGTGGCAGGGGATTGGAACTAGGTGATCTTTAAGGTCCTTTTCAACCCTTACCATTCTATGATTCTATATTCAAGTTGTCTGGAGGTGAGAGAAGAAAAAAATGGTGAACAGTTTGAGTACATATCAAGGATCAGTGTTCTAAGGTAGATGAAAATTAAATAGGGACAAGAGCACAGAGGTACTGAAGACAAGAAATCTCTTAAAATATGTCAAATGAAAGGTTGTTGGTAGAGAATTGCACACAGAACAGTCCCTTAGGTTGCAAGGAGCAGATGACTTGTCTCATAGCATAATTTTTATAGGCTCAAGCATGTCAGTGCACAAAAAATAAGAAAATAACATATATAGTGTGTGATTTACATAAAATTTAAGAACATAGGGAACTCTATCACTGCAAATCACTGCATTATAAGTTTACATACACAGCAATGAAACTAATCATGTCTATCCTTACATTTTGCTTAATTCAAGTTAAAAAAATAGATTTGAAATAGTTATCTGTCAGCTCCAACTCTAAATATTGGAAACATTTCCCCTAGTCATTGTTCACAGTCATCATTTGATACGATAAAGAGAATCACATTGTACTGAAGGGAAAGAAGGCAATGTTGGGAGCAGAAGAGGAAGTAGATCAAGGGCAATCTACCACTGGGTAACAAGGAAGTGATTAGAACCTCCTGGAGTTTGTTGCTGTACAAATAGCTGCCTCTTACTCCATTACATTTAAGCAAAATAGTATTAGCACAGAGAAAATGGATACAGAGTCTGGTACATTTCTCCTCTGTCACAGGAGATTTTATACCCTTTCAGATGAAACTATAATTCATTAGAAAAAATATGCTTAGAAAGACATAGTTTGAAAAATGTTTTAATGAAAGTATGTTTTCCAGCACCACAATGCACTTTTTCTTTCATTCACAGTAAAAAGCAGCAAACAAATGGTATATGCATGAGCTCCTCAGTATCACTATTTTGAATTGGCTGTTCCTAAGCAGGAAAAGTTATTTTAGAGCTTGTCTTGCTCAGAAAGCAAGCTTACTTTGAAAACCTACAGATTAGCTGGCACTGATTGAGAAAATAGTGCCATAAATGCAAGTAGAATTTTTAACCTGATTATAGCAGCCTGTGTTCTAGATTAGACTTATCTTTAACAACACTTTATATATAAATACACTATTTGTGTTACTGCAATCTAGAATTTATGGGCTCCTAGAACAAAATGGGTGCCACCCCAAGAATGGTACAGCAAAAAAAATAAAAGCTATAAATAGAGGGATAGAAAAATACAGAAGTTGTGAGAATATACAATAAGCATGATGGAAAGAAACAAACAAAACAATATCAGCAGCATAAGAAAGGTGATTTGTGTAGAGGGGTATGATGTAAAGGAACAAAATGCTTTGTAGTTTACAGGTAGTTTCTCTCACATACAAAGTACAGCATAGGTGATATTCCCAAAATGCTCTTTGACTGTCTAATAAATGAACCAACCATCAATAAGTCAGTGGCAGTTGATATCATCATCTAGAGGCAGGAGTCAAAAAATTAATAGAAAAAAAGAAAAGACAGGCCATAAAGGTTCTTGAAGGCAGAGATGGAAGATGCTTCAGACTGAACAACCATCTGGGTAAATGAAAAAGAGGGGACAGAGGATGGTTCAAGACACAGACTAAAATAATAACTTTTATGGGAGCAGGATTTGACATCAACATGGCTGAGGCAAGGTCCTATCTCTCCCAGTCAGCAAAAACATCCCACCGTAATTAATGCACGAGAGCATGGAACACAGTTTCGGTCATGTGCTTGAAGGCCATCTTGGAAATAATCTGAAAGATGTTGCCATATCCCAGTTGGAAGAGCTTAGAGAGACAGAATCACATAGAATCACAGAATTGCCTAGATTGGAACAGACATTTAAGATCACCAAGTCCAATTATTAACCAAACACTGTCAAGCCCTGACTAAGCCATGTACCTAAGTTCTAAGTCTAGACAACTCTTAAATACCTTCAGATATGGGGACTCCACCAATGCCCTGGGCAACCGGTTCCAATACCTGGTAACCTTTTCAGTAAATAAATTTTTCTTAATAACCCACTTAAAACTTCCTTTGGCACAGCTTGATGCCATTTCCTCTTGTACTATCACTTGTTACTTGGTTGACTAGATCGACATTGAAGTTGAAGCTAATGTCAAAGTTACACATCTGAGAGATAGGCAGTGTGATGACATAGTCTTGAGATGTCAAAACAGAAGATGGAGAAAAAGAGCTTTGGGACAAAAATTAAAAGCTTTCTTTTGACCACACAAAACCTGCAGTTAGATATCTATAAGGAGTGTCAAAAAGATAGGTGGATCTGCTAGCTTTGACATTCTGGTTTGCCCCAAGACAGGTTGACCAACCTGCACAGAGATCACAGCTGTTGTCAAATGCCCAGAAATAAAAAGTACAGGAGAGAAAAAAATGAAATTGAGAGGAGAGGATTTGTTAAAAAAGAAGCAGCAGAAGACGGTAGAACCATACAGATGAAGTTGTATATGCCTTAGATCTTTATCCTGAAATACAATTCATTTAACACTGAAGCATGTTAAAATAGTTCTTCCTTGGATAGAGGCCAGAACATTTGGTATCTTTCAGGATGAAATCATTAGTTAAATACTAAGGTTTGAAAGAAGTATCAAATAAAAGAGTAATAAATGGACAAAGAAATATCTCCTTGGAAACAGATTCAAATTAAATTGTTACAGCCTATACAAATATAGTACACAGAAAAGTTCCTAGCCACTGCAGGCTGCAAAGCATATTTTCTTGCTATCTGAATCTTGAACTATGATCAGGAGCTGACAGAGCAGAAGCTGACATTTTAAGCCAGTAACACAATGCAATTTTTCTCTCCTCATGCCTTTTTTTTCCCTGGTTGTTGATTTTGTTTATATTCTAAAATGAAATTGTTGCCTTTCTTAAATTGGCATTTTGTTTGAAGTTTTCCTATTGAAGTAAATCTCGTCTGACTAAGAATTATACTGCAGATTGCTGTGCATTTTTGTTAACTGTTGCTTTCATACTATTTTGGACATTGCTGAATTTTTTAAGTGTCAAATCACATAAATTTCAAATGTCCCTTTAAGGTTTTTAGACAATTTTCTCATTACTGATGATGAGTTAAAATCATTTTTGGAGGGCACACTATATATGGGTTTATCTCATTTTCCCTGGATATGAGTTTGTTTCATTCCCAATTTTATAAGCCATAATGCAGCTGTGCTAAGCATTTGCCAATTGTTACTACTTTTTTTTTTTTTTCTTTTTTTTAACTTCTGTGCTAAAGGCTATGAAGACTTAACACTCCAACTACTTGGTGAAATGATACCTTTTGTCAAAATACATAGAACACTATATATAAGGAAGATCAGTTTTCAGAATATTACAGAAAGCTTACATTATCAAGTCAGTTCTGTTGCTACTCTTGACTACTTGTCCTTATATTCAGATTTGGGAATTTTCTTGCATTTTTTTCCAATACAAAATGACAATTAACCAACCTCATTTAAAAAAAAAAAATCCTTAGGAAAAAAAACCCAAACCAACCCTGTTATGAAGATTAAATTTATAGTGAAAATGAGGAGGGAATGCAGACTACTCTTGCTGACAGCAGAAACCTGGAAGAGGATTACCTACAGTTCAGAAGAGTGTCTTAATCTCCAAACTATAAATGCAGCTCTTCTCACGTTCACTGGCTGGAATGCTCTCAATCTGCATAAACAGTTCGGTAACTAACAGGACAGCAGGAAAATGTTAGGCAGTACAGAAACACTCACCAGGGTCTAAGCACCAGAGTCCATTTCCTTCCTTTTCATGGCTACATTTTAAGGTTTTTATCCCTTTCTAGAAAGAATAAAAATAGGCTTAAAATGCTCATGGGCTTCACAAAACATTTTAATTCTTGACTATTTGCAAGTACCATAATTCTTCAACCTTTTTAACTCCAGATCATCTAAAGGCATAAACGAAGAAGTTTGGACAGTATTCAGGAACACATTTAAATACTTAAAACCAGGTGTGAACTTGTCTCATACTGAAGCCAAATGAACATAGACCTGTATATAAATGCTTTTCTAGATAATCACATGAGGGATGTTAAATATGGAATATTTCTGAGAATAAAAGAGAAGAAACTATATCCTGGTACTCCCATCTATCCTTATTGAAGTCAAGGAAATTACAGTTACCAAATAACAGAGGCTGACGTTTCTGTGGCTTACATAGGTTTCAGCAGTAGTGCATAAAATCTTATCATAGAATCATAGAATGTTGTGAGTTGGAAGGGACCCACAAGGATCATCGAGTCCATGCCCTAGCATAGGACAATCCCAAGATTCAGACCATGTGTCTGAGGGCATTGTCCAAATACTTCTTGAATATTGTCAGGTTTGGTGCCATGAGCACCTCCCTGGGGAGCCTGTTCTAGTGCTCCACCACCCTTTGGCTGAAGAACCTTTTCCTAATGTCCAACCTAAACCTCTCCTGGCACATAGCTTAAATGGCTTTTTCCACATTTGTACAGAAAAACATTGGTTCCGTACTTGACAGTCACAATATGGCAATAGTAATGTATAAATAATGCATGTAAGATCCAAATCCCGAATATTGAGGAGTATATATTCACTCTAAAGTCAGTGAAGAGAGAACATCTCCAGATAGTCCTTTGAACTAAGATGAGAAGTACACTGTGAGTAGAGGGGGCTGAGACTTCTTGGTTAGACTGAAGTCTTTAATTCAGGGTCTTCTACTAGATGCCTAGTTTCAGGTAGGATAAGACCTAAAATTAAAAACAAAACAAAACAAAACAAACACATCCCCCCCCCCCAAAAAAAAAAACAAAAAAAACCCAAGCAAACAAAAAACATTAAAACAAATTGAAAGGAGAAGTATATTTTCTCTAAAGTTCATTCATTAAATTAACTTAGACACCACACTGTTTTAGTTAAGACTTGATGCTGTTCCTGAAGACATAAATGGAAAAAATCTACCACTGACTCCAGTAGATAGTTTCATGCCTCTGATGAGACATACCTAGATTAACAAAGCATGCAAAAACAATTAATGCTAATTTATACCACTAGAAAATAAAGAACTTGAGATAAACAAAAAGCAAAACAGTATTGTTTCCATAAAGATTGTATGCTTGTACTCGCTCTGGCAAATTCAGTTTTGTACAACTTTACCTACAACCTGTATGAAGTTTATGGTTAAATCAACAGACTTCACATGGAGTGAAATTTCTTGTCTTAAAACCCTATAATCCAGACTAAAGTAATTGATTATCTTTACCAAGGCAAAAACAAGCAGCTGCAAAGCTGTAAAGCCAAAGAAAAGATAGGTCAGCGTAAGTCACTGGTATTTGCATAATCAATTTTTCCGGTACTAGAAAGTTTCTCTGAATTTTTAGACAATAACAGTAGGCTACCAAGCTGTCTTTCGTGTCTACATGACTCAGAGTTTTACCAAGGTGTTGTTTTTCTTTTTCTTTTTTTTTTCCTGCGTAGTATCTGAAATAAGGAGAAGGAAACAAAAAATATAGAAAACTCACTAACAGAAATTTTTGCGATTGTAAAAAGAAATGACTGATAAAGAAAATTAAACCAAATACTGTCATCATTTCTATTTCTCAGCAAGGTTAGAAATTCTTTCCCACTGACACACAAGTCAGCAGTTATTTTTTTATTCACAATAAAGGTTGCAATACAGCTGTACTTTTATGATTGTAATTAGCTACATTTTTTTATACTTACCATCCAGTGGTTCACTAACCAAAAGAACAATGATAAAAAACCCACCTGTTTCAAATGCAGTAAATCATCATTTGCTTTACCTGTATTGACTAGTTTAATTTTCACTCATCTAGAAGCTTTCCCTTTCATAGACATCCAAAGGAATTTCAATAACTAAATTATCAGGAACTATTGTGAGTGGGAGATGGAGAAGCACTTGGCTTACAATTTTTGTGACCAGACACTATGACTAAACCAAAACTAAACTAAGCTGTTTTCCAAAGCTGCTTATTTTAAAACTGAATATTTGGTTTCCATAACAAAAATTAATTTCTGGGTATGTCATTAAAGAGATATCCTGAGTTCAGCTGGGACAGAGTTAATTTTCACAAGAAACTGGAAGGACACACAGCCAGGATAGCCAACCCAAACTATACAAGGGGATATTTGATATTATATGGCATCATGTTCAGTGTGTAAACTGGGATATTGTCCAGGAACAGGCTGGGCATCGGGTTCCAGGTGGTGAGCAATTGCATTGTGCATCACTCACTTTGTGTATTCTTTTAGTAGTATTATCGTTATTTCTTCTCTCCTTGTGTTGTCCTGTTAAACTATCCTATGTCAACCAATGAGTTTTACTCTTTCCTTATGATTCTCCTCCCCATCCCACTGGTGGAGAAGGAGTGAGTGCAAAGCCATGTGGTGCTTAGTTGCCAACTGAGCCTGAACCACATCAGATAAAAATTGTCTTATTGTTTTGTTTTGTTTCTTTAGGATTGATTATTATTTTCTGAAAGAAGGGCCTCTGCAAAGGAGCATGAGAGATCAAGACCATCGCCCTGTTCTCTGGACCATGTCTTGCACAACACATGTACTTCAGGTCTAAAACTTCTGCATCCAGTCTAACTAGTCATGAAGCCTCCCACCTCAGTCAATGGAAAGAAAGAGGCATTTCTGAGAGGTACTTATCTAGACTACTCTATACAGACATTGTAGGGCATTGGGAAAAATCCTCTGGAGATGGTTAATGCACACTATTTACTGTGGAAGGAGTATAGACATCTCAGACAAAATATTTTGCTTTTCGATATCTGAAGTTAGCTATGATGAATGCCACCATAGACATTTAAACTCTTAAGTTTATATGAGAAAACAGCATTATGAGGATAAATATGCTGAAGGTGGTGAGTCAGATATTGTGATATACAAGTACAAAGGCTATAACTATCCCAAAGTATTGGAGGCTGGTAAGGATTCCAGCCCAAGTGGAAAGCTGGCTTCTAGTTTAGGAACCTTCCACTTCAGGCCATTTCTTTAATTCAAACTTCAACACAGTTTGCATGAGTCCTTCGGATTTGCAAAGTTGGCAGCATGTAGGACAGCAGCTATACTGTAACAACTGACTTAAAGCAGTGCTTAATGTTAAAATTAGAGGCCATAATAATAATGTTGTAAGCAGACTCCTAAAGCACACACATGTTCAAAACTTCATAAATATAATTATGCAGTGGATTCTACATTAAAAACCAAAAATACTTAGAAGATATTTCTGCCTACATTTTCTGTAGAAAGGTTAGCTTGTTTTTCAGCGTTCACAATTCATTAAACTGCAACTGTATATTTCTTGGGGCTCAAAGGAAAGGCATGAGCAAGCTTTAGGAAAATAAGGTTGGTATCAGCTGTCACCATCAGAAAAAAAAAACTTGTATTAGCCTTTGGGACATAATTATCACATCAATCATTGTTTTAAATGCAGAAGATTATCAAGCACTGGAAACAAGTCCTGTAGCATTTCCCAATCATGATAATTTTTTTCAGAGACAGTAAATCACTTTTCAGCCTTCAAATGTTAACTCTCACCAGTACCGTGAGTTAAGCAGCAGGACTGACACATAAATCTTCACACATTTCTTTTTGTGAGGGGAAAATAATTGTACTAGGAAGGAACAGGTCAGAAGAAAGGGAAAATATTCAGAACTGATCAATTTTTTGGTAACCTTTCTTTCCACCTGAAACAGAGCAGGGAAGTACAAACAGGTACTTGCTGCCATGTGGGTGTTTTGATAAGAAAAGGCTGTTATCTCAAAGATAGTATGTAGGAAGTATAAAGTGGTTTCCAAGGAAACTATTTTTCAAATAGCTCTCTTGACAGAGATTCATTGTTTTTATTGGCATCAATCTCTCTCACACACACTCTTCTTTTACAGGATCTTAAAATCCAAATGTTTCCAGATTCTGAGTTTTGGGTTCGGCTATCACATCACCTTCAACAATTGACTGCTCACAAGAACTGACAGAAAATTGAACGCTTACTCTAAATCCTTTCTTAGTGAAGATAACTCAATTGTCCTGATGTAAACAATTCAAATCTAAACATAAGTAGGACTTTAAGTACCCAAGGAAACCCCATCTTTAAACTGGGGATCAAGCCATTTGGAAATGCAAGGAAAACAAAATCTAAAAGAGACATGCTTTAGCTAGATTTTCTCTCATTTCCAAATAGTTGGCCTGAAAAAAAAAGAAAAAAAAAGAAAAAAAGATTTATAACAGCAATAATGGATATATGTTTCTGGTAAAGGCCAATTAGAGCACTAATGACCTGAGGCAAAACAATGGCTTTTTTTACTTTTTTGAATCAGGTATAATCCAACTTGCAAAGATCAGCAGTTCGGAAGCTACTTAGAATGATTACATGACTAAATGTACTTCATGATCATCCATGGAGAAAAAGCTCAAGAATTGAGCTCTGAAAGTGAGAGGCATCTGTCTTCAGCTAAGTAATTACTTCTACACCAAGGTTTACATCAAATACATTCCTGAATGCTGGTGAAACAATACCATTACAACCACATGAATAAGCCTGACTTCCAACCCAGCAGAAGCCAAGGACTTGAGCTTACATCCTGCGGAACCTGGGTGATGTATTTTCATTCCATATTTGAATAAGACCCTGCAACCTTGCAAGTAAAACACTTAAGCACATGCTTAACTTCATGGGCTGACTTGTACACAGCTTTCAGTGGTGTAATGGTTGACTGAAGCCAAGCAGATGGTTATGAGTTTTGTTGGATGGACGCCTAGATGCTTAGAAGGATGCTGGCAAAGTATTTGATGACCCTCCTTAAGTCATTTTCCCCTTCTATTTTTTACTTGTATTCAATATAGGAAATATTTTTTCTTTAAGTGTGTACCTTCAGACCCTATCAGCATCCTTTCATTTGTACCATCTGAAGTGTGCTGCTTTACAAAGTTGCAGAGAAAAGTATATTAATTTTGTGTCAACAAAATTTTTAATATTATAAAATAACATAAAAATTATTATAATCAAATTAGGAAAAAGTTGATCACACAGACTTGATCAGATTGTCAGTACTAGCACTGTACTCATTACAACTAGCTGTATAATAGGACTGTCTCTGTGCCAGGGATAGTATTAATGCAGAATGAAACCCACAGTCTCTGCACAATGAGTTTCCAGTTTGTGTACCAGGCAAGAGACAGCAGATGAAAAATCAGGTGAGTGATGAAAGGAAAACAAGACATGACAAACAGTGGTCTCAACATCTCTGCAATTACATCTTGCAAAGTATTCCTAGTTTTCCTTGCAAACTAGAGTTTGAATAAGCATCTGAACTAACATATGGCTCCAATCTGCTACCCCACACCTTTTAATTCTATGTGACACTCATATAACAAGATTTGCACAGGAGTATGATAGATTGTATCGTATTGCATGGTCATTATTCATAATTTGAACACAATTTTATTCATGAAAATAAACGACAAATGATTTTATCTATTAATTGATGGCAGGGTACTATGCTAATAAGAGATGTCCACTGAAAATCTGTGAATTTGTTGCTTATGGAATAATGAGAGAACACTAATTACAGATGGTTGTTGAACATTTTCTTATTATTGTAATCTTTTATTCTCAAATGGAAAGTCATATAGACTTGGGGAATAGAGATATAAAGATACTAATCACAAGTGATATATGTCTGTGGTAGGTTGGTCTCAGCTCACAGCCAAGCACTCACACAGGCACTCACACATTCCTTACCCCACCACACCCCAGAAGGATTAGAGGAGAAAATAGAAAGAACAGGAGCAAGAAGATTCGTGGGTTGAGATAAAGAAGGGAAAATAATTTAATTTGCTGGTGCAGGTAAAACAGACTCAGTTTTGGTGAATTTAACTTAATTACTTGACAATTAATATAAATATTTAGGTACCGATTTGGGTATTGTTAAACAGCAACAACAAAAAAGAAACATTCAGACACTGAGGAAAAACACCTTTCCACTTCCTTTCCCAGGCTCCTCTCCATCTGCCTTGCTGCTGCTGCAGGTTATGCTCAGCCCCTCCAGTGAGGCAAGGGGTGATGCAGGGGGTCAGAGTCAAGACATAGCAGTGTCTCTCTGCTGCTCCTTTCTTCTCACTCAATCTGCACACACAAACACGGGTCCTCTATGGGTTACAGTCCTTTGGGGGAGTATGTGGTCCAGCATGGGCTCATCTATGGGGTCCCTTTGTGGGGCAGTATTTGTTCTGCCACGGAACGCAACTTCCTCATCTTCCCAACTTGTGTTTTCCCTGCTATTTTTCACTTTTTTTTTTTTCTCTTCCTCCTCTACTTGCATGGTATTTTCTGCTCGTTTGCAAACATGCTCTTGCAGAGGGGCCACCAGCTTTGTTGATGGGCTCAGCTATGTCCTACAGTGGGCCCATTGCAGAGCCATTTGGAACTGTCTGTATCTGAAATGGAGCAGCACTTGGCCTCTTCCCCAAGAAGCCATCCTTGCAGCCCTCAATTGCCTAAACCTTGCCACATAAACTCAATTAAACATAATTTTACGTTTCTTTGCCAAAGCTAACAGAAATCTCAGTCCCAGCGAAGCCAAAAAAGTTTATGTGGATATACATGCTTGTGTGTGTAACTCTGGCCCCAGGAGTGCTTTGAAAATCCTAGCTCAGGGTGCATGAGGGCCCATCTGAATCCTGAATTCCCATCAGGTAAGTCCCAGGCAGATATAAGGTGCAATTGCACTCCAGTCTCTGTGCAAATGAAATTCAGTTATGGACTCCTTGTGCCTTCCTAAAAGATACCCAGTGTGGATGTTGAAGGTCACATTCCAACCATGCATTTCATGCAGGCAAATTCCAAGAGGCCTGGAGAAGACTCTCAGTTACTTTTTTTGACCTGTTCCAAAGTCTGCATCTGGGAACTGTTGCCGTCTGACTGCTGTTGAGCCTTCTCTTATGAGAGCTCTTTAGTGGTCTCCTTAGTGTGGCAGCTCTCCACTACTCAAAGAACACAACTGGGAGGCCACTCTGCCAAGACAAAGCTCTGAGACCAAACAGAAAAGACAACAAACTTTGCAGTTTCTTAATAGCATGACAGAGGGGGCAGTTCCCTGGCTTGACTTTTCTGAAAGAGAACTTCTACAAAGCCTCAGGAACTGTCCTATAGCTCTATACAGGTGCTGGAGCCCATCAATACAGATCAGAAGTCCACTTCCAGATCAGTGTATCTGCCTTTGCAAGGATTTATTTTCTTTAACAGTCCATAATAGTGGTATCGAAAGAGGGAAGAAGCATCTCCCTATCCAGAGTCTGGCATGTAAGCTGGAGAAAACACTGCAAAGTTCCCACTATTTGGACTTCAGGGAAACAGAATGAAAGTCAAGTTCAATGTCATTGTGGACAAATAGAGAATATTGTAGAATAAATCTGCTTTTTAATCAGTCTATTGTAATGAGTTGGAAGTATTTTTAAATTACCCCATAATTTATATGTTATTTGCTTAATGAGGTATTTCCTTATGGCTTGTTAATGACTATTGTCAGGAAGACATCTAAAATGCAGACTCATCTTGATCTTGCAGTATTTCTGTATATGCTTACCTTAAAGGAAAGTGGCACTCAGGCTCTTGCTTCTCTAACCCCAGTACCAGCTGTATATTTTGTAAAGTCCTTGTTGTTTTTAAATTAACAGTTTTTAAAAATGTCAAGAATTTGAATTTTTATCACATTCTTTTATAAATTCGTGATAGTATTGTTAAAAGGAACTTTTAAAAGCTCTTTTATCTTGTTGCTGGCAATCCCTACCAAAATACTTTTGCAAAATTTGGTATTCAAATAAGATTTTCCTATGAAATATCACTTGGACACCAGCACATGTGAAACAAAACAACTAGTTACAGAAATAACTGTAACTATTTGTTAGTTTTTGCACTTTCTGGCTCTTTCTCTGATAATACCCAGTTTGACTTTGTTGCTGTCATTGTTTGGGGATTTTTGTTCATTACTTATTTTTTAAATCCACAACTTTTTTTTTTTTTTTTAAATAAACAGCTATTTCTGCAGGTTCAACTATCAGATCACTAGGGTGAGCTGCAACAGGGAAGAGGCTTTGTGCTGTGCCAGGCACTATCAGTAGAGCTTTGAAATAAATTCTTCTTAATGGGCAATACAATTTTAACTTTTCTTCAGCAATACTCTTTTCCTGTTGATTTATTATCTTTGACAGGCTTTTTAGTGTGAGTCACAGTTAGCCACATACAAATCTTAACCAGAAAGGCCCCCCTCAAGTTTGGGAAGAAAGTATTCCCTTTGGCAGTTCACTTTGCCCTTCTCTGCTGAGAAGACTTCAAACCAGGCTGTGCCTAAGACCGCTAATTGTGTGCTTGTGCAGTGTGTTTTGGAGAACAGAAGCACTACAGAAGTATAAACAGAAAAAAATATGTAGGGATAAACCACTTCCCTTTTAAAGGATTTGTGTATTTATTTTTTATTTGTTTCTTTTACTTCTCCTTTAGCTTCACATAATCACTGAAACAAAAGATTTGTCTGTCCTTAAGACAAATACCATCAGCTGACAGAAACACTGTGTGCTGTGATCAGCTGTGGTTCTGAATAAAACTCGAGTTTATAGAATCCTCAGCTCACCCCCCACTTTTTTTTTTTTTTTTTTTTTTAAATATGTAATGGTTTATCCTATGGTCAGCTGTGTTGCTTTTCACAAAGTTCATGCCTTTGAAGGACATAAACATCAGCAAATCAGTGGTGGTTTCTCCTTTACTCCAGGTAAGTAAGCTTTACATACAGATAAGTAATAGAGACTTTGCAGTGCCTTGCCTACATCATCCTTCAAGATAACAAGGGCACAAACAAAACTAATGATGTATAAACCAGCAGACAAGGCACAACTGTGCTGAAAACCTGTCATGTCCCCCCAAAGAAGTTGTGTGTGCATCAGCTTCTACTTGCCCCTGGAACCAGCACAGCACCCTCCATGAGGTGCAGCTTCATGTGCTCCAGCCTCAGCACTAGCTTCTCCAGCCACATGGCAACAACCGTAACCCTTCCTCAGGGCATGATCCTCTCACTAATCGGACAGAGCACAACTAATGTGATCCTGGGTATCTGCTCTGTGCATCCTAAAATCACTCCAGAATCAGGAAAACCAGTGAGTGCAGTCACACCACATTCTACTTCTGATGGGAAGAGAAAGGGTCACATCCCAAATAACAGGGACACTCCCGTCTTAGACTGCTGATGTCAAACTACTTAAACAAAAACATTACGCATTTCTCTTAAATGCTCCTTTTTTCACAAAGCTTTCTTATTGTCAAAGCCAAACTCCTGGTATGCTGTGCAAAACTCACAGACCACTCTTCTTCCAAGAGTCAAAAGCATCCCCTCCCAAACTGTCACAATCACACTTGAGGATTCAGGGTTTTATTGCAAGGTGCATAACAGACAAAATTGGAACTGATGTATATCACTTCTGAGGATGCTAGTCCCATTTCCAGTAATTACTGACAGACGTTACAGCAAGTCTGCAGAAATATGTCAAAATTCAAGTGCTGGTGAAATTAAATGTGATATTATTAATGTTCCTCTGTATTTAAGGAAGAAAAAAAAGGAAAACAAACAAACAATGCAAAAAAAAACACAAAACCCCCTTACTAATATTATCCAAGCAGCCTAAATCAATAAACACGAAGAATAACAGGAGGATGTGATTCAACCATTTACAGTTTATCAGTGGGTGTGGTTTTGCTCTAATACATTGTTTTGGGACTCAATGCAAATTACCTGTTTTCAGATACCTACATTTTGTAAGTCTTTAGAGTGACTGGTTTAAAATGTGGAACAGTTATCTCTGTATTTCATGCCTACAGTATATCAATTTGTGGAATTTGTTTCAGTTGATTTTATTTCTAACATCACAAAAAAGCCAGAGAAATCTGAAAAAGTTTCTATCTGAATCTAATGGTATGCCAGCTAAATAAAAAAGGTGGATGTTTTATTGCATTATGGGGGAAAAAAAAAATATTTGGGGGGGATTGAGTTATGACTTATCTGAAATGTCCATAAAAAAATTCCCATGTTGCCCACTACTAAAGTATACCCAGTCTTGAATAATGTGGATACAACAGACAGTGCAAGGACACAGGAGATAGCTACCATATATATAGGCATGCAGTAACAGTCAAAGGGGCTCGGAGCAGTTGCACCTGACAACTGGCTGACAGGGTATTTACAACATAGAGAAAATCTGGGATGAGCAAGAGGAATCAAACTTTAGCAGGAAACTCTGGCCCCTTCTGAAGTCTGAAAATTAGCAAGTCACTTAGAAAAGAAGAACATTCATGGATACTGATGCATTTCTTATTTATAGTTAGAACCAAAGCACAAGCGACAGACCATGAAAAAGCTGCTCTTACAGTACAGTCACCCAGAGCTGAGACAGCTAGAGCAGAAAGCTGGCAAGAAAGTGCATATATCTTCCTATCCTCCTTCCCTCTCCCCCCATTACAGTGACAGCAAAGTGGAGATGGTTTAGTGAGGATACACACTGCTGCATTGCAGCCAAGGAACATAAACAGAAGAATGAAAGACCTTCTGTCTCCAATGAGACAAAAGATAGCTAGGGAAGAATATAAGAACAGGGTAGCTATAGACTGATAATTTCCCAGAATCCTTTCCCAGCATCAAACAAATTATGGCTCAGAACTTCTTCATCTTCTTTGTGAGAGAGTAAGCAGAAGGTTGCTTTCTGCAGTGCTGTGCACAAGTTGTGGTGGGAAACCTCCAGACTGCTCCTCTTTCTATGATAGCTCACCCTTTGATTATCTTCATTACACAGCATCCTCCTGCATCCTTTCCTCACACACTGCAGAAAGCCCTGTGCCATATCCCCTTAGTGTCCAAGAAAGTGATAAGGATATGTATTTGTTTAGTCTCAGAGCTTTTGTGGGGTAAGGTATAACACAGACTTAAGGTTACAAATTTTGCCATATAGCTATCCAAGTGTATCAACAGGAGCTTGGAGCGATAGATGTATATACAGACTGATCCACAAAAATGGTGGATGATGTAGAGAACTTTCACACATGGTTATTTTAGAGGTTATTTCAGCTGAAAGGTCTCTAGTAAGTCAACAAAGGTCAGTCAGAACTGGGGCTGTGATGCACAATACCATGGAAACACCAGCTCGGCACTGAAGGCAGCTCAAGCAGGGAAAAGAAATGCTAGAAACTATAAGAAAATGAACACAGAACGAAACAGAAAATGTCATGCCAGATTGCAACCACACCTTGATGCTTTTGGTTCCCATGCCTGAAAAATAAACAGAATGTGGTAGCACTGTAAAAGGCTTAGAGGATGTCAACAAGGAAATCCAAGGTACAGATTTACTTCCACCCAATGGACAGGTAGGACTCTTCAGCTGGCAAGATGTCCTGCCATGAGATACAACTGAGGGTTTCAAAATCCAGAGAGTTTCTGAAAGAGTGGACAAAGATTGAACATTCACTGACTCCTCCAGTACAAAACCCATAAGATTAAGCTAATCAGAGACAGTTAAAAGTGTTAACGCATTTTTTCATGCAACATATTATAACTGATTGGTTGAAAACCTTGCCAAAGGATGTTATGAATGAAAAAAGCTTGGAGAAACACTTGGTCTGTTGAGTGCTGCTAGATCAAATCCTTCAGGCTCAAGTGATCCTAGAAGATTAAAATAGCTAGAAGCTAGCAACATATAAAGTGAAGAATGCTTGCCTGGTTCTTAGTCATCCACACACATCCTTTAAAGATCCTAAGTGAAGCTTTATTTCAAAGAAGGATGGCTATTCCCATTATTTTTTGCTATGACAACTTTGTTTTCTTTAACCAGTTCATTGACTGGCAGTGGGAAAGAGGGAAGGAGCAAGAGAGATGGGCAGAAAACTCTTCCTCTCCCAGGCATTCTGCTACAGGGAATAGTAACAGGGGAATACTGTGAAGGGAGGTAAAATTATGTCTTTGCTTGACCTCTTGGCATACCTTAGGAGGGACAAGTTAGAGAGAAAGGAGTCTTCAGTTAAATAAGTGCACATCCACATCCAAGTGCTCAGGGGTGCAGAATCCCTCCTCTCCAAACACACTTGTAGAGGTGGCAGTTTTGTCCCAGAGAAAGTACAGTCTTTAGACTAGGAAGAAAGAGGCTTACTTCTGTGAACACCACCACACTGTGTCAGATCTCAGCCCTAGCAGCCCAGACGTGCTGAAAGGATGCCAGCACACTGTGAGGCTGCTTCTCACTGCTGATAGGAGACATCTGCCTGTCTCCCCCAGCTCAGCCTGGACACTTTTCACCATTACAGAAAGGGAGCAAAGCTGTCGTATGCTGTGGCAAACGCTGTTGACACCATTCTCATAGACACAGTGCTAGCAAGAGTCCCATTAATGATTTCTTTGTTTGGATTCACTTAATGAAAAGAAACATCAATATGCAATAGAAGATTTTGTGAGCAACACTGTCAAAGAAGCAGCTTTCATGATTTAGGAACAATGCTCAATGTGAACATCACTGAAGTGTGCAACGGTTAGATAGCTATTCCATTATGTGACAGTGTCCTAAAATAAAATAAAAACAGGAGACAAAACACAATAGGTGTCCTGCTCAGTGACAAAAGTGTTCATAAAGTCAGAGAGAAAAAAATCACAGTTAGAAAGAGGAGGAAGAAGGGGATGGAAGCTGCGCAGTAAGGAACTTTACAGCAGTCAGTGTTAGGGGAAAACAGAGCTCTGAGCATACCCCCATAATGCCTATGTAGTTACTGCCAGTAGGTGACCTACTGCCACTATCTAAACTAAGGCTGCTGATCCTTTCTCAGGAGAATCCTTCAGCAGAAAGGACGGTTTAATAATCAGGAAAAAATATCCCACTAGGATGCCAAAAATATATATGACTGTACATACCATTTGCAACATTGTTCCTGTCTGACATAAAAAGTGTCTTCAATAAGATTCTTCACTGACTTCATAGAAAATGCCAACATTATTTTAAAAGCCTGTTGTGTGTCACAGTGTCTCAGCAGGAAAGTATCTAAAGCAGAATGAGACCCTGGGCCATTGTGTAGCAAGAAGTGAGATCCTACCAGCAAATCTGAGCAGTGTAACTCAATCAAGACCAGAACAAAATGAGAGAAATACCAGAGTGGATTCCTCACCATGTTTTTAACTAGCAAATACAGTACTAATTCTATCAGAGGGCTATTTTTAATAAAGAAGGATCCCCTGAAAACATATTTTCCTTATCTGCCCACTTGCAAGATATGAATTTACTTCTTATCTGTAAGACTTATTGCATAATAACATATTATCCTAACTACTTACTTCTTCACTGACTCAAACATTATTTGAAAAAGTTCAAACTATTACCTGTTTTAAGAACAATTTCAAAATGGAACCAGCAAACAGAAGAAAAATATATTTGGGTTCCTTCATGTTCCTATGCATTGTACAAAAGCAGTTGAAACAAGTCTTGAAGTAATCTTTATTTTGGTATTTTTTCCTTTGAAAACTCAAGTCAGATTTTGGCCCCTGGTTTTTTGTCTTCAGTGATCATGCCTTACATGTTTTTTTTTTAGTCTATGTCTTTCTCTTTTTTTACATACTTCAAAGATTATGTACAGGATAATTTTCTTAGCCAGAGTTAGAAAGATAGGGTTGGCAAATATTTGTCAAAGAAAGCTTTTCCACCAACTGTTCCAGTCAAACAGATGTTAATCACCTACATACTTTTTATGTCTGGTTCTCAATCATTCCAACGGCCTTGAAAAACTGAATGTGAATTTCAAATATATTTACAATGCAGAAAATCAAAACAGGAAGAATTTGAAGTATAATTTTTAGCCACCTTCATTCATCAGAAGGAAAATGGATTAAAGAAAGCCTTTATTCTTTTTTTGCCTGTTCTTAGTCAACATGAAAGAATACTGTTTTCCTCCGTTTCTGAAATCTGCTAGGGACTGCAATGTAACTGCAGATGCTACCAAGGAGACAGACAAAAAAATAAAAGTCTAAGAAAATTCTAAGATGTCTTGATGTTTCTCTATCCCAGTGTTCTCCAACATAGTCCAGCAACTGAAACATTTTTACAGTAGAAAACACCTTTCACCTGTCACTCTTTGGAAGAGTCTCAGACTCTCCCATCCTTTTAACATCCTCCATCCCCAACTCTGCAGTCTTAAAGTTGGTTAAGTCAGCACTATATTGCTTGTCATTCCTCTAGCAATGTGTTTTTTTCTAAGAGTTTCCCCAAAGCTATTGAGTGTAGTATGGAGAAACTCTGAAATGGATGCATTTTCACTGCAGAGTCAAAGTAACTATCGAATACACCCCAAAAATTAAAGAAAAAATAAAAATCCACAGCTCTCATATGTTCAAAATGTTCACTGATGAATGCACACCCTGGTATATATTACTTGTACCTGCTGCATGAGTCAGTCAGAGATAGCTACATTTACTGTCTCTCATAAAACATTTTGAAAATTGCAAAGCTGGATCATAACATTTTCCCCTTCCAGAAAAGCATTGCATGTTGTGCTTCATCTGGAAACTCTGATTATCTGAAGATTTATTTTGAAAAGTTGAAATAATCTTAAGCCAGGTCAATTTTTTAAAAATAATTCAACTATTAATTTTGAATGCTGGCAAAGTTCCAGACATAACTCAGAGTTACAAACCAGATGAATTTAACATGGAAATAGCTACATAGAGGGGAAAAACACCACATAAAATATGCATCTTTATTTGTATTTTCCAATCTTCTCTGATGCCTAATCCATTACAGTCTCATTTGTCTGTTACCTTCACCCCCAATATAAGTCTAAAATGAGTACTATGAAATACTGAAATATTAGTTGCAGTTGCTGAAAGTGGCTGAGCTAAGGTGAAAATAGCTTTTCCCTTTCACTGCTGTGGAGAACTAAGCTAACATCACTTCTTTTTAAGAAGAATAGTTATTGGCAACAATTTGCACACTCACACAGTTATGTGTATGTGGAAACACATTTGGTTATATACATTTCTGAAAGCTCTGTTTTCTTTGAAAACTACTATATTTTGGGTGAGGAGAAAGAAACTGAGGCTCCACATGATTAACATAGATGGAAAATACTTTTCTACCTGTCTGTTTAAAATATTCTTGATTTGTTTAACCCTTTTTTGACCAGAAACACACTAGAGAATAAATAAGAATTTGTTCTATGAAGATCATGATGTCTCACTTAGGAGAGAGAAACATAAACAACTCTGATGACAACTCCAAAGGGTCATTCAGAAGCTCTCAAGAAACCTCACTAGCCCAAACTTGTCCTTTCTGATATTCCTAAGGCAAAACATCACCAGAGGACTCTTCATACACTAGAACGTGCAGGAATTAGGGAACAGAAATGCAATCTCAGTACAGACTCGTAGTGTAGATTGCCACCAGACACTGAGGATTGTCCCAGATTCCCATGTTTAAAATGTCATTATTTGTGTGCCTACATTTATACCAGTTAAATGGCTATTTGCACCTACATTTTCAATTTTCTGTCCCAGAGACTCTACACAAAGATGCCTCAGTTTGGTAATAAAAGAATGACACTGCTGCCAGTTACTCCATAGACATATTCAAGAAAGCCAGCCATCACTTAAGGCTTGATGAACACAGAGCGAGATTGCCAGGGAGACTGCAAAATGTTGTCTGCCAGATGTTTAAACTGAAACAGACAAACGTCTGCTGGGAACACATGAGAAACAATGGATCAGCCCTGAAGGAAAAGGATGGTTTTCCAACCCCTAAAATTAGACTCTGTTCATGATGTAAGGTCATCAGCAGAGGACAGATGTTTGTCAAAGGTACAGCTAAAGGCTATAGGAAACTCATACAGCAGGAAACGTTTCCAGGAAAAAGCTGGCATTTTGCTGGTTGCATATCTGGTCTCTAAAATCCCAGCACTGTATTGCTTCAATAAACACCACTTTGTCAAGTACAGCATGATCTGCAAGAAGGCACAGCTATCTGTGAAAGAGAAGTCTCTTATTTTGCTTGTTCAGCACAGAGTACATGTGTAAGCCATCCATCGTGTGTTTTAGTAGGTCACTTTTCTTAGCAGCCCTGCTTTAACTCCAGTAAATTGGTAGTTAACTCAAGGCTACAGACACATGAACAAGGCAGAAACCTGGAACAAATCTCACACTGCATCTCCTGTGGCATCTCATCAGCAATGAACAGTTTGTGCCTTGAAAGACAGACTTCTAAAAGCCATGATTTGTCCCCCAAGTGACAAATGGGAATGTGCCCAAATCACTTGCAGTGCTGAGACCACAGGATGGCTTACCACACAGACCTGGTTACATATCCATGTAAACTAAATCCTAGTCCAAGCATACCAACTTCATCTGAGGTTTCCTGGCTGATCTGAAGGGGCAAAAGTGCAAATAGATATATGGATGGATGTTGTCATGGTTTAACCTCAGTCCACAACTAAGAAACAGGTAAGTCGCTTGCTCACTCACCCCATAATGGGATGGGGGAGAGAATCAGAAGGGTAAAAGTTAGAAAACCTGTGGGTTGAGATAAAAACAGTTTAATAGTTAAAGCAAAAGCTACGCACACAAGCAAAACAAAACAAGGAATTCATTTACTACTTCCCATCAGCAGGCAGGTGTTCAGCCATCTTCTGAAAAGCAGAGCTCCATCATGCCTAATGGTTACTTGGGAAGATAAATGTCGTAGCTCTGAACAGTCCCCCTCTTCCTCCTTCTTCCCTCAGTTTTCATTGCTGAGCATGACATCATACAGTATGGAATATCTCTTCGGTCAGTTGGGGTCAGCTGTCCCAACTGTGTTGCCTCCCAGCTCCTTGTGCACCCCCAGCCTGCTCGCTGGTGGGGTGGGGAGAGAAGCAGAAAAGGCCTTGATGTTGTGTAAGCACTGCTTAGCAATAACTGAAACATCTCTGTATTATTAACATTTGTCAGTACAAAAGCAAAACGTAGCCTCATACCAGATGGTACTATGAAGAACGTCAACTCTATCCTAGTGAAAACCAGCACAGATGTATACACTTTTACATGCATTCATCTGTCTTTCCCACCCCTACCCCCGCTCCGCCCACCGCCAGTAGTATGAACATTGATAACTTCAGAGACTGAGCTCTCCTGGGAACCGGAAATAGCCACTGAATACTGACAAAATAAAGTTCTGTGCTATCAGAACTTGCCTACATTGGAAAGCTTGATTGCTTCAGCTATTTCAGTACAAAAATGAGAAGCACTCTCTTCCAACCTTAATATGGAAACAGGTGTAACAATATGTAAGTAGCAAAATTGTAAATAACATCTCCACTAGAGCTTATCTCACTTTGCGAGAAAAAAGTTATATTTGTAGCCATCACATATCTTTTTATAACAACATGGGATTTATACTTGTTTTCATAATTTAAATGTGTAAGCAATATAAATTAGGTTTGATTAGGATTACTTAGTAGAGCTTGGTAGCTCTACTACTACTAATATTACTACTACTACAAATAAACATATATTGGTACATTCAGTGATTTACTGAGGAGAACAGAACACTTTGGAGTATCATGGCCTCAGCATCATCTTGTGTGTTGTATGGATCCACACAGAATCATAGAGTCATAGAAAGGTTACGGTTGGAAGGGACCTTAAAGATCATCTAGTTCTAACCCCCCTGCCATCAGCAGGGACACCTTCCTGTAGACCAGGTTGCTCAAAGCCTCATCCAACCTGGCCTTGAACACTTCCAGGGAAGGGGCATCCACAGCTTCTCTGGGCAACCTGTTCCAGTGTCTGACCACCCTCACAGTGAAGAATTTCTTCCTAATATCTAATCTAAACCTACCCTCTTCCAGTTTAAAGCCGTTGCATGTTCAGCAATGCTTTGTCCCTTGCTCTCCCTTACCTCTGATGAGTTACTGAGGACCTTGTTATAAGTTAGATAGCAAACTATTAGTATTAGGATTACACCAATAAACCCTGCCCTCCACAGACCACCTATGAACGCTCTGCATATGTACGAGGAAAGAGGAGACGGTAACATTGATATTTTTATGTATGATTTTTTTCCCCAGCTCATCCTACATACGCTTCTATACTGTGACAAATTACATTGGATATAAGCCAGTTCCCCTCTGGCAAAAGACCCTGACTAATTCAGCCTTGCTTCACCTCTCTTTAGAGGTTCTACACTGAGGGACACTGCTGAGATTCCAATGCTTCAGGCATCAGTGGAGAGCTCTCTCCCAGGCAGAGCAAGGTCAAGGATAAGGTTAGATGCACATAAGGCTACCAAGGTTAGGGCAGCTCCTGGCACCAGTCCAATGCCAGAAGGTAATAAGGACAGCACTCCTTAGGCTGTCCTTTTTTGTTTTACCCAAATGACCAGGGATGGCCTTACAGCTCAGTCAACTGTAAAGGGCCCAAGTCAACAAAAGTCTGAAGTAAAGCTTGAATTCAGTTCTGTACTGCACCCACGAAACATACAAATCATTATTAAAGCTTAGCCCTAACAAATGAGGACACATTTTGCTCAACCATGCCATGGCTTTCTGATAGATGGTTTTAACATCCTCCTTTCATCATGATGCTAAAACAATCCTGTGATATAGTACTCGAACCACTAATACCTGCATCCTCTCCAATATCATCACACTAATACTACCTCTTTCTCCTCCTTTTTTTTTTGTTTGTTTTGTTTTGTTTTGAGACAAAAGAAGTCTAAAGGGGTCTTTCCCCACCTCCTGCAGGGAAGTATTCTCCCCTGCTGTAGAATTTGTTATGAAAATTCCTCGATAACTTACAGTATAATTTCTCCATGCATCTTTTTTTTCTACAGTTTTTTTCTGTCCTTTACAGAGTCCTTTAATTCAATCTCAAATCTTCTTTGGAGACCTTTTTACAAACTCTTCTTGGCCCAGGTAAGTATAAAATCCCATGCGCAGATTCTTCTTCCAGAAGTTGGGGAGTAAGGAAGTTTAATTGCCATTTATATCCCTGATTCAAGGAATGACATTTCTAGAAACAGACAGAAATTTCAGAGGTCTGTCCAGAGACTATTTTTTCCCTTTTTCTTGGGAGAATCAGTTTAAGGCTATGCTTTATCTGAGGGTTCTGTAGGTACATGGCCCATTAATATTTAAAACAAAAAGAAGTGTTAGCAAGAAACTGTGGGCAGGATTTCTGTCTCCTTTGTCCCCTCAGCACATAAAATTGTAAATAAAGAATGTTCCTCATAGAACTATCAACATTTCCAAAGTTTCCAAAATTCAGCTGACCTAATCCTGGTATAAATTAGAGCAGTGTAAGTGCAGCTATAAGGTATCATATTCTCTAAGGAAAACACCCTTGACAGAATGTTGGGAGAAAATATTTCCTATCACTCTCATTTTTGTCACTGTCTGTAAAGGAGAAAATTAAAAATGATAATCTATCTCTAAACATTATTATCAGGTTCAATGCACATGACCTGAGTCAGGATTTGGAGGAAATGTTCTCCACCTTAACGAAGTGTCTCCAGCAGTTGCATATTTAATACCACTTTCCATTCTGCCCATTTTAGTGGGCATCGGATTTTTTTTTCCTCCTCTCTTTACTTACTGTGTGATTAACTGAAAAACTTCTTCCCTGGATGGCATCAATTCACCATAATCTCTGCTCCCTATTAGACAATTTCTTTCCAGCATCTCATTTTTTATGTTTGAGGCATGAATGTAATCAGTCCAGCCCAGCTGCTGGATACTTGTGAGAAACAACTGTCAAAGACACCAGCCATTTTTCTTCACATTTGATGAGTTACTGATGGTGGCAGCTCATAAAGACTTCTATCTTGTTCTGTTGCTAAGTACCTGTCAAATGCACAGTGTATCTATGGACAGCAGAGAGGCTTTGTAGTTGTTAGGGTTTTGTTGTTTCTTTTTTCTAACACACTGATCTTATCAGATCTTTGCTAGTGTTGCCATACTTGACTAAACCTTTGTCAGCCTGGCTTCTACAAAGTATCTCCTGGGAATGGTTTTGGTTTTTATTCAGTCCAGGACTGAGATAATTAAGAAATCTATCAACTGTGAGGCTCTCTGAGTTGTGATGCTTCCTTGTTGTCTGACCTTGATGGTTTGGATGCTCTAAACTGTGACATATATGCCAACCATAACCATTCCCTCAAGGTTGTGGGCAGTTTTGTGCACCCAAAACAAGAACAACAGAAACATTTATACTCTTCAAATTACCCAGTCTTTCACCATCTATCAGCAGTTTCTCTACAGAGCCCTGGCCTATACTGTTACTTGACCTGCAGCGTACAGTACAAATGCAGTAGGGACCTGGAGCATCTGCCTTACAAGGAGAGGCTGAGAGAGCTGGGACTCTTCAGCCTGGAGAAGAGAAGACTGAGAGGGGATCTGATCAATGTCTATAAATATCTGAAGTGCAGGCGCCAAATGGATGGGGCCAGACTCTTTTCAGTGGTGCCCGGTGACAGAACAAGGGGCAATGGGCAAAAACTGGAACACTGGAAGTTCCAGACAAACTTAAGGAAAAACTTCTTTACTGTGAGGGTGATAGAGCACTGGAATAAGCTGCCCAGAGAGGTTGTGGAGTCTCCATCTCTGGAGAAGTTCAAAACCCACCTGAACGCTTTCCTGTGCAACCTGGTGTAGGGAACCTGCTCTGGCAGGGGGGTTGGACTAGATGATCTCCTGAGGTCCCTTCCAACCCCTACAATTCTGTGATTCTGTGAATGTCTATCTCAAAGTCAGTTTCTCTAGCTCCTTCTGTTGCTTTTAACTAGCTACCAAAGAGGTCAGATTATCAGAATTGTAGTATTTAGAATTCAGAATTTCAGAAGAAATGTAGGATCTCTAATTGTTTGCTGGTGGCTGCTTGTTGTGGAGCCCTCACTCCTGTGACTTTCTATCATGACAAAGCCCTTTTAACTCCTCAGTGTGTCCTGATCATGAACAATAGTGAAATAAATTTCAGCGTGGAAACAGTCTTCCTTTCCTTTCACAATGGAAGAGCAGAGATTGCTTATACAGCACAAAGACTGGTGTCGCATTTTAGCATTAATGATTTGTGTGAGACTGGTGTGTAGATGTTTTCCAGTGAATGGGCAGGCTGCAAGTTCTGATGAAGTTCTGCACAAGAAAAAGCATCCCTGAATTTTCTGAAATTAAAATGACCATGTTGACAGCCAGCCCTGGGGGATATGCTGAGGAATGTGAAATAGCTCATAGAAATGCTGCAGACCTATAGATCCAAAATTAATATTAAATGCAAATGCTCAGTCATGAGCATAGATGTGGGGAATCAGAGATCAAGACCATGGTTCTCAAGTTTTAATTTTGTACCAGACCAACAACATAAGTTCAGTTTAAACCAGAATATTTTATCCTTTAAAATGGGAGAAGACTCTACTAGTAAAACTAGCTGGGCTTATCTCTGCTTCTATGTCAGTACAATGTCATCAATAACACTAGGAGGACATATGCTAGAGCTAGTGGAAACCAGACGTATAAAAATGTACCAAAAATAAGAAAGTGAGGTGAAAGGTGCCTTAAGAACACTTAACAAGCTGTCAAGACATTCCACCATATCTTATCTCTGAATTTAAACCCCCCTCTTATTTAAACTCATCAGTTTGAACATCTGGTATATTGAGTTTGCTCATGACAATCTGGTTTTCCCAAGCCCTCGCAGTTCTGGGAAACTCACAATGGCTTTGTGAATTACTGCAGTCATATAAGATATATTGTAGATTTTATGGTTTGCTTAGTACACTCTAAGCATATTTAATATGGGTAATAAAAGTATACACTGTTTTTTTATGTAACCTATCAAATAATTCACAAATAAATAAATCATATAAAAGCAAATACAATTTTTCAAACTGTCATTAAATGCTCTATATTTTAAACAAATGCTGGGAAAAATATTAAAAGCTTAGCTCTAGAAATTGAAGATATACCATGAAAATGAAAATCTCATTTCTCCCTGAAAATGTAGTGCCTGTTATAGTTACAAGCAACTCCTAAAATTACTATAGGTGAAAGAAGAATGTCCTCTATTTCCTGCAGTTTGTTACATTGTACATTTGACAGCACTTTGTGTGTAGTCATTTATTAAATCAATTTCTCCTCTGCTGCAAAGACTCTTATCAATACCAAAAAGGGAACAAAACAAAACAAGAATATATATGTTTTTAAAAAGGAAGTTTGTAAATAATTTCCAAGACATACTAGCTACTGTTAATCCACAGAAATCAATGGATCTATATTGATTATTTGCCGAGATTCTGGCCTACCTGTTAATAAATTGTGTTTATTAAAATCTTTTAACATCAGAAACTATATTTTCAATCCACTAACATCCTTTTAAAGTTTCCTTGCTGTTTGGCAAGCTGAGAGGTACATGTAAAATACATCCAGGAGAAGATGCAAAACGGACGTTACTGGCACAGCTGCTGTATTTCTCTTTAGCCATCGCTTCTGTTGTGTTAAAAGTTCACCTCTGGAGAATACCTGCCCACCTGTGACACCATGGTGTGCAATCAGCCTCCCTGGAGCAGCATGAACAGCGCAGGGTGGAGACAACTGGTGCTGCAGGAGAAAGACTTTGTGCTTCCTGCCCTCTTGAAGACTGGGGTATCACTCACAGTCTCCAGCTGACAGTAAAGTTGGGGTATCCCATAGAGCCTGTGTCTTATCCACCAGCCTCATAGTCTTAGAGACTGCAGAAACATGCTGAAGTCCCTAAACTGAGGTGTCACCATCTGGAGCCAGATCTCAACACCTGCCCCATGCTCAGAGCAGGAAATCCTATAAAAGAGCCTGTGACAAACACTGGTAGATAACACAGCAACCACACTAGAACACCACACTCCTCCTGTTTTCCATAGAAAAGAAAATGAATACACATTTCCTCCCCTACTTCTCCTTCTTCCTTTTAGGGTGTCCTATGTCTTTTGTCAAAGTTTTGCACCTTACACATATTTTCATGTGTCAAGGTTTCCCACAGCTAGGTTGTGACATGAGAGATGTTTTATCACTCCTAAGGGCTCATCTTACATGCTGCTCTCTTTAAAGTTCAGGCATGTCCATATTACAGAAGACACCCACTGCTCCACTGCTGATTAAAAAAAAAAAGGGCACTAAACAATTAAACTTTATCAAGAGGATAATATTTCAACTGTATCTGCAATAACATGTTTCCCAGCACACTATTGAAATTCTGTAATCTGAATAGGAGAGGTACAAATGAGTTGGAAGGAAAAACAAATCTTTACAATTGCACTTCATTTTTCACTTCAAAATTATAATGATTGACTGTGATCCATAACAGACGGATCATTACTCCAAACTGTAATAAATCTTCAGCTCTAAAGTCAACGTACTTACGGAGTAGAAGCTCAAGTTAAATCTCTATTTCACAGATACTTCAGATTATTCAGGATATACTTGGATCACAGCACAATTCAATTAACACATATTTTTATGCAAAGATGTGACTACAGTCCAGAGCAACTAGGTACAGAAGTTCAGCGTAATTTGTTCTCTGCCTTTCAAGTGAGTGCAAAGACTCGGACTTGTTGGCTGAGCATTAACTGACAGATCTGAATCCATGTCTGCTTAGAAAAGCTGCCTTCACATGCAAAGTCCCTCAGTCCAATTCCATATTCATATGAGATGCATCTAGCTAAGCCCTGGTTTTATGTGCTTTATGCTTTTTACTAGAATACTAAATTTCCTGAATGTGATTTCAATAGTATCTGTTGGCAATTTATTTGATAGGTTTCTATTAGATACAACACAACACCTCTGGGAGGCCAGGTTCAAGGGCATTCTTGTGAAGAGAGGCAATCCCTTACTTTGTCAGGAAACATTGATGGGTTGGGTTTTTTGTTTTTTTTTGTTTTGTTTTGTTTTGTTTTCATTAATGACTGTTACAACACAATCTGTGAACCAATAAAGATACAGGAGATCAAGTACCCATGACATCCTGAAAATTCATGAGAACAAGACTGAGTGGACCACAGTACCTAGGAGGAAGAAGGAACCACTTCCATGAATATCCAAGGCCTCTTGACATATTCACCAGGACTCTGATGACTTGTTATGAACCCACATGCATCCAGCTCATCCTGTTTGAGGAAGGCACAAGCTATCAGTCTTGGGATCTGGGAACCTTGGAAGGGTAGGTCTGACACCAGAGAAAAGGGACATATGGTAAGAGGGTTTTTCTAGCAAAGATTTTGAGCATGTGAGGCTTTTTCGTATTATCATGGACTGTAAGCACCTCTATCACTGTGATTGAACTAAGAATATGTTTGCTGGATTTTCACTATTTAGTTATGGTATTTGTTAGAATAACAGTATTATTTTTTTTTCCTCCATATGCACATAGGATGTTCCTTATAGACCCAAAGCCAGATTCTCAATATAACAGGAGCAGAAACAAAGTTGGAAGGACCACAGAACCACGTGTATTCACAGGGCTGCTCTCTGGACTGAAATGCGGTTGCTGAGGCTGAGTGGCTGGATCCTATCAGTAGCCAAAACTCAACAGTATCTACAGAACTGAGGATGTTGCGGGTGCAGAGACTGCGAGGAGGAAGCATGCGGACAGCCACCCAGTCAGGGAGTATTCACAAAATTCCTGAGCTCCTGGGTTTCTCCAGCAGTGGGTCAGAAAGGAAAGGCAGAGCAAAGGTAGGGTAGATCACAGGCAAGGTTTTGGTCACAACTTTTCTTTGCAGCACCTGATAGAAGTGGCTAAGACTAGAAAAGCCGTGAGAAAGGTTTTCCGGAGCATGAGCCTTTCCATCACCCCTCTGTAAAGCCACTCCATCTCCTTGAGTGGGCTGCATTGTGAATGCTTTGGTGGGTACTCTGCAAGAATTCATTCTTCCTCCTCCCTTTTCATCAGTATTTCCTTGAATAAAGGTTCAGTTACTGGTATATAAATCAAACACACAGGGAATATTAGTCTCATCCTTACAAAGAACAATTTACTGTGATCTGTTTGTCTGAAACTTCAGTGCATGATAGTTTGTTGCCTGTTTCTGTGCAAATGACACAGTAAATCACCCGACCGAGCAGCAATTTCTCAGCACTGTCTTTATATTTTACCTGCGCGGGAACAGGGCTTTTTCACTTGCAATATTGTTTTCAGGCTTGTGTAGACAGTCTGCAGAGTGAGAACCTGAACCTGCATCCCTGCTGAGCTCTGCTGGGCTCAGCTCCACGCTGGTTCTCCCAGGGTAAGGACAGACAACTCCCCTGTGTAAGGACCCAAAGGTCTTCACAAAATAAACAAGATTTATGTGGGCCCAAATCCAGGAAACACTTACGTGCTTTAAGTTGGTACAGCTAATACAGTGAAGAAGGTGAAGGACTACAGAAGAGTAATTTGATTTTGGTGAGAGAAAGACAGGGAGATCCATTACAGTTTTATTCATTATTAAAAAAACAACTATCTTAAAAAAAACCCACTGACCTCAGTTTTTTAAGGATGTATAACAGGAGTTGCTGCACTTTTTTTTCACCACAGCCCTGGTAGCATAAACAGCACTGCAAGAAAGATATCCATCTATAAATACGTATTTGACTGTTCTATTGACTTAAAACAACATATATATTACACCGTGCAAAATTAACCATAGTCTGCAGTAACTAATCTATATTTTACCCCACAGGACAACATAATGTTTCCATTCTTTTTATTTTAAACCTATATTCCTTCTGGAAAGTATATTCTGTATTTCACTGCAGTCTCACCTTTACTCACCCCTGCATCTTATGATTCTGTAAAGAAATACCAAATGTTTACTTTCCCTTTTAACATAGAACTCACTTCAGAGTATGTTTTAGTTTTCTTATATAAAGTTACTTTAAGGTCTCATGAAAAGCCTATGCATACAAAAGCAGACATGATTAAGGCTTTGCATTATGGGTGCTATAAACCTTTTAAGTGCCTGCTAAAGCCTAAGGACAAAATAGAACAGTGAAGTAAGGAACTGTCTAAGAAATATTACCTGGAGTTACTTTAAGTGCCCATGTCACGGTTTCTGTTTAGTTCATCATACACCACCACACTAGAAATTACTGGAAACATTTTTTTTTTTCAGTATGGATGCTTCCTAGATACCAGCTTATGGTTTAAATTATGCTAACAAACACCTTGAGATGTGTATCCTTCCTTTCCCTCATTTCCAGTACAATTTCACATTGGCCAGTGGGAAGGAGAAAAATAGCAGAAGAAAAGCATTTAGAAGAATAAGGAAGGACAAGACATTTGGGCAGACACACCATAGTGTCCTCAAATTTCCATCACTAGAATCTCTTGTCTGGCAGCAAAGAAATAAAACATCTAATTGTAGGTGGGATGCAGCAGGCAGGACCAAAATCTGTGGTGAAAATAGAGAGAAAGAACTCTATGGTGTATTTCTAAAGTGTTTGTTAAAGAGAAGCAAAAAAACCCTACATCGCCTGGAAGACAATCAAGCCAAGAGAAAGGAAAAGAGGAGATGTCAGCCAGATGCTACTGTCATCCCAATTGCCTCTAATTTTTTTCAGAGCTACTGTTGGAAAGTAGGATGGTCCCCTACTGGCTGTCATCAGACTATAAATGAATGGCAAGAAATCAATAAGGTGTAGAAATTAGAGCCTAGAAAGACCTGCCCATCATCTTTTCTGCACATAAAGGATCATGTCTGATCCTCGTAGTAGACACCAACAGTCTCAGTATCCAATTTTTTCTATTTCCTTACCAACATATCCCTATAACAGCCAGTGTATCTGAAAACTGCTGTAAGTAACATATTCAGTCAACTAAATCAGTGTCACAAATCATTCTGCTTAGTGATCTCCCACCGTTAACAGATATTTCATTTCTGTAATGTGTCACTGCTCCAAAACTTAACAGTATTGTAAAGAGTAGCATCTAAAGGAGCAAACCACATCCTGCCTGTGTAGCTGGAATGCAAGATTCAACACAGCCCTTTTGTGAAACCTTAAGCAGAATAGCTATGGATGTTAAATTAACAGCTACCTTCTAATAACTCAGCTCTTCAACATTGCATCCCTTCTGGACATATGTGCAACCCTTCTTCACACTCTCAGCTCCAGAACTATCTCTTTAGGGTTACATGTTCATTATATGCTGGACTTAATGTACAAATATTTTTTGATACAAGATCCTTCTCAGGAGCATTGGATCCAGATTCATTGTCATGGCTAAGTAATGAAACACAGATCCAGACTTAGCATGAGAAGTCCATTCTCAGAGATAATCCATGCCAATCATGATCAGCTATCACAGAGGATCAACCTGCAGTTGAGAGAAGGCCTACATTTCATAATATCAAACCAGGAACAGCATTAATACCTTGTAAGCAGAAGGCAGTGTCATCAGTAACAACAAACAAGCTGCTGATCACTGATCCTACCACGTATCCTGCTGGTTTTGACATTTTGCACTGCTAAAAACTGCTCACAGATTGACCCTATGCTGCTAGTCTTCACAGACTCTAACATGTCAACCTATGCTACAGCTCTGGGTAAGTACAAGTGGCAAAACACTGCAAATGCATCAGTGTTGGCTTGGCTTGGCAAGCCTTGCTGAGGAGCCATGAAGGTATTTAAATAACAAATATCAAACTGAATTCAGTGAGACTAGGAGGAATGAAAAATTACATGGAACTAAACCTCAGTGCTTTGCCCTGTTCAGGTTTATGTGTCTCATTAGGCTTTCTTTTAGCTCTTGACCTGCCTATCTACTCTTCATTTTGGTTGCCTCCAACAATTACTGTCAGTCCTTCACATTTACGTTTGCCCAACTTGCAGTCAGGCAAAGTCTCCCCTTGTTATCTGAAATATCTGGCTCCTTTAACGTTTTGTTAAAAATTCTTTCAGTTCTCTAATCATTTTTGGTTTTCATCTAAGGACAAGCCCCAATTCATCAGGATCTATCTGGCAGTTATGTGTTCTGGAGTGAATACAATGTGCTGGCTGAGGTTATACTACAGTGATAGAAAGAAGAAATATAACTATGCTGCTCTGAAAAATGCCACCTCTGAACATGAAATTCTGAATCAATTTGGCCTTTTTTCCTCTCTTATTACATTTTGAAATTACCTGCAGGCCCTTTCCAGCATGATCACTTTCTTCTGCTTCATCTTGCCACTGGGCCAAACTTCCAGACCATTCTTCCTCCAATTTCATCTTGCATGTTTTTAAATTGTAATTAGTAACCTGAGTTTTTTGATCCTGCAGATGTGTAAAGACTCTCAGGAGATGTATACTGGCTTAAACCTATTGGCTTAACTGGTGCTACAACTATCCAAACTGACTGACAGTCTATTCTAAAATATAGCAGTGCATGCTCTTGATGTCAATCAAGAAAAAGATTGCCACAGGGATAAATCATTTTTCATGTGCTTTGCTGAAAAAAGAACTTCACTCCGGCAGCAGAAGTTCCCAGTAACAAATAATTTGGAGGGAGTTTTCTCTTTAGTCATCATTTCTTGCTCTGAGATGACAACAAAAAGAATTGTGTATGTGTGTGTATGCATTTAAATATGCATCTATCTCTACATATTTTATAATAGTCATGCCATCCTCCAAGAAATGAAATTCACAAATTCAAGAGTCATGTCAGAATTCCACTCTGCATGTTACAAGCACTCATTACTTATCAGTACACGTCTGTATGTAAACCACTAGGTATCAGTGATTACATCTAATCTTTGATATTAGTATAATTCTATTCCCAGATAAACAAAACATTTAGAAAACTAATTATGTTATTTTTTAACCTATACCCAGCTCATATATTCTCCCTAGTGCATACCTTTCTCCTACTGTGTACTGTTTTTATTAATTTGCTTTTCTGACTATAGGAGCAAATATTATATAAATCAAAAGTAAATAAGCACAGAGTTTTAATCCCCTCACCTTTTCAGGTTTGAAATTCCCCACACAATAAACCTCTGAAAACTCTCCGATTTTCAGCTAAGTTGTTCTGAACTATCATAGCCCTGTTCTGGGCCTATGTCATGGTTTCCTTTAGCAATATTTCTGATAAAGGTTAATATTGAAAGGAAGCCTGCAAACACCTCTGTGGTGGTTTCACTTGGCTAGCACTTGGCTAGCACTCAAACACATCTGTTCGCTCACTCCCCACCCCCAGAGGATAAGGAACAGAATTGAGGGCCAAGGGTAGGGAGACTTGTAGGTTAATAACAATGTAATAATTGAAGTAAAATAAAATTTTAAATAATGATGATATTAAAATAATAATGATAATAATAATAGTAATAAAATATGCAAACGAGTGATACACAGTGCAACTGCTCATCACCTGCTGACAAAGCCCAGCCCGTTCCCAGATACCAGAAGAGCGACAGTCAGGAACGGAAACCGCAATCCTGGAAGAGCGAGAACCTGAGCAAAGTCAGAGAGAGACGAAAGAGGAAGAGACCCTCATTAATATATTAAACATGATGTTATATGATATGGAATATTCCACTGGCATATCCAAAAGCCAATTTAGCTTATTAATTTATATATATTTAAATATATACTTTAAATATACTTAATTGTAGACTAATAAAACACAAAGTCCTTCACTTCGAGCAGCAAAAATGCAAACACTGGTACGTTATCAGTGTTTCTCTCATAAAAAATCCCATGCTGAAACCAAAATACAGCACTACTGTAACTACTAAAAAGAAACCTAGCTCTGTCCCAGTTAAAAACCAGGACAACCTCTTTCTTCTGATACTTCTGAAACCACAGAAACCACTTATTCTGCTTGTCCTAATCAGAACAGGGTTTTTGAAACAGAGCCAGATTTGATTGCACTGATCTTTCCACTCGTCAGTCTTTGGCAGATCCAGATACCCCTGCTTCCAAGGCACTTACAATAATAACATATAATCAGAATAACACATTTTAATTTAGGGAAACATGGTGAAAGAAAGGAATGCACAAGGTGATAAATACTTCTGGTAGAACAGCTACAATTTTTTTTTTTTTTTCCCCTTGAAAAATGCTTGTCTTCTCAAACACCCTATACTGATATTGAAATATTTTTAATTGCTTCTACATAGGTGTTGGTTACAGAACACTTCAACAGAGAGAGCTTGACTTTTGCTGAAAAGGCAGCATGACTTAAGAAACAGCACACTAGACACCTAGGTAGTAATTCTGTATTTTTTTCAACACCTGCCTGAAGCTAGAGTAAAAAATCACTTTTTCCCAGTTTCCCTTCTGTAAAAATAAGAGCAATGATCCACAAACTAGACACAAGAAGTACAGTTTTAGCACTGTAGTTCCCAGTGCCCTGCTTTACACTGATCAGACAAAACTGTGGGATTTTAAGATGCTGTAAATGTAGCCTTAAAGTTCTGTCAAACCACCTTAATCAGAGTAACACACCAGCCAAGATTCTTTTCCTACAGGGTATTAAGTGTCCCCAGGGGAAGAGCAAGAGGGAAAGGAGTGAAGCTGTACAGTCATTAAAGTGTAACTGCTATATAGGTACAGATTCTTTAAAGTTGGCACATCAGAAGCAGCCCTCTTCTTCCTTTCTTTGTTTAATGTCCGTAGTAAAACTGCACACTTTCACCCTACGTGGAATAAAGTTTTAGTCCACCCAAAAGTGAAAATCAACTAATCACAACTAGGATTCTGTACAGTTCATGGCACAGAATTCAAGCTTCTTGCAGTATTCTGTACGGCAGCTTAAGAAAAAAACATAAGAAATAAGATCAGCATCTAGAGAATGTCACTGAGTGATTTTAAGAAAACTTTGGCTTTATTCAGAGATAACTCAGATAGGAACATATCTAGCTAACATTTATTGTTATGATTCACTGTGATAGTTTCACTGGGCTAGCCTTTGGCTAGCAGCCAACACAGCTGTTCACCCACTTCCCCTTGACTCCCAGGGGGTAGGGGAGAGGATTGGGGGGCAAGGATAAGGAGGCTTGTAGTTTGAGATAAGAACAGTTTAATAATAGAAATAAAAGAAAACTTAAAATAATACTCATATTAAAATAGTAGTGATGATAACAGTAACAAAATATGCAACTGAGTGATACCCAGTGCAAATGCCCACCACCCACCTACCAAGCCCAGCCCGTTCCCAGATAACGATCCCAGAGGATCGTCAATCCCAAACTGAAACTGCAATCCTGGAAGAGTGAGAGTCTGAATGAAAGTCAGAGAGAGCCCAGAGAGGAAGAGGCCCTCACTAATATACTAAACATGACGTGATATGATATGGAATATCCCACTTGCATATCTAAATGCCAATTTAACTTACTAATTTAAATATTCCTCACCCCCTTAAATCTTGTGCTTGTGGACTAACAGAACACAAAGTCCTTCATTGCCAGTGACAGAAATGCAAACATTGGTATGTTATCGGTGTCTCTCTCATAACAAGTCCCAGGCTGAAAAGCAAAACACAGTGCTATTCTATAGTGCTGAAAAGGAAACCCAGCTCTGTTTCAGCTAAAAAACTGAGGGCATTCACTTTACTGACTCTTAGAAGTACCTTAATCCTATAGACAGATCGCTTGAATTTGGCAATATGTTAATCAGTCTGGATGTCAGCACTACAATTCAAGCCCCACTCAGATGTCACTGGGGTACACTTCAGTGTATGTTAGTTTGTTAATTTCAGGAACCTTGTCCATTATGAAATTTCCCCAGTGTGTTGCATATTGCATTTTGGAAAAAATTAATATACAAATAGTATTAAAACAATATTAGCTCAAGAAGCTAACTTCTTAACTATTTTTAACTTCAAAGAACAATCCATAACCTCAAATTTCCAAAGCAGTCAGTGTAAAGATTAATGAAATATTAAAAGTACTCAAAACATCTTGCATTTTGAGGCTATGACCATTTGGTTCTAAGACAAACATCCCATAATCAATACAAGCTTCATGAATATATTAAATAGCTGTTCCAGTCCAATTTAATAAGCTCCCAAAACATTTTACTCAAGATACTGAAGTCATTTCAGCAATAACTCCACAAACATTTATCACATTTAGTAGGTCTCCATCTGAAGTTTAGAGCGTAGGTTTTAAATATCTGGACAATTCATGCTACTGGAAATATAGCATAACGTTCATTCTGATCTTCAAAGCCAGCTTATACACCCCACGCTGCATACAACCCCCTGCTTATTCAAGAGCACTTTACTTTTCTTCTGGACCATAAGGCTGGTTCAGGTACCATGGGACATTCCCACATCTTCAGCTACAGGAAGGAGGTAGACAGGTGGGATCAGCCATTGTTCCTCTAGCACAGAGCTGTATCCGTCCTTCAAGGCAGAGTCAGGAACAGGTTATAATCATTGTCATCTCCCATCTGTGCTCTGCTCCTGGCAGTCCTTCTCCTCTTGGTTCTTTGTCATGTGGTAGTGACCGTTCAGATTTCACACACATAACAACTTCTCTATGCTTTTCAGGGCCCAAGAAAGTCCATTTGTCTTTTGTATGTGAGTGAATAAGTTGTTTTATTGCAATTGCATACAGATATATTTTTGGAATTACATTCTGTCTGTGGACTGTCTTAGGCCATACAAGGAGAATTTGAGACTACTTGGAATAGTGAGAGCTGATATCTCCTGTATTCATGCAGATTCTGATATTGTTCAGAGTCAGTCAGGCCCTGCAGTTGATTTCTGGCCTTAGAGCTAATCTAACACAATCAGCAAGAGTTCTCTGTTCTTCCATTCCCGCACAGACTCTTTCTAGTTCTTCCATCAACCCTCATCTGGCAGCAGCAATGCATCCTGCTAAGATCAAGAATCTGAAGAAGGTCCCAGACATTCAGGGATCTTTACAGATCTGAGAGGAGAGTTGACACAAGCAAGGAACTTCATATGTTTTTGAGATCTCGCCATGTTCATTACTGTCATAAACTGTTCAATGTATCTTGACAATCAACTTAATATGGTTTATGCAATGTTTCCTCTGTGCTTATTAATAAGAATGTTACTGCCTGTAACTATCTACCTATTTTTAGGTATGTTATTTTGATTTAAGGGTAAAAGTAGCACAACAAACTAATAATATATCTGTTTATCACATAAGGGATTCATACCCAATTACATTGAAGTACCATACTTTTCCAGTCCAAATTTTCTGATGACCAAAGATCAAAAAAAAAACCTTTAATGTTGGATGAAAATGTAGTTCTAATAAACCTGAAAACTTATTCTGTCAGTGCACAGATCAATGATGGCACTTTGTTCGAAGCATGGTAATATTTTTTTAGAAGAAATAATTGTTTAGCAGCCTTTACCAGAACACAAACACCAATTACCTTGTAAGTTTTATAATCTTTGCCTGACTGTTTTAAAATGTGGCTCTATATTTATCTTTTCTATTAGACTTTTATGAATTAGGTTACAAATTACCTGACAAACAATCCTATTGTGCACAGATTTATATCACTTATTTTTCTGATATATATTATATATTGTTTGTATGTTGTATGGTGTTGTCTTGTTTTATACTTGAGAGACACAGAACTTGAATTACTTAGTGAATTTCTATCATACAGAAATATAGAAGTCCAAGGTTTGTGTTGATCAGGCTCTCCACTCTATGTGTATTTCTTTGTTGGATTTTTTAAAATAATTATTATTTCCAGGGCTGTACTTTTTTACTAAAATTGGGCACAATATTGCCACCTCCAGTCATTCAGCCAAAGATCTAATTCAAAGCTTTTGTTCCTGGAAAGTGCAGAGATCATATACAAAAATACTTGGGGACATGTATTCAGATGATCTGACCCTTTAACTTTAGGAGTATGCTTTAACATGCTTTAACTTTAGCATGCTCAGCATGCTACAGGAAGATCTATGGTGAAAGCACCAAATGTGCCTGGCAGTTGGGATCATATTGAGGAGAGTGGAGACATTTGTGACTCTAGAGTGGAAGGACATGATATGCTATCTATGTTACCAAGCCAATCCACCAGCAAGGGAAGGACTGAGAGCCACAGCTCTGGTTCTCATGTTCCCTGTCCCATTTTATTTTCCTTTCCCTTGGAGATGCTTACATTCTTCTCAGCAATCATCTCAGATTGTAAGGTTTTAATCCTGGTTTGCTCTTATCCAAGAGTGAAGAGGGAATTCCAAACTTTTCATCTCTCACACTGTGCAAGTCAGTCAGAGCTTAGCCCTAAAGGAATGTCTTCTCCAACAGAGCACAGTGAAACTAGAACAGACCAGCTTTAAATGAGCTATCTCAGGCACCAGCAGCAGCCTCTTTCAACACAATGTGCCTCACAGCATGATTTAACCTATGCTCTGGAACGCTGCCAGCTCCTACATCTCTAATTTAAAGCAAGTCTGAATGTTTCTCTGCTGCATAGTAATTTCTTCCATAACTGAGATGAAAATCCTTTAAGCAATAGATATACTAAGGATCAAGAACTTTCACACTCTAAATGACAGCGCATGCACTAAGTCATCTCTCTAGTGAAGAGACATTACATGTCATCTGTACAGCAGAGGCCGTCATTCTTACCTGTGTCAGTGTGCAGATGAAAACTAGCAAAGATTCAGAAAACGATATTTTTACTGACTTATTTTGATATTTTCAAAACCCGGTGTTTTATATTGCTGTTGGATAGCAGAAAGCTCCATATAAGTACCCATCATTATCATTGGTTTTCTGAGAATCAACATGACTATGGCCTCTGCTTAACACAGTCAAAACAACTCTTCTCCACCCTGAATTTTCATTCTTCACACACTCCTGTGCCAACTGAGAGCTCTCTGCACCATCATTTCTCAGCCCCTGGTACAGTTTCACAGGCAGTAATCCTGTGGGGGAGAAAAGGTGGTATCTGAAAGGATCACAGGTCCATTTTTTTACAATCACAGGTAACCATGACATGCAAATATCTCACACTACAGGCTCCTTCTCCAGCCAAACAAGGTGTTCTGGTTGATGGAAGGCCAAAGACTTCAGATGACCGTTTAAGGCCACACTGCAGCTTTCTGTGTGTTTGAAATGTATGAGGTGAGTACAGGGAATGCAGAAGAGTGTAGATAGTAAATTCATATGCTTACTTGAGTTAGACACAGCAGATGACAATGTCTAGCATAAAGCCACAGCAGTGGTTGGATATACAGCTCAAATTTCAATTAAAGAAGGTCAGATCATCTCTTCCTATGCAAAGAAATACAGGAAACAACATTAAATAATTTCAAGAATTTAAATATCCACTGTGTGTATTGCAGTGCTACACTTTCTGAGAGTGGTGGTGTTCAGTAATGGCTTGGATCTCAGGGTCTCAGTGAGGTTTGGACCATTAAGCTCCTCTGCAAAGCTTATGTCATTGATAATGACAGTGTTCCTCAGCAGCATTGTTGTCCTCGCAGCTACATATATTTCTTCTGCACAACTGAAACACAAAAAGGTTAACACTAAGAAGGTTGGGATTAACTCCTGTATTTACATTTCATAGTTTTATTATTCCTACCTAGAATAATTCCTGATGAACTCCAACTCCTCCCTGCATAAAGATATAGGTGTCAATTACACTTTTTGGTCTTGCATGGTTCTGAGAGCAGTCTGATGCCTCCAAGGCTTGACCTCACTTTTATGTTTCAAGAGATAGTCTTGGCTGAATTTCATGGTTTCTATCAACCTTATCTACATTGTGATAGATGAGTTAATGCTCCTGAAAAGATCTTAGGCCATCCTGTCTGCCTAATGTCAGTGTTATGTCATGGAGTAGGCAGAAAACAGGATGTAGAGAACCACTGGCGATCTCCATGACACCCATAAACATTTTCCTCAAGAGAACGGACTGATCTGCTCTTGACCAGCTTCAAAGGTGCTCTGGTAGATAAACTACATTAGAATGTCCAGTCTGGATGTTGATTCTACCCAGTGGGTTAGATGTCACTGAGAAGTTCTTGCTCAGGAGAGGATGATGGACTACCACAAGCTCCGGGAACCTCCCAACACACTTCACTCTACCGCCTTAGAATACTGACCATTGGAGTGAATTTCCTAACTGTTTCACACTTCAGTGACTCTGAGCAGCCATCTGCTGCAGGGAGCTCCTGAAGCAGCTGGGAGCTCTGAAGATGGACAAAAGTAACCCATTGGATGCTTGCCCAAATCCCCATAATGCTTTGGGCAATCTCTGTTTAGCTGATGCATACTTGGCAGATTTGCCTGAGCTTCTTCCATTAATCCCGTTCACAGTTTGGAGACTCTCTGCTATATCAGCACAAAATCTTATCTCAGCCACTAAAAACACACCCTGGTTCCTCAGGCAAATGCCTTTGAGACCAAATCTGTCTCCTCCTTATTGCACCCTCATGGGTACTTACGTCTTTTCATAGGTGTGATGTTCACTGTTGTTTATAGTGCTCTGGGTGCAGTCTAACTATTTTATATACAATAATACTATCTTCTCTGATTTATATTGTATTCCTGGAAATTCTGTTTGCCTTCTTCAATACAGAAGCACAGTGGGTTGAAGGCCATGGGGAATATCTTCATAATAACACCCCAAATTTATTCCAAACTCCTAGTAACACACTGCAGTGACATTCTATTTGTTACCTCGTTGGATTCTTTGCTATTCTACATTGTCTCTTAGAAAAAGGCATTTAAATGATTTAAGCCCTATGTGTCGAGCTTCATTGTTCTTCATTATTTGCTGTATTTCCTGCATTAGTATCATACCCACACCTGAAAGTTCAACTCTCAATATCATTAGGTAAACCATTAAAAATAACAGAAAGCTGAGGAGGGTACATTGATCCTAGTGATACTTTATGCTTTCTATTTGTAGTAAATCAGTCCCATCCTTTCCTGCAGAGGACTTTTATTTTGTTAAGAAAATGTTCTTTCTTCTTCCAAGGCTTACACATTACAAGAATTTCTTCTGCTCTTGCCTGTGGCTATATTTTTTCTCCATGGCAGATTTTTTTTTTTTTCTCTGCATCAAGATAGAGGCAATGACTTAGGCAGTATTCATCAAAACGTGTATTTGGAACATGCAATAGCCACTTAGTGATACTGGAACAGTAGTGGTTATAATCCACCTATCTAAACAAATATTTAAGAGAATTGTTATAGTGTCAGAATATTTTGCAGCATAACAGTATGAATTATTTTAAATAATTTATCCCCATAAATTGCTGTAGAATATTAACCACAGATTAAAAAGTAGATTTCAAAAATTAAACCACAAACTTTAAAGCAAAATGTAATAAAAATTTTGTAAGCAAGCCAGTGAAGCAGGGACGTGTTTGAAGGCAGGGTGATTCTCAAGTAGGATGATTTTCTCAGCTGATGCCATCATTCACCATGACCAATACGGTAGAAAACCTAGGAATGGCGAGCTAAAAGGGAGATAAAAGTTGCCACAGCAGAAGACCAATTGTATAGAAAGCTAAAAGGCTTTTTAAGATTTCCACTTTTTCAGATGGCATTGAAACTCTGGATCTGGTCTCCATTAGTAGATCAGTAAAAAATGCACTTGTTAACATCTACCTTGCTATACTCTATTCTCTCCCGCCTTTGTATATCTGTGGGAGTCAGACTATAATTCAGTATATTAGGGACCAAAAGAACAAGACTCTATTTGTGGATGTGGCTGCCCATCCTCCCTGTGGGCAGTCCACCAGTAACAAACCAGGTTCCTCTTCAGGACAGGCTGCTCATCTTTCACTTTCAGTGTCAAAGATATTGCCCTTTTTCTTCAAAAAAACCCTAAAAATCAAGCTAAATTACATTAAAGATTAAATTCATATCTTAGAGTCACTACAGTATTTGCACTCCCCGGGAAATGATGCAGAGCAGAGTGCCCATCATGAATTATACAATAAGCAGTCATCCCAGCCACATAACAAGGTTTCAACGGAAAAGAAACATATTTGGTCTGTCTTGCTTTAGTAATTGTTACAGAGCATGACACTTCAGGAATGGTATTTCCACAAATATACTTTCTAGCAGAAAAATGTTAATGCTTTCTTCTCCTTCCACAATGAAAAAGGAAATTGATCAAATCTGAAACAGAATTTGATCACAAATAGTTTTTTATTGAGAAAAAAGGGTAATGGGGACACAAAATCATGAAAATGGGGCTGAAACTTAGCTTAAGTGGTCATTTTCTACCATGGTTTCTGTTTGTATACCTATTTCATAGTACTTGGTACACTCTCTCTGCCACAGGCTTAGCATGGAAGATTATATGGATGCTGTATTGTGTTGGATGGCAGTATGAAGGTAAAAAAAAAAGAGTTGCTAAAATATTTAAGCTTGAAATTTCATATCAGGATAAATATAGCCTGGAAATTTTTTAAGGCTGTGCTTTTTAAAAAAAAAAACAAACAACAACAACTTTAGCCTCAGGAACTTTGTGGCTTGTTCTTTGGCAGCCTATTGTATTGGGTTTGCATGGACAGGTTTTGGTAACAGGAGGGGCATATGGGTGACTTCTGTGAGAAGCTGCTAGAAGCTTCACCTATGTTTGACAGAGTCAGTGTCAGTCAGCTCCAAGACAGACCCACCACTGGTCAAAGCTGAACCCATCAGTAGCAATGATAACACCTCTGTGATAACATAATTAAGAAGGAGAAGAGAAAAAACACTGCACATTTTGCAGCTGGAGAGAGGATTGAGAATATGTGAGAGAAACAGCCCTTGCAGACATCAAGGCCAGGGAAGAAAGAGGGGGAGGAGGTGCTCCAGGTGCTGGAGCAGAGATTCCTCTGCAATTTCTGGTGAAGAGACCATGATCAAGCAGGCTATCCCCCTGCAGTCCATGGAGGTCCATGATGGAGCAGATGACCACCTGTAGCCCATGGAGGACCCCACACTGGAGCAGGTGGATGCCTGAAGGAGGCTGTGACCCCGCGGGAAGCCCGCGCTGGAGCAGGTTCCTGCCAGGACCTGTGGCAAGAAGATCTCACACTGGAGCAGGTTTGCTGGCAGGACTTGTGACCCATGGGGGACCCATGATGGAGCACTCTGTCCCTACAGGACTGCACACCATAGAAAGGACCCATGCTAAAGCAGTTAATGAAGAACTGTCATTCATGGGAAGGACTCACACTGGAGAAGTTCATGGAGGACTAACTCCCGTGAGAGGGATCCCACACTGGTGCGGGGGAAGAGTGTGAAGAGCCCTCTCCCTGAGGAGGAAGAAGCAACAGAAACAATGTGTGATGAACTGACAACAACCCCTATTCCCTGTCCCCTCTGCGCTGTTGAGGGGAAAAGGTAGAAAATCAGCAGAAAAGTTAAGGCCAGGAAGAAGGGAGGGGTAGGAGAAAGGTTTAAAGATCTGATTTTATTTCTCATTATCCTACATGACTTGATTGGTAATAAATTAAATTCATTTTCCCCTAGTCGAGCCTGTTTTGCCCATGACAGTAATTGGTGAGTGATCTCTTTCTGTCCTTATCTCAACCCACAAGTCTTTCATTATATTTTCTCTATCCTGCCCAGCTGAGGAGGGGGAGTGATAGAGTGGGCTTTGGTGGACACCTGGATTCCAGACAGGGTCAACCCACCACATCCATTTATTGCACCATTATCTGTAATGGGACTCTATGGTTTTTAAAGAATGCCACAATGATCATGCTGTTATTTGGGGAGTACTTACATCAGTGTGTAAGACCATGTACCCCATGTCAGTGATTCTCAAACCAGGGAGAAATAAATAAGTCTTTATATAGAGACTTCACCAAACAGTTCCCTTCAAAACCGTTTCCATGTCATATTAGACAGGCATCAGATAACTGAAAGCAACAGGTTAAGGAGATACAGCCTTTGAGGACTTGACTAAATAATGTAGAAAATGGTCATTCAGCATAGTAAAAAAACTGCTTCAGTGAACCCTAGATCTCTTGATCACCAAGTAACATCCTGCTGTCAGGGTTCAGCAATGGATGGCTGTTCCCACAAGGGACTCAGCGGATGAAGAGGATCCCACAGGGTCCAAACACAGCAGGCAGAGGCAGGGGCTGATAACAGGATCCTTCAATAGTCTTGAACATGGCAAGCAATGAACCAGGGCCAGGGTCCCTCCAGGGGGCCTTGGCAGGAGGGAAGGGAAACAGGACTGTAGTCAGAGCTGGAGACAAGGCAGGGTGCTTCCAGCAGACAGGGTCGGAGTCAGAGCTGGAAACTGGCACTCCTGTGGTATTGCTGGGACAGGGACTGATGGCCACCACCTGGGCTAAAAATGGAGTTTCTGAGCCATTGAACTGGCAGTGGAGGAAGGCTCTAGTTGAGGTCTACTTGTGCCCCCAAGACCCTGATATTTGCTTCTCAGGGCGCAGGTCTCTATTCTAGTGATGTTCCTGCACCCATGGAGATCATCACCCTTCTGCTTAATGACTAACATAATTGGGAGTTTTGTTAATGAGCAGATCTAGATGTGCAGTCACACACAGAACAGCAAAAATTTTTCCATGTATATTGTGCAACCATATGACAAACTTCAGAGGCTTACACACCAATGAATATTGTAGTATCCTTAAAAATGTCTAAGGCATGTAGAAACTGAATTACCAGGACAAATTTTCAACATAGTAGGATTGAATCTTGACTTCTTTTGGCCAACACCAAAGCCCAAACTCAAGTTAAATTTTCTTCTGTTCCTCAAGTAATTTCAATTGATTCCCGCTAGATATATAATCGGACCATTTCATTATTCAAGTGAAGGCATTAAAAAGTTACCTTGTCTGCAAGACTCTTCTATTACAATGTCATTCCAATGAATATAACACAGAATAATCAAAAAACTTTTCCACTTCAACTCCAACTTTCACAGCTGAGGAAAAATATATTCCTGTTTCACACATTAATAATTGCAACTGCAGTCAAAAATTGTCTTAATCCTGCATCAAACTCTATTGACACTCATGGAGTGAAATTTATTATTTAGATATGAAGTATTTTGTCTGAATGTAAAATAAGCCTTGATTCTGAGTCAATCTCAGACAAGTGGTGACAGTGGCATTTTAATTTATATTGGAGCATGGACAAAATCAAACATAATTTCAAGTGAGAGTCAAACACTAAAAAAAAATAAGAGACTTAAAGAAAAGTCATGGCATTTCAGCCCAAAACAAGCAGCATGTAGAGGAAAACTACTAGATTGTGATCATTAATAATTAGCCTCAAATATGGACAACTGTATTCCTTCTCAAAAAAACCCAAACAAGGAAACAAAAGAACCCCACAACAAATTCACATCTATATAAAAGCCTAAATAAATTTTGCAATCTACTGTATCCAAAGAGAAAAAGTAGAAAACTTATCAAAAGATCACACTTATTTTTATTTTAAAAGGTGCCACAACTAATCAACCTGAACATGTCTAACACATACTCCCTCCCAGGGTGTGAGCAGCTGTTTTGGAGTGTTCACCTTGGAGATTGCTACATTTCTGGAAGTGCCTATAGGACAAGAGGTCCCGATGACTTTGGATGAAGGCATGAACTCACTTTTGTGTACTTCTACTGCAAGCCTGTAGAATTGCAATTTATCATGGGGAAAATATTTGGGTTTTATCCTTTCCTTGCTTTGAAACAGCCAGGCTTTACAGACCAGTGTATTTTTTGCTCTGAATTCACGTCTGAACAGAGATCAAGTCTGAGACCAAGGTTTCAACTTCAATAGCTAAAGATTTAAAATTTATAAGGAATCGAAGTCAGGATTTTCTCTAACAAGGTCAAGGTACTGTTCTCTGTTTTATTTTAAGCATTGTAACCCACCACTGTAATATTCAGGGCTTGGTTTCATCCAGTCTAAATTCAACTGAAGTCCGATCTCTTCACCCTCCCGTCAGCTGGCCCCAGGCCTGCCAAGCTCCCTAGTCAATAAAGGAGTACAGATTAAAGCCACTCAGATGCTATTTAGGCCTCATAAATCTAGGTCAGTTTATTCTGAGGGCCCTGATAGAATGAACACCTCGCTACCTCTGCTAATGTAAGCTTTGTGGATTGTGAAATGTTCTTGGAAAAACAACTGATCGGGTGTTTCACATCTGCTATTCCTTTTTTTCCTTTTGTGGAACATGGCCCATTCAGACTGTTCTGGAAAATTAATGTCATTAAGAATGAAAGGGAGACAGGTAGTACTATTAACAACAAGCAAAACCAGGACAAAGGCAAATACTGTATACAATGTATGGAGAAAGCCAACACAGAGAGTCGTCATTTATAAACACTAGGGAAATAATTCAGCATGGGAATAAAATTGGTGAAAAAATATATCCTGCCAAACTGACAGGAAAAGTAAGTTACTGTGCAGTATTCACTTGCAGGAGTATAGGAGAGAAACTGCTGCTTTCTGCTTTCTCTCTTATAAAGACATCTTTCTTTTCATATTTATTCACATGCATGCAGAGACATCTAGGTTCACAGGGGCTGATTTTGAAAGATTCTGATAACACCTATTTAGCCCACGAGAGTTTACTCACTCAGTACCAATTCAACTGAGAGTCAAGATTTTAAGACCACAGTAACAAAATCTACTAGGAGATCTCTGTTGAGATTAATACAAAACTGCATTTCACAACCTGCCTGGACCATGGGAAGCAGCCAGAAAACTGCTTTCACTTTTCTGAGCAGTAGGTCTCACAACTGATGCCTCAAATGACCAAAGTAAATGGAAAACAAGAGACTTGAAGGCTGCAGTGGACAAGGGAGGCTGAGGAGAGATAACACCCTGCATCTCTGAGGAGAAGTGCTCAGGCTGCTGAATTTCGGTTTTGCAATAACAAAGCAAAGCAAAGGCAATTTTTTTTTTTTCTTTTCCCTTCTCTAATCTTTCCAGAAGACAGGAATACCAGTATTTCCTTTCAAAACACTGAGCAGTGTATTTTCTTAAAAAATGGAGCTGGTAGACTTTAGCAAAGCAGTGAGACTAGAACCAAGTGCCACTGGTTATGTTCAAAGGGTATCTGAATCATATAACCAATTTAACTGTTTCTAACCACTGATTCCCCTTGAGGGGCTCAATGTGAGCAGACTCATGTTACACTAACAGTTCAGAAGCCTTGGCTGAAGCTGTCATCTAAGTAACAAATGGGTTGTCATGAACCACACTTTCAGCTGGCTGCTGCAAACTTCCAGGGCAGCTGGAAATCTAAATTTGGCTTTTCTTCCATTTCAAACATCTAAATCTGTGATCCACATGTGAGTATCTTAAGTGACACATAGATACAATGAGAGAAAGTCAGTGCCTCTGAAGATGTCAGGAAGAAAATCAAATCCATCTAAGTATCTATGTCCCTTCACTGACTTTGAAGAAACAGGTAAGAATTTTCAAGGTGTTAAACATCTGTTCAGCATCCAGGTGTCTTTCCCCTTTTAAAAATGAACTCTTAGTGGTCTTAGTGGTGCAGGACCACTTGTTTGTAAAAATGATAGTGGCAGCAACTCTTTGGTTTTGCAAAAAAACCCTAATAGAATGTATAAAAAGAGGTGGGACAATCAGGTTCAAAACTGCCTGGGAGAGTTTAAACACCTGTCTCCATTGAATACTTCAAAGCATGTGGGATGAGGAACTCTCTGCCTCACTGTGGTGGGTTGACCCTGACTGGATACCAGGTGCCCACCAAAGCCCGCTCTATCACCCCTCTCCTCAGCAGGATGGGGAGGGGAGAAAATAAGATAGAACAAAAAAACCCAAACTCGTGGGTCGAGACAAAGGCAGTTTAATAGAAGCAAAGTGAAGCTGCGCACATAGAAGTAAAAGAACAAAATATTTGTTCTCTATTTCCCATCAGCAGGCGATGTTTGGCCACTTCCTGGGAAGCAGGGTTTTCATACACCTTACAGTTTCCAGAGGACAAAACGGAAGTCCTCCCTTCCCCCTCCGATCCTCTTGCTTTTATTTCTGAGCAGACATCACATGGTGTGGAATATCCCTTTGGTCAGTTTGGGTCAGCTGTCCTGGATATGTCCCCTCGCAAGACCTTCCCCACCTCCAGCCTACTTGGTGGGTAAATGTTGGAGAGAGCCTTGGTGCTGCACTAGCACTGCTCACCAGTAACCAGAACACTGGTGTGTTATCAACACCCCCGAGCCACCAACACAAAACACAGCACTCCGAGGGCTGCAACACGTAAAATCAGCTCCATCCCAGCCAGACCAAATACACTCACTTGATGAAACTAATCTATCATGCAGACAAGATAGGTGTTGGTACCAGAAATAAAGCAAGATAAAGAAAACTGATAAATTTCTGATGTGGAGGCTGCCAGGAAGGTACAAAACAGGGTTCTTGGCCTTGAGGTGTATATGCAGTTCACAGGAGCACTCAATTTTGCTGTTTGCTAGCAGCATCCTGGGCTGCATTAGACAGAGCATTGCCAGCAGGTTAAGGGACATAACCCTTTCCCTCTGCTCAACCCTAGTGAAACACATCTGGAGTGCTGTGCCCAGTGCTATGCTCCCCCCAGTGTTAAAGACAGAGACATACTTCAGTGCTTAAGTCCAGCAAAGGGCCACAAAGATAATTAAGGGACTGGATCATCTGTCATACAAGGAGAGGCTGAGAGAGCTGGGACTGTTCAGCCTGGAGAAGAGAAAGCACAGGAGGATTTAAAAAATATGTATAGGGGCAGTAAAGAGGACAGAGTCAAACTTTTCTCAGCTGTGCCCAGTGACAGGAATAATGAGCATGTGCATAAATTGAAAAAATAGACATTTCCATTTAAACATAAGTAAAAGTCCACAGTGAGGGTGGTCAGGCACTGGAACAAGTTCTCCAGAGGGGGTGTGGAGTTTCCATCCTTGGAGATATTCAAGACCTGATTGGACACAGCCCTGAGTAACCTGCTGCAGGTGACTCTGGTTTGATCACTAGATGATTTCCACAGGTGCCTTCCCACCTCAGTCACTCTGATTCTGTGAAAATTAAAAGCAACCATGAAAGTAGGGACCAAAACCTGGGCTTTGGTGAGAGATGATTAAAGCTAGACAACTTCCAATTCAAGCAAGGTGGCAGCAGGAGAGTTAAAAAAATCTGGGAACTAAGTAGGTTCCCTTGCTGTCCAGGAACAAAGGTAGGATCTATCCATTGCTATGATAAGCTGAATAGCTGAGAAAATCCTTCAGAAACATTTTCCCAACTGACTGTACTGCTAGTCACAGCCCCACAATGCTCCTGAAACCTGAGGTAGGTTGTGAGCACCCTTCCTCCCACTCTGCATAAGATCCAGACAAAATATGGCCTTGTTATATTTCCCTAATGTATATTTAACTGCTGTCATAGTTATTTTGCCTAAATTATGGGAAGATCTCAGCCTCTGGCTCTTTACGCAAATTTTATGCTGCAGGGCAAGAATAGCCAGATACGTCTTTCTGCCTGATATTGCAACCGTGAGAGCAGGTGTAATCTTTGGCAAAAAAGCAGCAGGGGTAGAGTGAAGAGAAGTAAAGAGGGATTATTACTATGACACATAGAATTAATGAGACCTTTTCTGGAAACCTTTGCTGAGCCTTATACTTTGTAAAAAGAGGCAGAAAAATTTGAAATGTTTTAGGAAAAAAAAGAGAAGATGGAACTGAGGTTTCAAAAGCCACAATTAAGTAAAAGAAAGTAAGGACAGTTCATTTATTTAATTTCTCAAAACACAGATTACATCATCACTTGATCACAGCCCACACATAGTACACAGGAAAAAATTTCAAAGATCAGAGGAATCCTGCTAGTAGATAAAGTTATATAGAAATCTAGTATCTGAAAGCTGAACCTAGACAAATTGGGGGTAAGAAATAAGGTGTCAGTCTTCAACTGACAATAAGTACCCAGTGAAACAATTTAGTGATTGACAATGGATTTTCCATCATCTGAATTTAGTACATCACTACTGGATGACAATAGTGTTACCAAATACATTCAACAAAGGTGATTGCTGGAAGAAGGACGTGAGCTGACAGACTTGGTTGGCACTTGTTTTAAACATGTGATTGATACATCTGATTCCGAATCTGAGAGGCTGGGTTTTTTTGAGTGGTCGCAATTTTATCATTAATTAGTGTGCCATTAGTAAGCCTCTAATGATTGGTTTATACTCAAGACATTTAGTATCACAGTATGAGTATTAGCTGTTCTGCAAATAAATATATCTCCCACTATGTTAATGTATATAATAATGAAAAGTTGTTAGTTTTCACAACCCATTTTTGGGTGGGTTTTTTTTCCTCTCCTCTTCATATTACATTATGACTAAGTAACAGAGACAAAGTTAATCCTTAAATCTATAATGTCCCAAAATACCAGTTACTAAGCCCAAATAATAAGACAATTTCAAGATGACCTCGTACTGCCTAAATAATACATTCAAGCTAATAAAAATTGAGACAGTAATGTGTCAATGTCAGCTGGCTCTGAAATGCCAAACAGAGAGACATGTGGGATGAAGGCTATGCAAAGAGCAAGCAGGTGCATGCAAGTGAACTGTATTATTCAGGTCCCCATACCAAACTTAGAAGATTCATGGCCAGTCTTGTTCCAGTCACTGGTTTCAGAAGACAATACCTGTTTGGTAATCTGCTCAGATTATCATTTTTGAAAGGTTGTGTAGATGAGGGGGAGTCCCTGACAAATGAAGGAATGTAAATATTGCATTCACTTTCAAAAAAGGCCAAAAGAAAGACCCAGGGAATTTAATATTGAACAATCACATCTCAGTCCCTAGGAAAATCATGGAATGAGTCCTCTTGGAGCACATTTCTGCACACATGAAGGAGAATAGTGTGGTTGGGAACACTAAGTATGGATTTACGCAGGGTAAATCAATGCTGGCCAATGTAATTTCTTTCTAACATAAAATAACTAGATGTCTAGACAAGAGAAGAGCAGTGCATGTCATTAATCTCAATTTCAGCCAGGCTTTCAACATATTTCCTGCAATATTCTTGTATCCAAATTGGGATTTCATTATTTGGATGGGTGGATCAAACCAAGGCATAAAGCTGTGATTGCATGATCATGCTCAGAGAGTAGTGGCTAATGGGGTGTTCTCTACCTCAAGGCTAGTGACAAGTAGAATACAACAGGGATCAGTCTTTCAATCTGCTTAACATCTTCATCAGTGACCTGGAGTAAGTGAGAGTGTACTTGTCACATTTGTACTTGGTCAAATTTGCAGATGTCACCAAACTGGGGAACCAATCAAACCCCCTGATGAGTGTCAATCCAGGGGGTTGTCCCATGCATTCTAACTGCCTCTGTTAAGTAAGAAAGGAGGGTAATTGTCATAAGTGATTCCCTTCTGAGGGGAACAGAGGGACCAATATGCCAGCTGGACCCAACCCACAGGGATGTCTGCTGCCTCCCTGGGGCCCAGGTAAGGGACATCACTAGGAACCTCCCTGGTCTGGTATGGCCCTCTGATTATTATCCGCTATTGGTCATGCAATTTGGAACTGATGAGATAGCAGAGAGAAGTCCAAAAGCAATTGAAAGGGACTTCAGGGCACTGGGGTGGTTGATTGAAGGATCGGGAGCACAGGAAGCGTTTTCCTCAATCCCTTTAGTGGCAGGAAAGAATACCCAAAGGAACAGGCAAACACACCTGATTAAAACATGGCTCAGAGACTGGTGCCATCAGCGGAATTTTGGTTTCTTTTATCATGGAGAGGTTTACACAGCACCAGGTCTGATGGCAACAGATGGATTTCAGCTGTCTCAAAGGGGGAAAGAGATTCTTGCTCATGAGCTGGCGGGGCTCATTGAGAGGGCTTTAAATTAGGTTTGAAGGGGGGAAGGGATAAAACTAGGCTCAGTAGAGATGAGCCTAGGGACAGTATGCCAGTGTTGGGGATGAAATCTATAGCCCAGCTGAAGTGCATCTATACCAGTGCATACAGCATGGGCAATAAGCAGGAGGAGCTGGAAGCTGTTGTGCAGCAGGGTAGCTATGACGTAGTCACAATCACAGAAACATGGTGGGATGACTCTCATGACTGGAGCACTGCAATGGATGGCTACAAGCTCTTCAGGAGGAACAGGCAAGGAAGGAGGGGTGGTGGGGTGGCTCTCTATGTTAGGGAGTGTTTTGATTGTATAGAGCTTGAAGTTTTTGATTATGAGGTCAAGTGCTTATGAGTAAGAATGAAGGGGAAGGCCAACAGGACAGATATCCTGTTGGAAGTCTGAATGTAAAGGCAGATGAAGTATTCTACAAGCAGATGGTGAAAAACTCACAATTACTAGCCTTTGTTCTCATGGGGGACTTTAGCTTACTGGACATCTGCTGGAAATACCATACAGCAGAGGGAAAACAGGCTAGGGGGTTCCTGGAGTGTGTGGAAGATGACTTCCTGACACACCTGGTAAGTGAGTCCACCAGGGAAGATGTCTCGCTTGACCTGCTGTTTACCAACAGAGAAGGACTGGTGGAAGATGTGGTGTTTGGAGGCCATCTTGGGCTGAGCGACCATGAAATGGTAAAGTTCTCAATTGTTGGTGAAGTAAGGAGGGGGATCAGCAAGATGACTACCATGGACTTCTGAAGGGCAAACTTTGGCTTGTTCAGGACACTGGTTGAGAGAGTCACTTGGGATACAGTCATGAAGGGAAAAAGGGTCCAGGAACCCTGGACATTCTTCAAGAATTAAGTCTTAAAGCCTCAGTAGCAGACTGTCCCCATGTGCCACAAGACAAACAGATGGGGAAGACGATTGGCCTGGCTGAACAGGGAGCTCTTCCTGGGACTCAGGAAAAAAAAAGAGTTTACCATCTCTGGAAGAAGGGGCAGGCAACTCAGGAAGAGTACAGGGATCTCATTAGGCTATGCAGAGAGAAAATTAGAAAGGTAGAAGCCCAGCTAGTACTCACTCTGGCCACTGTTGTTAGAGATAACAAAAAGTGTTTTTACAAATACATTAGCAACAAAAAGAGAGGCAAGGAGAATCTCCATCCTTTATTGGTTTCAGAGGGCAACATTACCATCAAGGATGAGGAAAAGACTGAGGTACTTAATGCCTTCTTTGCCTCAGTCTTTGATAGCCAGACCAGTTATCCTCAGGGTATTCAGCTCCCTGAGCTGGAAGATGGGGATGGAGAACAGAATAAACCCCCCATATTTCAGGAGGAAGCTGTTTAGGTCCTGCTATATTACCCAAACACTCTCAAGTTTATGGGGCTGGATGGGATCCATCCATAGTACTGAGGGAGCTGGTGGAGGAACTTGCCAAGCTACTCTCTATCATTTATCAACAGCCCTGGCTATCAGGAGAGGTCCCAGAAGACTAGAGGCTTGCCAATGTGACACCCATCTACAAGAAGGGCTAGAAGGAGGATCCAGGGAACTACAGACCTGTCAGCCTGACCTCAGTACCAGGGAAGACCATGGAGTGCTTCATCTTAAGTGTGCTTATGTGGCATATGCAGGACAACCAGGGAATCAGGCCCAGCCAGCATGGGTTCATGAAAGGCAGATCCTGTTTGACCAACCTGATCTCCTTCTATGATCAGATGACCCACCTAGTGGGTGAGGGTAAGGCTGTGGATGTGGTCTACCTGGACTTTAGCGAGGTCTTTGACACTGTCTCCCACAGTGTTCTCCTAAAGAAGCTGGTGGCTCAAGGCTTAGATAGGTGTACTTTTCACTGGGTAAAAAAACAGCTGTATGGTCGAGCCCAGACAGTTGTGGTAAATAGAACTAAATCTGCTTGGAGGCCAGTCACAAATGGTGTTCCCCAGGGCTCAGTTTTGGGACGAGCTCTATTTAATATCTTTATCAATGATCTAGATGAAGGCATTGAGTGCACCCTTAGTAAGTTTGCAGATAACACCAAGCTGAGTGGGAGTGTTGATCTCCTTGAGGGTAGGAAGGCTCTACAGAGGGATCTGGACAGGCTGGATTGATGGTGCAAAGCCAATTGTGTGAGATTTAACAAGGCCAAGTACTGGGTCCCACACTTTGGTCACAACAACCCCATGCAATGTTACAGGCTTGGGGAGGAGTGGCTGGAAAACTGCCTGGCAGAAAAGGACCTGGGGTTGTTGGTCAACAGCTGGCTGAACATGAGCCAGTAGAGTGCCCAGGTGGCCAAGAAGGCCAATGGCATCCTGGCCTGTATCAGAAATAGTGTGGCCAGCAGGACCTGGGAAATGATTTTGCCCCTGTACTCAGCACTGGTGAGGTTGCATCTCAAGTACTGTGTTCAGTTTTGGGCCCCTCACTACAAGAAGGACATTGAGGTTCTGGAGCATGTCCAGAGAAGGGCAACAAAGCTGGTGAAGGGCCTGGAGAACAAGTCCTCTGAGGAGTGACTGAGAGAACTAAGATCATTTAATCTGGAAAAAAGGAGGCTCAAGGGAGACCTAATTGCTGTCTACAAGTACCTGAAAGGAGGGTGTAATGAGGTGGGTGTCAATCTCTTCTCCCAGATAGCAAGTGATAGGACAGGAGGAAATGGCCTTAAGTTGCACCAAGGGAGGATTAGGTTGGATTTTGGGAATAAATTTTTCACTGAAAGGGTTGTCAAGTACTGGAACAAGCTACCCAGGGAAGTGGTGGAGTCACTATCCCTGGAGATAATTAGAAGACGTGTAGATGTGGTACTTGAGGATATGGTTTAGTGGTGAACTTGGCAATGCTGGGTTTACGGTTGGACTAATAATGGTCTTTTCCAACCAAACTATTCTATTATTCTATGAATACAGTGAAGAGTAGGCCTCCCTGGGCAGGCAGGAAGAGTGGGCCAACAGGAACCTGAGGAAATTCAACATGGACAAATGCAAAGTTCCTCACCTGGGAAGGATGAGGATCCTGAAACAACACAGGCTAGGCACTGCCTGCCTAGGAAGCAGCTCTGTGGGAAAGGCCCTGGAGGTCCTGGTGGGGCAAAGCTGAGTATAGGATTCCATAAACACTGGCAGCAGAAAGGCCACCAGCACACTGGGTTGTAGGAAGAGGGGCAAAACCAGGACATTCAGAAGAGGCATTATCACCATTTACTCAACACTCATTACATCACACCAAGGCACACTGCCTAGTTTTTGGGTCCCTGATGCAGGAAAAACATCAGTAAAATGGAGGCAGTTCAGGGGCAGTCACCAAGATGGTGGTGGCTGGAGCACTTGCCCCATGAGGAGATGTTAGGGGAGTTGAGCTTGCTCATCCTTCAGAAGCAGTGGGTTCAGGGACCTGACAGCAGCTTCCAATGCTTACAGCAAGGTCATTGGGTTGGCAGAGCTGGGCTCTTCACAGCAGTGTAGGGCAGCAGGATGAGAGGCAATGGGCATAAATAGAAGAAGCTGAAACTGGACATGAAAGGAAATTTTTTCAACATTACGACAGCCAGGCATTGTTTGCCCAGAGAGGATGTGCATTTTTCATCCTTAGAGGTTTTCAAGACTTAACTGTATAAATGCTGGTGCAAGCTGGTTATACCTCATAGCTGACCCCAAGGTTCCTTCCAATTATCCTGTATTTTTGTGATTCTAAGGGTAAATCTACATACAATAGCTCAGAAATATAATTAATTGCTGAGAGGATCTCAGATAAAGTTTAGAGCAGGAGATCAAGAAAGGTGAGTTTGGGCAGCTGGGCAATAAAATTATACCAGGAATAATGTAGGCTCATTAGAAGGTATTACTCATAATTAGTCAGACAGGAATTGCTTATAACAGATGTGAGGGAATTAAAGAGGGTTGTGCTATTAGTAAAATCTTGGGAAATATTTTCTCCTGAAGCATCCTGTATGGCTGGGATGGTGAAAGGCTAGTTTTGTCTGAAGCAGAGGAAATGAATAAAGCAGTGTGAGAGCTGTCACTATAGTAAACACATTTGGTAGCTGATCCTTTCCCAATCAACAGTCACTGCAAAAACACCAGAGTATCTGAAAACATTTTTGTTCTCTCCATCAACAACAGTATTTCTACAATGCCACCATTTCCCCATGCTACGTCTTCAAGCTCAAAAAGAAGTAGGTTCATAAGCATTTATACATAGATATCATCAAGTAGAATTAACTTTATTAAATGGTAGATGCCTATAAAGGTGATGTCTGCATTTGAACTACTTGTGCCAGCTACTTTCAGGTCTGATTTTCAATATCTCACTTAGGAAGGGATTAATTGCACCCTAAATGTGCTTACCTTAGTCTAGGTGAATTGCTCAGCTGTAAATACCTGCCTTGTACATGATTACATACAGTCAGATGAATCTTGCTTGATGTGTTTTTCCTACCAGCTGGAAAGTTTTGTAAAGGTTGAATGGTGAGGTGGAGGTGGGAGGACATGAAATAGTGGTAACACACTAAACACACGCTGACCTATATGTAGCCAAATGGTGGTCTCCTAGATTTTGGGTGCCTGAGGGTTAACCCTTGTCTCACACATGATGTCCACCCTCAGGGTGACTCTCTCCAATGCTGGCTTGCAATGGCTCCTTGGAAACTTGTAAGTAACTGGGCAGTTCCAAAAGACAGACACTGTGCAGATACTGTCCTCAGCATGCATCATGGCTACATGCCAAATTTCCTCATTTTATGAAGCACAGATATTAAACCACTTTTGGCCCAAAAGGTGAACAAAAAAAAGGTCCCAAGACATGCAATACAGCTTTAAAGACTTGATCGCAGCAGTACCAAGACAGCCTGACTGGAGCCCAGACAGTAGAGTGCAGACAATGCCCCCACAAGTGCTAGGTGATATAGTTTCAGTTGGAAAGCAGTGCTGTTCAGCTTAGCACAGCACGGAGCACATGCAGCCAAAAAGCTTCTGGATCCAAAGCAGTGCCTTCAGATGCCACAGGGCTGTGCTGTAGGAGTCCAGGGGTTAAGGCAACACTGCATTGCACAGCATAGGAAAAGCTCTGCTTCCCCTCTTCTCTCTGCTAAAACAGATATCTGTCTATGAGGGGGTGTTTGTCCCAGCACCTCATGTGACAGCATTTACAAGGAAACAACAGTTTTTCAGAGTTAAAGTACATTTTTACAAAGTTTCTGCACCTCTACACCAAAGGTATTAGTAATTGTTTGCCAGAGAAGAATTTCAACAGAAGTGGACTTGGCATCATGAGCCCCTGAAACTGGCCCTGGCAGTGGGGTGTAAATTTTCAATTCATGCTAAACTACTCGTGCTTCTCACTCTATTTGTATGCTGGTGCACCCCAAGAGCCCAGAACATACACAGGACTCTGGGGTTATGCACTTTGCAGCATACCCAAGTCCTCTCTTCCAGCTACCCAGCTATCAGGATGTGGCGGAAATGTGCTCTGACTCCTTTCCACCCACACACCTCATTTTAATTCCCAAGGAAAAGAGTACTGAGGGTAGACATGGCTTTTGCTCAAGTTTCATCTTGGCACAGAGGCTGGGTATGATGGGAGGTGTATGCATGCAGCTGCACCTGGGAGCTGGCAAATGTCCCAAGGTCTTGCAGTGCGGCACACGCAGGGCAACTTTGTGCAGTCGGCTCGGTATGGAGTTCACACAAAGTTAAAAGACAAATGCCATTTCTTATTCATTCTAGCAGAGAGAAAGGCAAACACAGAACTGTGATATTTTTGAAACAAGACTATAAAAAGAAAATTATTAAATGCATTAACCCACTACTGGAAATCCTTGACTTACTGGCTCTTTAAGTTTCTTTTCAAGCTCTCCCTCAGTCACATAAATGCAAGAATGATTCCCACCTATTACAGCTCTCCTGTTAACATGTAATTCCTGGAATTGAGCAGTGGGATGTAACTCAGCATGTGGCTCTGGTGCCAATCTGCAAAGCATAATCCTCTTATCTAGGGGCTGCCTTACTAAATATCCCAACTCTCACTGTGTCAGTGCAGCTTGGGGTAGCAGTGGGTTGTGCTATGGCAACAAATCCTTGTTGCTTTTCTCTGCTTTACCAGTTAGCTTTACCAAGACCCACTGTAGCATCCCGATGTGCTTCTGAGTGGGCACACAGAGAACCATGTGGAAGTGCTTTTCAAATGTGCTGTGTGAAGTAACTCACCTCTTCAAGAGGCCCCTTCAATTTAAATAAAGTAGATACAAAGACATCAATAGGGTTGCCTAATTGGCTCAGTTGTTGGTTAGCTCTGCTGCTGAATTAGAATCTTATATTTTATCAAACATGGAAGTTCTGAACTAATTCAGAGGCTCAGCCTTTAGTATGGAACACAGTATTCAAAAAGCACATATCTTGAAAATGTTCCTTACATCCACGTCTTCATAACATAATTTTGTTCTTGATGTACACAAAGTGTAACTATGCTACCCAAACAACAGAAAACAGATTAACCATACCCCCATGGTTCAGACCTTTCTGACATTTGCAAAACCATGGCTTGACAGAGAAAATCTTTACCAAGAAAATGCAGAAAAGCAGAATTTTAGAGTCAGGGTTGCCTATTACAGTGAAGGTTATATTTTTACAATATTTTGCACAACAGAACCAAAAGTGTTCCTTTTATGAAGCCAAGAGATGTATCACATTAGGGTGATTTCTGTAGTCATTTCTTACACTTTCCTACAACACAGATACACTTTGAGAATTTATTAATACATTGAAATCAAAAAAGTCAACAAGCAGAAACAATACAAATGGTTGCTACTTTGGATTTTGATAAAATGTATTTTAGAAACTCTTTAGAAACCAGAGAGAAGCTTATAATTAAGAAATAAACAGAATGAGTGTCACCAAAATTAATCTTACTGGTATCAAAACATCAAAGGGTATCATGCATTACTATTGTCTAGACCTGTTAAGTGTGGCTTTTTACAAACTAAATGGAAGACTGTTGAAAAAAAAATCCTATGTCAAAGTTGAAAAAAACAAATTAAGTATGAAACAATAAGCAGAATTCAGTTAAAAGAATAACCAAGAAAGCAAATAGAAATACTGAAGGTTGAATTTCCAAATATTCTTTGACCTACAATAAAGACTTTTCAATAAACCATTTTCTACAGTTACTCAAAATAAACCCACTCAGATTAAGGGGGGGCAGATTAAGGAAACGATGCACTTGTTATAAAGAGCTGCCTGTGTTTTGCCTTAGATATGAAAGGGAGAGAGAGGCAATCAGAAAATCATGGGCAGTGAAAGCAGCAAAAAAGAGATCAGAAGGAGAGATGGCAGGCCAGTCTCCATGGATAAGGCTGCAAAAAAACTGGATGCTGAATGTTGTTCTCATGCAAAGTCCTGAAGTACTTTTGTAGAAGGGTTTATTGACCTTTCACTAGTCCCACAGGCAAAGTGAAATATTGGCCAGCTCTGTCTCTGCCAAAATGAAACAAACACAATCCAGATTTGGACTATTTATGGTCTTCTATCATCAGTCTACAGCAAAAAGGAAATTTATAATCACACAACTAAATTAAATAAGAACAGAACCACAACTTAACAACAATTTATGGTCAACAATTTTTCTGTTCGCAGTGGGGTGGCAATCATATTTTGCTTCTCTCAGTTCACCACCGTAACACTTCAGCTTGACAACCCCGGCGGCTCTCCGAGTCAGTGGAGTTACACCACAGTAAGACTGGAAAAGTGCAAAGGAGACTCCAGTTCTTTTTTACTGACTGCTGTGGAAACTTAAAACAACTAGTATAAAAAAAAAATCCTTCTCTTTCTGTTTCAAGTATGAACTGTTGGCAGGATAAAAGCATAAAAAACTGTGGTTTAAATTTAGTTTCTTCTGTGCAGTCTACAAGTGATTCAACAAGACAGACATTCAAATTACACTAGCACAGCACCCACTTACCCAAGTCCCCACCCTGTGCACTCCCTGTTGCTATGTTAGTACCTTTGCTATTCCAAGTAAAATCAATGGTAAAATTCCCATTCACAGAAAAGAGCTAATCCACTTGTCAGAGAATTCCTTCTCTTTCTCTGTCCTTTCTCTAGAAAACTTTTGGGCTTTGGGGAATCGTGATGGGTCCTGTAATGCTTGTTCCAGAAATAAAACCATACAATTTTGCAATCTCCTTCTGCCAACTCACTGCTTCCCAAAACATACCTCCTGCCTCCTTTTCTGAGTGTGCTTATGATAGTAACATGCAGGCTCAAAACCCACCGGTGAGGGGTTTATATAGATGAGCAAAAATCATTCTGACATTCTCTGGTCCTGAGCTGATGCCTGTAATGGAGCAGTCAGAGATCTCTTCAGAGAGTGTCTGAGAGATTAGCTGGGGATTATCTGGCTTCTTTAACTGTCTGGCAAAAAGACTAATTTAGTCATCTAAGAACTGATAGGCAAATGGCATGAGAAATCTTGTCAAATCAAAACTCTAGGCTGATCCAAAACATTGGATACAAAATTATCGCCTCAGTGAAATGGTAGTGCTATGGATTCAAACACAGATGTTGAGGATTTCTATAGATGAGACAAGTTTTGTCTCATTCAGGATGTTAATTTTGTCCCAACCCTGCAATTCTTAGCTATATAAGGAAACTAATAATCTGGGGAATAAATTTTTACATTGCTACCATATTGCTCCTGTGTATTAGGGTAGCAGGATCTAAATCTGCTCTGTGTGTTGATAGAGTTGTTTTTAGAATGGGAAAAGTCATACAAAATTTTAACTACAAAGCATAAATTGGTTGTCAAGAAAGAAAGTATCTTTTGCCAGTAAAACCAGTCAGAGGTATCTGAAAGATGCACTTATCATCTGTTTGGAGACATGCAGCATGTAGATCTTGACATCTACATCAAGTCTATAAAAGTTTAAAGCTAATGGTCATAAAGAGATGTGCTGACTATATGTCACATGCTGTTCTGGGGGCCATACATAGGTGGTTCTGGGATCTGTGTATATACCTTTATTTGTGTAACTCCTTTAGACCAAACACAAAACTTCAGCCACTCAGTCATGTTTCTTGGTTTGTTTTGGTAATAAAAACTTCAGAAAAAAACTTGGGTTTTTTTTAATAAAGTAAAAAGGACTCATTGTATATGAGTAAGACATATTGTCTATAATGCTATATGTTGTTCTGAGTTTTTATTAGTAACAAGACATATAATAACTTGGTAGTGTTTCTGTAACTTTGAATTACCTGTTAGTTTCACCAGCTATGGAAAACATTTGCCTTTGCAGAAGATCAAGGTGATATTGTCTCTCTGCTACAGATGGAAGGATAGGTTTTGGCTTTTTGGTTGTTTGGGAGTTTTTGGTTCATTTTTTGGTAGGGAGAAAGAGGAGTGGGGGATCTTCCTGCCTCAGTACTTAACAGGTACTTGCAATTTTTGTTCTTCTGATAGCAAAATTAAGTCTACAAGCCATCTGATAGTGTTCATGTAAATAAGCAGCAACCTCCTGAAATTATCAACTCTCTGACACTCACAGTGTCTGAAAAAATGATCTTACAGTACTGCTTTTGCAGCAGAATTGCTAAAAATTCATGTGATTAATAAAGTGAAGATGGAATTCTTTTTAACCCATTTTAGTGGTCTCAAAGTGCAAAGTCATTATCTGGGGTCACCCTAAGGGTCTCCAGGGTCACTACAATCAATAGTAAGAGACACTTCAGGGGGTGAATCTCACCATCTTTGAGAGCTTCTTTATGAAAGGCCACATCACCCTGCAGAGCTGTTTACCTCTCTGTAACAGCCGAATCAAGGAAAAGATTCAGTCGTGCAAAGGTGCCTCTTAAAATTAATGAATGGGTCATTTCACATCTCTGATCCAGAAAACCCAGAAGACTTCAGAAAACTGCAGTGTGGACGGATGTTTTTTACTGATCTTTTTGTTTGTTGACTCTTTCAATTCCCTTTTGGAAAACCAGACAGAAATAAAAGGTAGAAAAAAAATGTAAAGAACTGCAAAACTTGAGAGGTTGTCTGGGGAAGTTGAGGCTGTACCACCTCCACCAAAACTGCCCAGGTCACTGGGAAGTCCTCCAGATGCTGCTGAGGTCTCCGTTACGTAAAGATTAATAAAATATACTTTTAGATGTGAAATGCAGCAACAGTTCTGAAAGAATCAGAGTGAAATCAGCCAGATATCACCAGGTTCTCCTGCATGATCACATATCTTGCTGGTCAGCCCAGAACTGGAGGCAGACATGTGACATGGCTCTATATAAAGCGAGAAACAGAAGCTCTGCCAAATCTATGCCACTGTTCCAAAGCCATTAATTCAATGAGCCTTTTGCATCAATTGTTTTCCTTGGGTCAGCGCATGACATGTCACACTGCATAGGAGGGCCTGGGATAAGACCCTGTTGCTCTATTGTCTTGGCCTCTTCTGAAGAATCTCATTACAAACCTGAAGAGCTCAGCTAATGGAGTTTAAAGTGACAGAGTCTTTTATAGTGCAATAAAACCTTTTAAGATGTACTTCAGAGGCTTCTAATTCTCTCAGCAACACAGTAAATATAATGAACGTAAAAATTATCCTTGCAGATGTTGTGGTGTCAGTAACAATAACAAAATCTCAGTACGGCACAGGACTAAAATAGCATCTGGGATTTTGATTCACTCAATTTAATCACACAGTGTTTGAGCATTTATGGTTTTACAGTTTTTGTTTATTGATTTACAGTATTTTAATCAGATTACTGTGAAAACATATATGCTGAACTGGTACTTATATGGGACATATACCAATGCCCATCACTTCCCTTATTGCTTTCTGCAGAGCATTAATTTGCAGCCCTCTGGAGCTCACAGGAAGATTTAACATTAAACAGCCTGCTGCCTAGTATGAGGGGAAGGAGATGACTAATAACTGATTCCCAAGCCCATCAAAAGACCATGAAGCCTTCTAAGACTTTGCAATAAGGGAAAATAAAAAATACAGAATGAAGACATTTATATTTCTGCTGATTTAAAACCAAGTGGGGAAGTATTAGCAAAGCAACACGCTGATCTATCAGGCACTGCTCAGGCAATTTCCAAAGCATTCTGAGTATAAAAGTCATTTGTTGCTTTGTGGCCTACACAAAAGTGCCAGCAGTTTCAAATTTGAGTGAGAGGCCACAGGGAAGCATCTTTTCCCATATCCATGCACTTGAGCATGCACATGCATGCAGTGAGGGTTTTGTCATGTGTAAGTTTTGCCATCTACAAGTTAGATGTTTCAGTGAGGCAGCTGCCCATGATTTGGGAGTGATTCACACATCAGTGACTCCCATGTCAATTGTAAGTTCACACTACCTACTAAAATGCCACCCAAATGCCATAAAAATGTATCCCTGCCTCTCTCTCTTTTGTCCAGTCTCTCCCCTTAGCATCTCCACTGTCTCTAGCAGGAACCCAGCCACTGCCTGAAGCTATTCTTCACTTTTGCATGGCTAAACCTGGGGGAAGTGAATCCAAACTTTGAGTAGTAAAGAGACAAAAATCTGAGTAAATATGAAAAGTGAACTACTCGACCGACTTTTCTGCAAATGTACTCCCTCCAGTTGGTGATCAGGGTCATGTTGCCATCTGCCCCGAGAACCATGTTTAGTAACCTGAGGTTTACCATGGGATATAAAAAGTAAGTACTGAGGGTGTTCTGTGGCCCTGCACAGTGCAGGACACCACTGTCAGGGCTGTGCTCACCACCAGAACCGTTGCTGTTCCCAGTCTCTGTCAAAAACAACTCTTGTGAATGATTGCACTAAAGACAGGAGGGAAAAAGGTTGCTAGGAAGATCATTTTGTTTCTGAACACATGCAAGGAACTGTTTGTCAGCTTCACCCTTGTGTGTAGTTTTTCACCTCAAGTCTCAGATATTTCTTGTAATAAAAAGGACATTGTGAAAGTCAAGGTTTTCCAGAAGACTTGCCAGGCCTTGCCCCAAATTCCAGAGCACAACAACCCCTGTCCTCTAAGTGCTCCCATCACACCAGCCACACAGCCCTCCCCTAACACCAAGGCTCAGGCTGACTGCCAGGTGCTGTCAGTTGGTGTAACTCCATGGCAAATTCACTGATTACTGCCAGCTTGACAAGCAATCAGATTAACACTGTACTTGGGAAAGGCAGGGAACACACTGGACCAAACAAAGACTTTGTCATTAATTTTTCAGCAAGATATTTAGAGTGAACAGTTATTCCTTACCTTTCTGGAAATACTTGCTTTCTTCCTTCCAGCATGCTTCGACAGACAGTAGCTCTGAGTCAGACTTTTGCTTATATATCATTGTCCTTTATGTCTTTCAGGTGACCCAGAACTTATTACTGTGGCAGGCTGAAATTTCCTGCCATTGCTTGAGCTGGTACTCCTTCAGCTGTGCAGGGGCACAAGGCAAAACCTGTGTCCATTTAATAGTGGTAAATGCTCACTTTGTGCTCTAACATGTCTGGCCTCAGAGGTCAGTGTATGTAGTTGGAGGCAATAGTCAAAATGAAGTTTCTTCTCTCTGCAATGGATACATGTTTGAAGCAGCATTTTTTTTTTTTTTCTTGTGCTGATTCAGATTAGTAAACAACAGTAGTAAAGTGTTTTTTACTCCTTCCCAGATTAAATCTGTATGCTTCCTTTAGTTCCCACTTTCTAAGGAAGGTTTGATAGCAATATCAGCTGACCTAGTTTGTAATCATTTGATGAATCAAGAACATTATTATTAATATCCCAAGTTCCACTGAATGAGAATATAACTTTGTATGCCTTCCTTTGGGGTTTTAATCCATTCAGACAGCAGCTCTTTAGTTGATAATTCAGTAGTATCAGTATTTTCACTTTAGAGGCAATGATTCACTCTCACATTTTATTTCTTTCTGTCATATAACAAACAACAGTTCATTTGTATGCTGCTCTGTGCAGATAAAATAACTAAACAACTGCTTTGTTGAGAAGAGAAAACAGGCATGTCAAGGAAGACAAGAAAGTGGGGATTATTTAGATTTTTTTATCATTCAATTTCCTTACTGTGAAAAGGGAAACAAAAGGAAATGTCAGTTATTACTACGAACAAAGCATAATTTACTTTAACCATTAGTTTCACCATTATTTCTCGGTCAGAAAATCCTATGAACAATAAATTTTGGTATCTACTGACATTAGTGATAAAGGCCACCCCAGGCAGAGCATTTGTTTCAGTCAGGCATTATGTATTCTTAAACTACCAAACATGAGATCTGTCAGAAGCAGCACCTGGGACACTAATGACAGCTACATACTGATATATCACAATAATCTTCTCAAGAAAAAAATTTAAATATATTTCAAAATCATTGAAAGCGTTATTATGCTGAATGGGCCTTCCATTTTCCTATAATAGTTCTATATTGAAAGCTCTTACAATTCAGCTAAGGAAATGAGTTAGTGGATACAAACAGCTGTGTCCTTTTCATTAAAAAAAGTAAAACAAAAAAAAACCCAACAATATTCCTGAGGAGTTTGATCCCTGGAAGAGAGTTACTTTTTATGGGGAGAAAACACTGTTGTTTTTTAAAAAAAATATTTTGGACTTACATAAACAAATATTTAGCCTCCTGCATACCATTTCTAAATACATATTTGCTTTGATGTCTCAGTGCTGGGACCTAAATTCTTTGCTGATTCACACCCTGTCAAATCAATGCAGCAATTGCACGTAAACTATTACATTTCAAAGCCTTGTCTATCTCAGTCTTGCAAAATCAGCTCTATTTTAATGTAAGAAAATTATATTTTACCTTGGGTAGTCTCTTATTTATTCTAAACTATCCTGCACATAATCCCCAAGGCTGAGGAAAACATTCCTGTTCACCAGTGTGCTTCTTGGGGTGGAATTCTGATCCGGAGAGTGCTTGCTCTGGAGAGCACTTCATCAGAGCACTTTTCTTAATTTGTATGTTCTCTTTTTAGCTATTAGGGGAAATCGGCGGAGTTTTCTTTGGGGTTTTAACCCAGCTATCTTTTGAAAAGTGATCATCCCTCTGTACTCAGCACTGCTGAGGCCACACCTCGAGTACTGTGTTCAGTTTTTGACCACTCACTGCAAGAAAGACCTTGAGGTGCTAGAGTGTGTCCAAAGAAAGGCAACGGAGCTGGTGAAGAGTCTAGAGCACAAATCTTATGAAGAGCAGCTGAAGGAACTGGGATTGTTCAGTCTGGAGAAAAAGGAGGCTCAGGGGACATCTTATCACTCTCTACAAAAACCTGAAAGGAGGGTGTAGGGAGGTGAGTGTCAGTCTCTTCTCACAAATAACAAGCAATAGGACAAGGGGAAATGGTCTCAAGTTGCACCAGTGGAGGTTTAGGTTGGATAAAAATCTCTTCACCGAATGGGTTGTCAAGAATTGGAAGAGGCTGCCCAGGGAAGTGATTGAGTCACCATCCCTGGAGGTATTTGAAAGATATGTAGATGTGATGCTTAGGGACATGGTTTAGAGGTGGACTTGGCAGTGCTCGGTTAATGGTTGGACTTGATGATCCTAAGGGTCTTTTCCAACCTAAATTATTGATTCTATGGTTCTATGTTTCTATAACTCAGCACTGGGTGATCTGTGGGATATTAAATGACACCAATGGGAGGAAGAGACATCAACAGATTCAGGATAGTAGTCTCAGGAAGAAGTACTAGATTTGGCTTTTAAGTCTCCTTGATGAAGTTGCAGAATTATCACTCACAGCCTGATATGGTAGGATAATCCATACTTATTTTGCCTTAATTGGGGTATAATTATAATCACTTTTTGATGATATTTCTTTGAAAATCCCTTTACATCTCACATGGCAGAAGGAAGAGGTTTCATATAATACCTATAGTTGGTTAAGTCACATCAGAAGATGCAAAGAAAGTTCTGATTCTTCAAAAGCAACATTCAGCACAGGAATACATAAAGCTCTGATTAAATTTCACTGGGGGAGGTTTTTTAGCACCAGGAGAATATTCTTTCCCTCTGTTAAAGCTGTTCCAGGCTGCATGTATAATTGAATACTCATTGTGTGAGAGAGACAGAAATATAACAACTGATAGATAGGGTGAGAGTCTGCCCCCAAAGCCCAGTGGGTGGAGCTTCCTTAACCTCAGAGGCCAGCTCCAGCTCTATAAGAGAGTTTACTGCAGACATCACATGTAAGGTAAAAGTGTGTATTGTAGACAGTAAAGTGCACTTCAGAAAATTTTGTTTCCTCCCTTAACATGTCACTCCAATATTCCATCTTAACCTAAATCCAGCACAAAGCTACCCATCTCTGTTAACAGTGTGTGGCACTTTGGGGGCAGTTAGCTTAAAAATCAATTAAAATGATTTTTTTGTAGGACTTCCGTAGAGAAAATATACCATCTACATATATTTTTAGCCAAATGCTGACATTTGGTTCACCTATTTAATCATTATATGGATGGATTTTAGAATCATAAAATATTGATTTGGAAAACAGAGGTGGACACTGTGAAATACATTTCATTTACTATCTGAAAACCACTTACATAGTCTTAGGAACTTTGTGTTATTGACAAATTTATAAATAGCTGTCATTTTAACATGCCAGGTTAAAAAACCACTATTGCTGTTATTACATACATTTATAATGTTTCTGGGGTGTGTAATTGACCCACCAGGATAATTATGGCTCTCATTTTCCCTTCTTCCTCTCTGCCTGCAGTAACTGGTAGGTTGCTTTGTTGTCTTTTTGGTTTATTTCAGGAAGCAATGAAACAATTAAATGCCATTGCTGGACCCCAGCATGAAGCAGAAATGAACCATTACCAGCAACCGAAGGATAAGGACAGGGGGAAGAACCATCCTCCTTCCAGCAGCAGAAGAAATGGTGACATGCCTTCCACTCCTCATGCAAACTCAGGTCTATCCAGAAATATTCCTGTTCACACACAGTGGAATGAAATAGGGTAGAAGTTGTGAAAGCAGATGGAGAAGCCACCCCTAAGCCTGGCAAAGCCTCTGGGCTGAGCTGGGGTGCACTGATACCTCTGTCTAGCCCCAGGGGCGATCAAGGTGTTATGAAATTCCTTTCTCCTCCTTACCCAAGTGTCATCTCAAACTTCTCACTTAAACAGTGAACTTCCTTCAAGTCTTTTCTTAAAGAGTTGGTTCAGTCTAATTAGTTGAATCTTTTTTTCATATATGAAAGATGTCTGTTCACACATATACACCCATCCCTACTCAAAGACGTGTATATACAAATATACTTACATGTGTATATATATATATATATATACATATATATATAGCTAAGTTTAAATATATACACAATTAAAATGAATTCATATGCATATGCAGCTTTTCACTCTCAGCTGAAAGAGTGAAGAAAAGAGAGAAGAGTGAGAATGAGAGAAAGAAAGAGGGAGAAATTAAAGGAAGGCAGGCAGGGAAGGAAGAAAGACAGCAGGAAAATGTGAGACCCCAAACCCAATGACCCTGTATTATGTCCTTGAACTGCCCAACACCAGGCATTTCCACAGAAAGGCACATGCTTTCTGAAGTGTCAAAACATGAGACCATATGGGCCATTAATTCATCAGATAACAATCTAATCTCTAGTTTTTAAAGATGTGGTTTAATTTCCACTTGATAAAATAGCCTTTAATAGGTTTTCCTGTCCTTAGTATGCCATCTCTAGACATTTTCAACATGACTATAAACGTGAAATCCTTCTTCTTTTTTTTTTTAACTGAAAGCGTGAAACCAGAAGAAATCTTTGCATGTGAAGTATCAGAAATTATTGTGTTCTACTGATCTTATAAATAAATAAATAAATAAATGAACCCAAACACCAAAGGCTGAAGCTGAAAGAGAATAATAGCATTTTATATAAATGCAAGTGGTGTCTTCAATTTCAGAAGGCTCCAAATAGTTTATACAACACACCTTGCAGCCTCTGTACCTCAGAGGAATTAAATCATATTCCATTTCCATGATACAGAATGGGGAATTGCAGACAAGATTATTATTTAATCAGGTGCAGACAAGATTATTATTTAATCAGGCAGTCATGTTTTCTTTGGGGTACATTAAAAAAAAAACTTAGTTATGAGCAATGTGATTTTCCTTTTCTAAACATGGTACTAAACAGACCAAAATACACAAAGTGATAGACTAAGAAAAAAAATTTTAAAAAGATACTTTGTTCTAAAGTGTCTAGAGTTCATATGCACACAACCAACATGAGCAATGAAGCAGAAAGTTAAATCACTTAACAGTACCTGCATTATGCTCTTTCACCCACAGGTCCTCACCTAACCATCTCTCTGAGTATCACTTCCAATAGATTACATACACACTGCTCCACATGAATCTATGCACATCTCAGGGCTGTCTGCAGCTGAGAAAAGGTGAAAATGGTACAATTTGGGGAGGATCTAAGCTAATTCACATAAAGAAACAGCCTCCATTGTCATGCTCATTTATGTATACCCCTCATATACTTGCAGAATGATAAATGTACTTTACAAAATAAGATCTCCAGTGACATTTTCCATACTCTTTTGCTTATTAACTACTTTGAAAAAAAAAAACCCCAGCTATTCCTAAAGAAATAATTTAAATGCATGTTGTGCATTAAAACATCCTGAGTATAATCAGGATATTCCACTCTGACAATTTTTGTGTAATGGTTCCATATTTTTAAGATATATTAATCAATAAAGAAAGGTGAACAGATAAAATAGTTTCAGGGAAAGAGACACATTTCAAACCCCTTTCCCAGTAGAAAATCATGAATAGAAATAAAAATTGCATGAAAAATTCAAAGGCCCTGGAAGCTAGACCTGTCTGGAATTCACACAGTCAAGCTTTAAAGAAGTAAAAATCCTGCCCTATTTTAAACACATTTTAACCCTTCAGTAGAGAGTTGCTATCCGCATCTGACTATAGAAAAGATATCCTACAAAGGAAAAGTGGACACCTGTCTATTATCTATTTCTTTTATAATGTAATACAACTGTGTGTAACATGGAGGATACTAAAAATGTCACATATAATCTTATACATTACAGGAGAGGAAGTGAGGAAGAATCTCTTGTGAGTTGCTTAACAATTTTCTTATGCCTTTTTCTTTCCAGTCTAAGCTCGGTGGATTTATTTTGGACTAAAAGACTCCCAGCTTGTTTGTTCCAAAAAAAAAAAATCAACTCAGGTTTTGGCAGTACTGGAGAATAGTGGGAGACTTTAGGCTAAGGGACTAGCAGACAATCTAGAGGGAACAAAACGTTACGGAGATTTTGTGGAATCTCATCCAAAAAAGAGGTTTTTATTTTCCCCTAGACAGGCTTTAATAGATTTGGTGTCATTAGGAAGCATGTGCCATCTCTCCTACTGTCTAAGTAATTATACAAAGCTATCAAGATGTTAAATATTTCAGCACTTGGAGAAAAGATGTTGGGTTGTTTATTTTCATTGTGAAAAATTACTAGAAAGAAAGGAGTGTGAGGTATCACTTGTTATCTTGGCCAAGATGGCTAACTGATAGATAGCTCAGTGTAGGAGAGAGAGGTGAAAAATACACAGAATTACTTGCTCAAGCTGAAGAAGGAAGCTTTTATCAGAGTAAAACACTGACCCTGGATTTTATTACATAGTGATCTAATCCTCCATCTTCACTGCTTCATAAAAACTTCGCATCTTCTGTGGTGCTCAAAATGAATGAGTTTACTCTTAAAATTTTGCATCTCTCGTATAGCTTTCTTATTACATCAGGGATCTAGGTAAGATAGTTTAACCTTGGGGAAAATGCTGAGTGCTCTATTACTGCAAAATGAGTTGATACAAAATAATCCTTGTGCCAGTGATCAACTTGTTGCCTGGGTGAAGGCACAAAAACGAAAACAGACCTTGGGACTTTTGTGCTGGACTGCCATTCAAGAGACATACTTTGAAATGCCAGATATTTCTATGGTCTTTGTGATTTCTGACAAGCCAGGTAATTCCTCTGAACCTTAGCCATTCAGCTACTAAATGGAAATCTCTTTAAAGTATGCTCATGTGAGGATGGAGACCATCTTTTGCTTCCAGATTCAGATGCCCTAAATTTTATCCACATCCATTCACCTATTTGTCCTGTGTTCCCTATTGGTGACTGACATCAAGTCCTTGGGATGCACCAGGCTCAGAGTAGAAGTAAAACTGTCTATGATGAGCAATATGCCTGACACAGTCAACCTATAAGCACATCTTGAGTTGCTACTCATTTATTTCACTACACATAAAAACCCCCATAATTTCAGTTTTAAACAACTATGTCAAATTTATATTTGGGTACAGAAAAAATATGAAATTTGCCCAGAAAGCAGCCTTTTTCTCCTCACAGCAGTACTCTATGTAGAATTTTTTTTTTTTTTCTGCATCAAACATGGCCCCTTCCCAAAAAACAAGAAAACTTTGGTTGTATTTTCTTGAGCTGCCCTCTGTTTCCTCGGTGTCTTTTCTATTACAATGACCAAAATTTTCTGTCAGGGTAATTAGACTAACCTAGTTAGTGGTCAGCACTTTCTTTGCTGTTCTTCTGCGAGCTGCAAAATGAGCAGTTTGTCAAAATGTAGAGAATGTCATATTCAGGTGGCAGAGGAAGCCAAGCCTGAACATTTCATGTACATTTAAATGTGCACTCAAGCTGTGACATGGAAATCAGTAAAACAGCTACTAATGATCTGGTTCCATTAACAAATGCTTATTTGGATGGTAAGTGACCTGAGACAGAGAGAAAATGCAATTTTGGCTGCCAGTGATATAAAAAAATGACTGCTATTAGTACTATATAGGTTTTATAATCAATTATACCTTTTATTGGCTCAATTCAGCTACACTGCAACCAATTAAACCTCTGTTTGGAATAAAGAAAAGAGTATAGTGGGTTTTAGAAAACCACCTCATGTTCAGTTCTGTTAGCTTACATTATTAATATCACCTTGGATACTGGGTGATGGAATTTATTCTTGACATAATGTTTTTAGCTTTTACCTTATTACTCTAAAGTTTTCCAAAACACTTTTACCAGGAGAAGAAGTATCTCTCTTCTGGACATCAAATTAAACCTAGTTCACATAACACAACAAAATAACTTTAGCCAATGACTGGAACATAACCTGATTCTGCCACTCTACTTTATACTGAGTAGGTATTTATTCCACTGCTGCCTACAGATACTTACAAATATCTATTATGACTTTCATTATGATTTAAAATGTCTTTTTTTCAGTAACATCTATTAACCAAAAAGTTTAAGCCTATTGTGCTACATGTTGCAGAAATTCATAGAAAACTGTCCATTTCCCCAAAGAGCTTTGAGTCTTACAGAAAAGTGACCATAGAGAAGGTTAATATCTCCATCATAGCAGTACCACTCTGTCCTTTTTGGACATCAGTCTTAGAAAGGACAAATCCTGTCCACTGAACAAGCCCCTTGAAATCAGCTGAAATCACTGTGTCAGGAAGATAAAGTATACTTGGGCCCGAGTTTAAACAAGCAAAAGTTTACAAATAACCTTTAGTCCACAGCCTTAATCTGTTCTTCAGATCTCACTGACGGAATTAAAAGCAGAGTCTGATTTTAAGCAAAGACTGAATTCTCTGTTTCTATCTGGTTTTGGAATTGGATCAGTCCCAACCTCTATGCTTTGCAATCACATACAAAGATGTGGCTATTTTATTTGTGAGTGTCTTTTTCAGTAGCAAGCCTTTTTGTAACTGGAGCCCAAGGAATAAAGGGAACTGTTGTTTGTAGTTAGGAAATAAGGTGTGTAACATGCCTAATGACTATGGAATGGGCAACTGAGGAGCAGGTAGTTGGAGTGGATTGTATTGGGAGGATCAAGAAGGATGAGTGAAAACAGAGGAATTCAGAAGTAGGAATGTGGGACTGGAGATGCAAGAACTGTGAGCACAGGAAAACCAGTAAGGAGGTTTAATCATAGGTCTCAAAAGAAGATATATATTTGAGACTGAGTGAACTTGAAAGAAAATCAGAGGACCTTTGCCTCCCATTATCTTCTCACTTGAACTTTTGGAGGCATGAGTTGTTCAGAAGGACAGGTGAGTGCAGTGAAAACATGAGGAGGTAGCAGGACTAAGACCAGGTCCCCTCAAAGGCCTGTCCTTGAAGGTTCATCCATCTTGATGAGAGTGCTAAGGCCTATGGAGCACTCTGCTTTCCACTGAAATTAAATCAGAGCATACTCTATCAGGTCACATTGAATGTACAAAGACTTTGAATGACAAAGCTTTAATGATTGCTCCAACACAGTGCATTAAGGAGCACTAAGAAGTAACAACAGTTCTGCATGAACTCCACACACCCAGTAACTTCAACAGGCTTTGGACAAAACCTTTGGAAGAAGCCCCTCTTTAGCTGCCTTTTACTAATAAAGGCACTTCCATATTAAATATTTCATTCAAGACTGATTCCTGGAAGGACCTCAGACTCCAGCACTTGAGGAGATTACCATCTGAATGGCTCACAAGAGTCACAGGTTGAAGAATATTTGGCTATAGTAAAAAAGTTGCACATTCACAGTTACCTGCACTGGGGTAAGTTTGTATCTGCAATATTATTCCCACACATCTTCCTCAAGGTTTCTATGCATTGGTTGTCAGTCACTCAAAAATAAAACATCCATTAAAATATTTTCCTACCCTGTTACTCATTCTGCCTAAGTAAGCACAAGCTGAAAGAGTCAAAATGCATTTTCATTCCGAGCTCAATTTTATTTTCAGGGCTCGCCACTAATGCAATATCTAAAAGTGATTTATTGGAACATGCTAGCTATATTTAAGCAGCAGACAAAACAATTACATTTAATTAAAATTAAGGTCAAAGAAACACAACATACTAACACAACAAACTAATGTGACACTTCAGACATCAGCCTGGAATAAATGTTATGTTAGTTGATTATCAATTAGGTATAGTAAACAAAAAGGTTCAGCAGGCAATTCTCAGTGAAACCAGTTCAGGCAAGCAAACAAGTGCTATGCCTGAAAATTTTCTCACTTTCTCTGGATTCAAAATCATTCTGCACCCTGTGCTGTTCTTTCTATCCTTAACATACATCAGTGATTTATTCTTTTTCCTTGAGGAAAAAATATTCTGCCAGAATTTCTCACTGGAGAGCCAGAGAAATGCAAAATCGTGGGGAAGAGCTTTAGTTTTTATTGTGTTGTTTCATTGCTTCACCTTGAAAGCACAAAAAGTCTTTTGTCACAAACCTTAGCCTAATTGGGCTGTGAGAGATATTTGAGCATCTTCTACATGGCTGCATATCAGCAAGCGTGAAAAAGGGTTTACTATGACATGGTTAGTTGCTCAGTCCTTTTTGTAGCAAAGATTACACAACTGTGATTTTTCTCTGTGTTTGTTTTGAGCATAAACCATTGCTTATAAATATATATGTTAAAACCTGGCACTTTCACCCTGTATATTTATTTAATGAGACAAACACTTTAAGGCTCAACAGCAGCTTTCTCCTAAAATCCTTGATGATCAGAAGGAAAGAGTACTATATGAATAAAACACTACTCTGAGTGTCCACTGACAACATGGATTCAGTCATGTCCAAAATTTCTTCAAATCTCTCACATCTGAAGTCAAGACAGTGATCTGGTACTGGTGTGAATGAATGCAGGATGTGGCCTTTCGTCTTCCTGGATCTTTTGTTTCCCACACCTCTGAACAAACAGAAGCCCTGGCAAATACATCTTTTGTCTCCCACTTGTAAAAATAACCATGGAAATAATGCAGAAATAAGTTTTCCTGCAGCCTCTGCCTGTCAGGCAGAGACAGTAAACATATCCACATAGCCCAGTGGAGCACACTGCAGAGACCCTCAAGCTCACATGGGTTGTTAGGGTGCATCCACACACTACAGTGTGCATGTTATGTAGCAGTGCTAGTTGATATGCCAAAACCATCATTCCTACTCATCTGAAACCTGCCCCCCCAGCTCATCAATTCCCACCTCAATGTGTTGCTCAGGTGCAACTATGTTCATTCAGCTCTCCAGCTTCTGCTTCCAGAGGGAGTATGAATGGTGCTATCTCGGAGATCTCTGTACAACCAACAGATGCTCCCACAAGACCAGCACAGAGAATTTCTGATCTCTACTGGAGCCTCCTGGTGATGCCTCAGTCTAAATAGTGGCATGGAAATTTCTGCTCTGAAGCCTCAGTCTTTCAGGGATGCTGCATGAGGATTTCAGGCAAACTAAAATGGAAAAACAAAGCTTAGTGGCAGAGCAGAAGGGTAAGGATGGTTTATCACTTTTGTACATTCACTGGAACAACACATCTTTGGGGACATGCCAGACTTAATCTGAATACAAATCAGAACACATTAGCATCGGGGGCTATAGACAGCCAAGTTCAAGTGCAACAGGGCCACTGTCGAGGCTGCTGGAAACCAAACATACTGGCTGTGTAGAGGGAAGTCTCCAGTAAAGCAGGAAAAGGAAAGACAGAGAAAAAAATCACTCTAACGGGAGGAACTGGGGCAACGTTTCTATACACGTGACTTTTAAACTCTTGCTGTAAGAAAAAGATATTAAAGAACCTAAGTGGATTCACAAAAGCAGCAGCAGTGATGAAATGATCAGAAAATTTTTTTTCTTTAACACCTTCCTCATCTACTTCTTGCTTACTTTGATCAAGGCAAAACATCATGATGGGATAAATCCTGATCTGAATATAGAATTACTCAAGCCTTCAGCTAGGACATGGTTATGCTCTTCTGCATTCTTCTGAAGATGGAAGAAAGCTGATCACCTCTAAATGAAGATCTGGGCTGGACTTTTGTCCTTCAGACTACTTTGTGTGCTGACATGTAGCTCTCAAAAGTATCAAAGATGGCAGTGATTAAGAGATGATGCAAGAGTACATTGTGTTGAAGCTGGTGGGATTTGGACTAGCCATCTCTCCTTGCAGCAGACATACCCGATTCACTTCTCTGAGCTATCATTCACAGTGTTTCAAGAACTCCTTGTGGAGCTCAAATGTCACAGAAAAAAGATGGCAGATCAGAGAATCTGGAAAGGACCTCCAGAGATCATCTGGTCCAACCCTGCTCAGAGCAGAGCCAGTTTCAAAGTTACATTGTGTTTTGCAGGTCTGCATCCAGCTAAGCCTTGACCACCTTTTGAGTCTAGAGGCTCCACAGCCTCTATGAACCTCATTCCAGTTTCTGACCTCCCTCGTTATTAAATATGCTTCCTTATATCCAGTCACATTCCCTGTGTTGCAATGGTGTTTGTTGCCTCCCATCACCTAACACCTCTCATAAAATACTTGAAGAAAGCTGTCAGGCCTCCCTAAAGCCATCTCTTCTCAAGGCTGACCAAGCCCAGCCCTCCCAGTCTCTCCTTACAGGGCAAGCACTGCAGTCCTACCATCTTGGGGACCTCCTCTGAACTCTCTCCAGCTCATCAATGTCTTTCCTGCACTGCAGACCTAAAACTGGGCACAGATGTGATCTCAGAAGTGTCAAAAAGAGGAAAGGAGTCATTTGTCCCAACTCACAAGTGTTACAGGTTGACAGCTTGGGAAAGAGGACTGTGATAGTTTTACAAACTGTCAAAGACAGTAGGTAAGTTGAACGCAGAACAGCTGTTTATCAAATCCTGCAATGCAAGGACTAAGAGGCATTTGCTGAAACTAGTTTAAAACCCATAAGTTGAAAACAATCAAAAGAAAGAATTTCTTCACACAGCAGGTAGTGAATTTGTAAAATTTACTGCCATAGGAGGCTGAGGAGACAGCATCAGCAGGCTCAAAAAGGGATCAAACAAATTCATGAGTAGAGGATGTTCAAAGTGCTGGGCAGGGATATATATACTGCTGCTATTCCAGCTGCAGCACCTGTGGATACTGGGAAGAACAGAGAAACCAAGGAAAGCAGTCAAGTTTGCATGCTGTCCCTGAACGCTCTCTTCTCTGGTCACTGTTGGAGGGAGATGGACCTCTTGTCACTTCTTGTTCACTTGTTCAGGTGAGCCCTGTGGAAGGCTACCAAGCTGACATTTGTTAAATAAAAGAGACACAGGGACAGTAATGAGTTCTCTTACATGGGAGATCAATCTTGTCATGCTGAGAATCATCAGAAATTACCACAAATCGTGTCCAAAATTGTTGTCCTGTAGAAGCTAGACCAGAAAACCATAAGGTCCAGTTCAGGAGAGGATTTACTGCTAGTGATTTCCATGGGCTGCAGGGGTGTGAGTGTTCTGCAGGATGTGGTCTTAGTGGCAGAGATGGAAATCAAGTATATCCAACTGTCTACCAGCTCCACAAAAATAAATAGAGATCACTAGCATAAGAACTGAAAACCAACTTAAATAGTTCAAAATATTAAGCCAGGAGAAGCACATTTAAATGTGCAGAGCTGAGGGGGTTTAACACAGACAGTTTTAATAATGTATTTCTTATTTAGGTGTACTTTCCTTTTGTTTTTTATTGCCAAACTATTCCAAAACCATTTTTTATCAAAATCATAGAACATTGTGAGTTGGAATGGACCCACAAAGATCACTGAGTCCAACTCTTGCCCTAGCATAGGACAATTGCAAGATTCATTAAAATGTGGGTAATAGTATTCATGACTTGCATGTTTGGAGTCTTATCTGTGGGTTTTTAAAAAGTAAAATTAAAATTTTCCCTCCAAAATCCTCAAAAAAATATATTCTGTTACCCTTAAACATAAAAAAAAATTGTATTTTTTTCATTTATTTGCTGCTGTTAAAGTAATTGCTTGTTCTTTGAATAGATACTCAAGTATTTTTATCCTTCATTTGGAAACTTTGGGAGGTTTAGGACTTAGGCCATATATATAAAAGCAGAGGGAATTGAAATCGCTAAAAAGTCCATATTGGACAGAAGAATCTGAAAGTTTCCTCCTCACTAATTATTCCTACAGAAAGAAATACAGATAACTTTTTTTTTAAAAAAAAAAGGTAGGTTCAAACAAATTGGTTTTTGTAAGTCAAGTCTGAGAATGTCCTGGAAGAGTAAATATTTCTGTAATAGCAATGCATGGCTCCACTTCCATGATGTGTAGCTTGAGGAGCTTTTTATAAAGGAGAATGTCAAAATATGTCAAGACAAAGAAAAACAAACCTTCAACACATCATTAAGGCAGTAGAGAATAAGTTGAAGTTTCCTACTGAGCAAGAAAGGAATTATAAAAATGTGCATTTTCTGATTCCCCTTCCCCATTAAAATAGTGGGTGCATTTCAGTGTGGTTATAAAATAACTTACTGGAAGCAAGCAAAACCATTATTTGTGTAGGTCTGGTATAACCTAGAAGTTTGACAAGCCAACCACTGGAAGAATTTCCTGGTATATAAGCTACTAGTGAAACTTTGCTTTCCAGTGTAGCTTAAACCACCCTCTAAACAACATGAGCAAGACCATGCTTTTTCGCTCATTCCAATCTATCTGTGAAAAAAACTTTGCCTTCATTGAAAAAAAACCAAACTCAACAGCAAATAAAAAATATATTTTGCTTTTTAAAAAAAAAAAAAGTAAGAACCAACAAATCAAAAATATTAGATCCCAAACAAGGTGGTTATGCTAGGAAGAATATTTAATACAACTGTATCTAGGCTTTGTTCATCCCCTTCCAGCCACTATGATGACAGCAAAGATGATCACAGTAATTATGTTAACAAGTATTAAGAAATTACTGCTTATGCGGTAGGAAGTAACCCCTGCTCTGCATTCCAGCTCACCCTGACAGTAAAAAGGTTAGCTTAAGCTACCTATTTAGATTCTAATTTATGCTGACCACTGCAGAAGTGCTTTAAACTCCCTCAGTCAGCCAAAGCAGTTACTATGAATCAGCTTGAGAAATGCTATACAAATTGCTTGCAATTGTGCAAACATAAGTAAAAAAATTGGACTGAGAATTAAAAAGAAGGTGGAATTACAACCTGTAAGGATGAAAGAAATAAGAAATCAACATAAAGTCGCAGTTCTCCAGGGCAGATGGGATGGCCTGTGAAAGCTGCAATTCTGACAGTGCTTTGTGACCATCAATTACATGCTGATGTACATAGCTCTTAGTACTGTCTTATCTATTGACTAAACACCCTTCTCCAAAGAAAATGAACCATCATTTTGAGAAATTTTCCCAGTTATAGCTTTGTCAGCCTGCTTAAACTGACCTTTAGAGGACTCGCATGAGAATACAAGACATCTTATTATTCAGCGTGTATTTGTGTGAGGAGCTGCTGATCTTAGACAAAGCACAAGATTTCCTGCTAGGACAATCTCTGAGGATTTACAATTAATCATGCTCTTGAGTAGTTTATAATCTGACATCAGAAAACACTTGGAGGAAAATTAATCCCTGAGGTAACTTCACTTTTGTAAAATAGGGTAAAATTTGGCCCATTTCAGTATTTTTCTACTGGCCAATGTAGGGTATGCATGCAGGGATGGAGAGAGTAATTTGGTAAAAGGAAGGGAAGCTGGGGTTTTTTTATGTAGAGAATACATTTTTTTGTGTACATAGGCCAAATAATTTTAAAATGTGGGTTGCTATAGCGATGTTTGTAATATCAAAACAACATTAGTATGTCTTTTATTCTGTAATTTCAAAGTAATTTTCAAAGCTTAATATGTCAAGTCATAATAGCTGCACAGGGAAAATCAGTACCATATATTCCCATTTTGCACAAAGACAAAGTTGAAGCATGGAGCAGTTCATGAACATTCTCCTGGATCTTGGAAGGAGAATTTAGGGTTCCAGATTCCCACTACAGCACTTGAATAAAGCATGGTAGGAGGTAAAGGGGAAAAAAAAAAAAAAAAAAAAAAAAAAAAAAAGAGACCATATCCAGTAGGGATTTTTACATATAGTGCCTGGCACCTGTGGAGTTATAAGAAACTAGTTCTTCATGCAAGGTGACCTCCTGAAAAACTGACTTTAGCTCACTGAAGATATAAGGGGATATTCCTCAGCTTCTGTGACTTTGCTTATCTATCTGAAGAAAAAAATCTCTTTGGACTGATTTTGACTAATAGCAGTGAGCCACATATATCTTGGAATGATGGTAAGAGTGTAATATAAAGTGATCACGGAATGTTCAAGCATAGCATCCTGAATCGCATTAACTTGATTTTGATTTCAGAGTGAAGAGACAGCAAATGGGAAGGAGGAGAAGGAAAGAAGGAAGATAAGATTTCCCATGGGCTACATTTCCAACCCTGATTTCCTCTGGCCTTTTTTAACACTAAAATAAGCAAAATTTTTTTTCAGGTACTCATGATTTTTAGAACCTTACAGTGAAAGGGAGGTAACTGACACTTACTTCACACTGTTATTTTTTCTAATTTGCCCTAAAACTGGGTAAGAAGGAAAAAAAGGAGGGGGTTTTGTAGGGCAGGAAGAGCAAAATGAGGTAATTACAACATTGTTTCAGTATCTACACTTAGGGCATGTACAGTACTTCAGCCTTCTTTTGATGGACAAAGGAATTCACTGTATGTTATTGTAATGAATAGTAATGAATAATGATAAGACTATGGGAGTCTTCTCTCTGTACAGTACCATTACAGGCATGAGTGGATAAATAGATTTTGATTGAGATAGTACCTAGTAAATCAGGGCTGAGTTTTTTCCTACGCCATTTGAAATAGCTTCAGAGTCTATTTTTATCCTCACCCCATCATTTTGCAGTTTCTTATCTTCCATACTTATTACCTTACTGATTTCAAAATCCAGGAGATTGCTAACTACTTGTTTGTCAGAAACTGTTTCAAGGACCTTCAAATTTACCAGTGGAAGATGGAAAGGAATGAGCAAGATTTTGTCTGACTTCATGCTTCAGTTTCTCCAGTGACCTATATACTAATAGGAAAACTTATGTCATTACTAAAGGAGAGAATGTTCTGGAAAACTTTATGCTAGCTAAAAACACATCAAAGAAAGTGCAGCTTGTGCTTAGTTACAGGTTTGAAGTGACTAACATTTCCTGTAATCAGTGCTTTGAGGCAAGGGGTATCTGGATATTTTCCTCCTGGCAAATGGGAGTTTGGGTCACAGGACAAAAGCCAAAGTGAACGTGAGAGGTTAGTTGCAAAATATAGAGTGACAAACCCAGAGAAAATCAGAGAATCCTCTCTACTTCCTGGAAATGTAGCATGTGAAATAGATGCTTTGTCACAGGTGGCTTTTTGGCCACCTTGTCCAGAGGTATCCACGTGCATAGACATCCATGAAGCAAGAGGAGAGACTCATACCTTTCAGCAAGTGAGAGGTTTCTTCCTCATTAATATCTGCTGTCCTAAAGAGATAGATTGAAGATGCATCATCAGGGAAATAATGATAAACTGGTCCCCACAAAGCACTAGAGTCTTGAGGTGGAACTGCTTCCTGTGCCTGAATCAAGGTGAATCAAATTTGTCCATATATGCAGCGTACAGTACAGATGTGCTGTTAAATGACTAGGACAAGGTAGTAATGTTCTCCTCTTCGCATGAATCAGTAGAATAACGCAAACACAGCCCAGAAAGCCAGAGATGTGCTGAGTTTGGCAGATATTCAGTAAACTTAACTGAAGGAAAACTGAGCGAGGACTTGAAAGCAAGAAAAAGTGTAAAAAAAACCCCAAAAACCTCGGAAAATCTACAAGCCCACTTATGCTGTTCAAGCACAGTTCAGTGCATGTCTTTCAGCTTTACGTCCACTTTGAATGAAGAAGCTTGAGGCTGTGATAGTTTCTACTTCTAATGATACATTCACTTAAATACAAAGGTTTAATCAGCAGAATCACATCTCTAAACGTGATGAGTCAGCTGAAAATTGCAGCTCAACCTCTACTGCTATTTCAGAGGTAATTCAAACAGTCTGATGATTCCTAAGAGAAGAAAAAGACATTGATGAGCTGATTATTAGGTTTCTTGGGATATCTGTGCATTCAAAAGAAGTAGAGTTTCTGGAAAAATTAGGGAACGATTCATTTAACCAAATGTAGAAGTCACTAATGCACTTAGATCTAAGCTAGCCATCACTACCACCTCGTCTGAAACAGATATTTAAAGTAAGTGACCAAATTGTGCCAGTTTCTTCTGGAATTACTCCATCATAAGTGACTAAAAGGAAGCAGGAGCAGTCTTGCCCTTCCTCACCAAATACCTAAAAAAGGTGAATGGTAATTGAGCTTTTGAGGTTTTCCAGCCCCTGAAGCTGAGAATTACCAGCCACTGTGCTCTGAAACACTGTTGCTTGCCTAGACTATGCCTGTCCATAGTCACTGTCTCCCAACATCATACCTCTGACATGAACAATCCTCAGGTTCAGAGGGACTACTTCCATGGTAGGAAAGGATAGGTAGGACAGTAAGGATCTAGACCTAAGGAGAAATTGAGGACAGTATTTTTGTGCCACGTGGCTGTAGTTTCCTTAGAAAGCTTTTCCCAGTACCAGTCATACTCTATTGCTCACTACAAACTGGGGCAACTCTGGAATAGGAGCGAAGAAAAGGTTGCAGCCTTTATATGTGACTGAACATACAGACAAGGTATTAAACAGCCAGGAGTTTTTCCAAATCCCCCTGGAGTTAAAAAAAAAACCCCAAACCAAACAAAACAGCACATTGTCAGCAGGGATTGCAATATCATATACAAATACTATGCAGAATTGGGAGGGGTTACTCACTGAGATCAGAGACTGGGCAAACCTTGCCTCTCAGGCACAGAATAGTCTGACAAGCACAAATAGGACTTTTTCTTTTGATTTAACTTCATCAAAATATAAGGAAACATCCCCCTTTCCCTCTAATTTCCCTGTCTTCTCTTGATCTTCGTATCACCTTGAGCACATTACCCTAAAGCCATTCAGTTTTATCTAAGGCAGCACAGTTTCCAGATGGAATTAGAGTGATCACTGAATGCATGGAAATGACTTGATAAGCATTATATATTTCAAAATGTCATTTCCCTTTTTTCAGAGGTGAGAAGGGAAAGAATAGTGTCTTTTTTGTGTCTTTCTTGTGTTCTCTAGATAGCCATATTCATTCTTTTTATAACATCTGCTTACATGATTTCTACATGTTTTGTATATAATAAAATATTCTCATAGAGGTCCTTCTCTTCCTTGATTAAAATAAATGAGGACAGACACACTCCTTGAAAACCTGTAGAATAACTGAAAAAGGGTTGTTTAGAATAGTGCTTTACATCCAAAACTCCCTCATATTACCATGCAAAAGACAACTGCTTATTTCTGAGTGATGCATGCTATGCTGTGAGTCTAATTGCTACCAGTGGCATTGCTCAGCCATAAAGAAGTTCACTGCATCAACAAAATTTAATTGGGGCATTTCAATATACTGGCATTTTCTTGCAGAGCTAGTTAAAATGAATACAGCAAATGCTATGCACAAGGATTGAAGTGTACATTCTTTACTTGAATCAGAGAAACTCACAGAAAACCTCATTTTACAACAGCACATTGCTTCCTGCTCTTTACTTCAGCAATCAATAGCTGAACAAAAAAAAGTCTCATTTACTTTAACTTATGATACTTTAGGACTATTAAACCAACCAGACCATTGGCTTTACTCTCATGCAAAAATTTTGGATAAGAAAAGAAAGAAACAATAAACAAAAAGAAAAAAAAAAGGTATAGTAATTTTGTCCAAATTTTATTTCATTAGGTATCAGAATTAATCAGTCTATCATTGTTGATCGCATCTGTATTAACATGCTCTTGGTTTCCTAATCTACAGAAGTGTTTCTAACAAAAAAATAAAAAAAAAAAAAAATTATATTAAAGCATAAAACCCCAACAATACAAAGCACTAAAAATGTTCTACTTTTATTACTCATATCCTCCCTGGGAGGGAGATTCATTAAGATAAGGGAGAAGCCTAAAATATTCACTGACATTAAAGTGACCGACAAGCAAAAAAGTAAATAGTAATGTTAAAAAAGGAGAAAATTTAATTCTCTCTCTGTGAGTCTGTAGGAGAAAATGAGTGCACCACAGTTTAAATGGGTAATAGGACGTTTCAGAAGTGGCATATGAAAGCATTTGTTGAAATGTTGAACTTTACCTTCTCTCATTAAGTTGATTCACTGAGGAGGTAGCAAGCGAATAACTGGCAAGTAGTGACTGCTTTGCGAGCCTCCACACTGTACACATCGATCTTTCAAAACTTTGAAGCAAATATGCCCACCCAGTCTTGCCTTTCAGAGCTCATCTCTCTTTCCTCCTACCATCATACTAAAATTATTTTTTTTGCTATTGCAGTTTAGGAAAGCCACTGCTTCCTACCAGAACTATTTCATGTGGAGACTTATACAAATAAAGCAAGAGAGAGTTCATAGAATCATAGAATGGTTTGGGTTGGAAGGGACCTTTAAAGATAATCTAGTCCAGCCCCTCTGCCAAGGCTAGGGACTTCTTTCACTAGATCAGGTTATTCAAAGCCCCATCGAACCTGACTTTGAACACAACATCTCTGAGCAACCTCTTCCAGTGTTTCACCACCCTCGTTGTAAAAAATGTCTTCCTTCCATCTAGTCGAAATCTAACATCTTTTAGATTAAAACCATTACTTCTTGTCCTGTCACTAGAGGTCCTGCTAAAAAGTCTGTCTCCATCTTTCTTATACACCCTCTTTAAGTACTGAAAGACTGCAATAAGATCTCCCTGAAGCCTTCTCTTCTCCAGGCTGAACAACCTCAACTGTCTCAGCTTTTCCTCATAGGAGAGGTGTTGCATCCATCTGATCATTTTTGTGGCTTCCTCTGGACCCATTCCAACAGGTCCATGTCTTTCCTGTACTGAGGACTCCAGAGCTGGACACAGTACTTCAGGCAATGTTTCACCAGAGTGGAGAAGGGGCAGAATCCCCTCCCTTGACCTGCTGACCATGCTGCTTTTGATGCAGCCCAGGATACAGTTGGTTTTATGGGTCCAATTTTTCATCCATCAGCATTGCCAAGCTCTTCTTCCCAGGGTTGTTCTTAATCCGTTCATCATTCAGTCTGTACTGATACTGGTGATTGCACTGACCCAGATGCATGACCTTGCATCTGGGTCAGCACAATCAACAGTATCAGTACAGAGTGGATGAGGAATGGGTTGAGAGCTGATCCTTGAAGGGACAGACCCAAGTATCAATGGACACAATGGAATTACTCTCCTGGGCTTTGAGACTCTCAAGCACTTCAAAAGAAATTCCTCATCTAGAAACTCTCCCAAGTGGAGTGCACATCAGGCCCTAAATCTGCTTAGTATAACTATTTCTCAGACTAACTTATTTCAGAAATGGATACTTCGTGCTGATTAATCAAAAAGAGAGGTGATGTCTTTTAGTTTGAGTGGGATTCATTGAGCATCAGGGGACTATTGATTGTTTTGATTAATACACTGTACTTCTACAGCTGGGAAATAGCAACTAAAAATGCAAGGGCCCTATTCTTCCCTGCTTTCATGGTACAATTCCCCACTGAAATTAATGTCTCAGAGAAAAAAAGAGAATCAATGGTCCCAAACATCGGTGAAGGTCAGAGTGCAAGACATACAAGGTAAATCATTGGCCACTGTAAATCATGGCCACTCTCTTAACTCAGTGGATCTATTGTACTTTAGTCAAGGATTTGACCCTGAGAGCAATCTGTATTTTTCCTTCATATCTATTGTTTACTTATGTGATTTTGATTGTTCTTTGGTTTTACAATCAGTGCTATTCAAAATGGATTACAGTCAGTGTTCTGTTAATTTCTAATATTCACTAATACTTTGAGAACAAAGGTTTGATATTTTCTATGCCTTTAAATTATTTCTTTTTTATACTGTGTAGGTATATATTCCCTATGTTTCACTGCTCAAAGAATGTCTCTGACATAGAAAGATGCTGGGAACCTAAAGGAAGGTGTGAGTGCTGTAGTTTCATATTGAAATGTGGAGGATACTCAGCATCCTGTAGATATGCACTTCATTTGTTCAATCCTTTTAGATTTTTCTTTTTCTTCTTTTTGTATTTACTTCCCATTTTAAAAAAAAAAAAAATCATGCACTTTATGTCCTAAGAAATTTAATATTTACCTGAGTTCTGTTATCCAAAATTCAGCAAGTTCTCTATACAAAATCATACATTTTTCTCTTTGATATCTCAGGTAAAAAGTATTCCTTAATATTTCTCCATGGATAAAAACTCTCCAAGGAGGAAAATATAGCTCTTAAATAAATATACTTAAGTACATTTTTTCTTTTGAAAGTATGAACTTACTTACAAATGTATCCTAGGCCTGAACATAAAGTGTAAGCAAAAAATTCTGTTTGACACGTTCATCTCAATTTTTCAGGAAAAAAAAACACCTGGGATAGTTCAGAAAAACTTAAATGCTAATTGAGCTGACTTCTGATAATTAGAGATTCAGTTCTTGGCTTTTGAAGTTATTTCAGTGCTGTCTTTTAGCGGGAAGAATAGAGGAAGCCTCTATTAGATATTCTTCAGACACAAACCCAAATTCTGTCACTGCAATTTCCAAAGGGTTCTGAAAAGCCCACTTACTCATGTCCCACTAAAAGACAGCCTATGGTCACAAGTAATGCTGATAGTTGCCTTTGGAAATCTCAACAAAAACTCCCCTACCTTCATTATCCTTTACCCCTATATAAGGAATAAGACAGAGAATGAAATACAAATAGATGTGGATGGATGAGAGTCTAATTTAATAACTACTCAATATAACTGCCCACTGTCTGATGCATTGCTGTATAATGTGCTATTGATTTGGGGAAAAAAGATTATATGATAGTGGGAGCAAATGCTTGTCTCTCTTCCTCACAAGATTTATTGTGTTTGATAATGAGTAAATATATTTTATGCTTGAAAAGCTAGCAAGGCTTTTTCTAACCATCTTAATTTTGTGAGTTCCAAGGATAAGACTCCTTATAACTTCATGGACACTCAACATAAAAAATCTGCATGTACTTCAGTCAGCTAATGAAGGCTTCCACTAAGTGCAAGTAACTCCAGCATATAAGAGAGGCTGACAAAGGAACCTTTCATATACTGACTTTCCTATTGTACACATTCTCTGATTTTCTAGAAGCAACATAGAAATTTTGGGCTTTCCGTTTGAGTCAGTATTAAATTCTGTGTTAAAACAGTGTGGTTGGTTGACCTTGCCTGAATTCCAGATGCCAAACAAGCCACGCTATCACCCTCAGCAGGATGGGGAGGGGAGAAAACAAGGTGGAACAAAAACCCCAAACTCATGAGTTGAGACAAAGGCAGTTTCATAGAAGCAAAGCAAAGCTGCTCATGCAGAAGGAAAAAAACCAAAATATTTATTTTCTAATTACTATCAGTAGGCAATGTTTGGCCACTTCCCAGGAAGCAGGGCTTCATACACATTGTAGTTTCCCAGAGGACAAATGTAAATAATTAATGCTCCCCTTCTACCTTCCTTCCCCTAGCTTTTATTTCTGAGCAGACATTATATGGTATAGAATATCCCTTTGGTCAGTTTGGGTCAGTTGTCTTGACTATGTCCCTTTCCAAGAGCTTCCCCACCTCCAGCCTACTCGGGGGGGAAATATTGGAGAGACAGCCTTAATGTTATGCGAGCACTGCTCAGCAGTAACCAAAGCACTGGTATTTTATCAACACCTTTCTAGCTACTAATACAAAACACAGCACTCTGAGGGCTGCTGTGGGCAAAATCAACTCCATCCCAGACAGACCTAATGCAAAAAGATGCTAATCTTCTGGCCAGGCTTGGTAGCAGGTACTTCTAGGCTGGGTATTCCTCAAAGGAAAATGTGCTTTGTCTCAGGACTTGTAACTGGTGGTTATGACTGCTAACTTTCATCAGTTCAGCCTTCTTAGAGCTGTCACGACCAAAAAAATCTCACTTATGGCAGTGAGAGGTAGTTGGTATTTAGAGAGAGATCAAGTCTGACAAAACCCTTCATCTTCATCTTGACCTTCACCATGCTATTTAAGGTTCCTCTCTATCTACACTGAAGATCATCCTGGGTAACATCCTGAGCTATAATATAGCTGAATACAGCAATGCTTCCAGCTTTTTGGGCAATTCTACAATAAACCAGTTGGAGAAAAAGCTCCTAATACACTGCTTTCCTTAAGAAAGGTTCCCCTTGGAATAGACCCATAAGATAGAAGACTTTACCATCCTTTATTCCCCTTTATCCTTAAATTGCTGCCACCTCTCAGCTGATCTTGTCCATCTAAATAACACAGTTTTAGCTCCTTATGTTTGAAAGATACTTAGCTAATTATTTTATCTACCACAGCATTTAACTGGAAACATTTAGAAGCATATGTCACTACCTTAACAGATTTCCATCACTGATTCCTACATACTTTAACCAGATTAGGATGGGTGGGAAGTGGAAAAAGAGCTGAGATTTATCCTCCATCCCCATGACACTCCAGACACTCATATGGAGGAGTACAACTATATCCTGAAATGCACAGCTCTTAAGACTTGTGTTAAAATTATATCTACAATAATTAGGAAAGTGTGCCCACTGCTGGGAAAAATGCAAAGATGCTTCGACTCTTAAGCAATGCTTTTCTTTGGAAGACATCGTTTATATGCATGTGTATCTATGTAGATAGATAGATTAGATAGAGGTGAAAGATAGAGATAGAGATATATAGATAGATGTAGATGTAGATGTAGATGTAGATATATAGATAGATAGATATAGATAGATATAGATATAGATATAGATATAGATATAGATATAGATATAGATATAGATATAGATGATATAGATATAGATATAGATAGATATATAGATAGATATATAGACAGATATAGATTAGATATATAGATAGATATACATAGATATATGTATGCATATATTTAAAAATGAGAATGGACTGAGCCTCAAATTTCATAAACCTCAGTATCTTTATAAAATATCTTCACTTGTAACGCACTAAAATTGTAAAGCCTGTTGAAATTAATAAGAGGGTACTTAAAAACTGGGTAAAATAATCTGAGAGCCCCTAGCAAGCATTCTGGAAAGCTTATGAAGAACAAGTGAAGGGGCAAAAGAAAAAGGGGAAAAATAGCTCTTTAAAAGGAGAGAATAGAAGGGGATGTGATAGTCACTGTTCAACAGCTTAAGCTGAATTCCTAGAAAAACACTGAAAAGGTAAACAATCTGTAAGCATCAAGAAGTAACAAGCAGCAGCTCCACACAAAGCAGTCAAAACCAATTTTATTTCCTTCTGTCATAGAAAAGCAGATGCACTGAATAAAGACAACTCTTTAATAAGGCTTTGCCACCATTCAGATTGATGTTCTGAAGTAACCTTGGGAAATATGGACAAATAAAAATACAAGGGAAATTACAAACTGCTTGGATATGATAATCAGAGAGTAGTTCTTAATTATTTACCACGAAAAGTGAAAGGTACAATGGGATAATTAGGAGTCTGTAGTCAGTAATACTGAATATTTTCATTGTGACTTGGATGACAAAACTGACGGGAGTAGCATCCACAGTTATCTTGAGATTTTGAGGTATGATCTAAGTTGAATGTGAGAAAGGCAATTCCATGGGAATACATGCAAAGTTTTATACTTAACTAAAAATAATAACTTCCACAAATTTGGGATTATGCTCAACCTAGATGGCAGTACTACAGAAAAAAATCTGTAAATCTCTTGATGAACAGGCATCAACAATTCTACTTTGTTGCAAAACAAGGTAAGCATTATAGAAGAATTTGAGAAATATCTTCTAAAAGGCACATGATGTAATCTTTCCAATCAGTTTATCATTCACCTCTCAACCGGGGTAGTACATTTATTTTGGGAGACTGCTCTCTGAGAAAGATGTGGGCAAGGAAAACAATGAGAATGCTCTGAAGTCTAGAAAATATGATCTACAGTGAAAAATTAAAAGGCTGGGAGTTGTTTCAGCTTAAGAATACAAGACTGGAGGGACAAACGACACAGTATTCATCAACTGCTTAGTAACAAAGATGAAAGAAAATGACTGTGAATAGCATATGATTTAATAGGATAAAATTAATTAAAAAATATTTAAGGTAATTTGAGGGGAAACTTGGCTAGTGGAGCAGATTTCTTAGGGTGGGAAGGTGGAAGCTGGTTTTGAAATCTCCTTCACGGAGGTTTTTAAAAACAGGCTAGACAAGTACTTTTCAAGTTTACTTATAGTTGATCATTCCTTGAGGTAAGGGAGTGAATTTGAGAACTGTTTTAGCCCTACTTTCTATCATTACTCTCTGTCCATTCCTTACTGATAAACGGAAACACCAAATTTCCTTACCATTTCTAGAATTGACTCACCACATGGTACTTGGAAGTAATATTGTAGTACTTCTCATTCAGTTTCTGTCATCCTTGTTCATTTTTATAAATTTTCAGGATTGTGTGGGATCCTTGAATTTGATCTATCTCAGAAGGAATGTGACTGGAATTATCCATCTGTCAGCGACAACTTTATTTTGTTCTACACATACAAAAGATCCTGGCAAACTGCAGCATTCACTGACTGGAGTGGGATGTCTGGTGAGCCCTTTGTTTTGTTGTAGGTAAAAAGTCACCATCAAGGTGCTTATTGGTACTTGTCATCTAGCAATATGCAATTATTTGGAATACAATATTGTCTTCAGTGAGTTCACTTCATCTCTCTCACTCAGAAAAGCAAAATAGTGCCTGTCTTTCTACATACAAGACTGCTGCCCTCATGTCCCTGCCCTGTCCCCAGTGTCTTTCGAAAACAAAATATACATTGTTGATACTTATTTAAACTAAACCCAAACACTGGTTGAAACAGTTTTGCCACTATTTGTACTGCTTTTTGAGAGAAAAAACATCAAGTCAATTAATTGTTGTCAAACTCTCTTTAATAAAACACTGACTATTTAAATCTTTTGTCAGGTTTAGTTCCGTGTAGTTAATGATTCAGTTATTTTTATGTTTAAGATATGTGCAGCTTGAATCTCTCTTCATGCCTGTAGCATCCTCATGAAGCCTTTCAGGAATTATTCAAAATAATTTCCACTAGTCATCAAGTTATAAGGTTCAAGAATCATTATTAATCTGAGTGTAGCAAACATTTTATAAGGATTGTGTTCTCCAGATGATGCATGCTCTGAGAGCTCTGACTCCACCATGGTTTTAGCAAACTGAGGGAGATTTCTAATTTTGCACAAATGAAAATCAATATATATTTCTCTGGATTTAATGTGCATAATGGTTATATATCTCACAATCTTTTTGTTAACTATTGCTCTGGGTCAGTCTGAATGAATTCCTAATGTGTGACAAATACTGGAATGCCCTGTGTGAAAACTGATTTCATTTCATTTGCCACATTGTCCCAGGGAGAATTGTCTTTATCAGTGTGATTAGGCCCGTGAAAGATGCATTTGTTTTTTTTTTTTCCTTGTATATCATATGTATGACAGTCTAGCATCAACAGCAATAGCTACTAAGTTCAGACCAATGATGCTGAAGTGTGACGTTCTGGAGAGGTAGATACTGATATGGTTCTCAGCAGCTTCAGATCTGTCATGTCCAGATTCCACAGGTTCTGTAGGCAAACAGTACATGTACAGGCACAGTATCCACAGCTGCAGCTCTGGACCATAGTGAAGAAGTTCATGTGGTAATGTCAGTAGGCTTAGATAATCTTTTACTGTGATGGCAAGAAGATCTGTGACCATCTCAGTGTGAAACCTTTTAAACATTCCTTTAATAAAACCTGAGGCTAAAAACTATGTTGTTTAGCCTGCTGTTGCTCCAGCCACAATACATCAGAGCTGTAATATAATTTAAAGTGATTGATTAATGAAAACAGAATCAACCCAAGATGCTGTGGGGCCATGTTCACATGCTGTGTGTTCCACAAGGACAGGCAACAGAACTGAGCTTCAAGAGACTTTTTTGTCTCTTGGGATTTCACTTGCATCTTTCTGCTGTCTCTGTATTCACTGGTCTGAACCCTTCTGAAGTTGTGTCTCATTTGCTGTAATTCTTCCACTTACCTCTCTCTTACCAAAACAATAGCTTTGCTGCAGAAGAGTCATAACAGTCAGAGTATAAGAAAGTTAGGATTGCAAGGAATCTTGATACAGTTTAAAAAAAAAAAAAAAGTATAAAGACTAGGCAAGCTCTGAGTCTCAGAATCCTATTATCACCCTAAAGCTGTTATCTACATTTCTCTGTATCTCATTGTATCTCATACCGTGGCATCTTGAGTATTCTGCCTCACCTAGGTACCATATAGGCTCCTGACAAGACTTCTTTTTCATTGGTGATGTACCTCATACAAAATATCTCTTATTTCCTCCCTGACTCAGTTCAACACTCATAGCATATTTTATACTGCTATTTTATCAGCACTTGGGCTTCTTCATTCCAACTGCCTCAAGACTGGTGGGGATGTGCTAAGTACCTTTTTAATAGGTGTAACAATACAGACACAACCACTAATTATGTATCACATTAATTTTTAGCTATGTGTTTACAACTTTTTTTTTTTATATATATAGTATCTACATTTGCTTGTCTTCACTGCAGAGAAGTGTCTATACTTCTCATGGTAAAAAGAAGCACTGTATTCTTCCAAATCACTTGAAATAACAAGTAAAACACTGATGAATACTCACTCCTTGAAATTACCCTATATATGACTATTTCACAAATAACTTAGCAAATATGGTGATGCAGCTGTAAAGACACATACTTTGCAACTAGATCAGGTTAACTGCACTGCTGTCCTCATTGTCCAAAAATTAATTCTCTGTTTCCACATATTGGGAAACAGATTTCAAAAGCCCAGGAGACAGAACTAGAATTTTTTTTCTGAGATATCTTTCACCTTAGTCTAAAAAGGAAGGATAAACTGAAGCAGAGTAGATTCAGCATTTCTTTAACAACAGAAAAGAGCATATTGGAGTGTGGTTATTTTTCAGCAGGGAAACCTTGTGAAAATTATTTCAGGGTCAAACAGTATTTTATGGACCTAGAGGGAATGCTGAGAAGAGAAATCCTTGTCACTCTTAACAGATAACAGACTATGAAAATCACATTATACATCCACCGGTTATCTTTAATTGAGAATCTGTTTTACCAAAGTTAGTGAAGAGCATAAGAACTCAACAATATGAAGATGTGCTAATCCCTGAGGTTATACAGTTAAATCTTTTGGAAAACAAAAATGCCAGGAGTAAATGGGAAACTCATTGACATCAAGGAATCGTTTCTGTTGTATGCTGAGTTAGTATGACTTTGTCTGCAACCAAGATTCTCCTCATGAGCCAGAATGACTTGATTATTTGAATTTTCTTTCTGCTGCCAATTTGGGCATGAGCTGAGAAGTACAGCCGTGCTTATTCCAGTTCTTTGTTGTATCTGGAGTCTTCCCTTACTTACTTGCTTTATTTTGTATGTATGAGGAAAAGCCAGAACATAAACATTACACTGGCAGTTGTAAGTTATGTCAACATTTATAATATATTTTTCTATTACACCATGACTATGAATTTGTATATGTAAATGTATACAGTATCTCCCCCAAACTTTAGGAGACACACAAAAATTACAAGTCAGAATATAAATACACATGAAATAAAAAAACAAAACCAGAATATAACTACTCTTCTGGGCCATACATCCACAGTAATCACTCTGAGAGAATCATAAAAATAACTCCTCTCATAATTTTTAGACTAAAAACCGCCCCCTACATTTACAAGTAAACAAGTAACTCCAAACATTTCCTTCAATATTTCTATTATAGTTCTAATGTAATCAAATGGTACTGTCTTGACCTCAACAATCTTTCAGAAGTGCTCAGAGGAGTTTTTGGATTCAGATTTCAAGAGCTTTAAAAAGAGCAAGAAACAGCCCAGGAGCAGATACAGGAGAGAGACTGGATATGGATATGTTTCCTCTCTCCACATCACTGCCCAAGTAGATATTATGTTTTCCTTTCCTTTCTTTCTTGGCTTCTCTCCATGGAATATCAAAATTACCCTTTGGTATGTGATCACACACACCAGGATGATCTTTATCTTCACGTTCTGATATAGATACAGCTTTTAGAAATGTGCTCAGCAGTTTTGTCACAACTGGAAAATGTGTTTGCACTATCTACATGATTTAGGCCTTGGAGAACCAAGAGCCAAAATAACTTTACAATGGCTGGACTCTGACCTCTGTGCTTGCTTTTCATCCTCCTGCAGCAGCCTATGGCACTTTCCCAGCACAGAGGGACATGGGGAAGATATCAAGATTGCAACATGCTCTGTAAGAAAGACCATGAAACTACCTTGGATTGCAATAATATCCTCTCTTTTGAAAAATAAATCTTGAAAAAGTTAGTGTTCTGTATATTATAATCCTTGACAATTAACCTAGACACGGGGTGTATCTCCAATTGTAAGGTAATGTAGCATTCTTTCAAAGAAGTGTCAAAAACAATCATAGGCTAATGAGATTTTACATGAACCACCTGCTGGTTGCTTTCAATTAGATAAAACGCCTTTGCTGAAAGTGAGGAAACCGTTTTCATTATTAGTAAATGAGTTACACAACAGAAAGCTATAATAGGAAAAAGAAATGAGAAACTTATAGAACAGTCTGAGCTTTCCAGCACTACTCTCATCCCCATAATTCCTCTCTGGAAAAAAGAAAAAAGAAAATCTAAAGGTGACTATATTGAGTGTGCAAAGACACTGAGGAAAAACATAGAGGAAAGCTGCATAAATAATTGACGTGTCAGTTCACTGGCACCCCTAGAAAAATGTTAAAATAAATTGCTTTGGGTCAGATCAAACATTTTGTCCAGTTCAAGAGGAAATATTTGGCTTTGCATATCAGTTGTCATTTTTTAGAAGAAAAATAGAAGGCTTTTTTTAATAAAAGGAAAAGGACATTTCCTGAATCCTGTGAGATCAGACCCTTGCAGGAAGAAGGGTGCAAGATTGCTGGTTAATATTCAAGCACCACTTCCTCCAGGCTCAAGAACAATGCATCCCTGTGTGCAAGAAGTCTGGCAAAGCGGGGAGAAGACCGGTATGGATGAACAAGGAGCTCCTGGAAAAACTCAAACATAAGCAAGAGGTGGAAGCAAGGACAGACCACTTAGGAAGAATATGAGGGCATCACCAGAGCATGCAGAAATGTAACAAGGAAGGCCAAGCCCCAGCTGGAAGTAGATCTGGCAAGGGAGGTCAAAGACAACAAGAAGAGCTTCTTCAAATACATCAATAACAAAAGGAAGGCCAGGGAAAATGTGGGGCCACTACTGAGTGGGGCAGGGTACCTGGTAACAGAGGACATGGAGAAGGCAGTTACTGAGTGCCTTCTTTGCTTCAGTATTCACTGACAAGGCTACGCCCCCAAGAATCCCTGACCCAAGAGACCAGTGAGAGAGCCTGGGAAAAGGAAGACTTTCCCTTGGTCAATGAGTATTGGGTCAGAGATCGACTATTCAACCCTACCAACCACAGGTCCATGGGCCCTGATGGGATGCACCCATATGTGCTGAGGGAGCTGGCTGATGTCATTGCTAGGCCACTCACGATCTTCTTTGAGAGGGCATGGCAATTAGGAGAGGTTCCTGAAGACTGAAAGAAAGCTAATGTCACTCCTGCCTTCAAGAAGGATAAAGAAGGAGGACTCAGGGAACTACAGGCCAATCAGCCTTACCTCAGTCCCTGGAAAAGTAATGGAACAGCTCATCTTGGAGGCTATCTCTAAGCATGTGAAAGACACGAAGGTCATCAGGGTAGTCAACATGCATTTACCAAAGGGAAATCATGCTTAACTAACCTGATTGCCTTCTATGATAGGACAACTGGCTGGATAGACAAGGGGAGGCAGTGGATGTTGTATACTTGGACTTGAGCAAGGCTTTGTATACTGTCTCCCATTAAATTATCATTGGCAAACTTAAGAAGTGTGGACTTGATGATTGGACAGTGAGGTGAGAACTGGCTGAATAACAGAACTCAGAGGGTTGTCATTGGTGATGTGGAATCAAGCTGGAGGCCTGTATCTAGTGGTGTCCCTCAGGGGTCAATACTGGATCCAGTGTTGTTCCACCTATTCATCAATAACTTAGATGAAGGAACAGAGTGCCTCCTCAGCAAATTTGCTGATGATACTAAACTGGGAGGAGTGTTGGATACTCCAGACGGCTGTGCTGCCATTCAGAGGGACCTTGACAGGCTGGAGAGATGGTCAGAGCAGAACTTCATGAGGTTCAATAAGGAAAAGTGCAGGGTCCAGCATATGGGAAGGAATAACCCCAGGTACCAGTACAGGTTGAGGGCTGACCTCCTGGAAAGCAGCCCTGAGGAGAAGGACCTGGGAGTCCTGGTGGACAACAAGTTAAATATGAGCCAGCGGTGTGCTCTTGTGGCCAGGAAGGCTAACGGTGTCCTGGGTTGTATTAGGAAGAGTGTTGCCAGCAGGTGGAGAGAGGTGATACTCCCCCTCTACTCAGCCCTGGTGAGGCCCCACCTGGAGTATTGTGTCCAGTTCTGGACTCCCCAGTGCAGGAAGGACATGGAACTCCTGGAGCGTGTCCAGCGAAGGGTGACTCAGATGATGAAAGGGCTGGAGCATCTTTCATACGAGGAAAGGCTGAGGGAGCTGGGCCTGTTCAGCCTGGAGAAAAGACGACTCAGAGAGGATCTGATTAATGTTTATAAATATCTAAAGGGAGAGTGTCTAGAGGATGGGGCCAGACTCTTCTCATTGGCACCCAACAATAGAATGAGAAGCAACGAGCATAAACTGCAGCATAGGAAGTTCCACCTGAACTTAAGGAAGAACTTCTTTACTCTGAGGGTGACTGAGCACTGGAACAGACTGCCCAGAGAGGTTGTGGAATCTCCCTCCCTGGAGATATTAAAAAAACATTTGGACAAAATCCTGGTTCATATGCTTTAGGAGTCCCTGCTTGAGCAGGGTGGTTGGACTAGATGACCTTTGAGGTCCCTTCCAACCTCAGCCATTCTGTGATTTTGTTATATTTAAAATAATATAGTTATTGTATTGAAGATATTCCAATTATTTCAGATTTCAGAATAACTCAGAAGGTGATCAAGAAGAACAGTTTGACAAAACCTGACATAAATTTGCAAAATGTCACAGTCTAGCCGGATCTACATTTCATACATTACTTTATTCTTGAAATCTTGGGGCAAAAGTGTCTCCTGTCCCACACAGATTTGAGCTTTCTAGTATAAGATCAGAAATCACTCTGGATAAGCCTAAGTTTAGAGGAAGACTGATGTAAATCAGAAGGTTTAACTTCCAAAACAGATCCCTTCAAAAGGAAGAAGGGGAATATGGAGCAGAAGCGTGAAAAATTTCTTCTCTTTTATGTTTACTTTATAGGCCCCTCATACCTGTAAACTCCAGAGAAAAAATGAGGCAGCACAGAACCAAATGGCTTAACTCATTGCGTTTCCACTTACCTGATATAATTGTGTAATGGACATTGACAACAGAATTTGTAAGATACTAATATGGACATGAGACTTTCAGATTGGCCAGAAACCTTCAAGTTAGATTCTTTTTCTTCACATCATGCATAAAGGTTTCATTTGTAGTATTACAGCACAAGACGTTTTGAAGCATTGTGGGGGATTTAAAACCTATAGAACCGTGGAAGGTGCCTCCTGCAAACTGTGGATGTGGCTTTCCAGGGAGTTTGGGTCTTTCTATACTTCTATTAGCTGTGTTAACAATATGATTTTCAGATAGTGTGTCTCTTAAAAAGACTTCCAACATGTTCCTCCTGTTATCTAAACCCTGATATTTATTTTTTCCCCAACCCATCTTTTCACTATTAAAAATATATAAAATATTTTCAGTGGTTCTTGTTTTACATGAAAAAATGAGCTTTTAGAAAAATAGATAGAAGTAAAATCAGTAGATGCTACCCAGTTCTATGGAAGGGGCAGATTCCTTTCAGACAAAGACAGAAAACAAAAGGTAAATACCTTCCCCACTGTCTGATATTTGGAATGGGAAATAGAAAATCAAAGTGGAAGGAAAAGCACAAATCCCATAACAATGAAAGACCTAACTTAAAAAAAAAAAAAACTAAATCCAAAAGAGCACCTTTGCCTTCCAAGGTGTTTGTGATGAATTACCTTAGCTGAAGGAAGGTTTGAATGGTCTCTAGATCTTACCAAAAGCCAAAGAGCCTTGCAGGAAGAAGAAGTCTTATCCCCTTGAGAAATGGGAAAGTGCTTACAAAAGGATTCTTACTTCAGTCAACCAAAAAAAGGTCAGATCCATCAGTGATTGATAGAAGTTGAATGCACTGTCGCACTTCTTGAAGCTTCAATGGCTGTATACCCTGAAGATATTATTCAAAGAGATGCATTTGGAACCTGAGTCACAGGTAGAATACAATTTGAGAATATACTGTGGCATAAAAAAAAATAAAAATGCTCACACTTTAGAGGATACATCATCCAGAACCATGGATTTAATACAGACTCCTGTGGCAACCAGTCCATGCTTACAAAGTCTGACAGCAATGAGAGAGAGAAATAATGTACCATTTAGAGGCTGAAGCACTGCATGGAAATCCAAGTTAATTCCAATAAGCCAAGTAGACCACACAAAAAAATTTAAAATGGTGTTTATGCAAAAGCAGGGTGAGAATCAGAACGTGGCTAAAATTGCTTTTTCATAATGTATTATATGTAAATGAATTTAAAAATTAAGGAAATGAAGCTGTGGGTGAGTCTGATTTTTCAATATTTAAGAGCAAGGAAAAATGGGGTTTAAATATAAGGCAGTAAGAGGACTTATATATCATTATTTGTGGCTTGTTAGTCAGAAAAGGTCAGATTATTTCCCAAAGGCACACATCTATCTACTCAGAGTCACACTAGTATCAGATCAATCCATGGAGGGAACTGTGGTGCATTAAACTTCAGCTCCCCTTGCTTTGTAGGATAATCAATTTCTTCTGACTCTGCTCAGCAACAAATAACCAACCTCTCCCTCCACGTCCCTTAGCTTTCCAGCCTGGCAAGAAGATTTGGGCATCAGTGCTCCTTTGGCTGTGATCCTCCCTTACTACTGAGTCTCCCCTATGGCTATCACTTTTGTAGTATACATATACATTTTTTAAAAGTATCCCTCTCCCTCTGAATGAGTGGTTTGGCTTGGGCATAGACAGTTATGCCAAAACAACCCTGTATGTTCATATTAAATGTAGGTCATCAGTAAAACAGAGTTTCTTCAAGGAAGGAAGAAAACTGCAACTACTCCCCCTTACCCTTTTTGTCCATGCCCACAGATAAAATTCAGAAAGTCAAATAAAATTTTATTCCCACTTGCACTTTTGCAGAGATGCTTAATTCAACTGCAGTCTAGCCCTAAAGAGATAAGAACAGTACTTTATTTGTGACAAGGCTGGCCAACGGGTCTAGCTTTTAAATTTAATATTTATGCTATTTCCGCATGAAGTTTTCCCAATGAATCATATTATTGGTGTGTTACCTTCCAGCACTGCCTACCAGGACATGAGCAGGTAACGCATCCAAAGCCACCACAGCAGATTGATTGAGAATCATTAGCAAGACAAAAGGGCAGATGACAGACATTACTGTGAGGGAAGGAAAAATTGCCTCATGCCGGGCTCAGGAAGAGCTATAATTGAGGTGTTTCTAAATGGAAAAAGAGAAACCGCTTGCAGAAGAAAATCTACTGATACCCCTATACTGACTGCCAGGAAGAGGACTGGAATACATCCTAACTCCTACCGTGAAATAGTGCTTGTTCCTTTGCCTCTGGAAGACCATGACTTTGTCATGACTGGTACCCAGGGCCACCACAATACCAGCAAAGAGCCATCTCCTACTGTCTAATGTTCATTCTTGGCTACATGGACTAACAGTGGATGAAGAGCAGCTTGATGGTGGTCACCTTGCTCCACAGGCTCTAAATAGATCTATGTCCTCTATGGTTTTCTAGCCCATTGCTCTGATGTGTACAAACCTACTGTGTCCCGGGGATCTGAATGGAAGGTCCTCACAACACACCCAGGTCACCCTCTATATGAGACAACAGCTAGTTGTTTTGGAGGGAGAGTGTGAGAAAAGAGGTTCATCTGTCCTGTTAAAGTTGCAAATAGCCCAGAATATAGCCCCAGCCTACTGATAGGTCTGAGATCTTCTCAGACTTGTTTTGTCACCTATAGACACACCTGTAAAAGAAAGGGACAGCACAGTGGTTCCAACTGTATGCAGCAGCCTCACAACTTGTCTAAAAAAATGCTGTGTGGACTGGAGCATAGCCACAGCACAGCCTCTGCTCTGATGTTCCAAGACAGGGAGACACCAGGACTGGAAGTCATGTTCTTGCCCTGTAACCATAGCAGAGCAGAGCAACCTCAATGCTGTCATGAGAAATTGGGGAGAAAATAAATGCTTTCATCCTGACAGTGACTGCACCTACCATTCTGCGCTGCCTTGTTGAGAATAAGTCTAATTTTGATTCTAATGATTAAACAAGAATTTGACCTGCTACTCTTCAAAAATTAGTCTTTGTAAGATATGGTGCTTGTCTTTGTTCACCAAAGGTTATCACTATTGATCAGGATTTGCATGGCTTTTTTATTTCTGCTGATCTTCTCAGATCTGTTGAATGAGAGCTTATAAAAAAGTGTGAGTCATGTTTATGTTTTTTTCTATATATTTCTAACCCATCAGCTGTTTATTTTACTGTGGTAGATCTTAATTCTTTCATTCTTTGTATCATCTGTGCTGTGCTTTCATCTGCCATGTTGTATCCTCAGAGCTGTCAGAAGATGCATGTCAATCCTGAAATCTAGGCCTGAGTGGTGTATATGCAGATCAAGTTGAAATATGCCAAACATACTCAAAATAATTTTCTTTTTTTTATTTATTTTTGTTTGGATGTAATCATTAACATAGAATGTCTGCAAAAATGCTGCCCTTGGATCTCTTTTGTGTTACATACTATCAACAATATAATTGCATGATACAGACAATTATGTTACAAATATTTAAATATTTTATCTGCAAATACATGGTACTGCATAATACAGACAATGTAAAGTAGACAATATGAACAGTTTTTCTGTTCAAACTGGAGGCTGCCACAGTTGCCATGCAAGGATCACTCATTTGTCCTGAAAACATTTTTTGAGCAGCCCATTAAGTAGGAGTGGCAAAAAGTTCAGTGCTAAGTAGAAGAGTGAGCAAACTCACAATGCTGGTTTAAAGGATGTAAACTTCTTGTTTGTCGTTCAGCTGCAGCAATGAGAAGTAGTAACCCTGAAAGAATATAATTTTCTACTTGGATCCAAGGATGACAATTGTTTTATACAATCAGCTATATTATCGTATTAGCAAATATTATAAACTATAACCCCGAATATTCAAATCAAGTATCTGAAAGGGCTAAAGGTAGGAAAAGATATCCTTCAGGTATGTGTTAGTATAAACCATTTCCTCTGTATTCAGCATAGTGCAACCTTGAACAGGCCCACCAAACTCTTACACTCCAGCTCTGATTACAAGTGTCTGTATACATTAGACCCATATTGTCAGAATCATTTCATATGTCACTAAAATGCAGACAGCACCAAAGAAAAGCAAACACTTAACAAAGTAATATGTTAGCTGTAAAGAGGCAGGTGTGAGACTCCAGGGAGTACAAAGCAAAAGGTGAGACCATGACCCTGAAGCTGCAGCTCTGATTAAATGGATTCACAGCAAATTGCCTCATTTCCTCCTTTTTCCATAACATGAATGCAGAGAGTTGCAGTGTTTTCCGCAGTGTAGTTCTCCAGTTTGAATATGCAAAGAGACAGCTCACATATCCAGGGCCAGAGCCAGCATTCCTGGTCTGGACATGCTCCAGGGAAAAGCATATGGACTAAACACCAGGGCAGAAACATGCCACAATAACTCACTCGATTTAAGTCGGACAGTACCCAAAAAAAAAAGAAAAAAGAAAAAAGAAAAAAGAAAAAAGAAAAGAAAAAAGAAAAAAGAAAAAAGAAAAAAGAAAAAAGAAAAAAGAAAAAAGAAAAAAGAAAAAAGAAAAAAGAAAAAAGAAAAAAGAAAAAAGAAAAAAGAAAAAAGAAAAGAAAAAAGAAAAAAGAAAAAAGAAAAGAAAAAAGAAAAAAAGAAAAAAGAAAAAAGAAAAACAAAAAAAGAAAAAAGAAAAAAGAAAAAAGAAAAAAAATTTAAAAGACTGTCCCTTTAGTTTCCTGTAAGATTGCACCTCAAATGCACCTTTTGTGAGTACTGAGTTTTCTGGAAGCAAGCAGCCACCCTTTGCTCCACAGTTTGAGCCAGGTGGTGTTGAGTTATCCACAGTCTAGTGGATTCAGTTATGCCAGGGTATGTGTGTTCCATCATCCTCTCCACTAAGGCTACAAATAGCAATAATCCGTAGGAGCAATCAACCACTATTCACCAGTACTGGTGCCATTTCCAGTACATCTAGATTAGGATTAAGTAATTATTTTTCCTAATCAAATGTCTCTCTCCTAACTTCTTTTATACCTGCCTTAGATGATATTTCAAAGATTTATTTGTGGGACAATAATACACTGAGGAAAAGAAAACTAATATGAAAAGCCATACTTAAGATTTTACTTGTTTCAGACACTTTCTGAAGTCTGCAATTTCAGCAACTGGGAAAGAATCTGACAGCCAAAGGTAATCACTTCTCCAATCAGCTGCCTTATTTACTAGGCTACTAGATGTGCAATTATTCCATCTGCATAAAGATTGCTTTAATTTTTAATTTACATATAAGCCTGTAAAAGGTACAGGATTGTCAGCACTGGAAATGGAAGGTCTCTAAAATGTCAGAAAAAAGACTGCTTTTACCAAAGGCAAGAGCAATGCAAGGCTCCTCCTTCACACTTGTGATGTGCCTCAGATTTGGGAACAGAGGAGTCAACTCTAAAATTAGTACCTGCAAAATAATAAAATTTTAATACAAGAGGACTTGAAAATTGAAGTTTTGTAAGTGCCTTATGAATTTTAAATAGATACTTTCTGAAACCAACTGTTACTAAGATAGCCAAATTACTCTAAGAAAACCTGGCTAATTTACCAGTGAAATATGGCAGGAAGTGAGTAGGAAAAAATAGGATCAATAGCCTTTCTGAACAGATATTTTACTGAAAAAGATTTGGAGTCCTCATCTTTGCCTGTTTCTGAACACAAACATTTTCTGCAAACAAACAATACGCATGAACAGAGATGGATGAAATGGTACAGACATTGAAAACAAAGCAGATCAACAATACATGTCAGATGTGAAAATGGACCTGATGGGTGTTTCCACTTCAGACAAGCAAGTTCTTAATACACAGAAAAGTCAAAATAGCTGGACTCTGAACTTCTTTATGCAGCTTTTAAATCCCACCAGAACTCATTCTGGCTGGGCAGACCAACTAAAGACACCGATATATCATGAGAAATGGCTGATCAAAAGTACCAGTCACTAACATATGTAGTCTAATATGTTCCTCATTTCCCTGTGGCATCTCCTGGGACTTCTAGTCCTCAGTACAGAGAAAGAAATATCTATTATTCTAATCATATTAATGTATTTTAAAGCTATAGAATACTATTTAGATGCATGTATTCCCTCCCCAGCTCCTTAATCTTTCCTGCATACTGTCAGTTGAATCAGGATAACCTATTAGGTTTAAAATAGTGCTAAAACCCCACTTTTTTTCTGAACCTTGATCCTTTCCAACACACTAAATTCTTCAGAAGAATGGTATGTGGAACTTCAAGGAGCTACAGAAACATATAGAAATGTCTTTTCAGCATGGCATTGCAAATGGTAATAGCAAATGCATCTTTGTGAAGCCACATTATCTAGGAATTTATTAATAGGGAATCATCTGCAAGGCAAAAGAACAGAGAAAATAACCAAAAGTCTAACCTTAAAGAACAGATTCCAACTGCGAAAACCAATTGTAAATAAATAAAAAATAATAAAGTGAGCAGTAGGTGGATGAAAGGTAGTTTGCAACAACCAGCTTAAATCTGTCTCCAGTGGCTATTTGAAACAGAAGCAGCAGAGACATAACTGCTTTCTCCTTCCCTTTGTCTGCAATGCAAAGGTGAACTTGATGACTTCGGAAATTTGTGATGCTGAGACAAGTCTAGAGTTTCTTAGGCCATCAGCTGAGCCGGGAGAGGAGACAGCATGTAGTCATCTACCACGTGTTTAGAAAGCTTTAGGCAAAAATATACACTCTGCAGGGGATGCAAATTATGAGAGACACAATGAACACAACAGTTCGTTTGCACATCAGTGTTGGTTTGTTGTCAAGAGATGTTTGCTGTATTTCAAGCAAGAAGATACTCCAATCCAGGGCTGATCAGTTTTTATAAATACTAGTGTCCAAGCTCCACACTACTGTGCTAGCTTCACACCAAAGCCTCAGCAGAAATTTTCACAAACAAATAGAAACCTGAAGTTAGATTCCTAAATTTGCAGTTAGGAAAGGTATGCAAAAACTTGATTTCCAAATTGCTGAATACCCAATTGCCTCCGGAAATATTTGCAGACATTCAGTTAACAGAGTCATCCCATTTCTTCCGTATCAAGTGTTAAGCGCCTTTTATTTATTTGGGGTTTTTTCTCCCCTCATCAGGTCACCAGTATCCCTTTTGCTGCATCTAACTTTAACAGATTTTGACAAAGTTACATTTGACCTAAACTTGATCTAAAACCCTTCACACAATTAGCAAAGTAGTTATAAAGCTAGACCAACAATCCATCAATATAACCCAAGAAGTCCTCAAAGAATGAAATGAGTCACTGTCAAATGAGAATCAAATAGGAATCAAGTGAGAATCATTTCAAAGCCAGGCCATAAAGGATTTATGTAATCTTAGATTGCTTAAGGTCTTAGAGGAAGTCAGTGCCAGTGACAGAATGAAAACTACATCTTTCCTGTCACTGGAGAACAAAGTCCTCCCAGATTCTTCATGCGGTCCCCATTTTTAACATGAGATGATGTAATAAATTCTATCCTAGTGAATGGGGAAAAAATATAAATCCAAGGAGCTTCTTTCTTTATAGTGGAATAAATCAGAACAAAAAGGTGCCCAGGTTTGAAGTGTTCAGAAGGCAAACACAGTTTTTGTAATTGGACTCCTTTTCTCAGAGCAAGCACCTTATCCAGCTGGGCTCACCATTTTGCAGCAATCACAGAGGAATATTCTGCTTTCATTCAATATGACATTTCCCCTGTGTATGACAACTCAGTGTGAAGTTGCAGCCTACAGCAAAAATAAAAGCTCAGCCTCTAAGCCTCTAAGCATTCTCTTCCAGCTAAGTAGAAGTAGTTTACAACCTTTTAGCTATAAGTAGATCTGATTTTGACTAAAGAATCAGAATAGAAGAGTATTAAATCTAATTGCAGTAGACAGGGTGGCATCACTTGAGTCCCTGTTTCCCAGTTCATTTCAGTAACATACTGTGGAGTAATTGCTGGAGGTAACTAAAAATCAGAAAATGGCTGTGTCCACGCACTAAGGGAAGGTACAGTGTCGAAGAAGATCCCAGGGGAAAATTACAGCTGGCGTGTGAAGAATCTTCTCTAAGCCTGCCTCCCTACTAGGCCTGCTGCTTATCAAGGAAAAACAAGAGATGGGAGACAGTGGAGGCTTGCTCTCCAGCTCTTGTCTCAATCACAGCATGGTACAAGGCTTGATGTATGGTCTACTTGTGATTCTGGATCAGTTGCTGGTGCCCCTTTCTGACAACCACTTCTCTTTGTGGACCTTGACAAAACCATAACTCCAAACCACTGACCCAGCTCTTTGCCCCTTACAGAGCACACCTCTAAGTTTTGGTAACTTTTACCATAAAAAGGGAATGAAAGTGCCTTTCTGCCAATCACCATAAAGGTATGACCAGAGTCACTCAAGCTCCACCTTGCAGGTAGAAAAATAGTATAAGGATAGTCCCAAGAAGGAAGGAAATTAAGGAAGACATCATCACAGTCAGGGAAGACATCATTGTGGACCAGTCAGGGACAACATCATCGCAGACTTCTGACCCCTGGGACCAGCTGATGGGCTGAGCCTCTCTTGTCCCCCATCAGGATGCCTTTGGGTAAGACTTAGACTTAAATCTAGACTCAGACGCAGCCGAGAACTCCTCTCTTGGACATTTAGAAAATCTCTAAAATCTATATTTTACCAATTCAGAGCTTTGTAGTAACCTAACATCCGCTATCATTAATGGTATCAGTAATTTCAGTAATTTGTAACCTCAGTATAAGCATTTATTTCTGCAGGTAGTGGTTTATCACTGACAATCCATATGAATCTGTATGAATCCTGTTGCTCTATTAAAGGTGCTTTCATTTGCTTACAGAGTTGCTGCACAATTTCTTGCTGGGCTGCTGCCTGATAAGGCTGTGGGAGTCCATGGATCGTGACTGGCTGACAGGTGCGGGACACTATCAAGTGGATCTGGCACTGACGTGCTCGGACTTGTGGTGTCTTGTTGAACTGTGTCTGTCTGTAACCAGCCACCCCAACTGGCCCGTGCTCAGCAGGACACTGCTAAATTCTGCAGGTTTAGCCATGTAGGTCCATAAATCGTGGGCATGGGAGCGCAGTGCACTGTTCGGTGCATCCGCAGCTGTCGGACCGATAGTGCTCGATTGGGCATCACTCAGGATTTAAGCCTAACCCCCCCAGCAGTTCCAGTTTCTGAGGGTGAATTGGAACACAAGGGGGTTTATTTCCTGTTAAATTGCTCTACAAACCCTTTCACACAACACATACTCAGCATTTGCACAATCACATCAAAGCTAAAACAAATCAGTAATGGAAGGAGGAACTGAACCTATGTCTTCTAGAAAAAAAGTCAGGGTTTTTAACTGGGATTTCTATTCTGCCTAAAGTTTCTGCCTAAGAGCTTCACAGCCATTGTCATAGCTAAAATAAATGGTATAAAATACATTCAAATAACTTCAGATAATCAAACTGTTCATATTTCAAAAAATAAAGGACAAAATATTGCACTCAAAAATATTAGGTTCAGGGAATCATAAAATCAACCATGTGAAAAGACTCCAGCAAAAACTAGCTAATAAAGTTGCTGTGATATATTAACTTATAAGGGTGGGAATATTTTTATCATTTTCGGAGATGCTATTGATAACTTGTACAGAAAGACAGTGGAACAATTGTGTTTGCAAAAACTACAGGAAAAAGGAACAGAGTGAGAGAGATGCAAGCATTTTACTTATTTGTAAAGGTTAGAAAAATTAGAACTAGCTACATTGCTGCTTATGCCCTCCAAACAAGTTAAATGATTTGAGGGTGTAAAGGGAGCTGACCTCTCATGTCTGGCCATTTTAGTGGTCAAGTGTTATAATCAGCTGGTGCTTCTCATTGCATGAAATAAAACCCATGGACCCGCTGGGGATGGGTGCCATGCTGCTGAACTGTAGTGTTATCCCAGAACACATGGCATCCATTGCCCAGTCACAGAACTTCTCTGCCAAGACCTAAAACAGGATGGCAAAGGCTGCTGGGATCTTGAGCCAACACCATCAGGTCCCACCTGTTTCTTACTGAAATATGCTCAAATTATTCCATGCTAATTTTCTAACAGTTCACCCAGTCACCGATTTCAAAGGGATTTTTGCTGTGTCCTTCCATGCCACATCTCATTAAAAAGGGTTACAGCATGAAGATGATTCTTGCCTGGTCCATGGTGAGCCCTTATGCAGAAATGTCACCCCATTCCACTCCCTCATGTAATTTGAAGGATGTTCTGCTTCTAAACAGAGTCTATTCTTTGGTGTCTTTGTAAGAGACTTTTATATCCCCATCCTTCCCACATCACCTTCTCATTTGTTCATAATATAGTACCATAAGAAATAATTCTGTCTCAACTCTTTTTTCTGCTTTTCAGATTTTAAAAAAGATGCTTTCTCAATTCACTTTTGTCATCTTTCAGTCGATGAAACATTTTTCAATGGCTTGTAAGCATCTTTTCAGCTTACAATCTGTTTCCACAGCTCATGGTACACTTCAAAATTCACCATGTTACATATTTTCATCTTTATTTTTATACTGATGTTGCCATATTTCCAGATTTTAAAGAACCTAAAAAATGTCACTCTACTCTTAAATCTATGAGTTATTAATCCACATGAGCACTCCTCATCTCTGTCACAGGAATGATGGCTTCTAAACCATATAGTTTTCACTGGTTTCAAGCCCATATTTGCAGTTTGCATATCTAGTTTTATCATTTTGAACTCTTCACTGGCCTTCAGTAGCCATTAGGAGCAGGCAGCCCTCCAGCCTTCTCTGTTTTCCTACCTCTGTTTCGGTACCTGTCATTTCAGCACATACATAGAGTCACCAGCAAATCTGGGTGATGCATCCTATGTGACATATCCCTTGTCTGTTGTATTTCCATCCTGTTACAGGCAACCACTTTATTCACTATTCAGTTCCACTGCTAATTCAAAAAACAAAGATTAGAGGATAATTTCCTCTTTTTGCCTTCCTCTAGTAATCAAGCCTGAGTATTTGCTGCTAATGTAAAGATGATACTCTTGCTATTAATTTACATTTTAGCAATACAATAACCTCCTTGTATATTCTCAGGCACAGGCTCTGTGCTCTTCAAAATCAATATTTTACAGAATAGATGAAATAAGCTTCTATTAACATTTGATATTCCAATCACTTCACTGTAATTTTCTTTATTAAGAATTAAGTGAAAACACACCCATCCACAAGACCTTTCTCACCTGCTTCTTTGATCTATATTGATATAACTGTTGAAATTGCCTCATCTGATATTCAAAATAAAGGAAGAGTCATGAAGTCCTTTAGTTTCTCTATATCACCCTTCATTGGAAATGATGTATCTACCTTTGAACATTTTGAAGGAGTATATTCTAAAGGATAATACAAGGAGGTCAGACACCACAGCGTGTGCTCTTCACCTTCAGCACTTCTACAGGGATGTGATCCAATCTGGGGGAAACGTCATTCTTTATTTTCATTATAGCCCTCTCTTTATTTTCAATAACCTGAAGTTATCTGATAATATAAGTTTACATTCCTAATAAATTTATTATTACCATCAATTATGGTGCAGCTACCAGAAGTGGGCAGTGCAGTGACTCATCTTTTTCATTAAACATTTTATCTCCATTTTTAATGCAATTTCCACAAAACATATTTTGTCTATAACTTCATGCACTTCATATGCACCATTGCTTCTACTGGAATCCTTAAATTCTGAAAAAGCTGCCTTCCCTTGTAGCTCCTCTGTATCCAATTGAGACAAAAGACATCACGGAAAAGAAGGATAGCTGAAGATAGAACAGTACAAGGTAAATATCCCTCTATGGTTTCTTTAGTAACAGTTTGTCTTAGTTTTCTCCAAGTCTAGAATGGCCCCATCCCCTCAAAGATTATATCCTTCCATTTCAGTGGCACCACAGAGTTCATCTTTTTGAACTTAAATCTGTGGTTTCTAGAAGCTTGGATCATTACATGAAGTTTGACAGGTTTTAGGAAATTTTAGTTACAGTAGACAGGAAAATTGAAACCGTTTCATCTCAGGTGAAAAATGAGGAAGTTTAAATCATAGGCTTTGAAAGTACCGCATGGGGAAATCTCCAGATATACTCAATTTGACATCTCAATAAAAGAGAACAAGGCATTGCAATGTAAAATGAAGCACATGAAAGGAGGTCAAGACTGCTACCTTTCAATTAAACTTGTGCTTCAGAAAGGTTGAGGTGAAGGACCCCAAGGCCTCCCATATCAACTTTTGATGCTGAACTGAGTGTCCATATTGAAGTTTGATCATAGAAGAGAAATAGCTGGACATTGCTTGTAACACATGACTGACACCACAGATTAAAAAATAATAAAAGGTCTGATTCACTATTGATTTTTCACTTTTTTGGCTAAATGCTGTGCTGGTGCAAATCAGCTTAGACTATTGATGTCAGTGGAGCTATGCTATCTTTGGCTGGCTGAAAGGCCCACATTGAGCAATGATTTACATTTGTGAAAAGTGTTTGAAAGAAAAATTAATAGAAATTAAAGTAAATGGAAGTGCAGTACCTCCCTTTCCACCAAAACCAGAGGGAATTACTTCTTTTTCTGGCTTGAGATAAAAGGCTCTCTGTCCTTACTGATGGGTGGAGCAAGGATTGCCTTTCTGTTATGGACTAAATTAGCAATCAATCAAACACTCATTTATTGAGACTTTCCACAGCTATTTTGATTCAGGAAAGGATTTACTATGGGAGAATATGAGGGCTTAATAGCTTTTTTAGCAGTGCTCCGTGCAGCAAATACTCTCTAGCAGAAGGTGCTGAACCACCAGTGGTTTCCCTAATTTTCCATTAATATCACAGCTTTACCCATCCCTTTCTGTGACTACAATACATTCAAATTGATCCAAAAGCAGACTTCACATGGTACCATTGCAGAAATCTGCAAATAAAATTACAGAGGCTACTTTGTAATTAATTCCTTAGGAAAAAGAAGTGGGAAAAATGCATATATAAAGAGATAATTTTTTTTATATATGTATATATAAACAGATATTTTCAAAATTTGTTTACGTTTATTTGATATCTGACTTTCAGAGCATGCCGGTTGGCTTTCATTCACACATACATGTGCACTCCATAAATACAAACATAAATTGCACAGACTTGATTAGTATAATTTATAAATGTTTCACTGTAATTATTTTAGCAAGTGCTACAATACTGAAAATCAGAAGAGGGAATTTTTTGTAATAAAAAGCTACAGAACTAGTTAACAAATTGATGAATTGTAGACAATAATTTTAAAATATTTTGAGGTCTTATGAGAATAAGTATGAGAAATAAAATAATAAATTTCAGATGGATGGTATTTCTCTACTTGAGGGGAACACACATCTACAGAAAGGAGAATTATGGAGCACTATTATAATGAAAGTCACATTTTTAGTAAAAGCAGATTATTCCATTTATAGGTGCTGTTGTTTACAGTTTGGGGTTTTTTTATATTGAATATTATTTTAATGAAAAATTGTACATTCAAAAAAAGTTTCTTTAGATAATATTATTGTATTGGGTCCGGCTGGGAAGGAGTTAATTTTCCCCACAGCAGCCCTCAGAGTGCTGTGTTTTGTATTGGCAGCTAGAAAGGTGTTGATAACACACCAGTGTTTTAGTTACTGCTGAGCAGTGCTCGCACAGCTTCAAGGCTGTCTCCAAAATTCTTGCCCCCTCTGTAGACTGGGGGTGGGCAAGACCTTGGAAAAAGACATAGCCAGGACAGCTGACCCAAAATGATCAAAGGGATATTCCATTACATATTATATCTGCTCAGAAATAAAAGCTAGGAGAGTGGAGGAGGAAGGCAGGGGGTATTCATTATTTATGACATTTGTCCTTCAGAGCAACTGCTACATGTACTGAAGCCGTGCTTCCCAGGAAGTGGACAGAGATTGCCTGATGATGAAGTAGAGAATAAATATTTTGATTTTTTCCTTTGCTTCCACACGCAGCCCTTAGTTCATGCTTCTATTGAAATGCCTTTATCTTTATCCATTAGTTCTTTTTTTTTTTTTTTTTTTGTCTTATTTTTTCCCCTCCCCTGTCCTGCTTAGCAGGGGGGTGATAGATAAGGTTGGTGGGCACCTGGAATCCAGCCAAAGTTAACACACCACAATTATCTATTATTTTATATATATATAACATTATGTATAATTATACAATATAAAGCTGTCTGGCAGAAGAGGACCTGGGGGTGATGTTCAACAGCCAGCTGAACATGAGCCAGCAGTGTGCCCAGGTGGCCAAGAAGGCCAATAACATCCTGGTCTGTATCAGAAATAGTGTGGCCAGCAGGACCAGGGAAGTTATCTTACCCCTGTACTTGCCACTGGTGAGGCTGCGAGTACCAGTGTTCAGTTTTGGGTCCCTCACTACAAGAAAGACATTGTGGCTCTGGAGCATGTCCAGAGAAGGGCAAAGAATCTGGTGTAGGCCTGAAGCACAAGTCTAATGAGAAGCATCTGAGGGAACTGGGGTTGTTTTTTCTGGAGAAAAGAAGGCTCAGGGGAGACCTCATTGCTCTCTACAACTACCCGAAAGGGTGTAGAGAGGTGAGGATCGGTCTCTTCTCCCAAGTAACAAGCAATAGATCGAGAGGAAATGGTATCAAGTTGCGCCAGTGGAGGTTTAGATTGGACATGAGGAAAAAAGCCCTCACTGAAAGAGTGTCAAGAAATGTAACAGGCTGCCCAGAGAAAAGTTGGAGTCACCATCTCTGCAGGTATTTAAAAGACACGTAGATGTGGTGCTTAGGGACATGGTTTAGTGGTGGACTCAGCAGTGTTAGGTTAAGGGTTAGACTCAATGATCTTAAAGGTCTTTTCCAACCAAAACCATTCTATTATTCTAATGCAACATGTGTATACAATATAATATAATTAAACATTTCTTTACATAATATTGTTTTTCTTATGGGAAACAAAAACCAATAGACTAAAAATATAATTTTAGACAAAAAGTGGTATATTTTTGAATTATAACAATTTTAAAAGCAGAAGTTTGGTTCTGGTGTTTCAACAAGAAAAGTCTTCATTTTCTGCTGACAAGAAGTCACTGTTTTCAGCACAGTTTTCCATAGGGAAAGTCAGAAAAGACAGCTCTGTGACTGGCATTTCAGATCCTAGTTCACCACAGATAATCATAAGCATTCCCTGTAATCAGAGCTATCACCTTCATGACATGACACATCATGACCTACAATGTAATATTTTATAAGGGGATGTAGAAAAGCTTGATTTGATAGACTTTTTTTCATCTGTTAATGACAAATTAGAGGCACTTCAGAATTATTCATCTACAGTCCCTGCATAAGTTTAAGTCAAATCGCCTTTGATGCCATGCAAGTTTCAAGCTTACTACTAGTGAGCTTTTTGCAGTTTTCTGTAACTAATGTCAGAGAAATGAATAAAACTCTACTGAAATCAAGAAATGTTTGAATTTCCTGACTGTTTGCAATGCTTGCAAAGCAGTGAGTATACTAGATTCAGAGCTGCCAAAGGCTTATCAGACTTCATTAAAGTTTAAAAAAAATGGAAAAAAAGAAAGCAGTGTTTCACTGTTGCTTGTTTACTTTGTTAATTTGCATGTAATTAAATTATGTATAGATGCTCCAACGAAAATATATGACTTACAATGAAGTTGTACAGGTTGCTTTTTACTTACTGTATTCATTCACACTGATATATACAGAAAATATAATGGATTTAAGGAGAGACAAATGCCTGTTTAATAAAACCAACTGATTGCAATGAAAGTCAATATATTTTTATATTGATGAGTTCATTAGCACTGGAACATTCTATTTAAAAACCAATAAACATACCTTCATACTGGGATTAAAAATTAGCTTTGCTAGATCATCTCAGCAGTAGGAATCAATACAGCCTCTGGTTCTGTAAATCTTCAATGACTGTCAGACCTTTCCTCCTCTCCTGAATGTCCAAATGGCGTAGTCATCTGCACCAACTCAGCTAAAGGGGTTTCTGAGTGCTCTGATCCATTACCCTGTATAAGGATGGAATTCATCTCAACCTAGCCAAAAAGTTAATCTGATGGATATATATATCCAGACTAATGAAATCAAGGCTAACCCTGTTAACAATGGAGGACAGAAATCTCCAGAGGGTGTCTTGTTCCTCCTATCTTGGACACAGCTCAGCAGAGTCTAAATTGCTCTCTTAGGGCTTCCACCTTTCCCCAGTATTATGGACCTGGCCTAGATGTCTAACATCTGCCTTTTGGGTGGCACTAGGCATAGTCTTTTCTGATCTATGTACTGGTTACAGTATCATGGAGATGAGTTTCGGGGACATAAATTGAAACAGAAGTTCAGACTGGATATAAGGAAAGTTTTTTGGCTACAAGGATAGTCAAGAAGTGAAGAGGTTGCCAAGAGAAGTGTGGTAGTCTCCAGCCTTAGAGGTTTTCAAGGTCTGACTGTATAAAACCCAGAGTAACCTTGACTGAACTCATAACTGACAATGCCGTGAGCAGGAGGTGAGACTACAGACCTCCTGAGGTCCCTTCCAACAGGAATTATCCTTTGATCCTATGGTATTTATCCAATTATCCTGATTTTGCTAGGATAGAGGGGTTTTTTTTATTTATTGGTAGCTAGAAAGCACTGTGTTTTCATTTCAGTATGGGGTTTGTTATGAGATGAATATTGATAATGTACAAGGACATCATATTTGGCTAGTTTACAAGTGCAAAGGACTGGGAGGGGGAAAGTGTAGTAATTAGCAAAACTCAGAATTGGCATTTGGATATGCCAATGAGATATTCTGTATCATATTGTGCCATGTTCGAGAGCTGACAGGAAAGCAGGGGAATTCTCGAGAATTGCTCAGGCTCTCTTTTCTGGGATTACAGTTTCAGGGTTCCTTTTCACTCCTCATGATAAAATTGTCATAATTACTATTTTAATTTTATTTTATTCTAATTATTAAATTGTTCTTACCTCAATCTACAAGTCTCCTTACCTTTTACCCCTCCAATTCTCTCTGCTATTTCCCAGGGGGAGGGGGAAGTGTGAGCTGCTGTGTCATGTTTGGCTGCCAGCCAAGTTAAACTACCACACCAATATTATCTTTGTATTGAAATGACTCAACTGATGGTATTTTAGGCTGTTTAGAGTGAACATGAAGCTCAGTCAATTCAGTTTAAGTTTTGCCTTTCATTTCTGTTAGAAGTGTCAGGAGTTTCATAACAGTGTCTGTTGAGCACCTGTTGAGAAGGGACATTAATTTTGGGGACTTTGGGATTATTAACAAAACAGTGATGAAACACAAAAGCTGGATTAACTCTCTTCTTCAGTGCATCTTTAAGAAGTATGTTTGTCTTCAGAAGCCTACAGATGTTCTTTGATGAGCCACAGAAAAAAACAGAAAACTAAGAAATCAAATTATAATTTCTCCAAATGACTGACAGTTTTTAGAAATTTTTTTTTATTTTGCTTATTTTACCCTAATTTCTAGATTCTGCTTGACTAGGAGAGAGAAGACTCATCAAACATATCCTCAGTCCAAAGTTCGGAGGCAACTCAATTCACTACATTGCCTTAAAGCACGTGAGATCTTGGGCACCTGCAAGAGAGAGGGCAGAATGTGGGACACAGATGCAGTGAAAATACAATGCAGAGAGGGTCTGTGTGTGGGAGCAATGTTGTACCCTCTCCAGGGATTTCAGTGTCAACATTCCAGCAGTGATGGCTCTGAGACCAGGTACCATGTCTGTTCATGGCATGGTGGCTCTCTGGGAAGCAGAGCAGCCAAACCAGCTGAGACATCCTGCTGCAGCCCCTTGGAACAGTCAGAAAATCTGTGCACTTGAAAAAGCAAAACTTGAAAGAAGATTGGATCTAAGAGGCAAAATCAGTTTAGTAAGATTAAAAAACAATTAGGCATTTATGTGAATAAGAATATGCCTTATAATTATGCTAACTAGGATAAAAATTACAGGGCCAACAGCTTTTATTTCAGACATAAGACAATCACCAGCTGGGGACAGACAGAGATTTCATCTCATGGTATAATATTACACAATCAGGTGCATTATTTGGGTATTTTACCTTCCTGTGAAACATCTGGCATGAGCCACTCTCAGAGACAGGATGCCAGACTAGATGGACCATTTATCTGTTCTGTTGCATAATTCTTATGCTACTTTAGCTTACAGACTTAACTGGCTGCTTGAGAGAATCTATGAAATTGTAGAGAAGGGAAGAGAGATGTTATTTCTAATTGAAGAACTTGTTATCTCTCACCACCTGTTGTTTGTACATAAGATGATAGGACTCCAATCACAAGATTAATGCCCAATTTAGACTAGGAAAATATCAGCAAATCTGTCTGATTCTTTTATTTTAAACCCTTTCATGATCTTCAGAAATATTTTTCAGTGCCAAGAACAATTTCAAAAATAAACCATACGACTTAAAAAAAAAACTTCAAAAAGCTGCATCTGTCATTTGCTTACTTTCCTTGCAGATTCATGAATAACTTTGGTTATGTAATTGCTGTAAAATTTATGAGGGTTCTGATTATATGGATTTTTTTTTATTTTTACTTTATACTACTGAAACTTTTGCAGCTGAATAAAAGTGCAGAGGTAAAAATCTAGGCCCAACCATAACTTTCTTCAACATAATATTTTGCTCTATGCTAATTGCTGCCTTCTTTTTTTCCTTTACTGATTCCCACTCAGAATGCCCACCAGCAAATGTTTGCTTTCTATGAGAAAATAACAACCTAGAACTTATTAAATTAAAATTGGAGAAATTCCATTACTATTACCTCCTCTCCCATAAAAATGGATACAACTTAAAAACATTTTTTCCATCAAAAAATATTTGCTATGAAATTTCAACTGCCTTAACGACTACTTTCTCTGCTAGCACGTGACATTCATTTGTAGTGTCTTTTGTGGATCTGGAATAGAGCCCAGGTCTTCATTCAATTAACCCCTTTGTTAAGAATAACAAGATGATTCCAGATGCTTGACTGGTTTCAGGTTTTGCTGAGAGATTACACTTCTGTGAAACCACTTTTACTCTCTAACCAGCTTCCTGGATAAACAACTCTAGAGAGAGAAACAACTCTAGCCATTTAAAAATGAGGTAAAGCAAGTTACCTGGGTATTTTAATTATCAGTAGGATGAGACAGGCAATTTGAGAGTAGAAATCATGTCATCTGTACGGGAACATCTTAAACAGTGGGATACATCCAAAAAGGAGATGCTTCTCCTCACTATCCCAATAGAGAAGCCTAGAAAATGAGTTTAGCCTGAACATCTCAGCTGACCACACACAAGCTTCTAAGAGCATACAGGTTTAAGGACTGATCTACAGACCAACAGTCCATCTAGCCTGTTACTTTGTCTTTAGCAGAAATAAGAGCAGAGGTGGTTTGAGGAAAACCTGTGATGCTCCTAGATGTTCAAAGGAAACTGCCTATTATTAATCAAACCCTTGTGCCTCAAACTGAGGCCCTAATCATATAAGCATCCCTAAACAGAAAAGTATTTAATCTTATGCTTAGGATTTCAGCTTGAAGGACTTTAGCAGATGTTAAGGCTTATCAAGTGTGAAATGGGTGAAATCCAGAAACACCGTTACTTGCTTTCCTGAATTAGGGTTTAAAAAATGAGCAGAAACCAGTACCAGTACTCTTTATAGGCCAGAGCCTTAGGTGGGACTGTCACAGCCCAAAATGCACATGTAACCCACTTAACCCACAAGTGGGACATTAGGGAAAGTATTCAAAAGGGCAGCCATAGCACCATCTTCCACAGTTTATAGGTTCTGAGATGCCTCCATGGCTGATGACACTGTCTTCTTACACTGTGCTGCACTGATGACACAACAAAGTGTTAGGGACGCTTCAATGCAGTAAATACTGTCTTTATCCAGTGAACAGTAAAAACACGTCTGCTTTATGATTCAGGAGAAAATCTGAAACTTTGATGAAATGAACTCTTTGGTTCAATTGTTATCTAGTCTCTCTACAGCAGAAGGTATTTAAGCTATTGATACATTTGTTGGGTAGAATTATCTATGTATCCTATATCTAATGCCCAAAATAATAACTTTTTTTTTTTCTATTTGTCTTGCATAGAAGCAATACTGAATTTGTGAATTATTTTAATACTTTGTTGATATCCAATAGTATGTTTAATACTTAATGGCCATCATATTCTAGGAGAAAGACAGGAACATTTAATATTAGACCTTCTCTTCTGTATGAATTTTTACAAGATATCAATTTTCAGGGTATAAAAAAGATCCAAGTTTTACAATTATTAAATTTAATTAAATTTATATTTACCTCTTTTTCTCTCTTTTAATGATGGTTTCAATCTTAAGAGAGTATTATTTTTTTCTCCAAATGAACAAAATAAAATGGAGAGAATTTTGTTACAGGCTTACTTTTTTCTATACCCAATGCATACACTGAGAAAAAGGAATTTTGATTTGTGACTCTGAAGGAGAAGAAAGACTGCTCTTAACAAGTATTTAGGAGTTTAAGAGAGAACTACTGAGAGAAAATAAACACTCTGAAGATTGAACTAATAAAACAGTGAGCCACAGGAAGGTTTCTAAGCTTCTTTCAAAAATAACTCATGCAACATAGTTTAAATAAATAAATAAATAAATTCCTATTATGACCTTCAGACAGCAAATTTTGGGAATAAAGTACTCTTTCTTTAGTTTCCAAACCCTTAAATGTTGATTTTTTTTTTTTTAAGCTAAGTTAAAATCTGTTTCTAGTTCATAAAAATAATAATTTAAAATAGATTTTCTACAAATTTGGTGTGAATTTTTTTATTACTATATTTTCTCTTCTTTTCTGAGCAGATCAAAAAATCTCCTAGTGCATTCTTCAAGAAAAAGTCTCTAAATAAACCTTGGAGGGAAAATGAATATAACACTGAGTGGAAGCTCTCCTATTTTCAAGAGGGATGAAAAATATTTCATGTCTCATGATTGAAAAACAATTTCTGATTATGCTCAATAAAGAACACAGGAACAGTATTTTTTTTTTACCTTAAAATAACATTCTTTCATTTGGTTTATCAACAAGTTAAAGAAAGGCTTTTGGTTTTTGGCTATTGTGGGAAGAATGCACAAGATAACAGTAAAACCCTCATGTTTAACATTCAGAAGAGGAAAAAAAGTATTGCAAATCTGAGAAAAGCTGTAAAAATGCTTAAAGAAACATACTCTGAAGTGGCATAAAATATTGAAGTCAGCAGAACTGCTGATTTCCATCAACTGAGAAAAGAACTGAAGACTAATTGTTACCCCAAATCCAGCAAAATCCTACTAAATGGTTCTTGTTTGGAGTTTTAGTAATCTGAAAGCCTGTGTAAGCTCTCTGTATAAGGTGGAGTTGTATGTTATCTAGCATACATTCTGTTAACAGACCTATAAAAATACATGGATTCAGATATATTCAAAATATTACCATTATTCATGCACAGTCATGTATAAATGCATATATGTATGCGTTCAAAGACAAAAATATGAGTTTAGTTGACATCCCTGCATTAGTTATATGTTGGAAACCTTTTTCCTAGTATTTGTTTACTGACTTTTATTTATTATGTTTGCAGATATCACTTTTCACCATAAGATCAGCTGTAATACTGTTGAAGGCCATCAGATAAGGCAAAAACAAAATAGTACAATGTTCTTTAAAAGTATGCGTATTTAAATTCCTATTTATTTACCATTTAGATGGAGAGTCCATCAAAAACTGATTTATAACCATTAGCATTCCTGAGAAAGCTGAATATCTTCTGATTTCAGTAAGTGCATTATACATTCTAGAGTTGAAAGCTCTGTACATTTAGAATCAGCAAGTTTATCCAAGTACTTAACTAAAGACTTCAGATTTTGCCTTTTACATAATGATTAGAAGGTGCCCTGCTTTCTGCTGAGATCCTGGAACTGCACGCTGTGCAAACGATGTAGCCCTGAGGGCAATCATTGCTGCATTTGGGGAATTAGAATAGAGCCTAGACATTTTGTTCCTTATCCTTTTTGTTCACAGAATCACAGAATGAGTGAGGTTGGAAGAGACCTCTGAATGTCATCTGGTCCATGCTGCTTTCCCCAAGTCTGTCCCTGCTAACAGCCCAGCTCCTGCTTACCCAAAGGTCCAACTACATTCAGTTTGAAGAAAAAGCTCAGGAACCAAAGGTCACCGTCATCAAAGTCCCCTACCATCTTGACCGACTGCTGGGTGAGCTGGGGTTCATCTTTTCCATCTGGTGACAGCCCCAGCTGGCAGGATTACCACTCAGGAAATTCCACAAATGATGCTGAAGGAATAATTAGGTCAAGTATTCCATCAACGTTGGCCCAACAACTTTGCTGCCTTCACAATATACATCTCATAATGCAAAGCCGTTCTCCAAGAAAGCTGGGCTTTTCAACTCAAACAAGGTAGAGAGCTGAAACTCTCATCTCATCTAATTTAAAGGCAACTAATGAACAGCTATCAAATGGCAGTGACTTTCTGCCATTGCCAACTTTGATTCAAACAAATGAACTAATGTAGAGAAGGTCTGCCTCTCATTGCCAAACATTTAGGCTTAAGCGATTCCTCTTTTAAGGCTGTCTGGAGTAACAGTCCTAATTTTTATCTCTGGCAAGTGCAAATGAGCAATGACTCCACTGAAGGACACAGACACACTACTGCAGAACAAGAATGAAAACGAGAAAGAGGTAGCACACGTTGTCACTATTTGCCAGCCTGAAGAACTATCAACCAGGCAATACAAATGCACAGACAGTCGGAAGCTTGCTTGCTTCTGGTGGTTTAACTTGCAGAGTTTTTAAACATTCCTCACAATGCTCTGTGCCCTTAGGGGTGGCTGATGTGCCAGAAGAATTTGTGTCAGCTCAGGTCACGGTACATTCACTACAAAAACAAGGGAGAAAGGGGTTCACTGCCAGGTGCAGCTGCTCAAACACATGTGCTCTCTGCTGGTTTTGACTTACAAGAATATTAACTAAGAAATATGCTCTGTTGTTTTCTTACCAGAAAAGCCAAAGACTAGCTGCAACATAGATGAGTGTTATGTGCATGTGCATTAAAAATATTTTCACATCCATCAGCCCTCTGAAGAAGCAATTAACTTGTTTCATTGTTTTTCCCTTTAGGGACTGATGATAGCAAACAATGTACTCTTTCTTGCAACACAACAGCATGGAAACCTCCACACAGTTTAAAAGGCATAGGAGAAACTCTTTCTAAGTAGAAAAAAATTGTTTCTGCCTCAAAAAGCAAGTGAGCAAATATGGCAATCTCTTACTGCAGTTCTACTTACTGAATATAGTTGGAGTCATCTGCTTACTCCAGTAACTTTTTTTAATTGCTTTTTGTTCCTGTTATCCTGCTGCTCCAATTCTGTTAAGAGAGATGACTCTGAATCTGGCTCCATTTTGTGCAGCATAAACAGAATTTATGCTGCAATTACAAAGTCAGATTCTGCCTGCAGTTATACCTTATAACTCCCATGGAGAAAACAAGTGGAGTACAGCTGAACCCAGAGTGTGGCCTCTGGAATCTTTGTTGCCAACAGGAAAATAAGACCTAAGGAGAACCCAGCTTGATTTTCAGTCACAAGCTTGACTTTATCTTGGTAACCCTCTTAGAGCCTAGTGGTGGATGCTTTATAATAAGAAACAAGGGCAAGCGTGTTGTCAGGGATAGTATTACATACATCTTTGTAGGGCAGAAATTTACTGCAGCAGAGAAGGGTTCAAACTTTCTAAAGAGTGTTTTCCAACAAGTACATGTATATTTCCCACTGATAAATGGGAACCTTACAGCCAATTCTAGTCTCCATTTTGAAAATATAACCTATATTTCTAACTGTTTTGGTTTATCTCTGACTGCAAGAAAGGTATAATTTAGGGCTTGTCAACACAGGGAATTTATCCAGAATATCTGTTGCAGAATGTGATTCTGTGATTCTGTAATAAACTGTCCTAAAATATCTTTGTGAACTTGAAGATGTTATTTGTTCTCCGACCACCACTGAATCAAGATCATGAACTACATTCAGTTTCTTCTCCTCTGTTTGCTCCAGTGAGTCACTTTCAAATTAATTACAACAGTCCCAAAGGAGAGTAAAACTTTCATTTGTTATTAGAGATTCTTATATGTCCTTACATCAGTTATCTAAGTGTGCTGGTTTTGGCTGGGGTAGAGTTAATTTTCTCCATAGTAGCTGGTATGAGGCTGTGGTTTGGATTTGTGACCAAAACAGTGTTGGTAACACAAGGATGTTTTCATAATTGCTGAGCAGGGCTTACACAGAGTCAAGGCCTTTCCTGCTCCTCACCCCACCCCACCAGTGAGCAGGCTGGGGATGCACGAGGAGGTGGGAAGGGACACAGCTGGGACAGTTGACCCCAACTGACCAAAGGGGTACTCCATACAATATGGCATCATGCTCAGCAATAAAACTAGGGGAAGGTTGGCAGAGAGGGTGGCTGCTCAGGGATTGCCTGGGCATCGGTCAGTTGGTGGAGAGCAATTGTTTTCATTTACATCACTTTTCTTTCTTGGGTTTTAATTCTCTCTCCTTGTTATTTCCCTTTTCATTACTTTTTATTATTATTCTTATTTTTAATTTATTTTATTTCAATTGTTAAACTATTCTTATCTCAACCCAAAAGTTTTCTCACTATTACTCTTTGAGTTCTCTTCCCCCCACCACACTGAGGGGAGAGTGACCAAGTGGCTGTGTGGTGCTTAGTTGCCAGCTGGGGTTAAACCATGACACTAATTACGTTAGAAGGCTTGTAATGTTATGCTTCCAAGATAGTTAACATGGAGCAAGAGAGAAAAGCTTCCATCTGTCAGCCTACTTTTAATACAAGACACTCTCTAGAGAAACTTATTTTTCTGTTAGCTATAGAGAGCACTTCTAGCTTAGACGCCTCAGTAAGGTCTAAAGTTAGATGTGATGAAACTGGATTGGAGCATTCCTGTGAGCAGCTGTACCAGAAGGTTTTGTTTCACAATATCTGACATCCCTTAAAGACAAAGACACTGCCAGTAAGTGTGGTTTCAAACCTGTCCACAATTTCACACTGGCTGATGTGCACACCACGCTCCCTATTCTTCCTGAGAGCCAGCACTGGTGATCATGAGATCCTACAACTGACAGGTCAGGAGCTGATCTGGGTGAACAGTAACCCTACAGGGAAAAGAAAAAAAACAGCTAATTTTCATTTGAGTCAGATCCCCATACAGACTCATCACCCTGTCAAACCAGAGCTGGAGCTGGCACAAAGAAGGAGGTGGGGAGAATCACACTGTCATATGTGGAGGGCAAGACTGTCTTTCTGGGTGCCAGCCAGACTTGGATCAGCTCAAGGCAACAGTGGAACTGCCTCCTGAAGCTCTGAATGAGAGCCAGGCCAAAAAGCCAAGATTTTGAGAAAGCTCAATATGTCACTTTAAATTCTTACTAGCTCCTTCTTTACATATAAAGCCTTTCACTTCAGTAACCTTTTTTAGTTTGTGCAAAGAGCTTTGGGAAAAAGGCATTGTGCAGAGAGGTGAACAAGAACTTTAAAATCCTGAGATGGCTCCTACCTCAAAAGCTTTAGCCTGGTGGACCATTCAAGGAGTAAAAAGTAACAGAAGAAATAGGTTCAAAAATATGAGAACTGATAAGCAAATTGCTTTGTGTCTCTCATGCATGTGGGCTTTTTACAGCTGACTGCAAGGTGAATGCCTTGGCTGCAGCACATAACTGCAGGGTTGTGCAGACTACACTGGCACCTTCCCCCACACCATGCTACACAGGGTGAATTCACTCCATGCTCCACAAACCAGTATAAATGGATTGTAGTTGACTCTGTATCAGAAAATGACTCAAGGAAAGATAAATGGCTGAACTGCCTGAGCTTTCTCACTGAATTCTACTGCTCTGAAAGGATGCCCCATGTCCATCTATGTGGCAGCTAGGCAGTAATGTGCATGTGCAAATCACTGTGGAAGCAAACAGAGGAGTGGGATCAAAATCCCTGCTAATGCAGTCCATGCATGTCCAGCAATATTATCTCATTCAGAAACTAGCATTTCTCTGAATGACCATCAAGTCTGATTGAGCCAATGGTTCATCCTAGTATGCATATTTGTTCACACCAGGTGACACTAGCAAAGTCAGAGTTCTTCCATACAACTCCTTCAAGGATAACTGTTGGTCTGGATCCACAGGTATTTTTGTCCATCCTTCTGAAGCAGTTCAAGGATTTTATAATCATAATGAAGAATAGATAATTAAATGAGAATTAAATGCATAGTTCATATATTATTAATAAAGGTTTTTAACTAAATTAAGAGGGAAAATCCATTTTACTAGTCAAATTTCTTTTTAATTTTTTTTATTTAAATTATCACCACTTCTTGAGGCCCTCTGGATTTATTTTCTAGGAATACAGAAATCTCTATCGAAGAATTTGTCTAAATAAATTTGTCTGTGATACTTGCTAGAGTGTAACAGTCTGGACCATTAAAACCTCTCTCCAAAGAGACTTTGGAAAACTCTTCCTCAGATTTCAGTCTTCCATGGTAGGCAAGTTTCAGAACTCTCCATCACTTTTCATACTAATTTCTTCTCTTATTTTCTTTTTCTTTCCTCTCATCTTTCTCCCACATCTCTAATTTTCTTTTTTTCCCCCAGTCTTTCTTAATTGCCTAGTTTCAATGACCCCTTTTTTCCCATTCAGACTGCTGGTGTGTCCTCATTTCCCCTTGATTCCACATCACAAACCCAGCATCTCTGCATCCCTACAACACACAAATAAAGTGCCTCAAATCCTCTCATCTCAGCACTTTCCAGTCTAAATTGCCTCTAGTCAATGACTCTTTCATTCTGCTCTCAGTCTTCGACTTTCCTAAGGCTCCTTTAATTTTCTTCTTTCCACTGTTTCTCACTTCTACAACATAATGGCTTTAAACTGGAAGAGGGTAGATTTAGATTAGATATGAGGAAGAAATTCTTCACTGTGAGGGTGATCAGACACTGGAACAGGTTGCCCAGAGAAGTTGTGGCTGGCCCCTCCTTGGAAGTGTTCAGGGCCAGTTTGGATGAGGCTTTGAGCAACCTGGTCTGGTGGAAGGTGTCTGTGTTCATGGCAGAAGGGTTGGAACTGGATGATCTTTAAGGTCTCTTCCAACCCAAACAATTCTATAATTCTATTATTCTATGATTACCATTACTATGGAATTCATACTGCTGCCGGGGTCTATCAAAAGAGCGAGGGGTATGTCAAGGTGGTCGTACATCCACAGCTCAACATTATTCTTCATTTCCCCTCTCCCTACACAAAGACATGCTCAATGGCATCTGTTAGTCCTCTGCATCCTCAGTTTTTATCCTCTGAGCTCAAAGTTGCACTGGTCACGCCGTGAAGTGCCACTTAAAAAAACACAAGTATGATGTTTGCTTTTTGGGGAAAGCTCTCTCTGTGTAACAGATCTGCTGTCAGTGCTGCAACACAAGCTGTGCTGACAGTTTCATACCCGAGAATTAACACGCAGGTCTGCAAAGGAAAAGCAGACGTGTAATTGGAGAGGTCCCCTAGTTTGACTGTTCGGCAGTGCTGAGGCACTTGGGGCACTTATTGTATTTATCATTGCTTCCTGCAGATAGGACAGAAAGATCACTTTAAATTGACAGAACATGACAGTGAACACGAAATCAATGCCAGATATGCCCAGACATTGCTGAAGTCCTTACACTACTTTATAAGGGTAGAGAAGAAAAAGGCTTTTTTTTTTTTTCTTTTCCTTTACTTTTGTTCTTTTAAATTGACATGCTCTCATCAGTAACTGAAGCTAAATTTGTTTAGGTTAGTCTTTGTGCATTCAAAAGGACACCCAAATTTTCACAGGTTTAGATCTGATACTGTTTATATAACTTTATATAACTGTTTATATAAATCTTCCGGGTTTTTGTTATATGTATGAACCCTTTACTGTTGTATTAAAGTAATCATCAGAAATCCCTGACAATTACTCTAAAGGAACAAGAAATATAACTATTTCCCCCTTCTAGAAACAAATCCTGGAGATCTGGTAAAAAATAGGCAGCTATTTGCAGCAACAAAAGAGACTCAGTAGTAATGAAGTAAAATTTTTTATGTCAAACTGGACATTCCCTCACAGGGTCTGCTTTTTAGAAAATCTCATCACTCACTATGTAGGAAACAAACTTATTTAAGGAGTCTCCATTTAGTCAACAACTGAAGCAACTAGAATCACTAGGCTCTAGTGAAAATCACCTCTGTGTTCCTCTATTCCTCTAAATAAAACAGAGATGTTTTTCCAATAAATAAAACTCTTATCTATTGTTTTCTTCTGTAGGGGGAGTAATTAGGTTCTGTATTTCTAAACAAATTTTACATTGGCTTGCAAACATTTTGAATCACTCTGAACGAAGGCAGACTATTTCTGAAATAGCTTTTTGCCTATGTACTGTGATTGTATTTTGCTTTCTTTTATGATTTTGTTGCTATGCTATTGATTTTTGCATTACAACAGAGACACAGTTTCCAACAACATACATGTTTAAAAGTATAAAAATCTTTCCCTTTTCAAAATTAGTTCCTCCTTTTCTGACTCCATTTAATGAAATCTCAAGGGCTGATTGCTACAATTCTTATTCAGGCAAAACTCCCATTAATCCGTATATGTTACCATAATAATCTGTTATGAAAATAGTAGCCGTATCAGGTTATAGTTTTCTAACATAATTACGTGGAAGAGGAAGGAGAAGGGGACGGTTTGTATGGAAAATAAGCTTTTATCGTAAACCAAAACCATCCATGATAATTAGCTATATCTGGGAAACATTCATGATTGCCAAAAGTAAATGAATTAATTCTAATTAATGTCTCTGTTTTACCATGGTATTGTTCACATTGCAGAAGGGACGTTTTCCCTATTTATTTTCTTCCATGGGACTGTCTCTCTCCTTTTCCTTCCCCTCCCCAACAATTCCAATTGTTTTACTTGTCAGCTTGATCAAAGTATGGCCTTCAGTGATTTCACATCCTATGCTCATTCATCAGAAAGTCTAATAAAAGTGTTGAACTCTTTTATTGATGGACAATGGCACAAAATATGGGGCCTAGGAAAGATCAGCCACCTCTGACTTTCCCTTCTCAGCTGTCATATGAAGGTATTGCTTACTCAGTGACAGAGGGGCCTTGTTTTGTGCCCTCAATAAAATGAATCCTGCTGGAAAATAACACCAAAGATGGCTATTCTTCTTCTGAAAAGTATTGTCCATCACAGCCTTCCAGAAATCCTCAAAGGCCAGTTCAGCTTTCAGCTATGTGTAGCCCATTGCTTTATATGTCAGAATGAAGATTATCAAATAAACTATCACAGGCCATCAAAATTTATAACACTACAAATACATCTCAGACTGGGTCTACATCTTGTACTCCAGACTGAAGGGCTGTCTTGTTTCTGAGGAAGAAGAGGCAGCCTCAGCAAATCCAACAGCACAGCTATATGTCTCATCAGAGGGAGGGCCACTGGACAAGCAGCAAGCACCAGTGTGAGAGGTGGTTATCAGATTCCAACTAACCCTGTGTCAACTTTCTGTAGCACACAACTTATTAATTTCTTAATTTTTCAAAATTGTAAGCAGATTGTGTTGTTCAGATGATAGTGTGCTGGAACTATTTAAAGACAGAGTTTGCAGTCCATCACAAGACATTAAATCAAGTCAGTGACACCTATTTACTGCAGAGATTGGGAGCCCAAGATAACACAGTAGTATTTTATCTCAAAATTATTTTGGTAGAACTGTTTTCTTCAGTATTCAGATATTTGCCAAGGAAATGAAACTTTATATAGAAAAAAAAGTCCCAAAAACTCAAATTCACTTTAAATTGCAAGTGAAGTGTGTTCTTTTCACAGCATAGACTGGATCATTGAGCATCAGCTGTTCATATGAGTATCTCATATAATACTAACACTAACAAGTCCAGCAGCAACACTTCAGCTTGCTTAGTGTTGCAATAATAGTACTTAAAAATACTTTTAAGAAATCTATTTAAGAAATCAAAACACAGATGAAGTATTGCCTTCTAGCAAGGAAACCATTCTAAAAGTTGGCCCAGCTTTAAAGTGTAATCATATTCATTTGTCTCTGAAAAAGACTGTGAAAAGGCAGAATAACATCATTATACTAGAGGGAAGAGAGAAATATAGTAAAAAAACCTGTTATAGCTGCATCAGCTATTTCAGAGAACTTCTAATGACTTGAAAATCTAACAGAAATCGTAACACTAACAGAAACAAGGACATGATAAAGAGCAGCACAGACCCTCTTGCCTTCAGTCTTCACCAAAAATGATTAAGCAAGAGTAGACATTTAACTAAACTATTTTAAATGAGGTGGCAGTAGTACAAGCCAAAGAACAGGTTAATGAATGCTAAAATAAATTAGGTGTGTCTGAGTCAGTAGGTATTGATGAAATTCACCCTACACTATTTAAGAATACAGCCAATGTAATCTCTGAGTCATTAAAAATTATCTCTAAAAATGCAAGAAAAATGGGAGTGGTCCCAGAGGACTGCAAATTTGCTATCACAGTACCTGTGTATATATATATATATATGTATATATATAAAGGAGGGGAAAAGTCTAGGGAATTATGTACCGGTTAACCTAACACTGATTCTCAGAAAATTATTGTGTTAAAATTATGAAATCATTGATTTATAAACACTTAGCACACACAAAGGACATAACATGTAATCATGAAGAAAAAATCCATTTAATTACAATAAATGAATTGCAACCAAATTAACTTCATTTGGTGGCCTAGTGGAATGGCAGGAATGGGAGCTGTGAAACATCTGGACTTAAGTAAACTTCAGACACTGTACCACAAAAAAAACTTAAGAGTAAACTAAGGAAACAAGCTCTAAATAAGATAGGCACACATTTAATTGAAAATTGCATTCAATAAGACACTAGTTCACTGCTGAATTGTAAAGTGAGGACTCTTGGTGGATCCTCAGGCAAATGAGTCTGATTGGTACTATTATTGGTATTTTCATTAGGAAATTTGATTAATATGCTTGCTCATACTATTGAGCTACAGAGAGCTGTGAGCAATAGGAAAGACAAAATTAGTCGTGAAAAGTGTGTTGACAAATAAAAGCTGCCAAGAAAGAAGAAAGACTGAAATACATAAGCACATGTGGTGGGTTGACCCTGGCTAGATGCTGGGTGCCCACCAAAGCCCACTCTATCACCCGCCTCCTCAGCAAGATGGGGAGGGGAGAAAATAAGATGGAACACAAAAAACCAAACTCGTGGATCGAGACAAAAGCAGTTTAATAGAAGCAAAGCAAAGCTGCGAGTGCAGAAGCAAAAGAACAAAATATTTACTCTCTACTTCCCATCAGCAGGCGATGTCTGGCCACTTCCCGGGAAGCGGGGCTTCGTACGCGTTGCGGTTCCCGGAGGACAAACTGAAGTAACGAATGCCCCCCCTTCCCCCTCTGTTCTCCTTGCTTTATTTCTGAGCATACGTCATATGGTGTGGAATATCCCTTTGGTCCGTTTGGGTCAGCTGTCCTGGCTGTGTCCCCTCCCAGGACCTTCCCCACTCCCAGCCTACTGGGGTAAATGTTGGAGAGACAGCCTTGGTGCTGTGCTAGCACTGCTCAACAGTAACCAAAACACTGGTGTGTTATCAACACCCCTTGAGCCACCAAATACAAAACACAGTACTCTGAGGGCTGCCACGGGGAAAATCAACTCCAGCCAACCAGACCCAATACAGCACAAATGCAAAATCATTCAGAGAAATATGTAAATGTGAAAATAAATAATCAAGAATATCAGTGTATGCAGAAAAACTGAGAGAAAGTATGAGTTTAGTGGACTCAAATTAAGTGAGTTAATAATACAATGCTGCTGCAAAAGAGGATAAACCTAATTCTCAGCATTAATAGCAAGAACTTCTGAAGTAAAATACAAGAGAAAATTACTGGTTCTGAGTGTGGCACAAGATGAACTGCTACATTCAATTGGGGGACTTACTGTCAAAGAAATGAAAGGAAAAATTGAAAATAATTTTAAAAGATCATAAAGAATTATGTGGGTTAAAAAACAGGAGCAGTTGAAAGGTTGAAGGACCTGAATGGCAGTCCAGAAATATGAAGACTGACAGCAGTCTTCAAAAATATAAGAGTCCATTACAAGGATTATGGCAGTCAATAATTAAACCTGCTGTAGGACTAGGCATAATCAGATTGGTATATATGCAGCAGATTGAGGTTAGATTTAAGGGGACAGCTATCTAGGCATGTAGGGAAATAACCAGTATATCGAAGTTAGAAAGACTTGGAAAAACAAGCAAGTTAGAACGTGTCTTGAAGATGACACTTTTTCTGGCTCCATTGTGAAGAGGGAGAATTTAAATAAATCACTTTAAAGCTTGTTTAACAACATTTACAAACCATTTCTGTTCTTTCATGTGTCTACTATTCAAATACCAAAGTAGCAGGTAAGGTGTTCATCCTTAACACCCTTCTTCCCCTTCCACTGAGCTGTGGAGAAAGCATGCCTGGAAAACCTTATGTTGCACAGTGCTTTAAGCAAAGTAAATCAAAGGGCAGCATTTGCAGTTCTGTCTCCTGCCTTTCGTTTGCAGCTCTGTTCCTTTCACCTGAGCTGTTGTGGCAGGGTTTTTCCTAGGGCAGGGTTTGTGCCTTGTTCTCATGCTGTTGTTCTCAGGTTGCTATTCTCATAGCTCTGCACCTGCAAAACTCAATATTCTTGTTATATCAGATTTCTCATGGGACACAACGCATTACATTCACCTTTTTTTTCTTTCCCTTTTCTTACCCCCTTTTTTTATAGGTTTTAGTTTATACTAGAGGGTTACTCCAAATGGAAGTGTGAGTAGTTCCTTGTCAAAGTATATAGTGCTAGAGAAAAAGCACAGTGAAGATTCACCATGTCATCTTTATTGTCATCACCTGCTGTACTGTAACTTTCACTGTTAGAATTGATGTCTGCCATCAGCAGTGGACACCCTGGTAAAGTTTTGTGCATGTAAGCCTGTCTCAGCATCCTTTCTCCAGAATTTTAGATTACATAAAAATAGAAATCGCTTGAGGGAAAGCAGAAAGTGCCAGCTGAGATGCTGAAATTGTTATTATTGGAACCCAGTCATTTTTTTCCTGTAGACAAAACAAGAAAAAAAAAAAAAAAAAAGGAAAATGGATAACCAAAAAGCCAGAAATTCTGCTCTTGGTAATGATCCTTACCCATAACTGCTAGAGAAAAAAACAGACACAGCATATATGCTATTAGCCTTACTGAAAGCCAGCAAACTTCTGTGAGCTTGGGTAGTTCAGATATTTCTTGTAGCTGCTTTTCTATGTAGGGCAGTACTACAGAATCTGCCACATGCTTGACTGTGCCAAAAGCTGTTTAAAAATATATGAAGAGAAAAAGAGAGTGAGCAAGACAGAGAAAAACTATTTTGAGAGTGGGAAGGAAGAAACAACTAAAGGAACCAATGCTCACATTTCCAGTGTGGTGAAGAAGATCGTGTTGGGTGCCTTCCTCTCCTTCACTGTCATCAGGATGATGAAAACTTGGTACGAGCCTGATGTCTCTGAAGACAATAAGTCACAAAGGTAAATAGTGCTCCCTTCAGACAAAATCTCATGGTACCAGTGTTGTACCAGGAGCCCCAAAAAGGGTTCATGGATTTAAAATGCACCATTCTTTCACTATATTTGCTAATAACTTAGACTTTATTTCTGGCACAACTGTATTTGATCATGATTTGCAGACCTATTGTCTTACTGAGCAGACGTGATCTCAGCATAGTCTTTTCACTGAAGGAATAGACCTTTATGTCTGGACTAATCCAATCCTCCTAACTATTATTTTGTCTACTCTTATAAACAACTACAGGATGGACTGAGTTATATTTCCACCATTCTGGGCAATTTCAAGTACAAGGACTTTCACAATAAGAGATTTGTCTACAATCAGTGTAATTATACAGAAAATTACTATTTTAAGATGTATAATTATTTCATTTCTTTAAAAGGCTGATGCTAGCCACAGCAGCTGCAAGTAATATTGTAGCAAGGAACTTTTCTACCCATTGCCTGCACTTAAGTAATTTATATGTGAAATTATTAGTAAGTTTAATATTTATATGTAACTACTCCAAAGTTTGAGTAGAAAAGTTCACATTCATACGCCAGCAGTCTGAGATGCAAAATAATTAATAAAAAAACCAAAATTTCTTATTGAACATAGATTTGTGAGTGTGATAATAGTTCTCTACTACATTTAAATTGTATAAAATAAAAGATCGGTAAATCACATATCACAAAGTACTATACAAAGATTACAGTTAATGTTAGTTAATGGATTTTTAGTTAATGGATCCTTAGTTAATGGATTACCTTACTGTACTCTAGAAAATGCCACAAACATTGTTCCTTTGAAACACTGATATATTATGCCAACCTTTTCTACAGACATAGTTAAATAAAAAGCCACAAAATAAGTAATCTAGCAGTGTATCATATTTCTCCATTTAATTTAGGCCAATTTTTAAATTATTCATTCAGATAATATTAAACAAAAAAAAAAAATAGCTTTTTCTCTATATGAACAAAATGACAATAAAAAAGGCATGCCATGTTAGAGGTAAAGGTTAAAGATAGCCTGGGAATTGTCCAACATGAAATATGTGCTTTATTTCCGTTTTCCATGAGAATAATTACAATAGACTGGGAGGAAATGGAGATGACTGTAAGCAACAGGAGTTAGCCCACAGAAGGGGAAGCAAGAGACACTTGAAGGAAGACGATTTCCCAATTCAAAGCTGGCTTCTGTAGAAAAAAAAAAATAATAATGAATCTGTCACCAAGTGACTTCAGCAAGGCTTTTCACACTGTCTCCCATAACATCCTCATAAGTAGGCTCAGGAAGTGTGGGTTAGATGAGTGCACAGTGAGGTGGTTTGAGAACTGGATAAAAGGCAGACCTCAGCAGGTTGTGATATGCAGGGTAGTCTAATTGGAAGCCTGAAGCCTGTAGCCTGTAGCTAGTGTCCCCCAGGGTCAATACTGGGCCCAGTTTTGTTCAATATATTAATCAATGGCCTGGATGAAGGGATGGAGTGTTCCCTCAGCAAGTTTGCTAATGACACAAAACTGAGAAGAGTGGTTGACACACCAGAAGGCTGTGCTGCCATTCAGCGAAACCTGGACAGGCTGGAGAGCTGGACAGAAAGGAACCTGATTAAGTTCAACAAAGGCAAGAGTCCTGCACCTAGGAAGGGATAACCCCATGCACCAGTACAGGTTGGGGGTTGATCTGAGGTAAAGCAGCTCTGTGGAGAAGGACCTGAGAGTACTGTTGAACAGCAGGTAAATCATGAGGCAGCAATGTGCCCTCATGGCTAAGAAGGCCAATAATATCCTGGGGTGCATTGAGAAGAGTGTGACCAGCAGGTCCGGGGAAGTTATCCTCCCTCACTGCTGTGCCCTAGTGAGGCCAGATCTGGAGTACTACATCCAGTTCTGGGCTCCTGAGTTCAAGAAAGACTGGGAACTACTGCAGAGTCCAGCAAAGAGCTACAAAGATGATTAGAGAACTGGAGCATGTCTCTTCAGAGGAAAGGCTGAGAGACCTGGGTCCCTTTAGCTTGGAGAAGGGAAGACAGAGCGATCTTATCCATGCTTATACATAATTAAAGAGTGAGTGTCAAAAGGATGGGGCTAGACTCTTTTCAGTGGGGTCCAGCGACAGGACCAGGAGCCACGGGCACAAACTGGAACACAGGAAGTTCCATCTGAAGATGAGGAAAAACTTCTTTACTTGGAAGGTGACAGAGCACTGGAACAGGCTGCCCAGAGAGGTTGTAACATCTCCTTCTCTGGAGATATTTGAAACCCACCTGGACATGATGCTGTGCAACCTGATCTAAGTGAACTACTTTAGCAGGGGAGTTGGACTAGATGATCTCCAGAGGTCACTTCCAACCCCTACCATTCTGTGATTCTATGATTCTGTGAAATATAACCTTATGTTAGACTGTGTCCTCACACTAAGAAAGATGCAGGCAACCTGGAGACAGTCAGGAGATTTAGTAAACATATCTACCAGGAGAGAAATAATGTCAAAAGATTTAGGAAATGTGATCTATAAGGAAAGGCTGAAGGAATCAGCCCTAGTTTTGCCAGCAAAAAGAAAAAGACAGTGTAGTTGAAATGTGGTAACAGACTTCTTACTGTGTAAAAAGCTATTATGAGGAAGGGAGTTATATTTTTTTCTCTATGTCTATTGTAGGCTTGACAAAAAATAAAATTCTGAATTTTCATGTGGTGTTTCAGGTTAGATAATAGGAAAAGCTTTCTACTGACTCGCCATCACCTGAAGCTTTAATGAACACACTACAGAGTCATTTATCAGCTTTGGAGAAGGAATATTGAATTCTGTCTGAGCAGGGATGAATTAGTAGACCTCTTGAGATCTCTTCCTACATTTATACAACTTTTATGATGTAAGTTGGGAATAGCACCAGACACTAATAAACATAGTCTTCCTCTTCCTCTCTCTCTCTCTTCCTTTGTTTCTTCCTCTTTCTTTTTCTCTTTCTTTATATCTCTTGCTCTTGCTCTCACTCTCACTCTTGTTCTAGCCCTAGCTGTATGCTTTTCTTTCATATAGCATTTTAAACAGCAACAAGAGATTATAAATTAATGACAAAATGTTCAACCCCCTCAGCAGAACCCAGGGAAGCCTGAAGAGCTTGTTTTGTATCTCCTATATAATATCATACCATGTAGTTTTTAAGAGGATGATTGACAGTCTGAAGTTTACGACATTCAGAACATGTCTGTGTTATACAGAAAACTAATAACTAAATTCTCCATTTATATAAAATAAATTTGCATTTGCTATGAGTTGTTCAGATGCTGAGGTGTGGTGACCAGCTTCCCACTATGGGGAATCCAAACCTTCTTCTGTGAAGTCAACAGGAAGTTTTTTGACAATATGACAGGTTGCTTTTTTAATGTCTTTTTTGTGTTCTGCTAAAAGATTTGGACAAGTACTGTTAGAATTTCTTATATATTAGGTCATGAACTGATGCAACTTTATGCCTTTGGGAAACCCTTATTGTCAGTAATTTTCAAGTATTTCTGTAGTACAACTACTTCATATCTGTAGTTGCTCGTAAAGTATGCAGCAGTACTTCAGGTCGGGAACTAAAGAAGAGTTTAGTGCCCTATTTATCTCCTTCAAAGCACCATTAGCTTTGTATTAAGGCTGTTACACCAGGCAAGCAATACTCTGCTGTCAGAGAATCAATGCTTGTGTTGACAGCCCGAGGATATACTCACTACTCTCCTTGGTAATGCTGTCTCATTCCCAAATTATATTTATATAGACTTCTGTCACTTATTTGTTGTTCTCCAGATGCCGCTTGTAGCTAACAGTTCTTCACGTGGTACCTTAGATAATTGTTACTCGCTAATCTAATGAGAAAGACACTCGCTATGTGCAGTTTCACTGTAACATCAATTCTTGATTACACAAGTGAAATACATCTATAGCAGCTTTAAACAATTTATTTCAGTCCCCTGCCCTTTGCCTGGGCTTTTGAAGAGGATGAGTCTGAACTCCAAGTTTAATATCATTCACTTAAATGAATTTATGAGTGGTAAAAGATAGAATATCACAGGAATAAAGACTGACATATATTCTTAAGAGGAACTCCACCTTTTAATGTTCCTGTGAGGCTGAACAGGTTGTCGGTATAGACAGAGCTGGACATACTGTTCAGTAACAGTAGTGGATAGAGTAATGATTTATGATGTTTGACAGCTTTCTGACAGGCAGCAACATATGTAGAGAGATGTTAAAGAACGTCTGTCTTTAATATCTTTAGGTAGCCAGTGTTCATTGATGTGGTCAATGCAAAGACTTGATGGCATTAACCAAAGTTAAATTCTGCTTTGTACAAATAGGTTAGCTAAACTTGGCTTATGTGACGGAAAGGAAGAGCCATGCTAGTCATTTCTGAGAAGGCCTGACTGGGAATATCCTGCTTAGAAGTTGAATAAAAGCTCATCTGTTTGATAAGTTTTATTCCAAAGTAAAGAATACCTTAATGCTCATAGTCTCCTTCTCAATAAGTTTTTTACCAGTGGGATAAATTGTTACAAAACTGTCAGTTATGGCTTTCCTTTTCATCCTGAATTCTTGAGAAGCTCTGAAAAAATGTCACCAAGTACAGCAGCCTTTAATGGATTCAGTTGTTTGCTCATCTTTTATACTAGAAGAATCCTGAAAATAAGAAAGAAATCTGACAGCTTGGTTTATTTTAATGGAACTCTTTGTAGACTTTTCTTCAACAGGATTTATATACCAGCATGTTTGTGTTCCTGGCCAGCTGAATGGCTATCAAATTTATATTTACTGGCACTGCAATGCTGGCATCTTGGTTCACAACACCCATAAGCAAGGAAGCAATCAGCAGCTTGATTTTTTAAAGTTAATATTTTCCATGGTGTCTGATTGTTTTATCCTGGCCGGGTTTGCAGATTTTAGAAATAAGATTTCTGTATACTGGATTCACCCCAATTCTGGTGTCCTTAGAGCACTTCAATTCTGGTTAGGCAGGAGGATGCTTCATAATTTTCAAAACATTTCTTTAAAGCCCTAAAAGTTGTCAAGTTATTCTGATCTCTTCAAGCTGTTAAAAAGCTCACTTCAGTTAATAAGATACTAAGGATTTTTATTATACTTTTGTAAGTACCACAGTCTACTCACTACAGATTCTAGCAAGGCTTAAGCACTAATGCCCTAACCTGATAATATATTTGAGGATATACTGATAACGCTTCCCAGTGTGTGTGTGTTGTTAAGCCAATTTTATTGTGCAATATAATATGAAGATCAGACATTTAGTAAGCTCTTCAACAATTTCTTTTTTTTTTCTTGTATGATAGACTAGTCAATGGTTTTCCATAGTTATGTTTAAGAACAGTTCTCTCATGTGACTAAAATTAGCCTCATAAATGCTATGTCCCCTCTTAAGGTGACGGTGGAGGAGGGGAATGAGTGAAACGGGTACCCAGAGGTCTGTTAGTCAGGGTCATTAACAAGCAAGGCTTTCAGACAGTTTCCTAAGACAAAATAGTGAAGGACACAGTAGTAGAAGGAAAATAGGACACAACACAACAGAGTTTTATCAAAGGTACACTACTCAAGACTATTCTCTTACATTTCTTTGATAAAATAACTGACTATCTAGACAAAGAAGTGATATAAATCCCATCTAACTGAAGCTGAGTAAAGCATTTCCTATGATGACAAGCAGAAAAGGAAAAATTGAACTAGAAGGTAGTATAGAACACTGCAAGCGACATGAGAAAATATCTAGAAAAGGAAATAATCGTGTGTGATTGAAGTGAGTAGCTAGAAGTAGTCTTTGAATAACATTATTAATTTTTTTTACTTGTTTTCAATAAAGAATAGACACAAAAACCCACTTATATAAAATATTACATAATATTTTCACTAATTAACTTGATAAAGAAGTGCTTACAAAACTTAGTAATGGTAAAGTTGGGAGTCATTGTCAATATGGAATTATACTACTTATGAAGTAGCACTGTGTGACCTTGCAAACCAGAATGACAGTAATAAGAAGAAATCTAATAATACCAAGATTAAGGTCATTCCCTTAGGGACTATTCACTTGAACTTTAGCTATATAATGGGTGCTCATCAGTTGTAAGTGGCAGAGTAAGACCTTGGTATATTTGTTCATCACAGGACAGCCACAAACCAACAATATGATGACCCTGGAAAATGCAAATGTTTTAGCTGTACAAGTCAGCTGAAGTATTTCTAACAGGCAGTAGTCTTTTATGCAGCCCCTAAAAGTACTAGAAGGATAGAATTTTCTCTCCACAGCAGTGATATATCTCCAAGGGTAGGAGAGCGATGAGTTAACGAAGTCTCATCTGGAAGCATACAAAATGTTCAAGAAAGATAAATTCAAATAGGGACAGGTTTAGACAGGGGTTACCAGGGAACAGAGATGCCATCTCTTTAGTGAATACTAGATATGCTTGACATGTTTAGCCTAATGGAATAAGGCCTAAGGAGGGAAATGAGTACTCTTCATAAATATATCTGGGACATAAATACTAGAAGAGAACTACTTTTTTCTTCACTAAAGTGAAGGTACAATGTTAGTACTAAACAAAATGGTATTAATACACTCTGGAAGACTTGGACCAGGAGAAAAATGAGACTCTGGAACAGGGGTCCTCAAACTACGGCCTGCGGGCCGGATACAGCCCCCCAGGGTCCTCAATCCGGCCCGCTGGTATTTACAGAACTCCCCGCCCCCCCCGCCAGGGGTTGGGGTGGGAACCAGCGCCTCGTCCTCTACATGCCCCACTGCGGTGGGCGAGAGGCACGGGCATCTCCTCTGCCGGGCAAGCTCAGTCAGCAGCCTCTGGACTGCGAAGTCCAGCGAGCTCGGGCGAATCGCACGGCAAAGTTCCTTCAGTCCCTTCTGGCCACCCTTTCCGGACTGCCATCTGGGCTGAGGAGGGGAGAGGCAGCATCAGTGAGGTGGGTGACTCCCCCATCTCTCCCTCCCTCCCTCCAGCTCCCAGGCAGGACAAGTACCAGAGCTCAAAGATGCAGAATGGAAATGGCACCTTGCGTTTCTGGCAGATGTAACAGAGCTACTCAACAATTTCAATGTCCAACTTCAAGGAAAGGGGAAACTCATATGTGATATGTGTTCACATGTGAAAGCATTTCAAGTCAGATTAGACCTGCTCATTAACCAAGTAAAGGAGGAAAACTTCTGCCATCTCCCCACATCTCAAAATCTGTCTGCAGAAAAACCAGCAGTTGCATTCCCAAACAAAACATGTATGGATGTACTAGAAATGTTACAAAAGGAGTTTCAAATTAGATTTAAAGAGCTTTGTCTCCATGAACAGGACACACAGCTTTTCCGGAACCCATTTTCTGTTGATATTGAAACCGTTGATCCGATTTACCAAAAGGAATTGGCCGAACTACAGACCTGTGACTTGCTGAAAGATGCATTCAAATCAAGCAGCCTTACTAATTTCTATGCATCTCTCCCCTCAGAGGCATATCATAATCTCAGGAACCATGCACTCAAAATTGCAACCATCTTTGGCAGCACCTGTGTCTGTGAGCAGACTTTTTCCTGAATGAAACATCTGAAATCTCCAATCAGATCCAGACCAACTGATGAACACTTGCAGCACTTGCTACGACTAGCAGTGACAAATATGGAACCTAACATTGACCATCTCTTTAGCCAAAAGCAGGCCCATAGTTCACACTGAAATATTATTTGTTTTTGTTGATTACAATTGTTCTTCATTTTAAATATTGCATTCTTTTTCCTGTTTTTTTGTGCACTACTACAAATAAAATATGTGCAGTGTGCATAGGAATTCATTCCTTTTTTCCAAACTACTGTCCGGCCCCTGACAGTGTCTGAGGGACAGTGAACTGGCCCCCTGTTTAAAAAGTTTGAGGACCCCTGCTCTAGAACATCCCTCAAGGATGAATAATGGGTGGAAGCAGCCTACCTTAATCAGTTTATAAAAGACATAATTAAATGTTTATTTGGAATAGCAGGGGACTGTGCCTAGCACGTCTCTTTCAATTCTGTGTTCCAATGCTGTTCACTTTTGTAGTGAAAGAGAATGAATCTTGCTCTAATAAATAAGGATCAGAAAAGCTGACACAGATATCAAGCTTTCTTTTCAAAACTGAGAGTTAAAATTTTACTATTACCTAGTGACAGTACATTTTATCTGAGTTAATTATCCCATTACTATTGGTTAACATTAACATTAATTATTGATACCAAAGGAGCACCAAGAGGTCCCAGACAAACTTAAGGCTCCACTATTCTGAGAATAAAAAAAGCAGAAGACAGTCTGTTTTTCAAAGAACTGCAAGCTAGCTTCCCAGCTAGAGCCTCAGGCCAACCGCAGCATGTGTGTGTGATAACTACGCACAATAGGGAGCCCATTTAATTTAATAGCGCTGCTCGCAGTGTGCCAAGTCAGGAAGGTACACATTCTAGCAGACTGGAGGCAGAACAGGGTGGGATAGAAAAAACTGGGAGGAAGAAAACTGGATTCTGTCCCTTAAATTTTATTTTTTTAAAAAGTAATATAGGGATACAAGGACAGGCACTATAGGTCAGAACACGGTGAATCTGACAGCAGTCAGAAGAAGTAAAAGAAATTAAGGAAGAGGGAAACATCGAGTGATCTCTTACCTGCTCTTGTTACTTAGCTCTGTTAATCTGTTGTGAGAGAATATACTAAGACTTAAGCCATTCCAACAGATCTAGTCTTAATAGACTTTAATGAAACATAAATTTGTTCAGTCACTTCTGGAACTCATGTGAGGTTTGTCCTTCAAAACACTTTGTGGCAATGGTTTTTACAACTTAAATCAGTGCTTCGTTTTGCTTAGTTTTATATCTGCTGCCTTTTATTTGAACTCTGATTCTCATATCCCAGAAACTTTCAATGACCATTGCATCTTCATTATCTTCATATGCCTTACACTTTACAGTTGAACAGGTACAGGAAGGCGGTTTGCCCAAAGTCATTGAAAAAGTCTTTAGTAAAGTGAAGGACAAGGCATAGGTGTGCTGAGCTCCCCCCAGAAAATCTCGCAACCGTGAGACTCTCCTTCTACACAGCACGTGCAGATGTCCACACACATTGTCCACAAACAATTACACTTTACAGAATAATACAGAATCACAGAATTACCTAGACTGGAAAAAACCTTTAAGATCGTCAAGTCCAATCATTAACCTGACACAAGTCCCACACTAAACCATGTCCCTAAGCACTATGTCTATACAACTCTTAAATCCCTCCAGGGGTGGGGACTCTACCACTATCCTGAGCAACCTGTTCCAATGCCAGATAGTCCTTTCAGTAAATAAATTCTTCCTCAGATCCAATCTAAACCTTCCCTGGCACAACTTGAGGCCATTTCCTCTTGTCCTATCACTTGTTAGGAGAAGAGACTGACCCCTACCTCTCTACAACTTCTTTTTGGGTAGTTGTAGAGAGCAAGAAGGTCTCCCCTCAGCCTCCTTTTCTCTTGACTAAATAATCTCAGTTCCCTCAGCCACTCCTCATCACACTTGAGCTCCAGGCCCTTTCCCAGCTCCGTTGCCCTTCTCTGGACACGCTCCAACATCTCAATGTCCTTCTTGTAACAAGGGGCCCAAAACTGAACACAGTACTCAACGTGCTGCCTCACCAGTGCCCAGTACAGGGGTAAGATAACTTTGCTGATCCTACTGACCATAATATCCCTGATACAGGCCAGGATGCCATTGGCCTTCTTGGACAGTCTGGTGCACTGCTGACGCATGTTCAGCTGGCTATCAGTCAACACCCCCAGGTCCCTCTCTGCTGAGAAGCTCTCTAGTCACTCCTCCCCATCCTCAAGGTTAATATTAATTGACAACATAAAATGAGTAATCTTGTAGTTCTGTTAGATCAAGTATTTAATACTACTACTTCCTCCTTAGTGGGAGGACTCCTCACACTCCTCCCCTGCTCCATCGTGGGGTCCCTCTCATGGGAGACAGTTCTCCACAAACTTCTCCAACATGAGTCTTTTCCATGACCAACCGTTCTTCATGAACTGCTTTAGCATGGGTCCTTTCTGTGGTGTCCAGTCCTTCAGGAAGGTACTGCTCCAGCGCAAGTCGCCCACGGGGTCACAAGTTCTGCCAGCAAACCTGCTCCGGCGTGGGCTTCCCATGGGGTCACAGCCTCCTTCGGGCATCTACCCACTCTGGCACAGGGTCCTCCAGGGGCTCGAGGTGGTCATCTGCTCCACCATAGACCTCCATGGGCTGCAGCCTGCCTCAACATGGTCTTTACCACAAGTTGCACAGGAATCTCTGCTCCAGCACCTGGAGCACCTCCTCCTCCTCCTTCATCAATGACTTTTGTCTGCAGGGTTGTTTCTCTCACATATTCTCACTTCTCTCTCCAGCTGCAAAATGTTCCATTTTGTTTTGTTTTGTTTTGTTTTTGTCTCTTCCTCTTCTTAATTCTGTTATCACAGAGGCATTACTGATTGGCTTGGTCTTGGACAGCAGTGGGTCCATCTTGGAGCTGGCTGGCATTGGCTCTGTCTGACATTGGGGAAGTTTCTGGCAGTTCCTTGAAAGAGACCAAACACTGAGTTTACCTCCAGGCTTATCAAAGACCTCTGTATTTTAAGTGCTTTGTATTGAACTTAGTGAAGTTTTAGTACTGATTCAAGTGTGTGGGATTGCCTTTATTTTTTGTTAAGATGTGGGATTCTGAAAAGAGACAAAGCTTAATGATTTTCTGTAAAAGGCTTCAAATACGTACTGCTGCAATGTCAAAACAACATTGTTTCCTTTGGTCGGTGGCTGTGAATTTCAGCTTTGTTGGCTCAAAAACAAAGGGTCTCGCTGTTAGCCTTTCACACCTAGGAACATGTAAGTACCCAGGCTGACATATACTGCCTATTACATCACAAGTATAACTAAGAAAACTTCCCCGCACTGCCTGACAGTTGTACTCATGCGCTATGTGGAGTAGCTCTCACTCTTTCAAGTTCATTAAAATAATTAAATGGTTCAGTAGGAGAGTGGGAAAACTGCGTAAAAGGAATGAGGAAATAGGCAAGAAATAACACAAAACACTGAACAACTAACTTTTCTAGTAACAATGTCCTAATAAGCAATTTTCCCAGCAGTTTTACTTTTGGTTTGAGACATCTGAAAAAAATCGTAGCTTTTTTTCCTTGCAGTGTGCTTTCCTTTTTTATACTTGGTGAACTTCAGTATCTAGAAAGATAGGCAGAACAGCCATGGCATACTGCAAATATTTTACAGGCATGCCTGACAACAGGTTTCTCCTAGCCTAGAATAAATTTCAGATGTGCCTGCCTTGCAGAAATGAGGGGACAAGCATACAGAAATTATGCTTACTGCTTTAACAAAAACAATGCTATAGAAGCAGCATTTGGAAGACTTACATAAATTAGACTGTCTGTAAATGTTTATTAATGTCCATCTACAAAAATAAATCCCTTACACTGATTAGCTATATCACAGTGCATTTCACACAAGTATAAAGACAAGGTCAGGAGACCCTGTTATGTGTGAGATAAACTTTTGGAAGTTGCTGTTGATTGTAGTCACATTCAGTTTAACAGTGCTGCTACTCATAAATATCTTAATGAGTCTCAGGATAGTTTTTTTGGTCTATGAGATTAGTAATATTTAGAAAAAATGAGCTCCAGGCACAGCAGGGAAACAGGTTCAAGCCTCCATCCAGTTTAATGGGCTGCTTAAAAATGAATGCTTTCTTGCTCTGGATGTCACCCCAAAACTGAGCCGGCTCATGAGACAAATAGGAGCGTGAAGGGAAGGATGCTGTGTGTGGCAGAGAGGGCTGTTTGAAGAGAGTTTCTTAAAAATTAATGTTGAAAGCAAAATTGCATTTTAGACTTGCTTTGCTGTTCAGTAAAGACAGTCAGCACAGATAAATATGCTTTATAAAACCAAACCCATTGAAATTTAAGTAAAAAGTCCTACTTAAGTAAAAAGTCCTACTTGAAATAAGGAAATATATATAAACAATGTGCCTCATCTGTTAATCTTGTGCCAAGAGGCCAAACAAATTCAGGGACAAATCATTTTGAAGGCCAGTGAAATACTATATCCCTGCCCTGAACAGTCTAGACAGTATAGAAACACAAGCACTACAAGAACTCTTCCCAGCTTCCTAGCTCAATTTTATAGATAAGAAGCTAAAATAACTTCTCAGAAATCACCAGAAAAAACCTAGGGAACAAGATTTTACCCACATTTTCTTAACACTGCACGTTGGTCAACAATACCAATCTTTGTCACTTACAGGTTATTCTGGTGCTTCCTTATAAAGACTTAAAATATGAACATTTAATGCCAACACCACCAATAGTGCTCCATGCTTTTTAAGGTTCTGACTACAAACCTCTGATAATTTTAGCACAAATATTAGGAACTATTCAAATCCAAAGAAAATACATTGGCGGTGACTACAGCAAGACTTCTGCAGCTAAAGTTTATGCACTTATAAATGCAGAGTACTTCTAGAATCATGACGCCTGTGCCACAAAAGGAGGACAGAATAACCTCATGGACTGTTTTATTGAAAAGTGTGGAAAGTGGAAAATTACCTAATAAAGAAAAACAAAAAGAGAGCTCCTTAAGGAAGAGTTTCTGCTGGTCAGTATGGGAAACTTATTACTAACAGACAGATAACCTTATTTAATCATTGTTAATAATTACAAGCAGATGTCAGATACAATGCTAAAATTATGATCTTTGTGTCTACAAAAGTGTGCTAGCAAATTATATTTTAAAATCTACACTAAATATATTGTAAATCCTCAATAGATGGTGCTATTATCTAAGTTAATATCTTAGCTGATTATGCGAAGAAGCTCAGGACAAGTGTGACCAGGATTTATCTGTGAAGAGAGTTGACCATCTTTATGATGTCTTTGTTTTTCATGATGCATGCTCATGAGAGGACTTACATTTGATAACAAACAATCACAAGCATTGGCAAGTATTCCACTTACACAACTCCATCCAACAACAGGCAGATGTCAGGAATTTTTACTAAAAGTAGGGCTATTTGAAACATAATCGTTGTTTGCAGAAAATGGCATAGCTCTCACCATTTTTCTTCCATAGTTTGAAATGGTTGATATCTGGAGCTAATTAAAAGCGTTAAATTCGGTGTGGCACAACATTGCAGGCTATTCTTACATGACTCAGCTTTATAGAGGCAGGATGCATAGAATAGCAGCCATCTCACTGATGTGACTTCTTGGAAAGCAGCTGTGTGTTTCATCCACCTACAAACTAGATGCAGCAGTCATCCCCCTCAGGGCAAATTTTCTAATAATTCTGTAATTTCTGCTTTTGATTAGTTTCTCATCTTTTCAAGGACATTCTTCCAAACACTTCCATAAAAGTAACCCACTCTAAACTGTAATCTGTCCCTTGATCTGTTTTTAGGATTTAAGTCTCTCAAATGGAATCAACTAATTCTGCCATCTAGGTTCCATGACTTGGAAAACTATAAAAAAGACAAAGAAATAAGAGTATCATTCAGGCAGTGAAGCATCAATGAATAAGGTACCTGCAGTTTCCCCATTAAAATGTGGTAAATATTTGCTCATTCACTAATGGTTGAAATGTTCTCTCCTTTAATGACAACTCCAGAGTATAAATTAAATTAAACCATTAGCTAATTCCCCATTTTATATCCTATTTCAATCACATTTACTACTGTTTGATTGCCTACTCTGTGCTATCTGAAATACTATATACATATTGATTTGTGGACATTAATATAAGATGAAGAGCACACTAAAAAAGTAGCTAAAAGAAACCACAGAGGAATAATTAGACTATTAGGACTTCCTAATTGTCCTTTATCTCCTATGAGTATTTAAGAGAAAACAAGTTTTAAATATATTATCAGTAAGCCACTGAATTTTAGGAAATAGTAATAAGCAAGTGACTGTAATTGTTAATCAATATGATAAGAAAAAGCACACATGGCAACATTTGCTGGTAACAATAATAAGGCAGGGTCTGGTCTTGAGCTAGGTTTGGACTCTGACATCCTGACTCGCTGTGCTGGACACTCACCAACAACATATTCTGGTAACAATCCCACAGCACCATACACTGTATCTGTACCAGCCTCGAAAAGTGATGGTGAGATGGTGTATTTACATCAGCTATGGCTGTGATACCTCACATATTATCTGCTTGAGAAAAACTGGACCTTCCTGCCCAAGCTGTATGTTTGGATTGGGCCCCTCAGATAGGCTGGGGTTGGACTCACAGAGTAAATACCATTATGTTTCAGACAGAGTGATGGATTCTATCCTTCATTTTGTACTCAGGTCTAATTCAGACAAATTACCACTGAACAGGCATTGTTCAAAAGAAGCCTGTTTAGTATATTACTCCCCTGAAGAGCTACTGGGTGCTTAGACATTTCCAGCTGTTTCACCCACAGCTTGGTAAGGTGATGTATGTTGAATCCCTGAAAGCAGAGAAGGGAATTCAGCTGGAATATACCAGCTGAGATAAATAATTTCCAGCATCAAGATCTCCCTCATTTTCATTTTCTAGTGATAACAGCCAACACTATAGAATTTTATACTGAAGACTCCTGTCTGTTGTCGGGTATGCACAGAGTTTGCCTCTTGGACTAGACCCATTTACACCACTTAATTCATTTGGGAACCACAGTCTACATATAATTTTGGCTAAGATGAAAAACAAGCACTGTGATGTTCAGCCCTGATAGTGCAGATTCTGTTCTGTTTGGGGAGTTTAACTTACAAAAAATGAACACTTGCAATTTTGCAGATCATATTTTCAGACCAAAGCCATGACTTTTGGCTGACTTAAAACATGGCAAGCAAGCTGCAAGAAACTTAAAGCCTGGATAAAACCCTGGCAGGTAGATTTTACTGAAAGATTTGAAGTGATCATGTTATTATCTGCAGCAATCCCAATATGACTGAGTGTCCATTATAACATACGCTATTTAAAAATGTTGTGTGCCCATTTGTATTGCCAAAGGCTTTAAATTACTGCTTCTATAAGCCTCCATGTATAAAATTCCTGATGAAATCAAGAGTTTTCGAAGAATAATCCACTCCCAAAGGACAAAAAAGTAACAAAAGGACTTCTCAGACTATGAACCTGACACTGCTTAGATAGCACAGGAAAAATATTTATTTTTGTTGAAGCTCAAGAAAATATGAATGAAGCATTAAAAAATGAAACCAATGGAATGAAGACCAGTTGCACTGAAAGCTCTATTATCAGACACGTAAGTAAAGGAATAAAATATGGATGGAGAGATATGGGAGGGTTGTGAAAACTACTGCCAGGATATAAAGGCTACAAAAGTGTATGTGCTGTGGCTGTTGGGGTTTTTAATTTTGAAATTAGGCAGAGCATAGTTTTCTGATCCTTCAGTCATTAGTATTTTAACAGTTGGAACTGCATTTGAGAAGTAACCAAGTGTATTAATTATGACCAATATTTGATGATTTTATGAAGCCAAATGTATGCAATGGATTAAGAAGTATAAAATATTCTATTCTTGGGCTGATGTACTTTATTAGAACTGAAAGAAGGTGAAGCAGCAGGAAGCCTTCTCATACAAATTGCAACATTTTAATTTACTGCAGCATGCATGCAATTAATAAATTAGAAAGAGAAATTTCTATCAGGAGGGGAGTTGGGATCTCTGTAGCTTTCCAAGACAGTGTTCTTGCTCAGTCAATCCAGGGCAACAAAAACTGTTCAAGACGAGGGAAACTGCAGTACAAGTCTGAATGCCCCACTCACATCTACTCTCTTGCTAAGTTATCTCCTGTTCAGTATTGATACTAAACTAAAATTTTATGAAAGTTCAATTGATTTTTTAATATTTTATGAAATATCCTTTCCATAGAACTTTAAAATATTATTAAGCTGAACTCTTTTTCACTTCTGACCTTTCACAGACATTGCGCCTTGCATTGATTTTTCAGCTCTTTGAAACTGGCTGAGCTACAATAGTTTCAACAAATAGGAGAGGAGGGGGAATCAAATGCCATTGCATTAAAAAGCTGGAAAGAAATTATCTAAGTTCGATTACTAACAATTCAACTTTCCTATCTCCTCCCCTCAGCACACAAGACCTTCAGAGATAAGTCACCAAGCAAATGCTTTTTCTCATATTCGCCCCAGATTCAGTGGCCTTAACATTGCTTCCAAAACCCTTGATCAATCACTCTTAGCATTACAAACATGCATTAAAATAAATACCTGAGCTGAGTCTTTAGGCAATACTAAATATTCTCTTTCTCAACTAAATGATTTTCTGTCAGCTGGCTTGTCAGGCTCCTGAGGGAGCAGCAGGGGATCATTTGAAAAGAATTATGTTGCACCAGTGATAAATTAAATCCACTTGAATCAATAGCATTTAGATTTTTAAAAGGATATAACCAAGATACTATCAATTAAAACAAATCCTGACTCAGTAGGCTTAGTTTTCACATCAGAGTCTTACTTTAACCAGTCTCCTAGAGGATAGCATGGGCTATTTTTATCTCAAATTTAGACATCTGATTGATGGGCATCAATACTTAACTTATTCATTCTTGGCTTTTTCTATGTCAGGCACGTGAAGTATAGGGTTTGTTTTCATTGTCCACAAATAAGAGTCCGGTGCCACCTGAACTCTCCAAAGATATGTGCGATATCTGCAAAATGTGTCTCTCAAATGACCAGCAGATCTGTTCCCTGGCAGGAGATCCTTGTGCATCTCAAGAGGCACTAAGTGCCTATATGTAGGCCACTGATTCAAGCTGTTCATGCCATCCTAAGATTGAATCTCAAATAGATCCAATGAAAGGAGCTTAAGGTGAGTAACTCAGACTCAGCCATCTAAAGCTTTTGTATTTAGTTCAGCACAATTCTTTCTACTGGCAAAATTCCTCACCTAAAGTTGTTTTAGCAGTACTGCAGTTTTAGTAGTACTTGGATTAAAGAATTTACAGAAGTCATTCAGAAAATCTTCAACATCATCCATAGGACATGATGTAGAACATCAACAAGATAATTTAGGACTCAATCTGGTGACCCACGTAGGTATTTTTTGTGGGTTTTTTTCCCCATGCCTCAAAAGACAAATATTAATCATTTAAATGAAGGCACTAAGGGACGATTTGCAGATACTGCAATTTGTTTCTTGGTTAATATTCAGGGAGTGGGGTTTGTTCTTGTTTGAGGAGATATGTTTCATAAAGACTCTCAATTCCAGCAGCCATATTTTAGAAGAAGCCTCCAATCATACATTCAGGCAGAAATGGTGCCCTGTTGCTTTTATTATTTTATTTTACAGCTGAGAAACAAATGCCAAGTCTCTGAAAATCTTTTAAAAATCAACTTATGTGTTTCTTACACTCCTAAATACACTGTTACTCACTTATGTACAATGACTTGAATTATTAGTGTTTAATTTCACAGTTTTTATCAAATAGAAAAAAGGCAGTAAGATACTCAGAGCTTCTTATACTTCTCATTGAACCCTGTACACACAAACTCAATGCAGTCACATATTGATCCAAGGATACAAAAACATAAGCCAAACTAAAAAAAAAAAAGTCCACGTATAGTTTGTTTCCAAGAGTAGGTATCAATTCCAGAACAGCCAGTGGCATAACATACTGTAATAGCACTAATCTAAAACCTACTGGAGTTGAATTCGCTGAGCATCATACTGGATTGAACTAATTTTACTATTTGTAAATTAGCTTACCAAACAAAATACAGTTAAAACACATACATTTTACTTCACCTCTGAGAAGGAAAGAGGACATTTTAGTAAATGATTTTGCATTTCATATATCATATTTGCATATTTGCTGAAAAGAGAAAAGAGGATTCATCTCAGGAAATATGTTTTAATGTGTTTAAGAAAAGATAAAGGCACTTCAGAATAACTAGTATGATGAACTCCATAGGAAACAATTTTTTTAACATCTCACACACTAGATGACATCTAAAAAGAAGTGTGGGTGATCAGTTCAAGTCATTGAAATGTTATAATAGTGGAGCTAGGCTAAGTGGTACTTGTTACACATGTGACCTACTGACTGTTCTCTTAATTTCAGTTAGGAAAATGGAGCTTGGAGACGAAGAATAATTGTTTCTACTGCCCTGGAAATCCTTCTGAGGAATCAATTTTCCCATATTCCATTGCCTAGAGCAAAGACTGAGTTTAATGCCAATCCATTGCATCTTGGAATAGGACAAAGAAGGTTTAAGGAGCTTCTAAGTAGCATCCACTTTGTTAGTAATCTTTTGACTATTTATCTATATACCTTTGCAGATTATATGCACTCATGGAAAAATGAGAAATGAATGATCCTGACACTTGAAATAATGTAATAACTGGGAATAGATTTTACTATTGGGCACAAAGAAGGAAGGTGTGGTTTCCATTTTTATTTTGTACACACACTCAGTAGGCAGGCACCAGCAAACTCACAGTCCCACTGAATCTCTATGTATTTCTCAGTCTGATCAGTCTGTAAGAGCTGTAATTCTGATCAAATTCAGTGCAGAGTGGAACTGATTCACAATCAACCAGACCTACTATCCTTAGGCCTGAGTTTAAATTGCATGAAATAAAAAGGTAAATGGATGCCTCATTCTCATCCTATCAGAACAGAGTTAAACCTACGAAAGGTCAAAGAAAGTGCACCCAGCCTGATGAGCAAGACTGGCAAACTAGTAACAACAGATGAGGAGAAGGCTCAGGTATTCAACAGCATTTTTGCCTTGGTCTCCACTGGTGATCTCTCTTCCCACACCTCTCAAGTGGATGGACAGCAGGGCAGGGACTGGGGGAGCAAAATCCCTCCCAATGTAAGAGAAGATCAGATTTGTGACCACTTGAAGAACTTGAATATACATAAGTCTATGGGACCGGAGAAGATGCATCCCAGAGTCCTCAGAGAACTGGCTGATGCAGTTGCCAAGCCACCCCCCATGATATTTGAAAAGTTATGGTGGTCAGGTGAAGTCCCTGGTAACAGCAAAAAGGGAAACATTGCACCCATTTTTAAAAGGAGGACCCTGGGATCTACCGACCTGTCAGCCTCACTTCTGTGCCTGGGAAGATCATGGAACAGATCCTCTTAGAAGCTATGCTAGAGCACATGGAGGACAGGGAGGTGATTTGAGACAGCCAGCATGGCTGCACCAAGGGCAAATCCTGCCTGATCAACTTAGTGGCCTTCTATGACGGAATGACTACATGAGTGGACAAGGGAAGAGCTATAGATATAATCTATCTGGACTTCTGTAATGCCTTTGGCACAGTTCCCCACAGCATTCTTCTCTCTAAATATATGGATTTGATGGGTGGACTGTTTGGTGGATGAGGAATTGGTGGGATGGTCACATCCAGAGTGTAGTGATCAACAGTTCAATTTTCAGATGGAAATCGGTGACGAGTTATGTCCCTCAGGGGTCCGTATTGGGACCAGTATTGTTTAATATTTTCATCAATGACATGGACAGTGGGATCGAGTGCACCATCAGCAAGTTTGCAGGTGACACCAAGCTGAGCGGTGTGACTGACATGCCTGCAGGATGGGATGCCATCCAGAGGGACCTTGACAAACGTGAGAAGTGGACCCATGTGAACCTCATGAGGTTCAACAAGGTCAAGTGCACGGTTCCGCACCCTGGTATTAATGCAGACTGGGGGATGAAGGCATTGAGAGCAGCCCTGCCGAGAAGGACCTGGGGCTACTGGTGGATGAAAAGCTGGACATAAGCTGTCAATGTACACTCACAACCCAGAAGGCCAACCGTACCCTGGGCTGCATCAAGTAGCACGGCCAGCAGGTTGAGGGATTCTGGCCCTTCTCCACTCTGGTGAGACCTCACCTGCAGTACTGTGTCCAGCTCTGGAGTCCTCTGCACAGGAAAGACATGGACCTGTTGGATTGGGTCCAGAGGAGGGCCACGAGGATGATCAGAGGGCTGGAGCACCTCTCCTGTGAGGACAGGCTGAGAGAGTTGGAGTTATTCAGCCTGGAGAAGAGAAGGCTCCAGGGAGACCTTATTGCAGCCTTTAAGTACTTCAAGGGGCCTATTAAATGGGGACAAACTTTTTAGCAGGGCCTGTAGTGATAGGACAAACTTTTAAACTAAAAGAGGGAAGATTCAGACTAGATGTAAGGAAGAAATTGCTTACAAGGACAGTGAAACACTGGAACAGGTTGCCCAGAGAGGTGATAGATGCCCCATCCCTGGAAATATTCAGGGTCAGGTTGAATGGTGCTTGAAGCAACATGTTTTATTTGAAGATGTCCTTACAGGGTGGTTGGAATAGATAACCTTTAAAGGTCCCTTTCAACCAAAACTATCCTATGATTTTATGGTTCTATGAATGTATCGCCTTGTACTCCAATTTTAAACTCCTTTTCTATCAAACTCACACAATCAACAAAAACCCTTAACAGGTCTGAATCCATACATAAATAAAATCCAGAATGACCAATTTCAACACTGAATCACAGAATCGCAGAGTCACAGAATTGTAGGGATTGGAAGGGACCTCAGGAGATAATCTCACATGTTACAAGGCAGCAAAATGGAAAGATGACCTTGACTTATTACTTTTCTTTATTCTTAGAAATTTCCAAGGCAATTATAACACTCATAAAGACAAAATATAAAGTTCTTTTAGAGCACATGTGAAAAGTAAACCTTCTCTGCTCTCTGTGTGTTTCATTCCAAGTTTTGACAGTGAAAGGTAGCAAAGTACAGTCAACTTTTTCTAGTGTTACTATGATTTAAACATTAAGTAAGTTTATCTGAATAAAACAACTGGCAGTGACCTCAAACGATCTGTTTTATTGGTTTATGTAATAAGACAGTCTAAATATCTTTGAATCTGAAAGCAAATATAATATATTTTGATCTGCAAAATTATATTAATACTCCATTAACTTGTAATCTTATCTTTTTTCTGCTACTACTATTACTAAAATAAAAGAAACCCAGGAGAGTGCAATCCATGGTCATCAGTGCCAGAAGATTTCACTATGTTTTGTGCTATATTGAGTTGTGTATATGGTCCTACAGGACCTGGATCCCTCTGCCTGTGTAATTCACTGTGATACAGTGGGAAACATTACATGCTCACACATTCTTATCACTGATTTAAAAAACAGATAGGGACCTGCAGAGAAAGCTATCAGACAGAGGCAGAACATAGAGCACATAAACCTTAAAATGCCCTCATCTCTAGGGTTTGCAAGAGGGACAGTATTCCTGTTCACTTATTCTTGCTCAGCCAGAAGTGTCTCAGGGATGCATGTCACCTGTACTGCCAGGATACGAACCTTATCCATGCACGAACCAGGATCCTCCTGTGAGATGATCAAGGTCTACAGTGTCCAGAAAAAGGCCTAGATTTGCAAGAACTCAACAAAGTAAAAGTCATAACCACTGAAAAGTACTTGGCCTAGAAGGTTTGTTAATAGGTGCTGGCATCCCTTAGCAAAGGTTTGGTAAAATGTTTTGCACACAATCTTTTTCCCCACTCTTCCTAAGATATTCCACAAAACAAACAAACAAATGTATTTTTATATAGTAGAAATAACCCATCTTTGGGGTTTTATTTGTGCAGGGGCAAAGAAGATTATAGGAAGAGGTAGGAAAGTGTTCTTTTCTCAGTTTGTAAAAAACTGAGGCAGTTCTTTTTTCCTCAGTTCCCACTTAATTAATTTCATTACTATCCCAAACTGAAGTCTTTTGGTATTTAAACTTACGTCAATTGAAGCTGCCAATATGTGGCATCATTGAGAAAAGGGTCCTAAGAGTACCACTGAATAACTTGTTGAATAATTCATTTTCATGCCAGCAAAAACATTTGATTTAGTGAGTACCTATCTTTCCTATAAACTACTGCCAATATCATTAGCTTTCCAAGTGGCAATTGTGGAAATTACTGTAATCAGGATGCCTTAACATGAAATCTTGGAATGAATGTATGCAAACATAGTTGGTGCCACTGAGGACGATCTGTTTGATTAGTCCCAAGTATTTAATTAAAATAATTTATTTCTGTCCACACATTGCAGCATGTACATACCAATTGTAGGCCTTGTCATGGACTGGTGAACAAAATCAAATTTAATGATAAAGGACAGAGTATTCATTATTGTTCAAAACAGCTAATCCTCTATCAGTGCTAGATTATACCCGCAGCTCATCTTAAGGACCTTTTGAATCAAAGTCGATGCAGCATAATTTCTAATCCATCTGAGCTCCGTGAGCTGTAAATAATGTGAACACAAAATATTCATCTCCTTACAATATGTTTAAAAAAAAAATATCCAAAAGATGACTTCTTTTACCACAGAAAATAAAACACTAGGTCATTTTTATTGTTTCTTGCTTTAAAAATAGCAGGTGGCTGATAGAAAACTACAATGAGTTCCATTTCTGCTCATCCATCTGCAGCTCACAGTCTATTGTACAGCTTTTATTTATTGGCATTGTATGTCAATGTCAAATATGTTTGCAGGCTGTTTAAGCTTTTATTATACTATGTTTCTATAGGATTAAAAAACAATCTTTGTTTTAACAATGCCTGTATGATTAGTTGATGTGCCAGCAGTAACACTGAGCAGCTTCACTGTATGTCCCTAGGCTGTAACAGATGTTTTTATCTTCTGGTTTCTTTTAGTGTTTATCTAGCAAAAATTGAATATTAAAAATATTGAAGTGTCACTGTTCATGTCTGCATTGTAACAATAAGAGTCTCTCAGCATTTCAACTTCAGACCTTCACTTGGTCTTAAAAAAATATTAAATTTAAGGGGGTTTTTTTTCACTTAGATATAAACTAAAAAGGAAAGCTAGATTACAAAGATGGGCATATCTTTCAATCTACTGTTAGAATATAATATGCTAGACTACACTAGGCTATTTCATTTGGAAGGGACCGACAATGACCATTTAGTTCAACTGCCTGACCAATTCAGGGCTGAACAAATGTTAAAGCATGTTGTTAAGGGCATTGTCCAAGTGCCTCTTAAATACTGACAGGCTTGGGGCATCAACCACCTCTCTAGGAAGCCTGTTCCAGTGTTTGACCATCCTCTTGGTAAAAAAATGCTTCCTAGTGTCCAGTCTATACTGTTTCAATTGTATATAAACACAATTAGTACTGTAAGGACTTCTAACTGTATAAAATATATAGGTAATAGGTTAAAGTTTTTTGAGAAAGAAAGATTCAGCTTTGTCCCTCCATTTCATTTAAATAAAGGGTCAGTGAAGCTCCTGTTTCCATTCAAATCAATAACGAAAGGAAAGTTTCTAAGGAATTTGAAAACTTTGTTTTGTATTCTTTGGGATATACAGAGAGAAAACAAAAGTTCCATCCCACATAGTTTCTCTCTCCTGTCTTTTTGCTGAGATTCAATTAATTTTCTCTAGGTCAGATGTATTTAACAAGTCATAGCCTGAGTCCTTCAAGTCAAAAACCCACACATCCACACACCTGTGAATAAATAGCTTATGTAAGAACATGATTATATGCCTTAGGTTTAAAGATACAAATACATATTTCAGCATCCAAAATAATTCTGCAAAACAGTAGCAGTTATTATTTAAAGTATTGATTTTAATGAGAGCTGAAAGCCTCAGCATCTCAGAAAATCAGGGCACTTATTTAGGTCATATGGATATTAGCCAACATTTTCAAAAATGGCTGTCTAAATTTAGGAACAGAAATTCATATTTATGCATTGGTTTCAGTAGTTCATTTTTTTCAGAGGGATTAATCACTTGCAACTGCTAGTAACTTTATTTATCTGTGTCTATAGACTAAGATTTTTCAAAAATGACCGAATAGCTACACTAATATGATTTTAGCTGTCTAGCTTCTGTGATATATTCAAGGGCCAGATTTCCCAAGAACAAGAGTTAACATTCCTAATCAGGCATATCTAAGTTGTACCGGACAAGATACCCAAAATTTCCATTCTTTTCTTAAAATATTAGATCTTTGAAGTAAAGGATAGGATTTAAAAAATATTTTAACATTACAGCTGTGGTGCTTTTCCTCACTTTATGTGAACAGCGATTTTGCACCACATGCATTTATTAATGTGTTTTGGAAACCTAAGACAGGTGTATGGCAGCAACTGTGGGGCAAGGGCAGTCAAGCCAGAGGCTGATGGCCCTTCCCACCACAGCATCATCCTACAGCACCCAGACAGAAGACCAGCGAGGGGATGGGAATGGTGACCAAGGTCAGCCACAGCCCAGGGGTGGCCAGACAAGCCTGTATCTAGGGGCATCACATGAGGTGATGCCAGGGAGGGCCACGGTGGGAATGGGACAAGACCAGGCACAGGCATCTCTGAGACACGGCATGGGCAGGGACAGCAGCTGGATCCCAGGTTATGTTGCACCATCCAGGGCTGGCATTGAGCACATCCATCAACCCCGGGGGAGAGGGGAGAGGTTGTGGGACCAGTTGTTGCTCACAGGGACCTGAGAATAGCTTCATCTCACGCCACTTCATAAGTCTGTGTGTTAGCTATCTAAAATGGAGCCAGCTGACACAGATTTCATATAGTCAATGAATGGAAAAAGCCACCTCCATGAGGCAACACTGGTCTGTTTTAGATGCTTGTCTTCAGATGAGTCACAAAGATACCGACTTCTCAGACAAATTAAGAATCTTGTCTAAATCTAATTTTTAGATATCTAAATCATGATGTATCATCCCTTCCCCTAATATGCTTTTGGTAGAAGAAGGGGTTAATCTTATGCATTATATTTTGTCTTGAAATTTTTTTAATGTCATCCATAAATGACAGCAGCTACACCTTCTCTCAAATCTTTTAAGAAAAAGTCATTTCTCTGTCAAAATTTATTTAGATTATCCTTGTAACCATTATGAGGAAGAAGATGTGCCTAGCCTCCAAATTTGGATTATTAATCCATAAATTTTGCTTTTAGCAAAACATATGAGAACACAGTGAAATTTGGTGTTATGCAAATGTAGGCAGCTATGAAAGGCTATAATTCATGTCAAATATAGTTACTAAAACCAGTGTGAGAAAAAAAAGTTATAATTCAGCACATGCTTGTAACTTGCTCGGTTTTTACAATGTCAGAACTTGTAAAAGAGAAGAAAAAAATGTCTGTTTCATTTTGATTATGTAAACGTTCTCAGATATGAACTTTGAAAGGTTCATCCTCATACTATTATGCATGCCCACTATCAGCACCAGTGAGACACCAAGCAAACAAATGCAGCTTTTAAAAACAGTATTAAGATGCATGGTAAAAACTACCTGCTCCAGCTGTTTTTTTGATGGCAGAAGAGCTATATTGTTTGGGAAATAGTGAATATGTAGCTCAAGAAGCAAGAGGAAGCTTAACTGCAGCATTTCTGTAACCTGTGATCTGAACAACCAGATTTCCCTTTCAGCAGCAGGTTCTGGGCTGATGGTGACTAGATGCACTGCTCTGCAAGGTGTCAAAATTGTCCCAGGGAAACTTTAGGGTTACACCAAAGGTGAATTTGACCTGTGGGACTTTTCCAGCACCTGACATTACAGTGATCAGCATTTCTATTATTAGATCATTGTGTCAGCACTAGAAGCACTATGGATAACGTAGCTACAAGGCTGAAATAGACAATAAGGAAGGAAACTTCACAATTAATGAAGAACTAATTTAATGAAGGCTGTGAAAAGAAACAGTGATACATGTTTAAGGGGCAGGGAGAAGAAGACACTACAAAGGGTCATTGCAGTCCTCCATTCTTCATATTTATCTCCTTGATGACTCATTTAATATATTCATTATATTAATGATAATATATTATCATCTGATCTGCCTGGATTCATATTTAATAGTAATATCTAATGCAAGTTTCTTGTCTTGTTTCAAGACAGCAAGCCTGCCTATATATATGTAGTGCAGATGATAGTCTGATCAAACAGCACTATATGGAGATGTATGCATTTTAAAGGCAACAACCTACTCTCAGTATGTTAATCAACAATTCTGAATCAAAGAAGTTCACTATAGCCTGAGCTTAAAGATGTTGAGCACCATGAACATAATGTAAATGAAGGTTTAATACCTCTGTTGACCAGAAAGCTTTTGTTTTCTAAGCTATATGAGAAATTTGAATCTAGATGCTGAAATCCATATGAGTACCATAGCCCTGACCCTGACCAAACATCACACTTGTAGTAGCAGAACAGTTGGGTAAGCACAGAAAACAGAGGAGAGTGAGTAGGAAATTCTGGACAGCAGTTTTTCCTGAGAGAGGCAGGAAAAGGAAGAGCAGAAGGGGACTGGCTCCTGGGAAGCAAGATGAGGTTAGGGAGCTTTGGGTTGTATGATTAGGTCTGCTCTCTAAGTGGTGGTCCAAGGCTTTGGGCATGTTTGCAAGGGCAGCCTGCCACAGTTAAAGCTGCTTTGAGGATTTGCTGTGTTTCTGCTATTGAAGGGAAGGTTAGCAGAGTGCAAATGGGACTGTGATGGCATTTTTTTACCCTGATCAGGAGGCAACCTTTGGCCAGACCAGGCTAGGTTAACTGGTAGTGGCTGAGTGACTGAGGGAATGTGGTGAACAGCAGTTTCTTCTTAGGACCTGTACTGCAGAGAGCACATGAAGCAGCATATCACCTTGCTGCTTATTGTGGGTTTGGTTGTTTTATTTCATGTCCTTGGGTATTTCTAGTGTACTGCTAGTAGGTTTTATTAAAATACAAGTAAAAGCAATACTTCGAAGAAGGAGCTAAACTAATACCAGCCTCTGAAAAAAACCCATTTCTTGTTCATAGCATAGATGAACAGGGCTCATCTGCTAAAGTTTTGTTCACAAAATGTGAGCAGTAACTTGTCTTGACTGGTCTGTTCTCTTAAGGTGAGGAGGGTTGAACTGAAGCAACATACAGAACAAAGGCCCCTATATGAAGCCTGTGGCATGGTCAGACCATTCCCACCTTGTCTGTGTCACCCCTTGTGCTGACATGCTCCCATGGGAGTGCAACTTTAGTAGATCCCATGAGATTCCTACCTGGAGTTGGGATGCACAAAATGAACTATCATGATCCATGTTGCTATCACTAATGTAGGGGGGACCAAGGGGCATGTTCTGGAGGCTAAATTTTGGGTGACAGATAAGACACAGAAGTCCAAGTTTTTATTGATACCATTCTCTGAAAAACTGCCATGTCCACACAGGAAACCAAAGACACAGCCTAATAACCATAGTCTCTGTGAATGAATTAGATGATGGTATAGCAGTGAGGGATTTAGGCACCTTAGGAACTGGGAAAACCTGTACAAGAAGAATTAGATGTATGTTAATCAGAATAGAGCCAGGCTGCTGGCACTAAAATTCAATACATCAGGGAGGAGTGCTTACAGAGGAAAAGCTGACAGCATAAGAGCACCTATATGTGACCTGCAGGGTGGTTGTGGCTGACACTCAGTGTACCTCTGAGAAAAATGGTAGAATAATTGCTGCACAAATACAATAAATAAGGAAGGTGAATTAGACCACTTATAACGCCATTTTGCTTGTGCATGCCAGTTTCAGTTGACAGGGTGAGGGCAAAACTTGTAAATGTTTCCACATCAGTGCTAGAAGAATAAAATAAAAAAAATGACAGAACTAAAACTTAGATTTTTTTTTATAATGGGATGGTCCACAGGGCACCAGGCCTGCTGACAGGATTTTCTTTTCTCAAAGGGGAAAGAGGGTCTTTGCTCACGAGCTAGCAAGGCTATTGACAGAGCTTTAAACTAGACTTGAAGAGGGAAGGGGATAATATCAGGCTTGCCTGTGACAGGTGTTAACCCATGAGTCTGGAAGGAGCTCAAATGCAAAATTGCAGAAGTGCTAGTTGAAGGGTGAAATGTGCCATTGCAAATAGGCACACGCCGGAGGACTATGGGTGCCCCAGCTGCCACTATGCCTCCCAGATGGAGAGCACCTCTGGAGGGAATAGGAAATACCAACCAGTGACTCACTTCCACACCACACAACATGGTAGAGTTTATAATGAGGAATAAGATCACTGAGCAAGTGAAGAAGAGCTATTTTGGGGAAAAGAGCACAGGCTCAATGAAAGCCTACAACAGAAACCTGTGGACAAGATAGCATCCCTTGACACCACTGCTGGAGGTAAACTCACAAGGGTACTTTTCATGTCCACTTTGGCAGTATCTGAAGAATTTATAGCTTCAGCTGTTCTGTCTGCAGTGTGTTATATTTCACATGCTCCTCATTCCCTGATAACTTTCCTCTCCTTTTTGTTTTACACCGCAAAAAATTGCAAGGATTATCCATATAAAGCTTCTCTGCTAAGGCTTATCCCATGCTGGCAAAACCTTAGTTCTGACTGCATTTACATTAATATGTCATATCTAGATGTGCCCTTTAATTTGTTTTGGGTTATAAAGGCTTCTGCAGAGTAGCCTATCCATAAATAGAGTTATGTGGCCTATTATCATTTAGCTGTATAGGCTGTCACTCTTCCCTTTGTCAAACCCAACTTGGTTCTGTGCAAGGCACTTTGAGACCTTGTTCTCTCCAGATGAGCTTGAAAGAATTAGAGAAAACTTGCCTCTGTAAGTACACAGAAAATTCTCCTTTGCCCAAACCACTTACATGCAAGATACAGCTTCCTGAGAGTCAGTCCTCCTGTGTTTTACCTTGAACTTCACAGGAACTCATTAAACTCTAAAAAAATTCATTATGCTGCCATGTCTCTTGGCTCCAAACGGGAAATGTACATTGATGGGTAATGTCCTATCACATCATTTCTTAGTGGTTGTTATGATTGCTATGCTCAGCTATGAATGTGCAAAAAATACCCTTAATATCACTATAACATATTAAGGAAGTAGTAATAATATATTACGTAAAGTAATTGCATAGCACATATATAATGCTGACAAATTTATTTAAGCAAATTAAGAATACTGCAGAGCAGCTATTTTCCAGCTATATTGGATTGAAATGTTCACTGTTGGAAGTCTAATTTAAATTTTTATGATTAGATTATGATAACCATTGTGAACTCAGTACTAAAAGTATATAGCCCTGAAAGTCCTTACAAGCACCAATTAATCTATCCTGAGATTCTCTGAGCAAGAAAATGTGTTTACCATGGAATATTTTATTAGTGCTTCATTTTAAAAAGGTACTTCCCACAGGGTAGAGTTTTACTCGCACTGGACTCTGAAGAATGCTGATGGTGCCACAGTCTCTTACTAATTGGATTCACAAGCTACAAAGAAACGAATCTTGGTTATTATCTGTCACTTGGTTATGGAGACCCACAAGTCTCGGCCTGAAGAAGCTGTGGTCGTAGATTTCTCACCCCTTTTCCATCCAAATGACTAATTACCAGTCACTTCATATTGAGAAGGGAAAAAACGCTGTTCTACTTTTATTTGCTAGCAATGCACCGTATATTTAAGTAAATATTGATTTTCTAATCTTGAAGATAAAGTACCACAGAATGGCAATTTTCAAATGGTGATAGTGCATATAGTATCACACGCTTCACTAACTTGTTCCTCCTCTCCTATGCCAAGGCTTGTTATCAGTCTGCGTAGCCCAGTTCCCAAATATTTGACTTTTAATTTTTATCTGATTGAACTCAAAACCCCAAATAGTTCTTCACAACAGGTCTACCTACCTTCTGTCATTCTTTAAAATCGAGACAGCCCTTCCCCACTCTTTCATATGACCTTTTATGAAATTAAATAGTAAAATATGTTGGGCAGGAACAACATCTTGTTCTCATCTATATCCTGCCTAGCTGTGTCAGTATAAAGACATTAATGTTTTTTATTATGTGGCTCCGTTTATTTACAGATACACATACAACCTATTAGGCAAGTTGTGCTGACAGCAAATAAAGCCTGCTTCAAATGCTGATAAATTCCTCTGAAAGTCATCAAAAATGTTATAGCTTGAACATTCACCCAGAAATCATAGAATATCAAACATTTCACCACATGAGGATTTTACAGCAACAACTTCACATGTCTGGGTCTAAGTATGAAACAAAAAAATGATTTCATGAAGAGGAAAAGGAACATTAAATCTGCAAAGCAAATAATTAGACAATAAAAACTCTTTTCAATACACCACCTCCCTTCTCTTGAGCCCTAGAAAGTACTTCTTTGTCTATTTTCTCATTCTTGTTAAGAAGCAAAACTTCACAACTGAATGAATTTTTACCAAATCAAGAGGGACATTCTTATTACATGATCATCACTTGGGCAGAAAAGGATTGTTCACTTGGCCTTATCCTTCCATCTCTCAACAGATGATGGCACAGAAGTCCTTTCAACAACAGTCTTCAGATCACAGGACTGTCTGACTATATCTGCATGTTTACACATACACACACACAATTTTTTTTTACAGTCACAGATGGAAGAGGTGTTATAGACTTCACTTGTTTCAGATTTAGCAACTTTTTCTTCTATCTTGCACTTACAAATCATTTCACGTTTTACCAAATGCACCATCAAGGCAGTGCCCTGAGCAGGGTCTAGTGTTGAAGGGGGTTCATCACTGGATGGGTTCATAATGAACCAAGGCCCCACCAAAGTCTGCTATTAGAGGGCTGCATGCTGTGACGGCCATAAGGTTGTTTAGTGTATAAAGAGCCCCATGTCTCTGTGCTCAGCTATGAAAAAGTTTTCTGAGCCTGGATCTTCTTCAGGGACTGTGGGCTAAGACATCCTCACTCTGCTTTTTTGCAGAGAGAAGGAAAGGGAAAGGTCAGAACCTACATTTGTAGGGCTGATTTTTAACATCCTCCAGCCCAGACATAGGTCTTGGTGGAAGCAGAAAGGTGAAACTAAAGACAGCATTGGCAGATCAAATCCTGTTGCGTTCAGTGGAAACAGAAGTAAGTTAAAGCAGCATCAGTAGAAAGGCATTAGAACATAATGAAAAAAATATCTATATCTACCTTGATAGATAGTGATCCTAACTCAGCACTGACAGTACTGGTACTACCTGTGGGCAAAGTCTTTATGATTGTATAATGCTTGCAGGCATTAGGGACCACAATTTTTTAGGGAAGCACAGGAATAAGCAGACTCATGTTGCATTTGAAATTTAATCTATTTGGTTTCAGAAGACCAAAGTTACTAAAAGACAACCCTAATTTATAAAAATAGTAAGACTAAACAATGAGCTAAAAATTGTGCATGCCAAATTCTTCACTTTCAGAACTTTTTACTTCTTTATTTTTTTTTAATCTAGTATACTAGAATGAGTTTCACAAAGAGAAAGGGATGTGGTCTACAAAAGAGTGCTTCAGCAATCATGAATTTCACTAATGTACATGTAGACAGTAGTCACAATACATTTCAGTATAAATTATTTGTCTATCTAATCTCATACAGCATTTTACCCTTCTTTTTTTCCAAGTTTATCCCATAATGACCATACATTTTATATTTACTTTCCTTAAATCCAGTAGGGCAGGAAGAAATTCAGAGACATGAAATAGGCCTATATGACTTGTATGTGGGACATTCAGAGTAAAAAACTATAGCTACCGATGTCTGACAGCAAAAAATGAAATATCTCTGAAGGCTATCAATGAAAAACTGAATCACACAGTTCAAAAAGTGGCCAGTGCACTCCAGGCTTTGGTAGTCAGGCCACTTATTTGAAGGCATTCCTTTCAACTTAGCTGCCTACTTATCACCAGTTTATATTACAAAAATTTGGGGTCAGGTTAAGCATAGCAATTATATTTGTTTATGGGCCTTTCAATCAGTAGGATAGAAAACAACCATGTCTGGATGACATGGAAAGGAAGATACATGAGATTACTATTATCTCCTTTGGGACAGAAGCCATAATGCAGATATAATGGGATGCAATACCAACCACCAGGTAAGTGAAGAAAGGGTAGATATCCAAAGCCTGAAGTTGATCTGACAGAGTATGGAATTTCTTCTTTCTAAAATCTGTAGTCACAATACAATAAAAAGAGCAACTGAATAACCACAGTCACTAAATGCTTCTGTTCTGATGATTAGTTGCCCATTACCAACAATGTCTATTTAGTCAGTGCTGTTGTTTGCTGTTATACTTCACAATTTGAAATCTGGTAAGGAAGAGAAGGTAATTCAAATTCATATATTCATAGGTGACTCTGATAACCTATTCTGATTTCTGAAGAAAGGCAAACTCACTTCACTAGGGAAATTAATAAAAATATTTGAGAATCAAGGTTCATATCACATTCAACCAGCACTAACAAGGACATGTAAGTATGATATTACTATGGCTTAATATAGCTATGTATTAGCTGGGTGTCAGCTGCACTAAAACACATAAGAGGCTTATTTTCTAATGATGTCATTGATTTTTTGTAGTCATGCCAATAGCAGTAGTTGTAAAAGGACAGAAGATCTCAATTTTGACTAGGGTCAGGTTATATCAGGCATAGAACAACATAGGGAAGTCAAATCCTTGCCTGAAAGAGGTTTTAGCCTAATTAAAGGAGAGGAAGACAGAGGAATGCAACGTGAGTGCAAGCTAGTTAACAACTGAATCAATGTAAGTTTGTTTTGCATCAGGGCAGAGGCTGTAGATTACAAGGACCAGTCAATGCTACCAGCTGTCTACCGTTGCCTATATGTAAGTCCAGCTCATTTCCTCTGATAAGTACAGGTAGAAACACACTGCTTGATATCAGCAAGAGTAAGGAAAGTGGTATGGACTCTATAATGTCTCAAATAACCCCTTATCTAAGCAAAACAGAGCACCTGCAGTGTATGTGATCAGAAATGTCAGCCAAATGAAAAAAATACTATTGCACTGGTTTGCACAGAAAAGGAAAGGATTGTAACTTTTATAACTCCAATGATTTTTAGATTAAAAATTAAATTATACGAGAAGCAGAAAATATGAAAAATCCATGTGGAGACCACCTATTTGGAGAACAGGTGGATGTCCGAACTCCGTGGAGCTTCAGTGATGAAGTTTACATCCTACAGGTACCATTGATCTCGCTGTCACCGTGTTATTAAAGAGTCATAACGCAGTAATCATGTTACAGCAGCTAGGAGGCAAAGTGGCATCTCAAGTGTATAGGGAGTTTCTGAATATACTTTATCATAGGGTTGGCTCATAATCTACTATATGCGCTGTACCTCTGACTTGGTTTTACTAAATTCATCTGGAAAAATGTGGAGGTGATTGGTCAGGTGTGAGTGAGTAAAGACTGATCTGGCAACCTGGTGCATCTGGGAAAGATATAACTAAACCAATCTGAAAAGAAAGAAAGTCACAATGTCTGCTAGAGGAATCTGACTTACGTATTCATATAAGTATGTGAAATGAAATGTCATTTCTCCTTTAGCTTGACAGCATGGGACCCAGAGATTCATCTTTGTTCTCTGCAAGAGGCTTAACATCTACCTGCAAAATGCTGACAACTGGACAATTGCAAACCATCCTGAACAGAAAGTGTCCCCTGGGAAGCATTTTCTGGATTATATTAGAACATGTCCACTAAGCATGTGTTTGATACCATCCCAGATCATCAAGCCCACATGAGCTAAACCATTCCTAGTCCTTTCCATAAAGAATTTCAGATACCTGCTAGAGGCTGCTCCATCCAAACTGCTATATTTTGACTCCAGTAAGTTCCTCTCCCTTCTGCTCCTTCTTCCCATCCTGAGAATCTTGCCACCTCTGTAGCATGCTCCTCATTCCCACTAACTTTCTGCCCACATCAGCACCACCTGTATTGAGCCTTGGATCTCCTTCTTCTTCTCCATCTCACAGAACCTCTTCAAAGTCATGAAGGAAGCAAAGAAAAATATTAAAAGGGTAGCAAAGCCCACCATGGTTTGTCACCCTAGTTTGTCATAAAAGGACAGTCCTTATTTATCTGGAGCCTAAGATAAGGGCTTCTTGTTATTAGGACATGGTTACTTCTAAATAGAAAAGCGTAGAAGACCTAAAGCTACTTGTGCCAACTGGCTAGTCACAGGGAAATGTGTTTCTACACACTCAATACGTGCTACCATACAGATCATATATGTCCTTGGCAAAGGACAGTTGTGTCACAGACAGTCAGAGTGAGTTATGTGCTTCACTCGTAAGAGAGATGTAACAATATATGTATTGATATAAAATAGTGAATTAACAAAGTTCAAAGGTTAATGTAACATTCATTCAGCAGGATTTGATGGTGAGGTTTACTTAATTACTTACTGCATAAAGGATAGGGTCAGACAAAACTGTCAGGGAGACCTTCCCATTGAGTCACAAGGTTTCGGAAAGGACCCCCTTGCTTTCTAAACTCCTTCTCAGAGAGGATTCTAGCTGCAGCTAGATCCAGTCCTAGTCCCAAACTTGATCAGCAGTTTATATCTAAAGGATCATATGTGTGCAATCAATCCTTTATATCACCTAGCTAAGATTTTGCAGTTTAGCATGCTATTAGTCACTTACTGAGGATCTGCTGCGGCAAGGAGTCTCAACCTCGAGGAGTAACCTTGAGGGGTGTCACTACTCAAGGGGAGATCCTGGAGTGCAGCCCACTGTCATTTCAGGAGAGCTCAATGGGCCCCTGGACTGTCCACTATTTATGGAGTAAGATGATTGACCTATAGTCATATTTGCATACCAGCCATATTTTGGTTGGTGCATGCTCAGCACGCCCCTCGCTGTTGGAGCAAGTTGCACAAGATAGCCCTTGGCTGTTGTGTTTTTATCCATCTCCCCTGATCCATGTGTCTAGCATGACCAGACAGCATCCACTGTGATAACCACTGGTGGTTATCACTTAAACAGGGTTACAGGAAAGACAGATCAGGTGGTGGGGGGCAAGAGGAGCACACCCTTACAGGTAGTCATTATATAGGACAAAGTAGCTGATATGGTTTAGTCTTCTCTTTTAAGTACTCTGGTTCCCACCAGTATCTTAGCAAGCCAAAAACCTCTGGTAATCACACTGTTGATTTTAATGGATGTTCTTACATCAAACTCTCTTATATAGATCAATCTGAAAGGTGATAGCCTTCTGTCTCGGTTTTCTGATTAGGGACTTTTACTGCTGTAGACTGAGTGATAAATTATGTTTAAAGTGTCATTAGTTACTTATTCTAACAATGATAGATGACAATATTTAACAGCTACAGGGAAAAAAAAAAAGGCAAAAAAAAACTCTCTCTGCTTCAATCCCAAGTAATTAATATATAGAAATTTGCCTTTTCACCACAGCACATTTCTGTGAGGATTCAGAGTTGGGCTGTGGATATATGTGCTGCAATGCTTCTATAGCCAGCTTTGCCTCAAAGTTACATGGTATTCTCCTTAAATAAAAATAATTTTTCCATCCACTTTCCAATTACCCTAAATACAGTACACTAGCTGCTTGTAGTGACACAAGGCTTTTCACAAGTGTTTCTTAATATCACTAGGGCTTCATGCATTGAAGATGTTACCAAATGTCATGCTTTTATTATTTTGTTCTTAAATTTGTTAATGTGTCCATTTCTCATCTGTTCATCTGTACTATGCCATGTGTGCATTTCTTCCTCTGAGGCCGAATTGTTCTTGTCATCCACATTAAAGTAATTGGTTTCTCCCCGGTAGAGGTCAGACAAGAAGTTGAAGTATGCAATGTAAAGACAGAGATTACTAATTAAAATAATTAAAATAATTAATGATCATTATATTTTAATTATTTTATATAATAAAAATACATATATAACAAATAATGAACAATAAAAAAAGATGCATTAGGAAATTGTGGGAAAAAGAAAAGAAGGTCAAACACCAAAATTTGCCCAAGAGATTGATCAGGAGGGACAATGGCCTATCCAGTTTTCCAAGCTCCTTCATTTACATTGAATCATAGAACGGTTAGGGCTCAAAAGGACTTTAAGGGTCATCTAGTTCCAACCCCCCTGCCGTCAGCAGAGACACCTTCCACTAGACCAGGTTGCTCAAAGCCACATCCAACCTGGCCTTGAACACTTCCAGGGAGGGGGCATCTACAACTTCCCTGGGCAACCTATTCCAGTGTCTCAGCACCCTCACAGGAAATAATTTCTTCCTAATATCTAATCTAAACCTGCTGTCTTCTAGTTTAAAGCCATTACCCTTTGTTCTGTCACTACCTGCCCTTGTAAAATGTCCCTCGTCAGCCTTCAGGTACTGGAAGGTCACTGTAAAGTCTCCCTGGAGCCTTCTCCAGGTTGAACAGCCACAGCTCTCTCAGCCTGTCCTCACAGGAGAGCTCCAGCCCTCTGATCATGCTCATGGCCTCCTCTGGACTCGTTCTAACTGGTCCATGTCTTTCTTGTGTTGGGGGCTCCAGAACTGGACACAGTACTCCAGGTGGGGTCTTACCAGAGTGGAGCAGAGGGGCAGAATCACCTCCCTCGACCTGCTGGCCACACTTCTCTTGATGCAGCCCAGGATACAGTTATTTGTCTTCTGGGCTGCAAGTGCACATTGCCGGCTCATGTTGAGCTTCTCACCCACCAGCACCCCCAAGTCCTTTTCCTCAGGGCTGCTCTTGATCCATTTTCCACCCAGCCTGTGTTTGTGCTTGGAGTTGCCCCAACCCAAGTGCAGGACCTTGCACTTGGCCAAAGTATGGTAAGGTATTTTATGGTAACTTATCCCTAAACTCTGCTCATGTCCCAAAATGTGAATACAATAATAATGAAAGTTAAAAAAAAAAAAAGTGAGAGTATGAGAGTAATATTCCATGTCTCTCTAGACTGGAGTTGCTATTTCATTTTCAGTAGAACAGGCTTTTTCAGATGAAATAAATAATCGCAGTGAGAGACTGAACTTCATTCCACTGAGAAAGGGAGTTAAGTGTCAACAGCTGAAGAGAGGTTCTTAGCACAAGTCATTCCCTTCTAGGGGCTGTCAGCTAAACTTAGAGTTTATATGAGTACATGTACAATAAATGGATCCCTGAAGAATGCAGAATAATGACAGCAAAACAGAAACCACAGAAAGAAGGTTGAACATTTATATTTAAATAGAATTCTGATATCCACTAAGCAAAAAATAGTTCTTGCAAGGTTATATGGGAACCCTAGGGAAAAAAGAAAATTACTTGTCAGATCTAAGTCAGGCAACAGTTAGCAGGGAACATGTGTTTTGTTGTCCTGCTAAAAAGCATTGCCGATAGGTGACTCCTATCAAATTAAGTTTTAAAAAAACTTAAACACTTTGTTCAGTAATTAGCTTACAGTAAGCATTAACTTGACCCTTGAGCAATAACAAAACCTGAAAATGTAATATATCCATTCCAAGGTCAATGAGAATTTTGCCATTAACTTCAAACTGGAAGAGAACTCAGTCTTCTCCACTAATCTGCTTAAAGCAACTTTCTCCTGACTCCCCTCATGAGACCTTGTTTGAGCCAAGCTCCTGCTTGTCCTTTTTTGCTGCCACTCTGGCCACAAAATTCCCCTTATCTGGGGCTCTGCAGCAGCTTCTTTTGCAACTCTCTTTCCCCAATGTCTGCCTGATTCCCATACACAATGCCCACCACCATGTTTCATCGGTCCTCTCTGTACTCTGAGCAGTAAATTCACGTGACATCATGGAATGACTCAGCTAGCACATTTCCTCCGACTACCTGCAACAGGTGGATGCTAAAAGGGACCCGAACAAACCTGCTGAAAATGCAGACCTGCAAGTCACAGTAGATGTGGAATGTAATGGACCATGGTGGCTTAGACATCCATAAATAACTCCTATACCATCTTCACTACCACATTTTGGCTCCACAACCCAGAAAACTCTTAAAGATAAGTAATTATCACCATACCTCCCCAGGAAGCATTCTCCACAAAATGGCCCTCAGACAGATTAATGCTTCCTTTTTCTGCAATAAAGTCTTGATTTTCAATTTTTGGTACAATTAAGGAGCACTGTAAAACATTTTTATTATCTTTTTGTTCAGACTGAGACAATTATTGCATTGCTTGTATATGCAGCAACCTCTTCAAGTATTAGTCATTTTCCTTGTTATTAGTTTCTGCTTTAAATTACATGATAAAGAATTATGGCTATATTTGTGATCCCACAGTGTTTGTTTTCATTTTTTATGGCACGGCAACACAAATGAAAAGAGACAGCTAATGGCCTGGGGAGGAGGATGTGTGGTCTCAACGGAGAGGCTGCAATGACAGGTTTGAACACTCGTTAAAGAGGTAGGGTGAGAGGACATTGATTTTCCAAAGAAAAATACTTTTTTATCCTTCCAAAGATATCTTCCTCTAATTATCTGGTGCTGTGTTCATTCTATATGTGTTAATTGGAACAAGTTTTAATTTGCACAGGTGGCAGCTCAGGATATCCTCTCACACTGTAACAGCACCAAGTTACACAAAGAAGAGAATATGCAGTGCAGCATCTGCCCTTCGCAGGACTCCAGCTTTGTGTACCAACACACAGAGGTGGCTGAGCAACAGAGGAGACTATCATCGGGGTCCCAATTTGCTAAGAACAGATTTGTGAACACAACAGCCAGGACTATGTCTATTCTAGTAAATGAAATGGGCCAGGGACCATTCTCCAGCCTGGAGACCAGCTTGGCATAGCACAGCTTTCATCCTTTTGGATTTCTCTTATCTTCAAAAACAGAGTGGCTGCATTCAGGCTGTTTACTGGGCACTGTTTTCCCAGCCTTGCCTGAGCATTTTCTTGGAAAGCACCAGTTGCAGCAAGCCAAAGCTCTGCTAGGATTGGAATAGCAACTTAACAGTGAAGCTGAGCACACATCTCTGCACGTGCCAGTGGCCTGACACTGTTTAGTTTACAGGTATAGGCATAACCATGGAAACTGCTCTGAATATTCGTGCAGAAGAGGTTTGTGGATGAAGAATAAATCCAGCACTGTAGGTTTGCAATGTGGAGTGCACTTACAGAGCTTTGTAAGAATTTAATGGATTGTAGCTGTAAAGTGCTGTTAACTGTGAAAATTAGTTATTTCTGTGCTATCCTATCATCAACATCGTATTTAGAAATTATATGTGCTTTTATGTAATGAGTAAAGGGACATAATTGCTTAATGGTGACTTTAAGAAATTGTCTCTCAAGTAATAGTAAACAACAGTAGCCTTGCTTTTATCCCCTTCCTCAGTGAGAAGAACTAACAGCCTCATAGTTAGGAAGTCAACATAATGTAATTGTCATATTCCCAATCAATCAGCATAAGATTTTCCAAAACACTGTGCCTGTAGCCTCCTCACAGACACATCAGCTATGCCTTCCCTCCACTGGCTCTGCTAGCATGGTCAGAAGGTTTATGGTGAGAGACTAACCACATTTGTGTGTGCCAGGAGTCATAGGACGTCTTTGCTTCACGACCTGCAGTCAGAGCTCAAATCAACTAAATCCTTGCCTAACCTGCAGCCCTCACTGCAGATGGAGAGTAGCTATGCACTCAGGTACCAGCCATGATACACTGCATCTGATAACTAATCACAGATTGCTTAGATAGTCTCATTAATTTGACATGTTATACCCAAGTATGCAATCTTTCTTAGCAGTGCTTGGAAAACTGCAAATCTAACCAGCTCAATTAGACTACAGGTTTATTTCCTGAGTTCTGTTGGTCTTTCTCTCTAACCATTATCAAATTTGTCAGCATCCTCAGTACTTCACACACAAGATTCATGCAATTAAATGCAATTAGATGCACAATTTTAAGGGTAAATGTCAATTGGTATGCTTATTCACAAATAAATAGCCCAAATAATCTTGCATGAAGAGTCTACTACTACCAGGTTTGCTCATGCTTACATGTGTAAGCTAACTGATGAACCATCAGTCATGCTTCATAGTGAGGCATGATTTTCTGGGGATTTCTTTAATCCCCTTTTGGATCTTTAAACCCTCTTGCCGTTATACATTTTTTTGTTTGAACAGTAACACCAGAACTACATTAATTTCAGAAGCAAGACTGGCAGCCCACATCAGAGTACCACAGAATAATTCAGAGGGGGCTGCAGACTAATCTAAAAGTGGGGTCTACAAAGAATTCATATTGGGCTGCTCAGGGATTTTTCCTGCTGGGTTTTGAAAATGTCCAAGGACGTCCTACAGTCTCTGGACTGTTACCAAGGTGAAAAAAATTTTCCTTTGTCAGTACCTCCCCATTCCAAACTTTGCCTATTCTCTGTCATCTCCCCACCTGCACCACTGCAAAAATAGCATAGGATGGGATGGGATGGGATGGGATGGGATGGGATGGGATGGGATGGGATGGAAGAGAAACAGAAGAGGAGAAAGGGGAAGGGGAAGGGGAAGGGGAAGGGGAAGGGGAAGGGAAAGGGGAAGGGAGAAGGGAAGAGAAGGGAGGGGAAGGGAGGAGAAGGAGGAGAAGAGAGGAGAAGAGGGAGAGGGGAAGAGAGGGGAAGAGAGGAGAGGAGAAGGAGGAGAGGGAGAGAGGAGAGAGGGAGAAGAGAAGAGAAGAGAAAGAGAAGAGAAGAGAAGAGAAGAGAAGAGAAGAGAAGAGAAGAAAGAGAAGAGAAGAGAAGAGAAGAGAAGAGAAGAGAAGAGAAGAGAAGAGAAGAGAAGAGAAGAGAGAGAGAGAGAAGAGAAGAGAGAGAAGAGAAGAGAAGAGAAGAGAAGAGAAGAGAAGAGAAGAGAAGAGAAGAGACTATTTCAGTTGGAAGGGACCTACAATGATCACCTAGTCCAACTGCCTGACCAGTGGAGAGCTGACCAAAAGTTAAAGCATGTTGTTAAGGGTATTGTCCTCTTAAATAGTGACAGGCCTGGGGCACCAACCAGCTCTGTAGGAAGCCTGTTGCAGTGTTTTACCATCCTCTCGATAAAGAAATGCTTCTTAATATCCACTCTAAATCTCCCCTGGGGCAGATCTGAACTATTTGCATGTATCCTGTCACAGGATACTAGGGAAAAGAGATCAGCAGCCAAAAAGCCAAATGCCATCTCCTCAATGACCTCCCAGCTATGGCAGCACTGGGGGCTACTGTTAAGTCTCCTTGAAGCCATCTCTGCTCTAGGCTGAATAAGCCCAGCTCCCCACCCTTTCCTCACAGGTCAAGTACTCCATTGACCACCATATTTGTGGTCCCTCTTAACTCACTCTAGCTTACTGATGTATTTCTGCAACAAAAGGAGCAGAATTAGACACAGTATTCCAGAATTTATCTAACAAATTCCAAGTAAGGGAAAATAAATTCTTCCCTAGAAGTCCTGGCTCTGCTTCTGTCCTACAGTCCATAGTGATGGTGACGCCTCTGCTACAAATGTTCATGTGGTCCCATGCTCAGCTTTTCCCCCAGCAGGGCCTTCAGGACCTTTCCCACAGAGCTGGTCCCCAGCCTGTGCTGTTCCAGGGGCTCGTCCTTCCAGGGGCAAGACTTGACATTTCTTCTTAGTGAGTTTCAAGAGGTTCTTGTCAGCCCATATTGATGGCCTAGAGTCCTTCTGAGTAGTCCTGCCTGCAAACATAGATGTTTGCCCCAATTTGTTATCATCCATAAAGCTGATACAGATATCACATGCCTTCTGTTCTAGATCACTGTCACACATATGTATTGGGTTTGCATGGCAAGGTTTCGGTAGTGGAGGGGCTACAGGGGCATATTCTGTGAGCAGCTGCCAGAAATTTCCCCCGTGCCCAACAGAGCCAGTCAGCTTCAAAACAGACCCACACTGGCCAAGGCTGAGCCCATCAGTGGCTGTGGTAGCACCTCTGGAATAACATATTCAAGAAGGGTAAAAAGCTGCTGCACAGCAGCAGCTGGGAGAAAGAAGTGAGAATACGTGAGAGAAACAACCCTGTAGACACCAAGGTCAGTACAGAAGGAGAGGGAGAAGGTGCTCTGGGTGCTAGAGCAGAGATTCTCCTGCAGCCCATGGTGAAGACCTTGGTGAGGCAGGCTGTCCTCCTGCAGTCCATGGAGGTCCACGGTGGAACGGAGGTCCACAGTGGAACGGATGTCCACCTGCAGCCCATGGAGGACCTCATGCTGGAACAAGTGGATGTCCAAAGGGGAATGTGATCCTGTGGGCTCCTGGCAGGACCTGTGGACCCATGAAGAAAGGATCCCACGCTGGAGCTGGTTTGCTGACAGGACTTGTGACCCCATGGGGGACCCGCGCTGGAGCAGTCTCTTCCTGAAGGACTGCACCTCATGGAAAGGACCCATGCTAAAACAATTTATGAAGAACTCTGCCCATGGAAAGGACTTATAATGGGGAAGTTTGTGGAGGACTGTCTCCCATGGGAGGGATCCCACACTGGAGCAGAGGAAGAGTGTGAGGAGTCCTCCTCCTGAAGAGGAAGGACCAGCAGAAACAACATGTGATGAACTGACCACAACTCCCATTCCTAGTCCCCCTGTGCTGCTTGCAGGGAAGGATATAAAGAAATCGGAGGCAGAGCTGAGCCCAGTAAGAAGGGAGGGCTGGGGGGAAGGTGTCTTAAGATTTGAGTTTATTTCTCATTAGTCTACTCTGATTTGATTGGAAATGAAATTAATTTACCTGAGTTGAGTCTGTTTTGCCCGTGATGCTAATTGCTGAGTGATGTCCCTGTCCTTATCGCAATCCATGAGCAGCTTTGGTGGGTACCTGGCATCCAGCCAGGGTCAACCTACCATAAAATAATAAACAGCATAGTTCACAGTACAGACCCCCAAGGATGTCCTCATGACACTGGCCTCCACGCTGAGTACAACCCATTTATTACTGTATGTTGACCCAGACAGTTACTTTCCCCAATCTCATAGCCCACCCAGCCAACTCATAATATCCCAACTTGAACACAAGGATGTTGTCAGAGACGATGTCAAAACCCTTGCTAAATTCAAGGTAGATATCATCAGCTCTCTCTCTTATCAGCAATTCTGGGCTTTTATCCTTTTATGAATTAAAATATTCCCTTCAGCTGCAGCACGTTTAGCATCCCATATTCTCTTCAGAGTTCTTGCTCTGAGACTAGATTTCCCCCTCAGCCTGTAGTCATGTCATTATTTGATCCTCAATATAACCTTAATAACTTAATCTTTATCTTTGGCCATGTTTAAAATGTGCATTGCTGGCTGGAACCTAGCTCATTGAAATATCAAGACCACTGTGTTTCCATGACCTACTCTCGTATTATCTCTGGCATGTTATGTAGTATTTATTATGAAGCTGCCAATCAGACAAGGAAACGGATGTGTTTGCTTTTTTGTTATTGCTATCATCTGCTCTGGATAATGCAGCCTTTACAAGAATCACCAGGAGCTACATTTTAATGAGGTTTTGCTTTCATTTATCCAGAGGCACATCAGTAGCACCACTGAACCTGAAGACAACAGAGACTGGAGACTTTCTACTAAATGTGTAGTTAATTCTTTCTGTTAACAGCCTCTCTGCTGGCAGTAGTATCTATTCATATCTTTTTTAACTTGTGCTCTACCTAAAAGTTATGATCTGTTTGAGCCTGCTTCTCTTCTGCTCCTACAGTTTTGTCCAGTTTGTTGTGTTCAGTGCAAAACCAGAAGACATTGTTCTTGACTGTAAAAGTAGTAGAGAGATAATCTACCTTAAATAAATGTTTATAGGCAGGACGCTAAAGAAGACTCCTCTCTTGGGTTCCTTGCCTCATTTCCAAGCTAGCTGTTTGATTTATTTTTTTCTTAATATTATTGACACTGAGTAGTGACAGCAGTAACAATTTAATCCCAAACAAAATTCCCAGTGAAAAATGTGAGATGCTAAAACAGAATTCATCACTCTCCAAACTTGGATCTTAGGTCAAAAAGTGTCACTTAATAATCTCTTACATCAAATCTAATGAGAAAGTCAAGAATATGCCTTAAGGAAAAGTGTAATTTGAAAAGCAGAAATTGAACTTCTTCATCGGAATCACATTTATAATGCACAAGGAAAAAAATCATCTGTTTCACTTCCCATGAAGGTCTTTGCCTTTGGCTTTATGAGATTTCTTTTTGTACAGTTTTTGCCTGAGTGTTGTGGGCTAACCTTGGCTGGACACCATGTGCCCACCAAAGCCACTCTATCACTCCCTGTGGTGGGTTGACCCTGGCTAGATGCTGGGTGCCCACCAAAGCCCACTCTATCACCCCCCTCCTCGGCAAGATGGGGAGGGGAGAAAATAAGATGGAACACAAAAAAAAACCAAACTCGTGGATCGAGACAAAAGCAGTTTAATAGAAGCAAAGCAAAGCTGCGCGCACAGAAGCAAAAGAACAAAATATTTACTCTCTACTTCCCATCAGCAGGCGATGTCTGGCCACTTCCCGGGAAGCAGGGCTTCATGCGCGTTGCGGTTCCCAGAGGACAAACTGAAGTAATGAATGCCCCCCTTCCCCCTCTGTTCTCCTTGCTTTATTTCTGAGCAGACGTCATATGGTATGGAATATCCCTTTGGTCCGTTTGGGTCAGCTGTCCTGGCTGTGTCCCCTCCCAAGACCTTCCCCCCTCCCAGCCTACTGGGGGAAATGTTGGAGAGACAGCCTTGGTGCTGTGCTAGCACTGCTCACCAGTAACCAAAACACTGCTGTGTTATCAACACCCCTCGAGCCACCAAATACAAAACACAGCACTCTGAGGGCTGCCACGGGGAAAATCAACTCCATCCCAGCCAGACCCACTACACTCCCCCTCCTCAGCGGGACACGGGAGAGAAAATATAACAAGAGGCTTGTGGGTCGAGATAAGGACTGGGAGATCACTCAGGAATTACCATCGTGGGCAAAACAGACTTGATTTGGGGAAAAAATAAATTAATTAATTGCCAATCAAAGTCAGAGTAGGGTAATGAGAAATAAAAACAAATCTTAAAAAACCTTCCCCTATTTCTCCCTTCTTACTGGGCACCGCTTCACTCCTGATTTCTCTACCTCCCCACCCACAGTGCTGCAAAGGGAGAGCCTGCCTCACCATGGTTTTCACCTCAGGCTGCAGGGGAATCTCTGCTACCCCTCCTTCTTCCCTGACCTTGGTGTCTCCAGGGTTCTTTCTCTCACATATTTTCACTCCTCTCTCCCAGGTGCTGTTGTGCAGCAACTTTCCCCTTCTTGAATATGTTATCCCAGAGGTGCTACCACCACTGCTGATTGGCTCGGCCTTGGGCAGCGGCAGGTCTGTCTTGGAGCCGGTTGGCATTGGCTGTGTCAGACATGGGTGAAGCTTCTGGCAGCTTCTCACAGAAGCCGCCCCTGTAGCATTCCTGCTACCAAAGCCTTGGCACACAAACCCAACATACTAGAATAGAGTAATTTTTCTTGATAGTAGCTGGTGTGCTGCTACAGTTTGAATTTTTTACCAAAACAGTGTTGATAACACAGGGATGTTTTCGTTACTGCTGAGCAGTGCTTACATAGAGTCAAGGCCTTTTCTGCTCCTCACCCCACCCCACCAGCGAGCAGTCTGGGGGTACACAAGGAGTTGGGAGGGGACACAGCTGGGACAGCTGACCCCAACTGACCAAAAGGATATTCCATACCATATGATCTCATGCTCAGCAATAAAACTAGGGGGAAGAAGGAGGAAGAAGAGAGGTTCAGAGAGCTGGTGTTTGTCTTCCCAAGTAACTGTTAGGTGTGATGGAGCCCTGCTGTCCTGGAGATGGCTGAACTCCTGCCTGCCCATGGGAAGCAGTGAATGAATTCCTTGTTTTGCTTTGCTTGTGCACACAGCTTTTGCTTTACCTATTAAACTGTCTTTATTTCAGCCAGCACATTTTCTCACTTTTACCCTCCCAATTCGCTCCCTCATCCCACTGATAGGGACTCAGCAAATGGCTAGATGGGGGTTAGCTCTACCAGGGTTAAATAACAACACTTTTGCATGATTTCAAGTCTACATTCCATTCTAGTGTTTTCTCAAAATTGCATTAGGGACGCTTGCGTCTGGAAAAAAATAAATAAATAAAAAGAAATTATTTTCCTGCTATGGCACCGTTGAGGCAGAGGAACTCCTCCTTTCCCTCTCACCAAAATATAATAAAAGAAAACCAGAAAAAGATGAACATATAACTGTTTCAAATACAAAGATGTGTCTGAACTTTCTGCATTTTCACATAAAATGATTGAGTGAACAGCTTTACTAATTTAATTCCCATTTGCTTTGCTGTAATATACCCTTTGTAAAGGTTAGAAGTCCATCTGCTTATTCTTCCATCAGAAACTCGGCACAGTTCCAGCTGCAGATGTGGCAGCTCCAGCGCAAAATGAGCAACAGCTTAAACAATCTAATTTCCAACCCAAATGTGAAAGCTTTTTCTCTTGAAGGAAAAAATATATATCCCAAATCAGTATTTTGTTAACAGGCCTATAAATAAGAACACTAAACAGGGCAGACTTGCCAGAAATAAGCCAAAAATGTGACTCTAGGAGCCTTGATAGACAGATCTTGTGCTCTCAATAACTCCCAAAATCACATTTTTTCACCTCTTATTCCAGAGAAATTCTGAAAAACACAAAACAAAAACTAAGCTTCATATGTGAAGGGTGATTCCAGCAGTGTGTGTCAGGCTTTGGGTTAATTCATATTTTGCAGCATGAAAAAGCAACCTTCACAATACCCATTCCTGATCTGGGGAGGAGTAAAATCGCATTGTACTGAAATCAGATGAATAATGGACTGTTTCAGTGAATGCTGATGTCATCCACAGGACTTTAACGTATGTACATGCTCAATCTCCTCGTGTACTCAAGCAGTTTGAATTTTGTTTGTAGCTGTGCTCTGGAAATCACTGATGCTGGAGGAAGGAAGGAACCGTGCTGTGCAAGGTGCTAAGCACAGCTCTGATCTCCCTGAAGCTTTGTTCTCATTTCAGAGGAACTCCACCAACACATGTGGCCACCCAGGTTGCCATGAAGATGCAGCGGATGTCCCATGTCTGAGCTGCATGCCTCAGGTGCTGATCTCCTTTATGTGAATCAGAAAATAACTCCTGCAATCAGGAAAGCTTCACTGATATAAAACTTAAGTTACTAGGAACCCAGGGTACATAGACAAGACTCTTCTCAGCCTTAGTCACACCAATAGAAACCCACTGGCCCCATTGCACTTGCCCTCTACAACAAGACAGGAATATGCTTGTACCTTCCATCTCTCTCCTATCTCTGCCAAGCAAGCAGCACAAATGCAAAAGCCTTTTAGGGTGAATGCAGGGTACTGTGTAATGCTGTCTCTGCACAAACTATGACACAGAGGAGCAAAAAAGGAACCAAATAAAGTGTACAGGGGAAACTAGAAGGCACTGCCAACTGACTAAGGGTTTGCCCATGTTCCTAAAGTCAGTCCTCGAGAACCATGCACAGCTTTTTCAGAAACCCCCACCTGTTCTTTTCTATTCAAACTAGGCTACTTAAAAGTAAAAGCCCTTCTTCTCCTAAAAGTACTTCTTAACAGTACCTCATTCTGTATGAAAACCACTCATTCCTCCTTAGTAGGGACTGTCCCAAAAGTCCCCTTTGCAGGCGCTATCAGAGGTTTCAGCTTCATGAACTGGCTTTATTGACTACTGAGGGTTTTATTGCCACTAAAGGTTTTATATACCTTCAACACTGTATATTTTTTATCCTTTTATAGCCTGTTATAAATAAAACAATGGTCACTTTCTATTGTTTCTAGAATGGCTTCCTGTCTTGGTAAAGGTCAGGGAACAAATGGGCTTGCACAACTTGTAGTTTCTCAAGAAGCGTTGGTACGGCACGGCAGGAATACCTGAGCAGAAACTGCCTGACCTCTACCTTGCATGGAAAAAGGACTTTAATTCTGGCAGCATACACAAGCAGCACTTTTCAAATATAAAAACACTTCCACTAGGTATTGAAAATTGGGTAAGGGCCAGAAGTGTTAAATGGAAGGCAGCACTTGTTCTGCTCTCAGAGAGGGCTGATTTGGAAGAAGTGTAGCACAGTCCTGATAAATCTCCCTTAGTTCTGGAAGTACAATATGTCAGCAGCATGAGAGAGAGTGAGCAGGAGAAACAGAAGCTAAAAAAGCCACTAGAATATTGTGGTCAGGATCATGCACTGAAGATCAGACATTCAATCTGGAAATGGTAATAAGGGAGAAAAGCAAGGGAGCACAGCAAGAGCCTATGGGCTATTAGAGATAATAGAAAAAAATTTTGACAGAGCAGGAGGACTTCTACAAACTGTAGATTAAAGCCCACCCTGCTGCACTGGAGAGATGGAGCTGGTTAACCTGATGTATGTTCCTCCTATAACAGGCACGAGCACAACAGATAGACTAGATTTCAGGGAAAAAGTTTGACTGGCCAGCAACATTGAATTTCTTCACTTTCCTTGTGTAAATATTGATAGAAAAGTATGTTATAAATATATCCATGCAGAAAAATAATATATTTTCATATCAGCTGCATTAGTGATGTTTTTCCTTGAAGAAAGTCCTTACCTACAAAGAAAAAAGCAGTTAACAACAGCAAGGGGGAAAAGTTATGCTTCTGGTTATGTATTTGTCACATCCTAGAATTACAGGACAATAGAGGAAAGAGAGCTGAGCTGAAAAATAAAGTCAAACATGTTCTGAGCGCTTTCTGAGGTCCAAAGCAAAGGAGAATATAGGCCAGCATAGAAAATAATTTTTTTTTTTTCAGAGGTAAAGTAGAAGGAAAGAAGTAATGTGGTGGAGAAGTTTGAGACCTGCTTTGCTGCTGAAGCTTTCCTATAGAAAAGTCCAGGCAGATACCAAATTCTAGATGAACCTTATGCACGTCAAAGCAATAACAGCACCCTTTGAAGTAACAAAGCAGATATGTGGCATCCACCTCAACAGTGTGAAGAAAAAATCTCCAGACACACACCCCTCTCACATCAGGCTTTCTTAAGATTATGTTTCATTTTCCCAAAAAACCCCCACAATGTCTCCAAAGCAGAAGAGGAAGGAAGAAGATAGAAGCAGAAGGACTCAGTGGCTTCTAAGACTACATCTTTCCTTTGACTGTCATTTCACTATTTCATCATCACTTTTACCTCCGTCTCCACTAACTACCAGTGCTATTTTGAAAGAGATATAACCTGGAAACATACTGGTTTTGTGGGGTTTAGAGTTTGGGGGTTTTTTTCCATGTTTCCTTATGCATTGATACAATTGTACTCCTCCCTTCTATACATCCTTCACCCCTTCAGAGGTTTCCAGAACAGTCCTGAGAGTCACTGCTGGGCTGCCCTGTGCAATGATCTTTGTTTTCAGACTGTTGAAGGGAAACAAACATCATCTTTAGTGTATTTTCTGTGATTTCAGGATATGCTGTGAAATAGAAAAGTTCAATAAAAGTATTCTAAACATTTAGGAAAGTAGGCGATGGAGAGCACAAGCTTCTCCTTAGGTATACAGCAGACCTTGGGATTTCATGACCCACTGAAAATGAAAACAAACCCTTTTGTTGGATATGGGTCTGCTGGTCTTTCCCTGCCTACCTCAGCATAAGTTTGTGTCAGAATATGAATTTGAGCCCATCTCTGCCTGAGACTCATCTCTCCCTGGACCACCACCCTTCAGTGACTTACCCTGTTCAACACAAGTAAGAGGTTTGCATCTACATGGCCATACATCTCCCTGCCTCATCTATGTTCTGACAGATAAAAATGAAACATTTAGCAGCAGACACAGTATTAATGTAGACATGGCTGGGATTTATTCTGAAACAGAACTACCTCTTTGTTAAACATCACTTTTAAATCCTCAGACCTTTCTTACTATAAATTTTACCAGTCTCATATCCAATTTCAACAACTAAAAAATCTGTCTTTTTAGCATATATAACTTGGACAGCATGAGATCACTTTCTTGTAACCAAAGATCCCACTCAGATTGTTGCATGATCTATCAGGTTTCAGATAAATCTGATTTAAATTAGTCAAGCTTAAAAAAAAATTGTAACACACTGAGATTTGGTAACAGCAATTTTTATCTGTATTATTCAGGATATAATTCAATAAAAACTGTATCAAGCCAAAATATGATAACTAGGGTGATGCCATAGTTTTGGATCACCTATGTATGCAGTATAGAATCACAGAATCATGGAATGCCAGGTTGGAAGGGACCTCAAGGATCATCTGGTCCAACTTAAATGCAATACTTAAATGCAAACACTTTTCTGTTGGAAAACTTCATTTTTTAGGGCAGTTATAAGTCTCTAGGCTTTCACTCACAGAATGAGTGTTAGGGACCATATCACAGTAAATACCTGAATAAATAAGCACAACTAGCACTGAAATATGAATATTATTTAGTCCAATTTTCTTTGATTTTGATATAACCAATTTTGAAAGTCACAAAGTAGATCACAGCAGTGTGTCACCTGATTGCATCTAATATAAATCTAGATAAAAGGTTGTATCATTTTTAATATATCAACTTACTTTCAATGCTTTTTGGCTGCTGACACATCAGCTAGATTGCAGTGATCAATAAAAGCAAACAAAATGCTGATATTAGAATCTTTATAATTCTCCTAGTCAATTTTTCACATCATACTTAATACCCAAGTTTTACATCTAAACTTGTCAAGCTAAAAATGGAATTCATATGATAATGAAATGTCAAATAAGTCTTGAGCTGCAGATCTAGATATTTAAAATATCTGATTTCATCAGGAAGTCACTTCGTAAAGATACAAGGAATGATCATATGCTCTACTCATCTTCTGTCAGCATTCAAATAGAAATGTATTTATTTTACTAGAATTTAGCTTCCTCCAAATAAATCACACTTCAAAAGCACTAACATCTAATTACTAGTTTACACTTATACATTAGATTATGTTGTAATGAAGCCTATTAGAACAGATAGTTCACTGTAAGTTCAGATACTAAAGAACCACAATGCTGGGATGCCTGGAGGGAAGAAAAAAATCCTGGTTTGTGGATATTAAGCTTGTTGGTTTGATGTCCTGCAAGAAATGGACCAATTTGTATCAGATAATTTCTCTAATACAACTCTGTTTTCACCCTTGATCCTGCCTGGAATGAGAACTGTGTTATATCTGTCACATACTGCCAGAGGGAAAATTGGACACTGTGTACATCAGGGTGGTAAATCAAATCAAAAAGAGACATCTCTACCCAACTAGATACAGGAAACACAATTTAATTATAATTACTATAGAAAATGAAGAAAAAAAAAAAAAAGATGAGATAGTTTTATTCAAAATGAGAAAGTGCTGGTACAGCATGCAACCCCATGATGCTTTGGTTACTAGCAAAGAATGCATAAAATATTTCACAAAACTATGCAGCCACTATGAGAATTTAGCATTGTGACAAACACTGCAACAAAAATGCAAGCTCAGTGACAACTACAGCAAAGAATCATTGGCACTTTCAGGGAATTGTAACTACATACTTGCTGCTTACAGGAGTCCCTTCAGCTATTAACGATGAGAATGACAACAGAAACTGAGATATAGTTTCAATTCAGAGCAGTTGAAACTATAAGAAAAGTCTTACATGTAAGTATGAGAGTGTGGGAACCTGCTTAGACTTCCCCTATCACTGGAGTGTACAGGAATTTCTGGGCTGAGTTTGCATTGCTTTGCATTGACACTTGAGGCTGCAGCCAGGGTGGAACTGATGGGTCCTAAATGGAAACACATTCAGAATATTTCTGGCATTTAAATGGTCTTGTAACATCACATCCAGTAGTTTCACTGGATGTTCTCTAATATACACTTCTTTGAATTCCTGCAAGTTGACATCACTCTTGTAATCACAGAGTCCTTTTGATGACAAAGTCCCAAAACATTTCAGAGTCCTAAAACATTCATTGCTGATGAGCAATTATGATGTCTGAGCTTGGGGACTCTGCTGCAGTGCTATGTGCTGGAGTGATACATCTTTTTTCATGTTTTTATGGTCACATCCAAGCAATCACATTAAGCCATTTGATTCATTTGTTACATTCTTCCAACAGAAATATTCAAAGTAGAGCCACAAATTTTAGACAGTCAACTTCTGTTATGTTGGTCAGACTCTGGTGTCTTCATGAGAAGACAAGTCCTAAACAACACTTGAGAAAACACACATCATCCTACAAGTCTGACTGAGAAATACACAAAGCTTCCTCTGTCCAAAAACCAACTGAATTGCGTATAGCATAATGACTTTTCTTAGGCTAAAATATTTTCACTGCAAATACATAGATCAGGATAGTAATACTGACCACATAAAACTGTAATTTAATTTAAGCATTAACAACCAATATTGACATTATAAAATGAACTGGCTACTCTTCTGCTTCGTTTACTAACTGGTTTTGCTAACAGTCATGACAGAGAATGAAGGTTTTTGCTTTTCGTATCAAAATAGAGGTTGCTTTGCTGTTAGTGAGAAAAGTCATTCTTTTACATGGAAGGAAGTTTGACCAGATAACCACTTAAAACTTCTAGTGTAATTAGGATTCTTTCATGTAGAGAACTCATTTTTTGCCCCTAGCAAACAGAGGAAATTATTGATCCTTCATTCTCTTTTCAGCTAATTAGATATCACCACTCAGCTTCTTACTAATATGATGCTCTCTCTTATGGATTCATTGTATGTTCACCTGAATTAGCACTGGCATGGAAAAGCATAGAAACAATCAACACTCCCACTAAGAAATGCTCAGCCCAGCTTGGTGGAAGATCGACATCTTCCTGGCATGTCCTGTAAGATTTCCAGATGTCCCTGTTGCTGCAAAGTGTTTGGCATTTCAGAAATTGGCTCAAGGTCCACATCCTATCATCTACTCCCAGCAGTGTTAATACCACAGAGACAGGAAAGAAAGAGAAAAAGAAAAAAAAAGTCAAGTCTTGATTATTGCACCTTTTTCCAATTGTGTATGGATCAAAGGGGATAAACATGCACACTGTAACTCCATTTGTTCACAAGCTTTATAAACTGTACTGATACAGCACTGCCTGATCTGCAGCGTTCCATCTGCCAGCTGCAAGAAAGAAAAAAGGAGAGCAATTAAGAATATTAATCAGGGATTGAAGTGCTGCATGATTCATGATTCACGTGAAGAAAGACCAAGATATATCAAAAGATAAAGTGTTTACTTAAAATAAAATAGAAGCATGATTTCTTTAGTCCTGCAGATTTAAAGCAGTACATTTTTTTCCTCTGACTGTACTGAACTTTCTGCCAAATCTCTTACACTCACTTTGAATAGTCAAGCACTTAGCTCAATCTATCTCAGTCTAATTCAAGCTTCTGATTACTGATTATTTAGAAACACTAAGTTAACATTAAAGCATCATTAGAGCATCAGCAGTTATATTATTTCCCTCGTGATCTTCATTAAATGATGTAATTTCATCCATTCCAAGTAGACTTTTCTGCTAACAAAAAAAAATAAAAAATAAAATGGCAAAAATTTATTTTAGATTCCTAGGTAAACGTACAGAGTATAATAGAGAATTTGATCCTTGCTGTGAAATTATTTGGGAATATTAGCAAAACCACCATACAAGTTTTATGGATAAAGTATCTTTTCTGTACGGCTGAGGTATTTCTATAGGGAATTTTAGCTTCTGCTGAGGAGCTATCTCCCTGTGGATAAGTGAAGGACAACACCCTAAAAATACTTAAGTTGCTTAAAGATTCAGAATGGGGCCTACTGCGATTTCATATCCCCAAGAGACCTATGCACAAGCAGAAATCACAGTTTAAAATCTAAGGAAATAAAACCTTAGAAATGCACCCAGGAAAACCGGCCTTCTGTGTGTACAAGCCACAGAAGCAATCTAACACCAATTAGATGTTTGTGGCAGACAATATTTTACTGCCACTTGCCAAATTATGTGTCCTTCTTACTGTGACAGACGCTTCGGACACAACAGACACTGCCAAAGCATGGCTCTTGTGCACACATGGACCATGACTTTAAGCTGAGGAAAAGAAAGGTTCAGCCCAATCTGTCCTGGCTGGCAATTTGTCTCTGGACCGGCACAATCCCTTGTGCATATCAGGAAATTGGAGGCGAAGCCTCCACTGTGGAAACTGACCCCAGAGATACTCATGGAGGTTATTTTCCATGCCTCAGAATGTTTTCCTACATAAAAAGTTGACATAGCCAAAGATGGGAAAGTGAAAGGTAGCCCAAACTCACTGGGGTACATATTACAACTGTTCCAGCAGTTTCAAACACTTCAAAATTACGATCAGATTCCTGAGTTGAAGGTCTACAGTATTTTGATTCGGTTTCTTCTCCAGAAGTAAACAAGACTCAAGATTTTAAAGCAATAGGTATTTACAGATGTCTCAATCTGGAGTGTAAAAATGACAAAAATTATTTTATGCATTTATAAGGTAGAGTTTTTGTTGGGTTTTTTTCCTGGATTTTACATCATGCGACAGCTTGTAGCTGTCAAGACAAATTAAGACAAAGTCGTGTGCAATTTTCACATTAAAAAATATATTTTCTAGCTTTGAAGTAGGCAAAAAGGAGTATTTATGAATTTAAAGAACCACAGACAGAGGTCTTTCAAAAAGATTAACCTGTTAAAAGAGAATGATATGCTATCAAGCTCTGCAGTAGAAGTTTGATAAACTCAGGCTGCCTTTGAAACCATCCAAACAGGGGGATTAGATGATTCAGAACCGTTTAAAGAATATCTGCATGCCATCTTTTGCAATAAAATAAGGACCTTGGCACTTCATGTCCTCTGTCATTAAAGGCCGAAGTACAACATTAAGCAGGTTGAAACCAGATGGAACACTAAAATTGAATGAGTAGGTGAAAAAAACCCAGGGATGTCTGGAGACAAGGACATAGACATAAAACCTTTTCTGTACAGACAATATACGATGGAGAAGTTGGTACAGAGGGCACAGCATGCACCTAGAAGTGTCATTCTTCGCAAATTATCAAAGCTATTTGCAAGACTGTATGAAGTTGAACCCTACAAAATGCAAGGCTGGGTATGCTGACTGCCTTATTCAAGTTTTCTTTTTGGAAGCACTGAGGACCTGGATGGCCTGCTATTTGCTCAAAGAAAGGAAATCTACATCAAAGACACTTTCCTCTTTTTACTGAAATACACATATAAGGAAGAACCCTTTGGGAAAGTTCAGTAAAGACTGAACAAGTAGCAAAGTGGATGCTAAAATTCCTCTGTGCTGGGATTCTCTGAAAACTAATGTTCATTTTTAAATTCTCTGCACTTCCCACCATTGCCTTTCTCATAGTCCCCAAACTAGGTCTGTGTTAAACTCTCTTCAAGAACTGTAAAAGATCTCAAATCATTGCATGAGCTAAACGAGAAGCTGTGTTCAACTGGATGTTGCTTATCTTCTGCCCTTCAATAGACAGAAATGTCCTTCCCGAATACAAGTCAAGTGCCAAGGTAGGGCTGCGCATTGAAACTGTAGGGCTGACCATACTGAAGTAAAAATCCTGATCAAGTAACCATTTAGAATAAGCTTCTGTTCTGAAATACTTTGGGGTTGCCTCAGAGAAACTTTACTCTCAGTCCCATAAAGTGGTCATCTGGGGTTGAAGGCATGAGAGTGAGGCTGAGGAGACAATTTCTGTCCATAACACATGGGCTAGAGCAGGTAATCAAGAACAGCTTGTACTATGTAAAATTGTGAGGAGGCTGTCTACCATATAAACTTAGACAGCAAGTTCTCCAGTTCAGGAAGTCCTACAGGATATACAGTACCTCCCAAAGTGAAGTCTCCGTCTCTATACATGTATATATGCACACAGAGTAACTCTGGGATAGAGCAGTAACTGAAAGCAAAATCTGCCTTAATTGGTGAGCACAGAACAATGGCAACAAACTCCCATTTAGAAATATAATCTCAGTAGGTCTTTACATTTTTAATGCCTTTATTTTCTCTTATTTTCCTTACGACTCTTTTGGGTTTTCCTCTTAAACAGATTGCAGAAGTACAACAGGATACAGATCTAACAAGCTTCGATTAGAGGAGAATGTCCTGACTTCCCTGCTGCAGACAGGAGCCTTAATGGTAGTTTGAGATAGAAAGGATTTCTTATGCCATTATCAAGATCTTTTCTGGCAGCAGCTTTCATAGCACTGTCAGATTAGAGTCCTCCTCATTAACTGTCAGCCACTATCTTTTTTTTCAGTGAGAGAGAGGAGAAGGAGGGAATAATAATCTTCATATATACTGGATGGCCTCTAGGAGAGAAATGTCACTTAATGACATTTGTACAGCAGATAATACCAGGCAAAATTAAGGGCAGGAGGGATTTTTTTTTTTTTTTTTTTTCTCCAGAACTCCTGGAAGAAATGTTTGTTAATGTTCTCTCTCAAATTGGCTTTGCAAGTGACTTGGAGGTTTTAAGTCAGAAATTATTCATAGATCACTGGAGGGATAACAAAGCCCCTTTTCCACTCCTGAGCACTAGAACATCTTCTTTTGCACTTTGTGACTGACAGCAGCTTTCTTTCATCCTCAGGCAATGGACAAATTAAAAGACAATCCTGGTCCCTGTGTTTTCCCTCTGATTACTGTGCACAGGCTTGCTCTCAGCTGTGTCAGACCGTGCTATTACCACACCTCTGCTACTTTTCTCTAGATGAAGGAGGAGAAAGGAGAATTTTCTAAAGGTTGTTTTTGGTTTGGTTTGGTTTTGGTTTTGGTTTTGGTTTGTTTTAGGTTTTTTTTCTGGAGACTTTTTCCTTTCCCTTAAGAATGTTCTTTTGAGCCCTAGCTGGCAAACCTTTGGATTTAGTGCATTCTTTGTACCCTGGCAGAAGCACAAGCTACCCCCAATCATCCTGGAACAGAACTGATTTAGTATGGCCTCCTTCCAGGTTTTCTTTTCACCATAGAATTCTTGTGTTCCTCAGAACAATACCTAGAAATACCGAATTAAAATTTAAAGATAATTAGTAAAGATTGGGAGCAAATTTAATAGGCACAACATCTTTAAAACTGTACACAGACAGCATTTATCCTTGATTATTTCAGTGATCTTATCTCTTAGGAAAGCTGACAAAGCTTAGACAGTTCCACCTCCCCTCCCCACTCAGTGCATGGACAGCCCAATTATTCATGAAAGAGTTATGCAAAGGCCACAGCCATCATCGTGGCTTTCTAAAATCACCTTCACTGATTTTACCCAGCCTTGCAGTAGAGACAGAGAGAACAGCAGGGGAGGATAGCAGTAGCAGTCAAAGTCTGAAGAGAAGTCACTGCCTTCCTAAATCGGAGCTCAAGGAGGTTCCAGCAAAAGATTCAAGCAATAAAGTTAGACAAACGATCATCTTCAGTGGAAAATTCTGTGCTGCATCTTTCTTCAGAATTCTTGTCAGTGAAGTAACTGGTTCTATGCCTCATATGGTCTGAAAAAGCCTTGTTATTTCGTACATAGAGTCTGGTTGTCATATGGGTAGGAGCTTTTTGCTTTGTCTATATTCAGAGATTTGTAGTATGCTTTGCAAAAACAGATGCTATATTTCTTGACAAGCCAGGCCTTAAATGTAAAGCTCTTTTAGTCAACAGTTACAAGATGATAGGAAATATATTTTTCTCCTTTTTTTTCTTATCTTGGACAGCATTTTTTCTTCTTTTTCCTCAGCAGTGCTGTCTGAGGAATCTTGTTCAGTCCTTGTTTTGATCTCCATATGAAATCTTCCCCAGACAATCACGCTCCCAAATCACAGCAGAAATCATCTGTGTCCTTTCAAGAGCAGAAAGAACAAGAACCATGTCTTGGCATTTCTTATAATCAACTTCACATACTTCCTTGGCTCCCCTCATAGATTGAATGTGAGTATAGTCTATCTCATAGGCAGTCTGACCATGGCTACCTAGTGATTTAGGAGGCAAAAGTCTGTCATGAAAATTTGCAAGTTTGGAGAAAATTTCTTAAATTACTAGGAAACATACTTGTAGCAAGGGAAGGTTTTTTTTTTTAAAAAGCAAACCACAACAATGTCTTTAGTCTTAGATTAACAGAAAATAGCCTAATGGACTTCAAAGTAAAAGAAAAAAAAAAAAAAAGAAAGGAAAATACAGATCAAGTCACATTAAATGTTCACCTTGTAGTTCACTACTTTGCAAATTACACCCAATGTGCACAAAGAAAGAGAGAGAAACAATGAGGAGTCCAGCAGCCAACCAAGAACCTTGGCTACAAAAGCCAAAAACAATATTAGATGTGCTTGGATATATTTCCAAAGCTGTTGGTTATGACATGACACTCCTGGTGTTGGACCAACCTAAGCACCTTGGGGAGATGACTGTGAATACAGGGATTAAAGACAAATATTGAGATACTTCATACACAGAGGATCAAGCAAACCCACCATGGTGGCTAGTCCCAGACAACAAAGGCAATAGATGACGTGAGGATTTTGTCAAAAGGCTGATGCCACACACCGAGTGCATCAGAGCAGTCTGGCAGCTTGCCAGCTGAAACAAAGAGAACTTAGTTTAGAGTTAATCCAATACAGATCATCAGGGCTTTCAGTTAGTTCTGTGTATCTCTTTCTAAACCTAATAACCCCATTCTTAATACTGTTGTAATACATTCCTGCCATGCTTGTACTTCCATATTTCTCTATTGTTGAAAGCAATTGCCCATTAACTGGCAAACAACAAAGCATTACATTCCTCCTCCTAGCAGTCTTGGAAAACAGTCTTGTGCCTTTCTCTATAACTTTACACATAAGTTTTGTGAGTACCACAAGGGAAGGGAACTTCTTTCTCACTGAGTGACATGAGACAGTGTAGGTAACACCAGGTGTCAGTTAGAAAGAGACATTTTCCTAGTGACAAGTTTTAGCCAGTGATAGGCAAAAGGGAAACAGGAGCTTTGTGGAACCTGAATGGCCTCCTGTGAGTGTGTAACAGTTATCTGAATTATCATTTTTCTTCCCTTCAGCTGGAGGGATAATGTGATCTATTAATATACTACCCTTGATGGTGGCAATACCAGCCCCCAGTAATGCACACAGGCAGGAAGAGGCACTCACTTGGACAGCATTTATATAATACAACATGGGAAATTATGCTCTGGACCATAAATAGACTCTTAATTGCCGTAAGTGCACAGCCTGAAGGGATGTGAGGGAAAATTCCTTGAACTCCCTCCAATCAAGATACTGTAGTGGGTTCATTATAGAAACAACAAAATTCAGTCTTCGTGCCTTGAGAAAATAGAAATTTAGCACCTTTGACCACTGATTGTCTTCCGGAAAAAGCTGGAGACCCTGAGGTGTATAAAATACATCAAACTTAGGAGCAATTCCAATCATAGCAGAAGATAGATTTATTTGTCAGAGTAAGCTCTGGCACCTTTAAAATTTAAACTGCATTTTTTCAACAGTAGTTGTAAGATGAAAAACAAAGGCATCGGGGGCTCAAGAAGAAACAGTATCTTGGAAAAGAAGATCTATTCTTATTAAGAGTCAGCAATTGTGACTATCAAGTTATCCAAATTTAAAAAAACAATTGTAAAGATGTGTTACTTTAGCCTCCAAGAAGCTAAAAAAAGGAAGAGACAACAGCATCCACAAAAAGGAGTGCTGTAAATCAAGCGACGTACCATAAATCTAAGCAGACAATTTATGAAAGCCTTACTGAAAACCAGTGTGTCATTCCCTTCATTCCAATGTCACCATTATCCTGCAAATATAGAACAGTTAGAGCTAACTTTTCCAGCAAGGGAAAAAAAGATTGTGTCCTCAGAACATTACTAAGAAAATATGATAGATTGGATAGAATTAGGTTAAGGTGAAAAACAAACTCTGGAGGGCAAAGCCTGTGCAAGATTGTAATAAAAACATGCAAATCTTAAAAACTGCATTGGGACTGGACCCTCACTTCTGAATCTCAGTGCTGTTGCAGCTGAATGTCATGTTTTTGCATTAGCCCCAACAAGGTATTTCTCTCATTTTACACTATAATTTGACTCCAGTAAAAGTAAAATAGCACAGCCTTTGACTGAATCCACTTTGAGAGTGTGGATTCCAGAGAAATCCAGACTCTGTGCCACATAAGGGATGTATTCCTCATTGTACGTATCCCATCATGCTGGCACTTCCATACCCAGAGTCTCTTTTAGATCCATACTTCCATATCTATTTGCTTATGTTAAAAGAGCTGTAGTTCTCTGATTGTTCAGTCCCTCTGAACAAACATATAATGAGCTATTTCTTTTACTGAGCTTGCTACAACTTCTATGACCATCTGAAAACTGATTTACAATATCACAGATTGGGCAACATAATCGTGGTAGCTAAAGATAATAAATAATTATTGTTGCCATCTGGACGCTTTGAGAAGTGTCCTTCTGATGTTTGTGCTTCAGTTTCTACTGGAATAGAGCTGGTACAAAAGTAAAGAACAACAACAAGTTAAATTTACATTAACAGAAGAATAGCTGCTAATTTGAATCTACAAGGGGAAGCACTGACATTAATTTAAATGCAATTTGCACAGAAATATTCATGAAATTTTGTAGCTATTTTTTAGCTTGTCAAGCATATTGATGTCGCAGAATAGTTTACTGATTATCAGTACTTCTACTTGCAACAGTATACATCACATCATCTGAGAGATAAGGGTTTGTTTTGATACCTTTTCCCTACCTCTATGAATCCAGTCATCCTTAAAGCTGACAGTTGTGGCACCTATTTAGCATTTGGAGTGTATTTCCCTGCATTGTTACATTCAGTGTGCTTTGCAGGATAGACTGATAATATTGTGTGAAGTGTTTAGACCACCGTTAGCACCGTGCATGGTAGGGGAGAGCTTATCCCTGCCCTGATACTCAGCGCTGCGCATTAGCCCACTGCTATTAGTCACATATTGCAGCAGCAGGGAGCAGCGACCAGTGCTAATGAACCACAGCTTTGGAAGCAGAAAGAGGTGGTCTTTTGTTGTTCTGTGGCTACCCCTGCAGGCAAGGAAGACACAGCCTTCAGCTCCCAAGCCAGAGGTGCTTGAGGAGTACCTGGTACTCAGTGTTGTGAGTGGAGACTCACCTAGTGCTCCTCAGAGCCATAGAGATGTCTTTGGGCCATCAAGCAAGCAGAAGAGTGAATTTGCTCATGTGGGAAGCAGGAGGTCAAGGCCTTCCCCTCAAAGATGAGCCACAAATGCATGAAGGGACTAAATGTCCAAAAAAGGGTAATGAAGCTGGTGAAGGGTCTAGAGCACAAGTCTTGAGGGAACTTGGGTTGTTTACTATGGAGAAAAGGAGTCTGAGGGGAGACTTTATCACACTCTACAACTGCCTGAAAGGAGGTTGTAGTAAGGTGGGTGTCAGTGTCTTCTCCCAGGTAACAAATAATAGAACAAGAGGCAACAGCCTCAAGTTGTGCCAGGAGAGGTTGAGATTGGATATTAGGAGAAATTTATTCACCAAAAGGGTTGTCAAGCATTAGAACAGGCTGCCCAGGGAAGTGGTTAACTCACCATCTCTGGAGGCATTGAAAAGACATGTAGATGAGGTGCTTAGAGACATGGTTTACTCAGCAGTGTTAGGTTTATGGTTGGACTCACTGATCTTAAAGGTCTTTTCCAACCAAAATAATTCTATGATTCTATGATTCTACATTACAGACTCATTTTGAGTGAAACACTGAGGGCAAATATGATTTTTTGTAGCCCTGTCAACAGGTTTAAAAGAGGTCATGGGAGAAATATAAAATGTGTATAAGACCCATAGGACATGTTCTTCATTCCACTGAAACAGCAACCTAATTTCTGTCCTTGCACAATGATTTTATGATCGACAGCGTAGTGTCAATTTGCCATAGGAGAGTTGATCAAACACCATAACTTCAGAAAATGTTTTCATGAAACAGGCTAATTCCCTGTTATGGCTGTTTATTCCATGGTGTGTCACCAAAACAGTGAGTCACCATTAGCCTTCCAATTTATTTCAATTACTTGATCAAATGCAGCATAAATAATCTAATTAGTATTTTCTGATTCAAGCAGGCCCCTACTATGTTCTTTTTAAAAAAATATATAAATAAAAAGAAAGAAGAGAGAGAATCCTGCCTGGAAGTAGCACACGTTGAGTGAAGTGCTGCTCTGATTTTGCAAGGATGACATTTGGATTGCTGTGAGCTTTCACAAGTAGGGCATTGCGAAGTTTCACTTCTGTTAAACCCCAGTAAAGCCCTGATACTCTATCAGCTGAGAACATGCCTCCTCCTGGGCCCCCTCACAAATTCCTCTGTCTTGTACATCATGTTAAGTTTGCAATCAATACCTGTAGTGTAAGGCTCTGTCCCTGGAACAAGCAGAGAGTGGCCAGTGATCATGTTGGGCATAATCAGTTTCTTTTGTAAAAGGAAACAGGTTCTCACTCCAGTACTTTTTTCATTTCCACAGTGTTCATAGCAAAACACTAGCTTCAAACTATGTCTAGGCAGCAGCTTTCAAATTTTAATTGCAGGACAAGGAAATGAAGCTTGGAAAATCCAACAACTGTTTGTAAGGTTCAGCACTGTTCCTCCCCTGGGCTGAACTGAAGTCCATGAGCACTAGGGCCATGGGAAGGGGATTAAACTCATCACTGCCTTGCACTGCTTCAGGCTCAACCCCTGGGAGCTAGAGACTTAGGTTTGGATGCAGGACAGGAACAGACCCTCCTGCATCAGCTGGGAAAGGCTGGCACACTGCGGTCTTTGTTTCTGACCACTTCTGCTCACCCCATAATTTCCAGATCTGCAAGGTCCCCAGGCCGTCTCACCATAGCCTCTGAATTATCTGGGAAGGAAGGGAGAAGAATTTTTACCAGAGTAAGAGGTGAAGATACTGAGCCAGGCAAAGACAGGCTCTTACACCCGATAGAGAGAGGAGCAATGAGGGCATCCCCTGCAACTGCAGCTCCCAAGCCAGGGGTGTCGAGCAGTCCCTGGAAGGTGCCACATGGTGTGTCATAGGGTGTTAATTATGCACATGGTGTATGAAGGAGGCTGTCTTTAAAGAATACTTAGGGAGTTGAGTATGGCAGAAGAGGAAGGGAATGGGTTATTACAGAAGATAAATTGGGATCCAACTTAAAGCACCCCAGAAGCTGGGAGTGGGAGTTGTCCCCCACAGTCACCACTCAGTGCACACTGAGATTCTATTTCTTTATTCCTAACTGTTTTATGTACAAGTCAACTCCTTAGCCTGCTTGAGGGCTTCCCAGTGCACATATTTATTCCCCTTGTTTTGCCTACCCGTGCCAGCAAGTCCAGCAGGGCTGTCCCAGGGGTGCAAAGTGACAGGCACACTTCAGCAGCCCTCGCACTGCTGGTGGCATTTTCACACCCTTTGGGTGCAGGTTTCCACAGCTGCAAGGCACAGTGAGGTACTGATTGCACAGCCATGATAAACCGAGCTCCTTACACTTGCCAGCAATGCTACCTTGCCTCTGGTGACTAGTGACAAAAGCCAATAACACCTGACAGTCTAGTGTCCAATGCTCACTTTTTAAGTAGCTGTTTAATTTACAGCTTTTCCGACAAGTTTGTCTACCTCACACTGCTCACTTGGAGTCAGGATTTCATTCTATTTGAGTCAATGAGGCTATTTCTACTCATATTAGAGGGCAACATTTCTGTCAGGTAGTAGGTCTGTCTCTAAGGAGAATCACTTAGATAATTTATGACAAAAACCTGTGCTGCATTTAGTGGAGGAAGCCAGAACTGGAAGCCTACAAAACTATTGGACAGGGTTCCCTCTTAGTGTCCTTGATGCTGAGGGTAGGTCTACCAGCACAGTGCAACATCACGTAGAGCTGCCCGAAATAACTGCACATCAGAATGAATATACTCACCACCATGGAGATCTCTGCTTCGCCTAATTAGCACTGCTGAGAAGCAGGGCTTATTAACCTGGGCAGAGCGCCACAAAAACACAGCTATCCTGCTTCCAGCACTTCAGTGAACTCATTAGTGCTGTCTTGGGCATCGTTGCACCGAAGCAAATTTGTGAATGAAGATCTGAAGAAGGGAAGCCATCTGATAAATGCTGTGGTTCTCTGTCCCTGATTAGAAGTCATTCAAAAATGGGGAGGTGGGGGACCACATCCGTTGTGAACCTGAGTCATATGCTCTATGTAAGTTTTGCAAAATGGAGGGCTTGTTCCCTGTGTCTCCCTGGCATGAGCTGCAGCAGGATACTCCTGAAATTTATTTACCACAACATGTAGATCCCAGTGCATGCTCCTTGTGTTTTCACATGAAGGCACAAAGGATCTTCTGAGGTTTCCTGTACCACCAAAGGAAAAAGCCTCCCTCTAATAGACCACTTTATCTTCCTAATGATGAACATTAATAGTGATAGCTGACCTAAAAACGGAAACAAAGAAATATCGTGTGTGCTCTCATTATAGCCACTGAAGTAGTCATGGTCCCATTTCACGGAAGGAATATGTAGGTGATAATAAACTTACCAAAATGAAATTAAATGGTGCTGTCAGTAATTCCATTTAATGCTCTAACAGCATCCAAGTTAGATGTCCCTATTAGTTCATAACATTGTTGGTTATAATTTTTAATCTCAGATAAATCTCTCCACAGTGAGGAACCAATATAATGAGCTGGTAAGAAAACAAAACAGAAATAGATATCCTTAATGACAATCGTGTGTGTGCCATGGTAGAAAACTGACCAATACTCTTGCCCTTCTGTGACTTTCTCCTAGTTACTTGTGATATGCTTTCATATTTCCCCATAAATACCATGTTGTATCACTTTTACTCTATTTTAAAGGAATTTTAGGGAAAATTAAGTTCTTTTGACATATTGCACCATCTCTTAAAGACTGTTGAGATGTTCTGAAATTTCAGCATGCTGTTATTCCAGAGTAGCTCATCTGGACCTCATTTAGAGATGAGTAAGAGGATGAAAAAAAATCAGACATGAAGATTAATTTTTGCAGTAAAGTGATGCTGTCAGCAAAATTAACAGCTTTCTGACACACTTTCATTTGTATGAGTTCACTTTTAATTTTGGAAAAAGAAAAAAGCAAGCCATGATTCCACAGAAAAGATGTTTTGGTTTTCCCTCATGTTTTTGTCTAAGAGAAAAGAGTGTATTTAGAAAGAGAAAGTCACTCTTTATAGGAACAGACCATTGTGTATAAAGGCAATAAATTAGTAGGAAGGTTAATTATACTGGCAAATATCAATAGCACTACATCAAAATAACCTTTTCAAGAGGGCTTTAGTACTCCCAGCACCAACAAAAAGATACAGAAAACAAAACACAAGCTTTGACAGTAATGCTAAAAGAACTAGAATTCATCAGGGTCACAAAAGGATAGAAAACCCTAAAATCATCAAATAATTAACAGATATTTCCAAGGAAGAACAACTCAAACTCTTCATTTCACTACTCAAAACAATATGTGTAGCTGATCAAAGTGTAAAATGTATATTATTCTTTTGATTTTCAGTGAGCTCAGCTTCAGTGAGCTGTATATCAAAAACAATCGACTATTTTAATCATTTTCAGTGGAGGCAGCCAGTTCCATGTCAGAAAGTCAGCAAGAGATCAGGTCTTCAAAAAACTGTTGTTGGCTGTAGCTAACTTCAGCAAGACTGAAAAATTAGATTCTTCTCTAAAATTTTGTTAGGAAGGGTTCATTCACAGCTCAGAGAGACAAAGAAAGAGGTTTGTGTTGTAATGTCCTGTGGCTAAAATCCATCTACAAATTACTTATTCCAATGACTGATAGCATCATACACAAGACTTCTTGGATCCTACCGGCATACAAAGCTTCCAAAAGACAGTAGACAAGATAATGGAAGAAAAACTCACCAAGGACTATTAAAGATACTTGTGTCACTTAGGTTTCTGAACCACAGGTGCTTGTATAGCTCTAAGCTTCTTATCCTCTCCTATCATTGCTCTTGACCATTGTCAAATACAGGATAAGCAGCCAGATCACCTCTGATTTGGCACCGCACTGCCACCTATGTGAGAAAGCGGCACAAATCCAGAATGTGACTACTTGGTGGTTGGACTCAATGATCTTAAAGGCCTTTTTCAACTAAAATGATTCTATGATTCCACTTGATAGAAATCTTCAAAGCCTCTCTCTTTCTTGCAGCCTTTCCAGGTGTGAGTGACATGATCAGCTCCATCCACCTCAGTGGTCCTCTCCAGCCCTGTGCTGCTTCCTTTCTCTCCAGAGGCTTTACAAGAACCTGCATGAACTGCAAAGCAAATCAACTACAAACTAGTGTTTATTGATGGCAATACCTTTTTTTTTAAAAAAACAAACCTGTCAGCAATTTTACCTAAAAAGGGAGAAAAAACATAAAATCTCTATGAGCATCTTTGGTTCAGCTCAGACTCTGTGTTGATGTGCAGCAGGATAATATCCCTGAGTAGGTTTTGAATTGCTCATAACAAAGGTACATTTCTGCCAGTTGGTCGTTATTCTTGTCACTTATCCTGTCTCCCTGTTGTCTCCATGCAACAAATTATGCCAGTCACTTGTCTGCCTCTTTCACAACAGTTTCTGTATCTTTTATCAGGCCATGCAAAGAGGTTCCTAGACAACTGATTTTTTATTTTTTTTCATAATTTTCTGCACTTTGGGGACAAGACTTTAGGAACCAAGACACTTTTTTATTCCTTAGATACCAGTTTATCAGGACACAGATGTTCTTTTGTCAAGCTTTATAGTGAGGCTCAGAGAATGGTAGGAAATAAAAAAGGGAAACAACAGAGATATATAATTTGCATTAACAGTATGGTTTTGTTCTTTGTATTTCAAACTTCTCTTTGTTTGTTTGTTTGTTTGTCTCTATAGCTCATAAGCAATCCAGTGAAAACAAGCTGTCACTTGTCTACCTGAATAGCACCTAGCATAGTGAGCCATCACTGCTGGCTGTGGCTTCATAGCACATTTTCCCCCTGAAGATCTGATTATGTAAAGATACACTTTTGTCAACTCTATATCAATCCTAAACTCAAAGTATTCCCACTCTGTGCTATCCTCCTAATTTACTGATAAAATTCCCTCTGTATTTTAGTCCATTTTTCCTGTGTAAATGAAGCTGGGTGTTTAGTCTGTGTGTTCACGTGTCTTTCTCAACATCTTTGGAATTTAGAGGTTGATCTTAATGCAACTGACATCAGTCTGAAAGATGAGTAGGTTGCTACAAATTTCATGAAAATAAATGGACGGCCAGAAGCAGAGAAACGATCCCATTCATGCCCTAGCCAAAGGAAAGTCCAGGCATTTACAGGCATGAGAGTATGTACCTTGAATAGAGCCCAGGAAAAAAACAAAAGGTTCAGATTAAGTTCTTTTTTTTTCACTTCTCACATCTCCCTTCTCTTGACCAGTCAAAAGATACAAATCCAAAGGATATCAGGTCTCAACATTTCCAGTATTTATAAAAACACTCTTCTGCCTTCTACTTCAGTTAGCATTGCTGAGCCCTGTACTCAGCACCCAGCAACAGGAGAAAGAGATAGTATATATTTTGGCTCATGCTTCCCTATCTATACATATAAAAAACATAAAAGTCTAAGGACGATCTATGAATGAAAGTTAACATAGATAGACCAGTGCAGTTACTTACATTATTTACTTGTCTGCTGTTTATGGAAGTGCATCTCAGTTGCTCCCAACCTTCTAGCTGCCCTGTAATATGACCAGTAGATTGATGGTGATTACAATTATGCACGAAGTTTCAACAGGCTGTTTATAGTCTAAGCTGCTCGTATTGACAAATCACCTTTCTTCTTGTAGGGAGGTGAATGCAATATGAGTTGCAGATACTGCCTTTCAGCAAGCTCTGACTGAAGATTCCCACTTTGATTTACTTTGCTGTTAAAGCTTTAGTTTTACATATATGAAAACTAAAAAGCAAAACCCTGCAAGACATTGCTTGTATGAATATAAATTATTTTTCTTTTTTTTCATTGTTTGAATGACTCACAGCCAATTAGCAATCTGTGCCAGAACAAGGATTTCTACATGGCCAGATTGTGCATTATTAATTTATGCAGAGAACCATTTAATCACATAACTAGTCATGCTGATTTCAGGAGGACTACTCACAGGAGTAAAAGCTACTCGGCGTATGGAGTTCTAAATTCCTTTCCCAGAAGTATCATGTTTCTGGAAGAAGTCATTAGTCTTCATTTTTTTCCTTGCTTTAGGCAGAAAACTGAACTGAGAGTGTAAGCTATCTTAATTAAATCTGATCTGAAGCTTTGCTTTTCTAGTTAGCTCATGCATTCTGATATGTAAGTTATACCCTAATCACTCCTCAATATAGTCTTCTGCACAATGGTATCTAAATATAACAATTAGTGCAGAAGGGAAAAAAATTAGTTCAGACTAGACAATATAAGAGAAAGATAAACTCCAGGTGGCACGGTTATTATTTTAAAGTCAAAAAACAAATCCCTCACTGGGAGGCATCACTCATAAATTAGAATTCTATTTATAATGTGTCGGTGACATTTTCATATCTATTTATTTTAATGCCTACCAGCATTTAAAAATTAGTTGAGGTTGTGTTGCTATTACAAAGGTTAAATGAAGAGATTATGAGTTGCACAGATGTTTATGGTTTGGGTTGATAGCTCTGGGACATCCCATTCTGGAGGCATTGTGTTCCAGTTCATTTTAACAGTAATTAGAAGTACCCCCGTAACGAGGTGCTTGCTGCTGAAAACAACTTCATTAGTTTGGGTGATTTTATTGGTTTCCTTTAGGGTGAGAAACGAGTGTTAATAGTTGTAATTTAATAGGAAAATTACTGAAGCAAGGAAGATTCCACTGAATCTTAAATGAGGCATTAGACAGACGTTCCTTTTCCAAATACTGAAATATAAGGGAAGAGCAGCAACCTTAAGAATTATCATATGAATGTATTTACCCTAGAACAGATGAGCTATTTTGCTTAAATATTTAAAATATCACTTGAAGTTGTTAGGAGCCTATAGAGAAAATGTCTATTAGTTTAACAAATTCTGAGGACGTTTGGCTGCACACTGGGGCATTTGCACATGTGGCGACTCTGAACTGAAAGCTTGCCAGTCAGAAAGGCTGTGTTCTCTTTCAGAGAGCAGAAGGATTTTCTTCACCTGGACATATGATATTGCTCAGCACAGAGCATCTCCTTTAAGGTCCCACCAGGAAGAGCTGGCAGGGTTATGCTGGAGCCCATGCCTTTAGGGGAATGATGGATGGGTGGCAAACTTGCTATGCTACCTGAGCTGAGCTGTGTAAAGTCACATCCTTGCTAGAAACTTCCTTTCTCTGGAATAGGATGTGTTACCTACTGTTGGCCTAGGGAACATCTTCTTCCCTGGGTGAACATGTATTATAAATCACAGCTAACCTAATCTCTGCCCTCCAGCTCCCTTTGAAAATCAGTATGTTCTCCAACAGCTTGTCTCGAGGCCTTCTTTGACTCTACTTTCTGCCTTCCCTCCCTCCTCTCAAGTCTCCATTCTTCTGCAGCTCCTCGGGAATCCCTAAGGACCTCTCTGACAGGATGATGGTGTCAAGAAGTGGTAGATAGCATGAGGGTGCTCTGTGAAGATGTCATGCCTCTGTGGCCCACTGAGTAGTTAGCTCAGGCATCTGGCCAGAGAAAAACATCTTCCTTGATAAAGTAATTCAAAGTCACAGAAGCAAATACTCCCTTTGAAGAAGTTATCCACTAGATCACAGCCAGGGTGAGGGGAAAAGACAAGCACATCCCCTGCCTAAAGGGAAGCTGTATTTCCTTTTCTAGAAATGTCAGTCCCAGATCTATGAAATGAAGCCACCTCTGTCAATCTTTCTGACCTTGAGAAATTAAACAATAAATGGTTCTGGAAGGAGGATGGGAAACATCATTGGAAGAAAGGTGCTATTAAAATCCCTATTGGAGTTTAAAAGACTTAGAGAAGGTTTAAAGACCACTTAACTTCTGCATCTGCAGACAAGCTGTATCAAGAGAAAAGAGAAGAGAGGAAGAGAAGAGAAGAGAAGAGAAGAGGAGAGGAGAGGAGAGGAGAGGAGAGGAGAGGAGAGGAGAGGAGAGGAGAGGAGAGGAGAGGAGAGGAGAGGAGAGGAGAGGAGAGGAGAGGAGAGGAGAGGAGAGGAGAGGAGAGGAGAGGAGAGGAGAGGAGAGGAGAGGAGAGGAGAGGAGAGGAGAGAAAAGGAGTAGTTTTATTTCTGATAATAGATATTTGTGAAGCACTTGATGCTTTCAAGAGCTTTCCAATAGCAGCAGATGTGGCTAACTGAAATTGCATTAAAGTGCACTCCACATAAAAGGACATATACAAAAAAATATTTTCAACACAAAAAGTATAAAATAAAGGTGTAAATAAAGAAAGAACTCAGGTGGAAAACAGTCCCTAAGAAGAGACTGTGAACACAAATTCAGACAAAACATTAGCAGACACCTGTGAGAATTACCATATGATGCAGTAAGAATTTGAGAAGTGACAATACATACAGGGTCACATGAAGTGACAAGAACATCCTGAGACCACAGACATTAGAAGTAATTCAACATACAACTCAAAAAAGACACCTGAGTTAGAAAGTCCTAGAGCTAAAGTCAGTTCTTGCCCTGCTATAAAACAGTCAAAGGTCAGCCCTGGAGAAGGGGGATGTATTACAGCGGCTGCAATACTTTTCATGACTTAATGAGTGCCAGAAGACATCCACAGCATGAAGAGGACAACAACCAGTAAAATGGTATTAATTATACTTTTTTTTTTTCTGATAGAGTTAGATTGGTTAACAGTATTGAAGAAAACACAAAGCCAAAAGATATCACATCTTTTTCATGGACCAGACAAACAGGGGGAAAAAACCAGTTATCTTGATGGATATGATTTGAAGAGTCACTTGAGAAGATAGCTAAACTATACTGGCAAAATTTCCACACACAGCCTTTGCTAATATCTCTTCTCTGTAACAGATAAAAAGGAGGCAGCATAAAACTAAAAAACAAATGAATACTAAAATATTTCTACTGCTAACATTTAACATTCTTCAAAGATCATAACATAACCATGTTCAATTGTAGTCATCAACTGTTCTGTTTATTGCAAGGAAAAGCTATCTAGTAAATACTTTCACAGTCTGGGGGTGATCCAGCTGTATGTAATCATGTTTAAAATGAAAGTCTCTTATTGTGATGATTGTACACCAATGGTGCTGCATATTCTGACAATATTATTAAATTCCGGTATCGTTAATATCTCCCGACTCCTAATTCATTAAACAAGGAGTTTCAGAGTCTTTTTTCTATGAAAGTTGAAAGAAAAAAATCAACTCAGATTTCAACACTGAGAAATTACTTAATGAAAGGAAACCAAAGAAGCAGTGTCAAAATCAGCTTAATTAAAGATTCCATAAAGAAGCTTTTTGCCACCTATGAATAACACATCTAGGAAGGATGATATGTGAATGTTAATCTTTCATCTTTGCTGAAGTCAAGAAAGGAAAACCAAACATGTATTACTCTCCTCAGAAAATCCTGCTAGCCTAGGCAGGTACAAGACAAATTCAATTATTCATGTCCAACATCAGAAATGGAGAAAACAATTAGTCTTCTAATATTGAAATGCACACCAGTTCGATAAGCAGAGAACAAGAATATACAGGATGGATTCCTATCCACACAGCACAAGTGACCTTTGGAAGTCCTAAAGGGCCTGAAGAGAACAGAGAAAGAGACTGCATTTAGGTAAAGGTAAAGCTCTAAGAACAAAACTCCCACTGCCTGGTGTGTGAAAATAAGATCTATTGTTGTCATGCCGCTCCTTGGTGGAAAGGAAAAAAATTTCTAACCATCTTTTTCTTTCTCCTTCACCCCTGACTGAAGGATCTGGTCTGGGCTACAGAGCTCCTGAAGTTACACAGAACCAACTCAAACTGGGGCGACAAGAAGGGGGGGTGTCATGTGGCACCCTCAGCAATCACAAAACCCTTTGAGCCCACCCTACACCTCCTAATCTCTGTTTTTTGGGATTTATTGAAGGCAAAAGATAGGATCCCACCAAATCCCCAGCACAGACAGAAAAAACTTGCTGACAGCATGACTTCATTTCCTACAATCAGCCACTTCAGTGCCCTCCTGTATATTTCCACACCAAAAACTACAGAAATATTCTTCTTCCCAGCTCCTGATTTCTTAAACAATACAGCTGGAGACTTCTCATCTTCAGCAGTTTAGTTTTCCAAAAGCCAACTAAAATACTGTCTTTTACAATTCTTTGAATCTACTATGTAAAGTGGAATAGATTCCAGATAGATAACTTTTAAATTATAAAATATAACACAGAAAAGACAACATAAAAAATTCTCTCATTTCTTGTTAGAGATAAAAGAGAGAAAAAACTCAGAAAATAAGTTGTAAAGGTAGAAGCTGCAGGCTTTTCTCATCCATCAAATACAGTGAGGGGTTTATGCTAGGCAATAGGAAATGACTCCATTAGACATGTGCAGTTTGAAAGTGCCATCTGAGGTAGCCATCCTATTGTTCCACTGTAGTCAATGAAAAGAAATAGGCATTTTCAGCATATGACTCATCTGATCTATTTTAGAGACCTGCTTCAGACTGAGATTAATTGACACTTAAAAGCAACTATTTCTCTCTGCTGACCATAAAGGAAGAGGAGATAAGTTTACATGTAGGCATCTATATTTGACCATGCGGTTCCTCCACCAAGTTTCCAAATCTGAAGTGACTTAATTCAAGGGGACTTTCCACAGGCACATCACTGTTTGCGCCAGCTCACAGGCAAATAAACCTTTCTTCTGCTGTCTCTTCCACACTACATAGCTTCCCATGACTTCTCATCCTCCATTCACATTTCATGGTGAAACAGGCAACTGCAGACATCCTCAGTGTTCTTTTGAACCAAATATGAGTTACTAGGTATAGAACTGCATACTTTATTTATACTATATTTTTCTGCATCAAGTATCTTCCGCCCGCGTGTTGAGGGAGCTGGCTGAAGTCATTGCTAGACCACTCTCCACCATCTTTGCTAAGTCGTGGGGAACGGGAGAGGTGCCTGAGGACTGGAGGAAAGCAAATGTCACTCCAATCTTCAAAAAGGGCAAGAAGGAGGACCCAGGTAACTACAGACCAGTCAGCCTCACCTCCATCCCTGGGAAGGTGATGGAACGACTTATCCTTGGTGTCATCTCCAGGCATATCAAGGATCAGAGGGTCCTTAGGGGCAGTCAGCACGGCTTCACCAAGGGGAAGTCATGCTTGACCAACCTTCTTGACTTTTATGAAAACACAGCCAGGTGGATAGATGATGGTAGAGCAGTGGATGTGGTCTATCTTGATTTCAGCAAAGCATTTGACACGGTCTCCCACAGCATCCTCGCTGCCAAATTGAGGAAGTGTGGATTAGATGAGCAGGTAGTGAGATGGATTATTAACTGGCTGGTGGGAAGAAGCCAGAGAGTAGTGGTCAATGGGGCGGAGTCTAGTTGGAGACCTGTGTCTAGTGGAGTCCCTCAGGGGTCAGTACTAGGACCAGTATTATTCAATATATTCATAAATGACCTGGATGAGGGAATTGAATGCACTGTCAGCAAGTTTGCTGATGATACCAAGCTGGGAGGAGTGGCTGACACTCCAGAAGGCTGTGCTGCCATCCAGAGAGACCTGGACAGGCTGGAGAGCTGGGCAGGGAAAAACTTGATGAAATATAATAAGGGCAAGTGTAGGGTGTTGCACCTGGGCAGGAACAACCCCAGGTTCCAGTATAGGTTAGGAAATGTTCTCCTAGAGAGCAGTGTAGGGGAAAGGGATCTGGGAGTCCTGGTGGACAGCAGGATGACCATGAGCCAGCACTGTGCCCTTGTGGCCAGGAAGGCAAATGGCATCCTGGGGTGCATTAGAAGGGGTGTAGTCAGTAGGTCAAGAGAGGTTCTTCTTCCCCTCTACTCTGCCCTGGTGAGGCTGCATCTGGAATATTGTGTCCAGTTCTGGGCCCCACAGTTCAAGAAGGACAGGGAGCTGCTTGAGAGAGTCCAGTGAAGAGCCACCAAAATGATTAAGGGAGTGGAGCATCTCCCTTATGAGGAAAGGCTGAGGGAGCTGGGTCTCTTTAGCTTGGAGAAGAGGAGGCTGAGGGGTGACCTCATTAATGTTTATAAATATATGAAGGGTGAGTGTCAGGTGGATGGAGCCAGGCTCTTCACAGTGGTGTCCAATGATAGGACAAGGGGCAATGGGTGTAAGCTGGAACACAGGAGGTTCCGCTTAAACTTGAGAAGAAACTTCTTTACTGTGAGAGTAACAGAGCACTGGAACAGGCTGCCCAGGGAGGTTGTGGAGTCTCCTTCTCTGGAGACATTCAAGACCCGCCTGGACGCCTTCCTGTGTGAACTCATCTAGGTGTTCCTGCTCCGGCAGGGGGATTGGACTGGATGATCTTTCGAGGTCCCTTCCAATCCCCACCATCCTGTGATTCTGTGATTCTGTGATCTTCAATGGACTTATGAATAGAAACCAAAAACTGTCTTCTCCAAGGGAGGTACTGATAATTTCCAGAGGATACTGACTCTTCTCTTACTTATTAGCCTTGATGAAACAGGGGTTTAATTTTTACCTAGCAAGTTTTCTTTACTTCTTACACATAATCACCTAGGTGGGTAAAAAAAGATGGTTGCCCAGAAAGGATGTGCAGTATCCATCCTTGGAGGCTATGAGGACCCAACTGGATAAAACCTAGGCAACCTGGTCTGATCTCATATCTGACCCAGCTTTGAGCAGGAGGTCAGACTAGAGACCTCCTGAAGTCTCTTATAAACTAAATTATACTATGATCCCATTCTGGTTTATTACACAGGTCAAAAAAGTGACCAAGCCAAGAAGAAAGTAAACAAAAAACTCTATTAAAGGCCTTTGAGTTAAAGATTTTACTCCTCAAGTTCCAAAGCAATGAAAGTTTGGGTTTATACCAATAGATATATTCTTGCCGTGTTCTAACACTTTTCCCTAGTCATTTGTCATTTGCCATGGTTAGAGACAAGATACTGGACAGATAGACCTTTGGTCTGACATAGCAGGGCTTTTCTGATGACTAATATAAGGGAAAATGAGATATTGTGTATCTGTCAAGCTCGACAGTAATATGTTGTCAGACGTTTCCATGGAAGCAGCATGGCATAGTTTAGTGTCAAGAGTGCTGTATAAATAATGCTTTCGGAATACTCAAGCTGCAGATTATTAGAAAGACAGAAGAAAGTTCACATCACAAATCATACTGTATGGCAGGGAGGTAACCAAAAGACAAATGCAGCCATCATGCCCAAAAAAACCACAAGGATTTCAACATGTTAAATGTTAAGTTTATGGCTGCAACTAATCTCCCGAGTGCAGGAGTACAAGAACAGAAGCTATACTCAGAAAGGTTTAAGAGTATTCCAATTTAATAATTTCAAAGATTGCATCTATTTAGTATTTTAATCTGGATCAGAAGTGCAAGCTTGAAGCAATCACCTCCACCTCCAGGCTTCAGTTTGCATGGCAGAGCGGCTGGATTCCTCACCAACAAAGCCAAGCAGGGAGCTGCACCTCCTGCATACCAGCCACAACTGAGCACTGGGCTCACAGAATGGCCCAACATAAAATATCCAAAATGCATACAGTGTGGACATCAGGATCTCTGCAGGAAGTGGAAGTGTGGATAATAGCTCCACAGATCCACTGCTATTGCGCATATAAATGTAGCCAGGGATGCTGAACACCTATATCAAGGACAGTAAGGAAGGAAGTCGCCAAGATTAGATTCAGGTTATTCATCCCTCTGGAGTACATAGCTGAACCTTGAAAATTTGGGGGACTTGGAGAATACTCTTTCAGGATGCTTGCTTCTTACCAGTAGTTTGGGAGTTACTCCATTGATGCACATGCTCCTCCAAACCTGTATGTGGTGACCAGTGACATCAGCCCCCACAAGCAGAAGCCATCTCTACCAGTAGCCTGCAGCCATCTCCTCTTTGCAAGAAGAAACTCATGATTCAGAGAACATCCTTGAAGTCACCCTATAATCGTCCTACGTCTCTAAATGCACTATTCAAGGGAATGAAGGGAAGTAAGATAAAAGAGTTGTGATTAATATCAATATAATCACTACGAGTTTCAGTCAAATCAGTACATTGCAGATGCTGCATGTTTGGGAAATTTCTCAAATCTGAATCTCCAATCACTTCTTCAGCTGACTGTGTATTTATCAAACTGCACAAATTAAAGTACAACAGATCTTGTAAGCTCTGATGCCACTGGGGGTCTGAAGGAGGAAAGTGAGTAGAGAGGAACAGGGAAGTCAAACCCATTCATGCGCTTCTGGGAGTGCTCAGATGTGGTGGTGAGGGGCACCCTGGAGTAATCTGAAGAAACCCAAAGCAGAAACTGGGCCAGCTGATCGGGCAGACATGCAGAATGTCTCTTCCAGCTCTGCCCAACACTGCCAACAAAAATGAAGCAAGACTAATCATCAGAGGATTAGATGAACCATTTAAATCAGTTGAATTTAACATTTAGAATCAACTCAAAGGTCCTCCTTCAATGCTTATCAAGTCAGCAGTAGCTGGGGATGTTTACCACAGCTGACATTTCAGCAACCTCCTTCATAAATGAAGGTCTAATTTGCAAAATGTTAATTTTCAAGTGTTTCAAGCAAATACTTAAGAGGTCAACTGTTTCATTCAATCCAGATCTTACCATTCAGATTATTGTTCACTTGTAATAACATCATGTGAAAAATTAACCTGCCTAGTGTGGAGCAAATTAATAGCCACAGTGATTTAGCATATAAATGTCCTTTTTTTCTTTTTTTCTTTTTTTTTTCTACAGGAGTAAAGATAAATTTGAAAATAATTTATTTCAGTAGACTGCAATTAATTTATGTTTCTTTCATAATATCTGCTATAGAACTACAACCACAAACCTCAAATAAAATAGAATAGCAAACTATCCTGAAAAAAATACTAGCCGAAGCTGGATCTGGGCTGGTTTATACTTGTAGCAGCAATATAAGCTACTATAATATGTTACTGCAAGTACCAGTGTGAATGGTGACGTTTGTTGTCACAGACCTCAGTACGTCTGAACAAAAGATGGTTGAAAATATCTTGCTAGAATGATCATTACTGACAAAAATATAATGGCTATGGTTTCAGATCAAGAACATATAACCACATCAAAGAAGTTAATGCTTCTCCCTGAAATGCAAAAGACAAAAGTGCAAATCCCTGAATCGAATCACAACAGGGACTTGAGCCTGAATCTGCTCATCTGTGACTGAGTTCTCAAATGATCAAGCTAGAAAGTATCCTCAGCTGATCTTCTCTAATGTGCTTGGGTTTTCAGGGATAATTGCAAAGCATCTTTATTTCATTCTGCAATGGAAGAACTGTTCTAAAATGATTATTTTTAAAGAACTGGAAATGTTGTCTAACAGTCAGTTTCCTTTTTCCCAAATAAATATTGGTGAAAGCTTGTTTTTAAGACAGCTCTGCAGCTTTAGGGATTCAGCTGGAGAAGTTTAAGAGAAATATCTTTGGTAGTGCAGAACTTTTTTATGCTGTCATAAAGCCAGGAGAAGTCAATTAGGTCTAGTACTTCATTAATGATGTTCACAAATCACATTTATGGCAAGTCTCATATCTATTGCTCTGTTAGAATATGCCATTTGGAAAGACTAGATTTGACACTCTTATACGATGGCACTGCAGCTACTGCTGGGGTAATTAATTTTTACTTGTGCTCTGGAGAAACCAAGCAAAACTTTCTAAGACATTTGGCCAATTACACACTCTTTAGGGCAATGAAGCCTTTGCAGAAAGCTTGGCTTTATATTACTACTATGATCAAAGCTTTAATGAAATTGCTTTATGACAGAAGCCACTGGACTATTGAAAAAAAGATACAAAAATAAATTAATGCATAATTGTGAATCTGCAAAAAGACATATCTTTCAGGTTTCTGACTTTTTATTAATATGCTCCACCAAGCAGCCTCCCTCGTGTACAGTTCTAACAGATATTACAAGAACACTTTTTCCTTTTGATAAATGATAAAGGCCATCCATGGGATTTTCATAATAGGAGCATTGTATTCCCTTTGTTTTATTACAGTATTTCCAGAGGAAAGGTGTTACTCTGTTCTCATGGGGCAAACTTGGAAGGACTGGAGTTCTTTTATGGATGCACTGGCATAAAAAACTACAGAGGAACCTGGGGAATTGCAGGCTGTTTTGCAGCTCTGATACAGCATATCCCCACTAATATATGTGTCAGAGTATTGTAAAAAAAATGGCAGTGAAGTTTAAACACAGCAATGAAAACTGTAGTTTAGGAAGAGACAAAACTTTGAAGATCCTTCCTAACTACGGCTCTGCTGTACACACAGCCCTACGCCAACGTGATAACCTCACACACGCACACAGCTCAGGTGCACGCAGTAGGGTGCTGAGCTTGCACAATTTCTTGGCTGCAGATTCATCTACAAAGTGTTTGAGTCACAGAGGATGTTAACAACTTTTTTGATATGCAAGGAGTAAGAATAAGGCACCTGCGGCACAGGCACGCTGCAGCTCAGCTGAGCATCCTTAAATTTCTTTGAGATCTGTGAGTGAGCCCCAGGTTAAAGACTACCCCAGCACTCAGTAACACAGGTTACCAAGTCCTACAGGAACTTGAACATCCCTCGAACATCCCAGCCAACACAGGGGTCCAGCTGGTGAGCTACCCTGAACCACACACCACAGGTCAGCTCCTCAGGCAGTGAAAACCAGCAGTGTCAGAGGCCAAGGGACACCCCTGTGAAAAGGGAGAGAGGCGGGATCGAGGCAGGCTGAGGGGACAAAACTCACAAGAAGAAGGAAATTCTCTAATAGAAAGTATAGTTTTGCTGTTGTTTCTAACCCTGCTTTTTCTAAACTCATCCTCAAAAAAAAAAAAAAAATAGATCCTAAAACAAAAAACACAAGTGCAAAACATTTGTGAAAACCTTTTCTCAGCAGTGCAGAGACTCTGGTGCAAAGCCTTCACCTAGATTGTGTCTCTTGAATCTGCAATGTGCTGCATAGTTATCTATGAAGGCATTCAGGTATGGGATATCAAGGCCTGTAGCAATAGGACAAGAGATAATGACTTTAAACTAAAAGAGAATAGATTTAGACTAGACACAAGGAAAAAAATTTTTACAATGTGGGTGGTGAAACACTGGCACAGGTTGCCCAGAGAGGTGGTAGAAGCCCCATCCCTGGAAACATTCAAAGTCAGGCTGGACAAGGCTCTGAGCAACCTGATCTAGTTGAAGATGTCCCTGCTCAGTGCAGAGGGGTTGAACTAAAAGATTTTCAAAGACCCCTTCCAACCTAAACCATTCTATGATAACTCAGAAAACACACCAGTGCCTATACAAGAAGCCCAAAGGTACCCCCCTGACTTTCCTGAGGTGCACTCCCAGCAACACAAGATGCAAACTGCAGATAAGCCAGGAGATGGTCTGGATATTGATGTGGATTTGCAATTTGGTGATATCAAAATCCACCCTGCCTGGCCATTGGCACAGAAAACGTGGAGGAATTAGTAATCTTACTGACTGTGACCTCATGGTAATCACATATAAATGCAAAAATAAATCACAGCTCTTGGTCAATGCTCTCTAACATGGAGTAGAAATTTCACTTTTTTGGTGTTTCACACGGGATCCAAAATACCCATATTCCCTTTCAGAATTGTGTTTTCCTTATATTTTATTGGTTTGCCTTTACCAATCAGGCTACAGAAAGGTATATGTGAAAATTCAGAAGTATAAATGCATTTCCTTATTTAGGTTCCTTTTAATATAACTCATTTAAAGAATGAATAACACACAAGTTCATATTTACTTGTTTCTGTTATACTTTTCATTTTCAGGACAGGAGAGCAGTGCAAGGTAGTAAGGGGGACATAGGATGGTGCAGAAGTGGTCACCTGTGGCAGCTGCTGGGGACATAGCAAGAGCGTGTCAGAAGGATACCAAGAGTTGTTACAGGTGCGAAATAAGGAATTAGAAACACAGTCCTCATGAAGAATTGTGTTTAAAGATAAAAGGGCTGATTCCTGTGCAGCTCAGAGACACAGTGGCCCAGGGATCAGAGAAGAGCTTTTGAAGCGTAGACAGGAGCTCTCATCCCTACTCCACCACTCTTGGGTGACCCCAGTGAAGTGTCAGCTTGCTATTCTTCACCCAGGCATCTACTGCTATATTTACTGTTAAAAACCTGCAGGCAAGCTACAGCTGAAGAACACAACACAGCAATAAGTGGCAAATCAAACCCTGCAGGATTCACAGGGATTCATCCTTTAGAGATTTTTCAGAGGTGAGTCCATCACACACCAGAGGAGAGGTGGAACATGAAGCAACATTCAGCAACACCTTGCACAGCCTGAGGGATACTCATCCTATTAGCCAAGAGCTTTGGGCAAATAAGCCTCACTTTCACAAAGCACATGTGCTGGAAGAGCACAAGCCGCTACGATAACAGAGCAGGCTCACACTTTGTGTTGCTGGGAAGCTACTGCAGTATCTGAGCTTCCTGGAAGACTCATAAAAACCACCAGCCAGATACAGAAAATAATAATGTTTAATGTAGCAAAAGGTTATTAGTAGTCCTCAGTGTGCAGTTGATACGGAGTGTGGCTTGTTGCAGGCCAGAGAGACGCCCCTGAGAGCAGACCTCCAAGGCTTGGTGAAGGAGGAGGGCTGCTGCCTCCCCTTTTCAGTGATTCCCCACCACAGAGGTCACTTCAGGCTCACCGGCTCCATGGCACCTGCTGCCACTGGGAAGGTGAGAAATTCCTTCCCTTTCTGCAGCTGAATCCTCTCCTAATGGTAATGAGGCACTCAGAAAGAAAGCATTTACTTAGACAAACATCATCATCTGTCAAAGCCATGGCAATAATAAAACCTCTGTTGCCAGAATTCACTTACATTGAGTGATGGGTGGGTGGATTCAACAGCCATGAACTCTTAACTAAATGCATTTTTCCTATAAATTCCCCTGGTACATTAACTTTTACTGATAGCAAATAGCTGCCCCATCTCTAAGGAAACCCTTATTAATCTTACAAACCTGCAGGACAGAAGAAAAGAGGCAACTACTGCTGACTCAGACATGTGCCATGACCCTGCTTCTCCAGACCTTTGCAGCTCCTGTAGACATTGCCATAAAATGCTCCCAGAGCAGACAACAACCTACTCTGCAAAGGTGTAGATGCTCATCTAGACAAAGCCCTGGGGTCTGGCAGGCAAACAAGTCAAAGCACTAACTCCAAGATGTGTGAAGCAGACTGTCGATTAAATGAGCTGTTGAAAGGAGTTTAGTGATGGCAGTTTAAATGACAGGTTCCTCAATTATTCTCAATTATTTCCAATGAGGACTGTAGGGGGGGAAAAAAAAAAAAGAAGAAGAAGAAATCCATCCAATGCATTTATTGTTCTTTTCATGAGACCATGGCTGATGCAAGACATGGGGAAACAAGCCACAGTGTGCCTTCTAGCTGATCAGGGTGGCTGGGATGACCAAGTGGTAAAAGGAGAAGCTACCTCTGGTCCCTAGGGTCACAGACTGTGCTGTGGCTGCAGGTCTGAAAAGAAGGGACCTGGTCACCAGCTCCTCTTCAGTGTGCTTGAACTGATGGGTAGACACTGAGGAGCAGCATAATTATCCTCTCAACCCACCCTACTCAGTACAGGTCTATGGGAAACCACCAAGAAACAAAGAAGCCCTGGAGACAAAAATATGTTAAAAATGACACTCTAGGAGGTGGAGTAAAAAGGTCTGGAGACTTTACCTTTACTTGGAAATTATATTTTACCACAGTTCAGAGACATTTCCTGGGGATAAGAAAGAGTATTTTTGCAGCTAGCCCTCCAGAATTAATGAAATCCTTCAACTTCCCAGGACCCCAGGGTCTCCTGGGGGCAATCGTCCCAATTAACATTTTCTTGATTGCTTGTCATTAGGCTTTCAGAGTGTGAAAAAGTGTTGCAGAGAAATCACAGTTCAGCCACGAAGCTAATCCAGTGGAACACTTTTATTGTTGCATCTGAGTGAGGAAGCCATAAAACAGAGAGATAGAAACTGTTCTGAATCTTTCCAGCTCTTTGAGCAAGTACCCCCTAAAGATTTAGCACAATTTCCCCTCTCCCAGCTGTAATTTAAATAGCCCAAAACCTATGTCTTGTGTAGGAGTTTGTTATATGCTTTATTCTCTCATAACTTACACTGGAGGCCTGGTGGAGCAGAAAGAGTTGGTGAATTTAAGGCTCAAAGAGCACCAGCGAGGCTCTTCCCATAATCCCAGGGAAAATCAGGAGCTGAATAAAATTATTAATGGAGATAATAATTGTGAAGATGCAGTGTACTCCCTCTGCCTTTATTTCTTCTGCCTGCAGAGCCCACACACACAAATCTTTGTCTCTGCCCAAGGACTGCCTTGAACAATTGTTGGCGCAGATGTGATCATCAAATGGGCTCACGGGAATTTGCAGCACAACATTCCCATTAAAAATCAGAGGAACCTATACTCTTAAAATATACAAGCCTTTTTGAACTTCCTGTTATGTGAGCACTGGCCCAGCCTCAGCTGTGACTAGTTCTCCCCATTGAGGTAGGCCACGTATAGAAAGCAAAATGGGAGTCACCTGGGGAATGGAGCTGCAGGGGGTGAATGGGTATATTCTAGATTACTGGGGAGCCCAAAACCAGAAACGATGCTCCAGGTGCCACTCACAAGTCCCCAGTAGAGGGAAAGGATCATGGCCATTAGCCTGCTGCCTACATTTTCACTAATGCAGCCCAGGATGTGGTTCTGCACTGCAAGGGCACATTGCTGACTCTTGTTCAACTTCTTGTCCACCATGACTCCATAGTTCCTGTAGAAACAAAGCTGTCTACACCATCCAGTCCACACTGTTTCCATTGTTTTGTAGGGTTATGCTGGCCCAGGTTCAGGACTTAATGCTTTCCATTACCCTATTAGATGACCCTGCAAAAGCAGCACTGTTTGATATAAGCTATTATCCACCAAAACAACAAGGGCAGAGTGAAAGCGTGTCCCAAGGGTGAGGCTAACCAGGTTGCCCAAGGATATACACTGGAGGGAACTCCAGTAGCTGAATGGACAAAGGACTACCACTACCACGTGCTGTTCCAGCTGCAGGTCTCTCCTGACATTCCCAATGGTCAGTACTGGTCAGGGGGGAAAAAAAAAAGCCTTCTAGGTGTCACCAGGGCACTGTGAGAGGACTCTGGCTACGGCTATTTACTCCAGAGGGAATAATCCTGAAGCACTGTGAGGGTGGCCACAGCAGGTTCCTATTGCTTGTATCTTACAAGGCTCACTCTATTGACTGGATGAAAGCCAGAAAAGGAGAGAGAGGATTAATTAATTCTCTTCCTCTCTCAGTAATTACTAAACATCCATACTGCATAACGTCTGTCCCTAATATTCTAAATATAAATAACTTTACTTGCAGTTGTGCTTATAATGCAAAATTAAAAACCTGACATCAAGCATCCTGACTCTTTCATGTGAGTACCTCAGCAGGGGAATAGACTGCAGACAAGAGTGTCTATATTTCCTTTCAAGTCACTGGGGTTAACAGGGATGAAATAGAAGCAACCAAGAACCCCGGACGTGCTCCCTGTTAGGCCTACCACCCTGAGCACAGCCAGGATCACTGTGTCCAGCACCTGTCCATAGGGACCAAAACATCTAACATGCAGTAGCCCCAGCTGTCCAACAATCCACCAGCCCCATACAAAAAGATGACTTCTCTGTGCAGCATGGAGCGAGGACAATGCACACTCTAGTTTCTCCTTTCTTGAAGGGCAACAAAGGCAATGACTTCTGCTCTTTGCCTATTTTCAACTGGTTTATCTAGACTGGGCAAAGACTGTGGCTGGGATGAAACTAAAGGCTCCTAAATGAAGTTAAACATTCTTGAACTGTTTCTTTGAGCTTTGCTTCCATTTTTATTCATTATTTACTAAGCTAGACACCCCACATTCCCCAGTGACCCACAATTACTCACTTTGAAACCTCAGACTGCCACAAAGACATTAATTTGTATGTTCAAATATGTCCCTGATATCATACATTTGTGTTCAATTATTAAGTGACCATTTGCATTCAGCTAGAGTTATCAAAGCAGAAGTCATATAAATATTCAACAAGGAGGCCAAAACCCTACCAGACTCTGTACTAAGCTCATTAAGCACACAATTCATTCACCAGCAGGTGAAGGAGCCTTCTCTCAAAATTAGAGTGGACTTTCAAGGTGCATATAAACTAATAAACAGTATGAACCAAGGAGGAGTGTCTGCACTGAGGCCACCAGATGAGGTACAGATCAGGTGCATACAAATCAATTCTCTAACCTCTGACACAAGGTGAACACCGGGAATGGATGCTGGTCTATGACAAACACCAGAACATGCCCAAAAGTTATCACGCTAGTAGACAAGGACAGAATCACGATAAGGATTATGCTAATAAATTAACAGTGTACACAACCAGTTCCAATGTTCAGGCCTGTGGCAAGGATTATTTTATTTTGTTAGTGTAAATACAGCCTAAGAGCTCCTTAACGTGGCATTTCAAATCTAGCATCTGCCTTTAAAATTGCACCTGGGACACAACAACCCTGCACAACAGCACAGCTGTGGTGCTGACTGGCTGGAAAGTAGCTTTGCAGAAAAGTACTTTGGGTTCTTTGTGTACAACAACATGTGCCAGTAATGTGCCCTTGCAGTAGAAAAGGTCAAAAGCCTCCTGGACATATCAAAAGGGATAATCTTTCTCCTCTACTCACCACTGTCTAGATAGTATCTGGGGTATTATGACTGGAGTTGTACAAGAAAGCATAAACTGGAGCAAGTCCAGTTAAGGGCTGGAGCTCTTGCCCTGTGAGGGAAGTGGGTTCATTCAGGCTGGAGAAGAGAAGCTCAGGGGGGATCCTGTTAAAAAATTCTTCTTAAAAAGAAATACTTAGAAGGAGGGTATGGAAAAGACAGAGGTAGACACTTAGAGGTCGAGTCTGACAGCAAAAGGCTAAAGGTAACAGTCATGAGCTACAACATAGGGAATTCAAATTAGACATCAGGGAAACATTGTAATCATGAGGTGGTCAATTATCAGAGCAGGCTGCCGAGACATGTTGTGGAATCTCTGGTTTGGAGATATTCACAGCTTGACTGGACAAGGTCCTGGACCTGCCGTGAGCCAGGGCTTGGACTGGAGTAGGTACCTCCCAGTCTGTGTTGTTCTACTACTCTTTGATTCTGTGACCAAATATTCCAAAAAATACCATAAAAAATTATTTTAATCTAAATATAGCTGCTTTTAATCTAAGTACAGCTAAATCATAATTGATTAAGAATTTACTGAGCTGGAGAGGTATCAGATTTTGTTGTCCTTTCAGATTTCTTACTCCACCCCATCTAGGAAAAAATTATCTAAATTACATACTCTTTTCCTCTCTGTGCATCTGAAAAAATCTTCACTTTACAGTTGGCTTCCAAAAAGTAGATTGCAGAATCAAGCCCTCAGTTAAGATTACAGGAGGCTTTTTATTAATTTTGGCTCTATTGCCCTCCTTCCCAGAGGCAGTATGCAATTACTTTAAGGAAAATAAAAGATATTACCCAGCAATGGTGCATAACACTTTCTAGTCACTTCTGCAAAGCACAGCACTGCAGTAAAGAACCCATTAGTGGGTAGAAAGTCATATGGACAAAAGCATCAGTGCTTCACTACATTTAATTTCTGCAAAGGTAACGTGAAGAGACTCAACCTGGTGAAACAGAACTGTGCAGTGAACTATCCAGATTCAGACTTCCCAGCTACCCCTCACACCCCTGAAACTCACTGTGTATGTCTTTCCCCATCCTGTGAAGGTCCTGACTGTAACATTTTAAAAAGCTCTTCTGAACATGATGGCTAATAAGATGCAAAGCCATCAACTTTAATGAGGGTTTGCTCATGATATATTACATTGTCTACATAATATATATAATAGTACTGTAGGAAAGGGAGGAATTTTAAGAGGCCATCAGCTCCTTCAGTTTTCAGACAAGCTGAGCAAGCCTTAGATCATCTCTGACAGACTATATCTTTCTTAAAAACTGACAGTGACTGGGACCGCACAGACTCCCGAAGCAATCTGTTCTAGCACTTAACTGTCTTTATAGTAAGAAAGTTTCTCCTAGTACCTAAACTCAATCTCTCTTGCTACAAATTAAGCTGATTACTTACCATCCTATCCTCCACTAACACAGAGAACCATTGATCACCAGCCTCCTTAAACCTTCAACCTTCAAGAGGTTGAAGACTCTAGTCCTGTTCCCAGCTTTTCCTTATCTTTCCTAGACAAAACAATTCCTCCAGCTACTTCTCAGATCACATTTCTCTCTGTTGAGCCTAGTTCAAGTTAGTCTGCATTTTCTTACAATATGACAACCAAAACAGAATTCCAACATAGATTTTGTAAATGTGAAGTAAAAGAAAATATATAACATCATGTCTCACCTAGGACATGGCTGTCAATGCCTTCAGGAGTGACATCAGTAATTTTCATGCCAACATTATATTGTAGACTCGTCTTTAGTCTGTGATCCAACACCACCACCAGATCTTTTTGCACAGCACTGTGGAGTAACCACTTTCCTCCTCTCTATACTAGATTTTTCTTTCCTAAAATATAGCCTTTGGGTTGGTCTTTATTAAACTCCAGTTTTGTGATTTGAAACCTTCTATATTGAATTTTAACAAGATTAATTTAAGTTTTAAGCCCATCTTCCAAAATGCTTGAAGTCCCTGTCAGATTGTTGTTCTAATAGATATATAGATTTTTTTCTTATATTCCTTGGTATGTGTACTGTATCTCATGCTCTTCTTTTATTTTGACCATAAGCCTTGCAATATTTATAATCAGAAATATTTGTTGCAGATTTTTGTATTGTTTTTTGACTCTTAGATCTTTTGGAAGTCCTAATGCAGTCACACGACTTATGTTACACATTCTCTTTTCTCCACATCGGCAAAGTTGACAGGTGGGCTGCTTCTTTCCTTTCTTTTTTCCTTCCCTTAAGATCATGAATCATAGCTTTTGGACATAGCCTTCCCCTAGATCCATTCTGATCTTAACTCCTGCTATATTATTCTGTCCACTTTAAACAGAACAGCTACACGAAAAATTGTTCCTAGTAGATTTCTGAACACATAATTGGGTAGCGTGTGTCCAGCCAGGGCTTTTATTCTCCGCTTCTCACCATTACCAGTCTTGCTCTTTGAATGCTTCTCACACTCTTAAACACACTTCACACACTTCCCCACCTGATCCACTAATTTATTGTAAAGCTCTTAATGAGTCATCCTTATGCTTTCATCATTATTTCCTTCATCCAGATGTTCTCAAAAATCCTATCATCACTTCCTAGACATTCCAGTAAGCACAGACATTCCTCCTTTTCTCTTGCTGGTATAACTATGATATAAAGCACATTTTTTACAGACTACATCACATGCATGTATTTATATAAGTAAACACACATATACAGAAAGGTGAGTAATTCTACCTTACTTAGTAGAACCATCTTTCAAAATCCCCAGCAGATGTTGAATCAATTCTTAAAAAGCATTTAGAGCAAGCTACACCCTCTTCCACTGCTGGCCTTCTCCTCCTTCTCCTTTCTCCTCCAGCTTGTCTAACCATGATCCTCACTGAGACAATAATTACTGTTCTGGCTTCAAAACTTTCTATCTACCATACAGCTCAGTAGTATTCATCTTATATAGTCTGTATGTGATTTTCAGTTTAAAGAGGAACACTCTTTTCACAGCACCATTCATATACAGATAGGGATTATCATTTTTATTAACTTTATACTATTTTATATTTTAACTACGTGTCCACACGCTTACCAACAAATGAGTATGATTTTTCTTCACTGCCATGGTATTAAATATGTATTAAACACTGGTAAAAATAGGAGAAGGGAGGGCTAGCTCATGATTAGTGTATGTCAGTGCTGCTTAGGGAACTTCAAGGAGCTCTACTGGGCTTTCTGGTGAAGTCATTGCTGCATGTGAGCAAAGGTACCACAGCCTCTTCTGAATAGCAAGAATAATCAACTTGTACAGAGCTTTTATCCAAGGAATATCAAATTGGTTACTCAATGTTAATTAACTCTCATGGTGTTCCTGTGTGGTGCATTGCTATTGTTATTCACAAACAAAACAAACTTTGCTAATTTACCGTCAAGCTGACTGAAGTAATTAACATAACCCATATGCAAAACATGACTATTCTCATTCAAAGACCCTCAGCTTTCAAAAAGATCAAGATAGACACACATTTATGGATTTCTTTTAAGAGACGACATTAATTAAACATGCTCAGTGAAGATGCAATCCTGCGCCTCCATCCTCAGGTGTGAGTGGCCTCAAAGCCAGATCTGTTACTTCCCACATTTGAAGACCATTTTTCACATCTTGCAGAGCAGACACACGTGGTCCTTGCAGGGAAGGGAGGCTTTGTACTCCAACTCTGCCGGGGCTGCAGCCAAGGCACACATGCTTGTGCTGCCGCAGGCACTGGCACTTTTTTCCCAAGGGGCCACCCAGCTCACAATGCTGCCAAGACACCGGGAGAAACCTGGGGACAACAGGGCAGGGGACTCGAGGGGTGTCCCAGCCGCCCATGGTTCACAGCGTCCAGTTACCCCAGCAGGTTAACAGCAAAATGTGTGGCCACTTGAAACTCAGGTGGTCCAGTGGTGCCCACATGGACATGCTGAAACAGAAGTCCTAGCTAAATAACTAACAGTATTTCTGTTTACCTAGAAGCATAAATTACGAGCCCCCAAGGAAGCTTGTCTATACAACCAAAGATATGTAATAACTGCTGACACTCTCACATGATGTATAGCTTTATTTTGACATCTAAAGGATTATTTTCAATTATTTCTTCCTGGACAATTATGCTTATTCCAGCCCCATAATGCAATGTGTCAGTCATCTCTGGACATAAAACACTTTAATAGTGTACAGTAAGCTTTTTCCTTCCACACAAAATATCTTTGGACCTATAATTACGTTACATAAAACTTCAGTACCGTAATTTAGCAGTCCCTTTCATAATGTTAGGTCTGCACTTGTACAAAATAAAAAAAGCCATATATATGCTTTTACTCTAAAGCTTTAATTTATTTCTTGTCTATACAAAGTGTCAAAAGTTTGGTCAAAGTGGTGTGTTATGAAGCAAGAAATAAGCTAGTATAACACTTTGACAAGGCTGTTCCACAGCTGGCAGCAATACAGGATTAGTTTGGGTTTTAAATTAGTTAACTTTACCACATAACTTTGCTAATAGTGGATCAGTAATCTCCTGGTCATTTATTATCCCACATACTTCCAACCTCAAACTATTTCATAGCATTTTAGAGGACAACCTGCTGGCTAAGGCTGTGTCAGAGTTTTCTGCTCTGCTGCAGATTCCTTTTATAAACTCCAGCAAATCACCAGGTGCCTCCAGGGCTGGGATGACAACACGGAGTTTGTAAAGGCAGCTCAGGTACCTTGGCAGGGTTCCTATATAGCAGATAAAGCAGCAAAACTCAAGGCAAAGCCATACAGACGGGAAAGCAGGCTTTTATTTTGAAAGATATTTCCTCCCTCACATCCATTCTCTCAAACTTTTCTCATTCTTTTATTGTTATAAGCACCGAGATGTGTGTATCCAAGTAACCTGTGCAGGATTACTTATGGTGACGCAGAGGGTGAGGGACACTAGCTAACAAGTCCTCATCCAGTCTTCTGGGTTCATCCTGAGTGGTGATGAGATGCATGAGCTTTGGAGCCTTCACAGTCTCTCTTTCCAAAGAAGGCTCGTGTCTAGCATGAGTTGTTTTGCATCAGTGTGGCTCCATATATGTGATGAGGTCTGTGATCTTGAAGTAATCAGCACTGTTTCAAACACTTGTCCTTGCTTTTACTTACATCCTTCTTTTATTTCATCTTGCTTTTCTCAGTCTTTGGACTTACAATGTACACAGTTTTATTTTAAATACTACTTTGGCATTTATTCTGTTGCCTTTACACGTGCAGAGTCTTGTTCACACTCTGTATACTGATAGATTTGCTTTACAATTTTCTACACCTAAAAATATACTAGAAACAGTAAGGGTCTCACCTTAACATGTAGGGCAAGGGCACATTCTCACCCAAATGCTATCTTTCATAGCTTTCAGGTACAGGAACTGGAGATCCAGGATATGGAAACCATTCATTGTAAGAACAAGCAAAGCCATATAGGTACAGTGGAATGAGTTTGTGATATATTGCTCTATCCATCACCCCAAAGGCACAATTTTCATTCAAGTCATGGCTCACACTGCTGAATAGGGGTTAAATCGGAGACATGAGCCCAGATTTTCTACCAATAGATGGAATTTCATAGGAACACAAATCACACCGGAATTATTGGTTGCACAGGCACCATGGGTGTTCAAAAGCAACTTTCAAAGCTTATGGTTAGGGACTTAGAACAAGCGTGGCTTAGTTGACCATAATTCTGTTCGTTTATTGACCCCAGATGATCCTTTTGGGTGCTTGTAAAAAATAATTCTCCTAGTACTCAGGAGACCAAGGGTATAATTAGGATCCTAAGCTTGCACAATCACTTTTGAACATTACAAAGGCAATTCATAAATAAGAAAAATGCTTCTTACTGTTTTAACACGTGTTACTAAGTAGCTCGGTCCCCCTTGCTCCACAATTCTCAATTAGTCCCATGCATATTGGTAATAGGATTCAAGATCATTAACCTGTAAATCATCGGTTCAAATCTTGAACACATCATTAGTGACTAGAAGGCATTAGTATCTAATGACTGGTTTCATTCCAGTGGACAAATAGTCACCGTCACAGCTGGTATTAGTAAATTATTTCAGTAGAGACCAAGGAAATGTACAGGGTCCAGATTTTGCTTCTGCCAATCTCATATCCTAGCCAGTCTCCCTATTAAGATTTGAATTTTTCCTCAGTGTTTTCAAGAGCAGTGTTTTGGGGAAATGACAGAAGAGTCTGAAAAACAACAAAAAAAATTAATGTCTGAATCTAGTTTTCTAGAGGCTTCTGTCTTGTTACTGAATCTCTGTAGCCTCAAAAAAATCCAAAAGAACAAGAAATGTATTTCTCACTGCTAGGACATTTTATAATGTCTCTCTCTCTCCTGTGTGGATTTCTCTGCTTGATCATAGAATAGAATCACAGAATCATAGAATCGCTTGGTTGGAAAACACCTTTGAGATCAAGTCCAACCATACCTGTCCACTACTGAACCATATATATGAGCACCCCATCTACCCATCTTTTAAATACGTCCAGGGACAGTGACTCAGCTGTCAAACTCAATAGTGTCAAAGGCTTTACTGAAGTCCAGGCACACCACATCCACAGCCTTTCCCTCGTCCACTAAGCAGGTAACCTTGTCACAGAAGGCGATCAGCTTAGTCAGGTAGGACCTGCCTTTCATAAACCCACTTTGACTGGGCCTGATCACCTGGTTGGCCTGTGTGTGTTTTGTGATAGGACTCAAGATGATCTGTTCCATGACCTTCCCTGGCATTGAGATCAGATTGATAGGCCTGTAATTCCCCAGATTAACCCTCTGGCCCTTCTTGTAAATGGGTGCAACATTTGCCACCCTCCAGTTGAGTGGAACCTCCCCAATCAGCCAGGACTGCTGGTAGATGATGGAAAGGGGTGTGGTGAGTGCCTCTGCCAGCTCCCTCAGTATCCTGGCGTGAACCCCATCCGGCCCCATAGATTTGTGGATGTCTAATTTGCTGAGCAGATCTCTAACCATTGCCTCCTGGATCATGGGAGCCTTGTTCTGATCCCCATCCCTGGCTTCTGGCTCAGGGGGCTGGGTACCCAAAGAACAGCTGGCCTTACTATTAAAAACTGAGGCAAAGAAGGCATTAAGTACTTCAGCCTTATCCTCATCCCTTGTCACTATTGTTAACATTGATCAACATCTGGAAATCCCAGTGATCCCTGCTAATGTGCAGAACCACTCTACAGTGTTCTTACAGCAAGCCTCTTCCATCCTGCAGCAAGCCTGTGATGATGGGACCCAAGGGCAGGAAGGGTTCTTGTATGCCACAGAGGTCAGATGCTTGCAATCCAGAATAGCCCAACAACATCCATGTCACAAGCATTGCCAGACACATAACACTTCCAACAGCCTCTAGCAAACTTGAATTGAAAGTCAGGACAGATTACTGAGGAAAAAATACAACATTATTGTTTCATTTCTTCTAATTTAAACATTCACTACTGCAAACACAGCACTGGGTTAGAAGGACCTTTGGTCAAACACAATATCTATTTTCTTAAGTAAGACCAGAAATACAAAGACCAAAAATCAGAAGAGGTGCAATATGTCATAGGAGGGAAGCAGGAGAAATTAAGAATATCATGAACAGCCAAAGCACTAACAGGTTTTGGTTTATTTTTTTTTAATGAAAACGGGCAATAGACCCCAGGCACCAGATCTTTATAGGCTGCCATCTGACTATGCAGGTAGCAGCCTTGTACAGTCACTCTCATGTATTTACAATAAGTTATTATATGAATCAGAAGACATGAACTGACCTTTGCAGTCCATTAATTTTATTTTTTCCTCCTGTTCAATTAGTGCAAGACCTTGAGTCATTGTGGGTAACCCCGGGAGAATTGTAATTGAGAATTAATATAAAGCCCACGTGTGGTGCAAAGCTCTGAAGTACTTTTGTCGTCACGTGTTTATGGTAATGAAACAGTGATGAAGATTTTATCGCTGAGTAAAATACTTTTGAATGTACAGTCACTGACCTGCAAACTGTTCACATGGCAGACGTATTAGGACATTTGCTTAAAGACCTCTCCCACAGCTAAGAAATAAGCCAGGCTGGTTTTGAATAGGATTTAACAAACTAATCACCACCTACAAGTTTTGCAAATGGCATATCCTTACACCTCCCGCTGCAAACAAGGCTTATGTATTCAGCATGCAAAATCCAATTAATAAATAGTTTCAGAGTGTGTGTGTTTTAAGCTACTACCAGTCAAAAGCAGTAAATCAGGTCCTCATTTCTTCTGCATTTATAACAGGTCTGGGTTAGCACACATTGAAAATATCACTCCAGCAAGGATTAATTGTAGAAATAATCAGACAAACTGAAGCAGTGTTTATATTTCTTCCTTTTACCTTTCAGTCTGTCAATCACATCTTCAAACTCCGTGCTAGTGCAGAACCATGTCGTGCAGCAATGCAACCAGAGAGAGGAAATAATTTAGTGTGGGCTCCATCCTGAAAGTTCTCAGCACATTTGGCTATGAAGATGCATAGTCAAGTCTCAACACCTTCTGTGCAAAGGTTAAAAACATCCAATAGAATAAAAAGGAAATCAGTTGGTTATTTATTATTTATCATAAGTTTGCTTTGGCTCACATTACAAAAGGCAGCTGGAGAAAAGAGCCAGTGTAGAGTTGGAGATGTGTTCCCTCTCCTCCCCGCTGGGTATCACCCTAAAGCATGACTGATTTTGTGCTATTTGTGGAATTTGACAGCTGTCCTTGAAATCCTCCTGCCTTCATGGAAGGTAAGAACAGGTTTGGGAAGGCCATGTGTCCACTGTACAATGTGCCATGAACCCATGACCAGGTCCTTCCTGAACCCAGGTTCTTACTTGGCTTTGTCCTTGATGTCCTGGGCTCTGCTTGTGCCAGGCTCAGGTTTTGTGGGACAATGTTGCTCTAAACCTGACAGAATTAGGCCCTGGAGGACATAAAAGGCATAAACAGTTGTTCATATTTTATCTCACCTGCATAAAAATAGATCACTCCAGTTTCCAAAGCAAGCAGTTAATCTTCATAAGCATAACCTATATTTTTTTAAGGAGGAGAGGAAGAAAGAATACTCTTTGCAAGTTTGTTATGTGTGATATATTTTTTCTAAGGTGTCTGATTGCATTAATAAGGCATAAGAAGGCACATATACTAAAAATCCTGCATTTAAAACTTAGCTTGTTTGATCTACAGCAAACTGGAAAATCAAAAAAATACAAAGTTATAGATGATATTTCAGAAAAGGAATAGAAATCTAAGACACAGACTGTTTCCAGATGAAATTCTGAACTTGTGTTGCACCAAATCAGGCAATTAACATTATTGTCTGGAGGCACAAAGGCAATACTTCTTGGTTTTTCTGAAGTTGTTTCCTTAAGGCTTGAGACAGTGACACTCGGACACAGCTCTCAATAGAGGGTAACATTTAGCTATGCCACATTAGGAAGGAGCCTCAGGATGAATTCATAGGTTCCTATTGTGTCTTGTTCAGAGGGAAAAGCATTTTGCTGCATGCTTGAAAAAGGCTCTTATTTATTCCTTTCTTCTCCACTTCCACTTCTCCACTCCAGTCATGTCTAATGTCAGACAGAGCTAAGCACTTTGGAGGAATGTTCATTCCCCAATCATAACAAGGATGAACCTCTGGGAGGGACCTCAAGATACCCTTTGTAGCTATCTGGAATTGAAAAAAAAAAAAAAAAAAAAAGTTTTCACAGACTTTCTGTTTCTCCTATAAAACAGATAAATGCATTTCTATATACCCATCCTAGAGCAGGTACTGTAACCTGTACCTGAGCCACTATGATAAACCAGGGAAACAGCAGGTCTAGCAAATAAAAACATCAAACTGCTTTTAAAAAGCTACATATCCAACCTTTTACTAGGTAAATCCATGCCTGATTGCATGGAAAATAAAAATGGCACATGATGTTGGTAGTGCCTTAACCGGAGATGATGTTATCGAAGCAAAACAGCTAGATTATACAGAACAGTCAGTTCTTGCCCTTCTGACTCAACTTCACAGGTCCCCTGTGCAAGTTTATGAACCCTTTACAGTGGAACCAGATTAGTTGAAATCCTTGTGCTTTCTTTGGTCATAAAGCATACAAGACATTACAAGAGAGGGAGAATTTGTGCATAATGCATATTAAATTCAAACAGGGCATTTTCCCTAGTTCCCACACACCCACCCAATTCTGTTATCTTTTGATTTAATGTCATATATTAAGTTATATTTGATGCTTTGATTAAAGCAAGAGCTTTAACCTTTACAGTCAGTATTTTTAAAGGAGAACAAAGGAAGGCTCTGCTACCCCAAATTTTTATTCAAGCACACATAGTCATACTGATGAAACTGCTTCCCCTGAAGTTAGCAAGGGCAGTCACAGGTAACAATTTGCAGAATGAGGCCAGAAGAGGTGCTAGACTAGTGGGCTATCTGACATAAAATATGATTGTACAAACATCAAAAATGCTGGCCTTGAAAGGACAGGTCCATAAAGACCAGGGGAACAGAAATCTTTCACATGTGCCACGGAGCTCTGCCCAGGATCCCAATATGATAAACACAAACCATGCACGCCAGTAAAAACTAATCTTTCAACATCCCTTTTTCCAAGAGGGTAAATGTGAACTCCTAGCAAAGTTGCTGCAAGGAGAGGGGAATGGGGTTTTCCAAGTGAGCTATGAAATTACAAAATTTATGACCTGGAGGCCACAGTTCTTGAGTCAAGAGTCCAAAACAGTTCTGTTGCTTTGATATTACAAGTCTCAATTGCATGGAGAATGTTCACAGCCAGTAAGAATATCAGGGGCTTCCATGCCAGCTCTTGCTAGGTAATGAAGCCTCTCTAGTGAAATGTTCACAACCAATAAAAGTAATAGCCGAATTTCACTTATTTCCCCTATGTATCAGCAGACTTCTACACTTTTGTGTCTCTGGAATGCATGTGTTATTAGATCCTTGTATGTTCCTGTCACTGTAGTGTTCAAGTGCTGCTCATCTTCAACCAAGGCACACTATCCAAAACTCCCAATATCCATCTCTAATGTTGCAGTTTCATTCCATTATTAATTGTTCCATATGCTTGGAAATGAGCCAGTGAAGCTTTCTTGGCTTTGCTCCCACTCTTTTCCATATTTGGGCAAGCTGTCTAATTATTTTAAATACAATTCAAATATTTTTCTCAAGGTTCTGGAAGGCCTTCTGTGCTTAAGCCAGTACAATTTGTCATAATAGGTGTTTCTCCTCTCCTTTAGTTATTAGACTATGAATAGCTTTGTGATGATTTAAAGTTCATTTACACATTTCCCAACAAGAACATATAGCCAGCAACACCACACCAACCTTTCTTGATCCAGGTAAAAGGCATGTTACCTGCACTGTGGATCAATTAATTTTTGAGATCTGATTATTATTCCAAACTGATTTTCCTCAAAGTCAATGAGAATTGCACAGGATGTATGGCAGAGATCTGCCACAGCAATGGGAACATTCACAGACCAGAAACAGGTACAGAAGTTTGCTCAAAGTGTTTGTAAGCTGCAGTTTATAATCTACCAGCCTCATCTACCCAGCTGACAACTGCTGCCTCTGCTTGCATTCTCCAGATTGCACTTCTTCCACTCCTCCTGAAACAGCTGCTTGCTCTGCAGATTGTCACAACCATTTGTCCCTGCAGACACAGGCAGCAGGTTTTCAAATTTGTCCAGGAGTCTAGCTTTGACTAGTCTTTCCCAAGGGCTCGTTTCAAAATGCAGACCTGATTCTGCTTCGTGATACTTTCTGCTAGGTTGTTCAATAATTTTTTTGCAAGCTTCCATCTGCTTTACCCTTTAGCGTAGTTCTTTTTCACAGCATGGTAAATGTACCCTTGACAAGGCACCACAGCAGAGTGAAGCCCCTTATCCACAGAAAAGGTACATTCAGGGTAACAGCAGGGAAAGCTTCCTCCTAATGCCTGCACTTTAATCCTGCCCTGGAGAGCTTCCTGCCATTGTTGCACTCTTGTTAACGGCAGTTGTCAGCAGCTGACCATTTTCCTAGCACAGATGGACCCTAGGTGTCTGTAGCCAAAAGTTGTTGCTGAAGCCATTCATTGGTATGTCTTCAGTTTGCAATTCATGCCCAAACTCTTGCATTCCAGCAGCTTTTGCTCCACATTGCTTACATCAGCTGGTACCAACATCTGGCCCAAAGTTTAAAGCTCAGGTCCAGCTGAATCAGTACAGACTACAGCAATTTCTCTCCTACACAGGAGAGTCCTGAACACTGTACCAAAATTAAACAGTTCATCAATTTAATTCTAACCCATAACATCACGCATTTGGATATCATGTCAAATTTCCCGTGTCCTAGCAGCAGTGCTGCAATCTGCCAGGTAGGCTCTTCAGGAAGTGCATGGTCAGAATAGACTGGAAGGACCTTCACAAGCCAGCTGGATGCATGGAGAGCAGGTGGGCTTGCGGGTCCCTGTGGATGGCAGGCAGCTCTAGCTTTCTCCAAAACAGTGTTAGTGAACATGCTGAACTGTTGCTAGCACCAGCAAAGAAACAGAGCCATCTGCCTGTTACTTTCTCACTTAAGGCATCATTTTAAATTATTCCAGAGCAGTTACCAGAGCACTCACAGAACCAGTCGAACACCCAACATTGCTGCTTCCTGCATCAGCTGTACCAAACACTGAGTACTAAGTGAAGATGGTTCCTGGCTGAATTTGGGATAGTTGAATTTGGATTAGTCCTTTAGCGACTGATCAAAGATTCTTGTGTTCATTTTACTTTGTTTACACAAGGAAAAAAGGAAGGAAATTATCTTCTGTTTCTTACAGAAACTGGATTTGTGAATCAGAAAATAGTGCCATTGTGATGATGTGAATCAGAAATGGTGCCATTTAGCTCTGTGGTGTTATCCCAGGGTAAAATTGCCATGAAATCAAAACTAAGGACATTGTATTTAGAATAACAGTATCAAAGATCATTCTCTTCATAGGAAGTATTACTGAAGGAGGGGTTTAACACAGTCTTTTTACTGGAGTTCTATGCAGTTTTCAACAGAAGTCCTAGAGTATTTTTTCCCTTTTTCTCTTCTTGCACATTACGCATGTCATTCATCCATAAGATCCCAACATATCCTAAAAGTCTAAATGCAGGCCTAACCACAATTCTGAATGAAAAAAAAAGGTAATTAAAAATAAATAAAAACAGCACTTAGGCTAAACTCTGAACACGCAGAAATCCAGAAATCAGGGTGCTAAGCTTAAGTTCCCTTCACAACTCCTCATTCATAATGTGTGCATGGAAGAAAAGGCAGAGATGAAGTTAAAGTTGTCATGACAACTTTGCCTCTACATTATCTGTCTTTTGTAAATTGGCTACTTTAGGCTGCATGTTGCTTAGCAAAGCTCTTGAGAGAAAGTTTCACAGAAGCAGATTGACAGCTCAATAACTTTGTTTTAATTTTAACAAAAATGCACTTATGCATACATATATATATATATATAGCCAGAGAGAATAAAGACTGAACACATAATGAATTCAAGCATCAGCTAATGCTGAATACTTTGTGTCTTCAGTCAATACAATAATGCTAGCAAAAAAAAAATATTTTTGGTATCCCTCACCCTTCATATAGAAAACATTCAAGTGATTTCTGAACTGGCAAAGATGACATGTTTACCATCTACAGTCTCTAACATTACCAAGCTATTTCATTAGATTTTTTAGGAGTATAATCAGAAACTGTCTCCTCCCAGAGGAAATGAGATAGGGTCTCAAACACTACACAGAGACTTCTCTGCACTGGGAATTGTACATCAAATCTCCACGCATAGTATTAAATATTAACTCTGAACTTCACACAGAAAAAAAAGAGTCTTTCACAGATCACTCTGCTTGCTTCATATTCTGTGGGACCAGAATTTTCACTGCAGCCACCATCTTTGCAAAGTTTAAAAAAGCAAAACAGAACATGAAAAAGCCTTCACCTTTTGTCCTGTGTTCTTGAAAGTCCACACTGGAGAAGTAAAAAGTTCTCATTTGATCCTGTAACAGGTTTCTCTTGCAAAATATGATTTCAAGTAGTAAACAGTGATCTTTAGAAAAGGTATTTCCTATAAAATACTTTCAAAATCTCAACTCTAAGTCAGACAAGGGCTTAAATCCAGTATCTGTGCACACTGGAAAGCTAAAATTGCTTTCTAATTTGACTTTTCCTATCTGCTGCTGAAAATGTCACCAAGACCTGCTGATAAAAGAAACTCTGAGAAGAACTGCAAACCTGCTATTTCCTAGCTCCCTCTCGCCTCAAAGAGATAATCCTCATCCAGGAGAGCCTTCCCCGAAATAGAAGCTCTTCTCTATAACCAGTGTGTGCAGCAAGCACAAGCTGTAGTCCACAACTGTGATTCCTGGACACTGCAGTAATGTGCTTAACAGTGAAATAACAACCACAACAGCACAATACCAATGAACATCAGTAAACTCTGCATCCAGTCCAGATTTTCTTATTTCATGGAGAGAGTTTATTCCTTTTAAGTGGATCCACAGCTCAAGATCTCCACCTGCTCTGCATTAGACCTAGAGAAGTCCACTTTTTCACAGCTTTTTGCCTCTAACTAGGCATATGCAGAGCACCATGGGATCAGAGTAAAGGAGATTACCCAAGTGCTGCTAAAAGGCTGAACTGCCTGCCCCAGGGGGTCTCTGAAACTTGGTTAATACAGGTAGCTGTTAAAAGCTGCTGAAATGATGGTGCTAAAAAACCAAACAAGCACCACAGAATAACAGTTAGTCAAAATAACCAAACCATGAAAATAAAGTGAAGATGAATAAAGGAATGTCAAAAAAAAAAAAAACAAACAGGGGAAAGATAAAAGGCAGATAGATATGCAGAGCTGATAATCAGCTGAAATCAGCTTTTTCTCCCATCCTGACTTTTTCTTTCTTCCTCCCCTTCCCCATTTCCTCTCAACTCCTTGGCTTCTACTGTCAGATTAGCTGGATTTCATTAAGTCAAGCAGGCTCAGTGAAGATCACTGGGCTCAGTGTACTCCCAGTATAATCTCACACAAATCCATGGAGTTACATGAGGGATGAGCTGGAACTAGTGATGTTTCCTCAATCTTCTGACATCCGGCTCAGAGCTCTGTAACTCCAGACTGATGGCACACACTGAAGGGTTTTACAAACACAGCAGAGGAGAAAGAAAAAATATGAGCTCCTTGGGTGGTTTTCATCATGGTAGTTGCACTACATCTGCCATATATCAGAACAGTTCCCATGTTTCCTACCTGAGATTCATAACAGCTCTAAAAACACCACCATACTTCACCGTGTTGAAACACAAATTTCTCCATAGCTGGAGAAATATATTTTTCTAGGTGCAATGGCAAGGAACACAATGTCCTTTAGAGTAACTTAGCAAAAGAAATTATCTGATTCCTGGAAAGCCTTTTGCAATCTCTGCTTTTTTATCTGCAAAATCTCTGCAGTTGTTTATTCGTGAAGCGATAATCTTCTCCCTTTGTCTCAGTGAAAACTTCTTTCTGGGAGATAAAAAATAGTTTGTACAAATCTGCTGTGTTGCTTGTGAGTAGTAATAACCAACTCGTATCAAGGCTGTATTTTTTTATCATTATTATTTGTACTGCAATACTGCTGGGAGCCCCTTGCTGGCACTGGATGTTACTGTGTTGGAATTGTGTATATACAGGACAAGAGACACTGACAGATCTGACCGATCAGGTGCACTGCGTTTTAAATGAAAGAGGTGATGAAAAAAGAATCAGAGAATAAAACTGCAAAAGACCTCAAGAGTTCATTTAATCCATATTTAGATGTGTGGTAGACTCACTTATGGCTGATCAGCTACTGCTATTGGTTGTTTCACCTGTTTTATAGATGGAAAATTAAGCCTACTACCTGGCTGTGGCAGAGGTGGAAATTTAACCCAAATCTCACAAGTCCTGGTTGATAGAGTTCATTAAAATATTTTATGTTAACTGAACTTGGGTGCCTCTAAGGAAAACAATTGTAAACCTGCTATCTGTATTTGCTACTATGAAACAGTGAGTTAAAATAAAGAAAATCTAGCTATCAGCTACAATTTTTTATTTGCTTTTCTGCACTCAGGCATACCTTAAAAAAGCACAAAGTCCACAAATAGCTGTATATATTAAAATATCTCCACCTCATTTATCACACTGCATTAGATATTCATTTTTTCCTCTCACTATCAGTAAAAAACACTATTCTATGCCACATATAATATATGAAAGTCACACTATACAAAAATTCACAGAAGATAAAATGCTAAGATCAAAAGAACCCCATATCTGACAAAGACTTTTTACACACTGCAATGCATCTTTTCTCATGTATTCTGTCTATTCCATGAAGCAGTATACATGCTTAATATCAGATAAGCTCATGCTTTTAGTCAGTTATTGTAGATACCGAGTTTTCTGTTTCAGTGAAGAAGAAAAATACTTCCAAGTTAGACAGTTCCTTTTCTATCACCACGTTATCATTTCTTCTCTGAGCTGAAGTGTAATCACCTTCTTTCACAGGTTACTGTTTCTACCTTCTATTTCAAATAAGTTTCAGACATTGATGCAACCTAGGCAAGATTAATATGGCTTTCCTCTTTAATATAAACCTTTTGATTTGTTGCTGAATGGACTGTTCTCAAGCATTGCTATCTAACTGCAGGGGACAATGCTGTTTATCATTTCCCCCTGAAAGCAGCCATCCAGGTCTAGATATTACAGTACTTTGAATTTAGAAACCATGAAATACAAATGTGTTCCTACTAAGAATGAGTAGAAATTAAATGAATGTTTATTTTACATCTGAAGTACCTTTTACATTTACTTCCCATCTATGACATCTAGATAAAAATCTCCACTAAAACAGACAGCTAACACCAAAGATTTCTTCTGAATAAGAAACACAAAAGTTCAAAATTAATGAAATGTGGATCATATGAAATAAAAATATAACTAATTGCACTTAGTCAAAAAAATAATGGAGCATTTGTCCCCTGGAAAATGTTGGTTTTTAAGCTAACACATCTTGGGAGAACTCCCTGACACAGTCTAATTCTTGTTTTGAAAAAAAGGAATAAAAATTGAAAATTCTTTAGAATACATCAATGTATTACTTGAAATTATTGCTTGAAAATGTTTTAACATCATATGAAATATAGTCTATACACTAAAACAAAAAAAAAAATAAACCACTGTGATCCATTAAATTTCAATTTTCACCAATTTTCTTTCCAACTTGGCTATGAGATAACATTTCAGTTGTTGAATTTCCTATCAGATAAGAAGTCTCGTTCCAGGTTGCAGAGAATACTTACTTTTTACCAGATAAATGGTTTCTTCTACTAGCCATCTTCTCCTCCAAGCACAAGCTCCTACATTTAGCAAAGATGAATATTAGAACATGCAATATGCTTAAACACAGTTAATGAACTAATGTCCTTTGCTACTGACAGTGCACTGGGAGCGTGAAGAACATTAAATCTCTTTCCCAAGATGCTTTAATATGTACCTTCCTGTGCCTCTCCCTTAAAGAGATGAGACACACAGGCCTTGTAAACATTCCAACCAGATTCTCTTAAAACATATCCCAGAGAACTGAAATTACTAAAATGGAGGAGGAAACCCAGATCCACTGGGCAACAGAACAAAAATGAAAAAGAAAAAGGGATGAAGCAAACTTCCCATTATCCCTTCCTTGCAGAGCGACTGCTTTTCTCCAGGCTCAGACACAATCCAGCAAGCTTGCTGGGTTGCAACAGAAAACATGGTCTCTTTTCAGCTCCAAAGAAAAGTCTTCTTCCATCCTTTCTGTGCCTGCTCCTTGCTCTCCTCAGCAATCTCTTTGCCTCTGCCTGGCTGAGCACGTTGAGTCACATTGAAAGTCTGGAAGCAATCCCTCCTTCCAGAGGACCCCACCTGAACCCGGGTCTGGTGGCAAGGCCAGACTGAGAGGCAGAGCTCCTCCTTGCTCCCCAGCCAGGTCCTTTCCCCAGGAGGTGTCCTTAAGCTCTACCAGAGGTTCTGAAATGTCAGTCAAGAAGGTGTTACCTCTACAATGAGACAGGGCAAATAAAAACCTCAATCTATAGTCTAGAAAACCATCCTCACTCTAGACCAATTGAAACACTCTAAATGAAAGGAAACAAACAACTTCAAATGGGTGAATGAAGGACCCATTTAAAGGATCAAAGGAAGGATCAGAATGGATTAATGACTACCAAAGGATGGAGGAATTCAGGTTGTTGTTCATTATTGGTGGGTGCTCCTGGTACTCATCAATACAATGTGGCCCAGGGCAGGAGGTGTCCACCATCACAGCCCCCAAAACACTAAAAATACACTTACTCTTAGTACCTGACTTCTGGCAAGGCTTATGATGATACTGCTGATGACTACAGTTTATTAAGCTCAGAAGGACAAATGGTAATGGATATTTTTTATGAGACTCTTTGTCTGTGTTTCTGGAGAATGACACAGACAAAGTTCTTCATTGCACAGGTGAGGCTCTCTTTCTTGAGAGAAAGGCTGGGAAAATAGAAAAGTAACAGTTTGGTTGTCTGAGAGGAAAAAGTGCAGTAGTTTACACTGGAGAGGTGTAAAACCAAGTACGGGTTTTGGATTCCTGAGGGAAGAACCTGGCACCTGTTCCCTACCTCAGTGTGTAACTCAAGGACCAGGTGCAGAAGAACAGACTTTTTGATCTGGAGAGGCTCACACTTCTCAGAAATGTTAATTTTTTTTAAAAAAGTTCAAAGGACAGATAAGATTTTTGCAGAGTATGAAGAGCAAGACCCAAAGAAAGAGATGCAGAGTTGCATTTGGTGCATGAAGGAAAGACAGAAGTGCTGTAACAGGACAAATGAGTTGCTTATGACCGATCCAAGGATGATGTTCAAAGGACTAATGCTGTGCCATTATTGGAGAGGATGTCTCCTGTGTCTCTGCTGGAGGAGAGATGTGTAATGGATAGTACATGTTATAGCTCCTTATTTGTGAGCTTTCTCTGAGCTCCTTAAACAGAAGCAATGCCTTTTTTTCTCATCAAGCCCCCACCACAATTTGAATAGTTCTAATGTTTAGGTGGTCTTATTCACTGAAGACTCAGTTACTCCATCACTGTATATTTTACCTCTCTTTCCACTGACATCAATAGCAATATAGTCCCTTTTAAAAAAGCAAGATTGGCTTGGAGAGCTTGATCACGCAAGGTGGTAGCTCCATCTAAAGAAGCACCACAAACAAGAGTAATCTGAAGCATACAACTAATGCTATTGATTTCAGTGGGATTATTCACATGCAGGAGTTGTTAGAAAATATCCATGCCAGTGGAAAAAGGGGTATAAAGTACTATCTGCTGTGTATGCATGCTATTTAAAGAGTGCCCTTGCTGTTTCAAGATTGCAAGACCTGACTATAACCAGTTGTGGTTATAATACAGGACTCTGCCATACAGGCTTTGCTGGTAGGGAAGATTCTTTTTTTGTTACCCTGATAAAGGTAGGGTAACAAAAAAAGAATCTATTATTTTAAGTACAAAACAACTTCATTCTGTTCCCTATGTCACAAGTTGGATATTTAGCTGGAAACAGTATGTCTAGAGGTAAGCAAATGGAGAATCATTACAGGTTCATTTCACAATTTAGCTTTGCTGTATCTGGAAAAGAAATGGGCAAAGGTTAATCCCCTCCTGCTTAGAGGAGAAGCAAGTAAAAGGCTGCCTAGAGCAAAATTAGGAAACAATTTTCTCACTGTTCCCATTTTAACTCATCTTTCCATTTCATCCTGAAGCTGCTGCCGATAGTGTTAGTTGTGGAATTAATGTCTTGCTAAAATAGTGAGAAAAGGCATTTAAACAGTGAGATCTATTAAATTATGCAGTAGTTTCCACAAGCAAAAGGATAGGAGACTTATTGCTGAAGTAGTTTGAAAAAGGTGTGGATAGTTCAACCAAGGGAAGTGCAAAGCCCTGCACCTGGGGAGGAACAATCACAGGCACTAGGACAGGGTGAGAGCTACTCTGCTGGAAAGCACCTTGGTAGAAAAGGATCTGGGGGTCTTGGTGGACAACAAACTGAACATGACCCAGCATTGGGCCCTTGCAGCAAAGAAGGCCAGGGGTATCCTGGGATGCATTAGGTAAAGTATTGCCAGAAGATTGAAGGAGTTGATCCTTCCCTCTACTCAGCACTGGTGAAGCCGCACCTGGAATGTTGTTTCCACATCTGGGTTTCTCAGTAAAAAAGAGACATGGACATACTGGAGAGAGTCCAACAAAGGGCCACAGAGATGACAAAGGAACTAAAGCATCTTTCCTGTGAGGAAAGGCTGAGAGACCTAGGACTGTTTAACCTGGTGAAGAGAAGGGCCAGGGGGATCTCTTCAATGTCTATAAATATCTGAATGGAGAGCGCAAAAAAAAGGTGGAGCCTGGCTCTTTTCAGTGGTACCCAGTGACAGGAGCAGAGGCAATGGCACACACTGAAACACAGGAGGTTCCCTCTAAGCATCAGGAAACACTTTTTTACTGTGAGGATGACCAAGCATTGGAATGGATGCCTAGAGAGATGGTGGAGTCTCCATCCTTGTTGATATTCAAAAGCCACCTGGACATAGTCCTGGGCAATTGTCTCACGATGACCCTGCTGTAGCAGGAGGGTTGGATCGGATGACTTCAAAAGTCCCTTCAAATCTCAACCATTCTGTGAAAGAAAGCACTCAAAACCATAGAACTAACCCTATATTAACGTGGGGAAAAAAAAAAAAAAGGATGATAAGGCACCAAAATAGACCTTAAAGTTCTTAATTTATACATACTCTTTGTTGACATCAATTATAGGTATTGCATGAATTGGCTTAGGTGCCTTGACAAATTTTAGGGAAGAAACACAGAACAATGCTTGCTACTAGCAGTGTTTCTAAAAAGTATCGTCAAATAGCAGGTAACCAAATCCGAGCACTTTTCATAGACCTCATCTGTAATGCTAGAAGTTCAAAAAATAGTGGAGGATCAGCTTAGTTAAGTTTTCTTAACTAAGAAAAAAATTGACAATGAATGATTTGCTTGACTGCCTTGTCTGTTCTTCTCATCTCTGAGTAGACTGTGAATTTCTAAAACAGAGTGGAAAGATACAGCTAAAAACATCCAGTGAATTAATTTTGTGTATCTTATCAACTGTATACTACAATATCTGAAACATCCTCCATATAGTACCAGCAACAGCAAAAGTGTCATGCTCTCTATGGAATTTCATCTATTTCTGCTTGAGACACAAGTATCTTGGTTGACTGGTTATTTTGCTGAGGTTTTTTTAGTATTGTTTTAGTATTTGGAAGGGTGATGGCCCTTCCATGTTACATGGAAGTGTAGAGTTAAAAGTGACATTTTATCTATGGTAGACAGTCTTTTTTAAAAAGAGCAAGATTTTGCAGCACTTTCAAAGAAAAGGCCAGTCTTGGCAACTGTCTAATCTTCCCAAGAAATTTTACTGCCCAAGTAAATCTATTTAGTATGTTTTTCATATTTAAGATGTGAACTGTTCTGAGTAGACTCACTAATCACATGGAAAACTGCTTCTCCCAGACTGGAAGGATGCACTATTCAAATTGCTTTTTGTGCAACCATAGAACGATGACTAAGAATTGTACTTCGCAAAAGTTCTTTGTTATTTGATTTAAATACTGTTTTGTCTCATACCACTTACTACCTGTACATTCTTTTGTTAGAGTACTGGAAGAAAGGTGCCATCACAATCAAAGTGAACTTGCTAAGAATTTCTGCTCTTACTATTGACTGAAAGTATTTCTTCTGTCCTCACTAAAGCTCTGTTTGACATCTCTCCTCTATCAAAACAAATTACATATGACAGCAAACAACACTGGGTCTCCTGGCCCAATTTTATTTTCTCCTCTATTTTATTTTTAAGTGTGCTGGCCTATTATTCTGTCTGAATACAAATCTCTGAGTTGATTTAAAAATGCATATAACTCTGGGAAATCTGTCCCAGCATTAATAAGAAATGGCACCATCCATTTATAGGGAGCTACTTCAGCTTCGCTGTTGACACAGGTACTTTCATCAGTGCAAGGCAAAATTGGGGAAAAATATTTTCTGATGGTTTGCCTTCTCTGCATCAGTTATCTCAAGTTATTACACACAAGTAGTTCTCCTTTGGTTAGTGTATATCAAGTGAGAAATTCATGCTGCAAAACCACCAACAACTAGCACTGGCCTAGTTTGATTAACAAGAGAATTACGGTTTTGATCCCAGATGCTGTAGCTCATGCACGTTACTGGCTCAAGTGTCAGCAGCATTTGACCTCAAAGCTGTATCCAGCAAGCCATCTGGATCAAGCTCACAGCCCATTTAACATGAGCTAGAAACATTTATCAGGACAATAAAGCTTTCAAACTAGCAACCATCTCAGACTATGAAGCTTGTTATGGAACCAGCATCAGCAAGATGCCCCATTCCTTACGTATCATCTGAAAAGAGCTCTCTTTGGGGTGAAAGGCATGACAAACAGCACAAATGAGAAAGTAAAGCAGGTGACTAGGATCAACAAAGAGAAATATGTCTGTGCCTGATAAGGTTTATTCACTTTTCAAAATGGGGTCTGCCAGCACAGATCAGTCAGGAGATGAGCCATATGGCAGTATGTCATTGCTCAGGAATAAAAGCCCTTACAGCACACCCTTGGTTCCACCTTCACGTGCATTACCAAATAGCAAAAATTTGATTTGGGTCAGACAAGAGCACATGACTTATGTTTCTGTCATGTTAGGAAAAAATTGTACAGTACTTACATCACCTTCTTTCCACTTGGAAAAGATAGTCAATACCCAATCCACTATAAGAAGAGAATGACATGAGACCATTTCAGGTCTGGAATAGAGTCCACTGGCACAAAGTCATCCCGTCAAAAGGAAAAAGCATTATATTTGAATTGGCAGGATGAGCTTGCATCAGTCCTGTGTTTGCACCATGTGTCTGTTCTATTTGATTTACTCTTTTAAAGTGAAGCTGTACACCACAGCTTTCGTGTCACATGTGTTCAGTACTTTGGGAGACTCTATATTCACCACTGGAACTCTAGCTACAAGGCAGTGACTTTAGGATGCATATTAGGATTTACCTAATCTAACTTTACATGTCAATAAAGCAGGCATCTACATCTAAGCTAGCGATTGGAGCCCCCCATGACGGTGAAGAGAAAAAAAATAAATATATGGAGCATGACTTGCCTGGTTTGTTTTAGAAACCCTTTTCACAACATAATGACTCTAACCCTAGAAGCCACCATTTTTTTGACCTGAAAGAGAACCTAGGTGACCAGCTGAAATGTTGTCATCTATATAATATGTATGCAGTCAACTGAATCCCACAAATGCAAATTAGAGCGAAATTACTAATCCCTTTAGTGCAGGTGTCTCTGACTGTATGCTGTCAGGTGGCTGCTGCTTTTCTATGGTTGTTGAATTTGGCCATATTTTGTCCTTTAAATGAAAGTCAACCCTTCTTCCCAGAAGCTTATAATTCACCTTAAAGGATTACCAGAAATATTTTATCACCTGAAATAGTGTTAAAACCTTCCTTAAAACAATCTGCTAGCCAGGAAGAAATGTGAGGGGAAGATCATCCAGGGAACTCTATCAGAAGACTAAGTGGACTGTGAAATACTCAAATATATGGTAATTATCAACTTAATAGAGTATATATTCTGTTCTGGTTGGTGTTGGTGAGTCATTTAAACAATTAGAAAGATTTCAATTTGTCAGTACAGCAATCTTAAAATTGCATTTTAAAAATATCATGCCAGGACATTGGGAATTATAATTATTAAAGAACATGGCGTGCATCTGATTTTTTTTACAGTTCCTTGATTTTTGTTAATTAATAACTGGAAGCACAAATATTTTAGTTTAGATTTTTTTTTTAGGGACTAATGATCTGTGGTTCCTCAGTCACCCAATGCCTGACTGAAACTTTCAAGGTAGCCAGTGCTCAGGACATGGGATGTTCAGCTGTTCCCAAATATCCAGGCATTTAGAATTACTCAGATGGCTTTCCTAAACACTAAGCCATCGCTATAAGAAACACTTTGAGAATCTGTCCACTTACTTACTTGCTTGCATTTTTACAAGAGACAGACAGACTGTGGACCTGCTTCTAAAGATGGATGGAGACAGATGGAAGCTCTCTCTGTCCATGTGCTGAGTTGGACATACACAACCTAAATGCTGCTCAGCAGTTATATGGCTGTATTAGCACAGCAGTGTCAACACAGCTACACAACTTCTGGAGCAGAACAGATGAGGCACAGCACTGTGCAAACACAGCTAAACAGTTTCTGGATGGTGTTTGGTGTAGCCCAGTAAATATGATTTTTTTGCCATTCCTAGTAAAAAGCCACATGTTTTTTATTGACCTGACAGCAAAGGGTGACAGGATTTGTTTGGGCTTGTCTTGGCCTAAGCTGATAATGAACTTGTTTTATTTAGCTGGGTTAGGAAATGTCCAGCAGTCAGGTTTGCTTTGGGTTAGCTCTAGTTTATAGTGATAACAAGTAGATTTTCTGTGTATATTAAATTACCTGTGATCCTAGAATAAAATATGGTTTGCAAGAATGCAACCACAGGATGGTACTGGAGGTTCCAGACTCTAAACACAAATCCCAATGGTCAGTCAGTGGTCACTGCAGGACTCCAACTGTCTAAACTAGTTTAGATATAACAAAGACACCACAAAACTGAGTAACTGAGAACCAAAGAAAAGAAAGCCCATGAAATGCAAGCTGTATTAAGAAAATAGACAAACATTAACCCAGATTGACCAGGCTCCTCCTGGGGGAGAACTGAGGGACAATGGTGGCCACTGACACCCTAAAGCCACTCTGCTGTCAGCCCCAGGATTCAGAGGGACACTGGAAGGATGGCATAACACCAGAGATAAGGTGGCAATACTTTAATTTTGCAGTTAATAGGATTTTGGGCTTAATACTGTACTTCTTTGTAACTGCTTGGTAACCTGGGAAGAAAGATACTGTCTTTTTGCCCCAAAATATATTCACCATGAGATTCATTTCACTTCAGTTCAGATATTTATAGTGTAGACACCTATATTTGTTCTAGTCATCCTGGGCTCCCCTTATAGTCACTGGTGTGAAATAGGTCCTTTTAGGGCATTAGTTATCTGATCTGTTTTAGACGTTTGCTTTAGGCTGACAGGAATTGCACCCTGGAAGAGTTCTTTTCCCTCTGTTGACTATAAAAGGGCTCAAGGCAACTAATCCAGAGAGGGACGTTTATGAGGACTTCTACATGTAAGCATATGATTCCTACCTTCTGTGTTCATGAAGTATCCTTGTCTTCTTTATTTACAAATTATTTCAATGAGCAATTACCCCTTAGAAAGCGTGGCCCCAGGATCAATTATAAAACAATACTGTTAGGAGTGCAGATCACTCATTTGGAAGGAATTTGCATCGTACCAATAATGATAACAGAGCTAATAAACAAAGGCCATAATTTCAATTCTGCTAGTTTCAGAAGAAATAGATGGGAGCTATAGAAAATCAATAATTTTCCAGGAGGTGATTCAGCATCTTCCTGAATTAGGATCTTATAAATTAGGAAGCTCAGCTACAAGCATCATAACTTAAAGAGCAAAGGCACAGCTATGAGAGCAGAGGAAGAACTCTGGCAGCAAGTCCCATAGGAAGCAAGAAGGATTTGACACATTTCATCCCTATTTTATAATAACCAGCATGTTACTAGGGCATCATAAAGGACAGGACTACCCTGGGTTTGGGGATTCTCAGCAGAGAGCTCTTTCCCAGTCCCCAGGTGGTGCAGCCACCTCCTGCCTCATCGCTGGGCTCTGCCTGAGAGAGGTACACGCTGGTCTTTAGACAAAACAGATCAACTTTGTGCCCATTTCACAGAATCACAGCATGGTGGGGGTTGAAAGGGACCTCTGGAGACCATCTAGTCCAACCTCCTGCCAAAGCAGGTTCCCTACAGCAAGTTGCACAGGACTGCATCCAGGAGGGTGTTGAGTATCTCCAGAGAAGGAGACTCCACAACTTCTCTGGGCAGCCTGTTCTCATGCTCTGTCACCCCCGAAGTAAAGCTCTGTAACAACATTATAGCTCCATAAACAACAACAACACTAACAATTTACTAACTTCTGGTAAAGACCAGCTTCTTGGGAATTGCTGATACCTCTATTTCTATGGGAAATAAATCTCTCTGGAAGCTTTGCTCTGCTGCTTTCTGAGCACATGAAAGAGCTGCTGAAATTCCTAATTGCAAATTAGACTTTTGACAAGGGAAGGCAGAGCAGATGGATTGAAATAGCCTTAAAGTGCTTTTCTCTTCCTGATGGCAGAAGAGTTCATAATCCAGACAAATTAACTGATTGTAACAAACAGCATTAAGGCAGCACTGTGCAATGTTGTGTCTGGCAGCTGGTGGCCAGACACTAGAACATACTTAACCAATTAGCACTGTTCCCTGTGCTGGCCAAAATGCACATTAAGAACAACTGAGATGTGATCTGGGACATTTTGTGGTCCACATATAGCAGCTTTACCAGGTGGGCCAGAAAAGTGAGATTCTCTGTAGATGAGTTAGCTGAGGCTGTAATAAACCTGAATCTGCTGGAAGTCAGTCTTTGCATATCTTATTGGCTGAACCACTCCAGGGTTAGCTGAGCTGTCTTTTGTGGCTTTCTAACACTTCAAGGAGATTTTAGAGGCATTCTGTGATTACTCATGCCTTTCTATACCACAAAAAAAACATAATAAATAGGCTGCAGACCTTTCAGAATATTATTTTTCTGACACTGTAATAGTTACATGTATGGAATAATTATTCTTGGTACTTGTACAGTACCTTCCTTCAGGTTTCATAACAAGATTAAAACATTAACGAGTTACAGGCTTAATTTTAAAACTCAGCATTAGTGACATTAGCGACCGTATCCTGGGCTGCATCAAAAGAAGCGTGGGCAGCAGGTCAAGGGAGGGGATTCTGCCCCTCTGCTCTCGTAAGGCCCCACCTGGAGTACTGTCTCCAGTTCTGGAGCCCTCAACACAAGAGAGACATGGACCAGTTAGAACAAGTCCAGAGGAGGCCACAAGAATGATCCTAGGGCTGGAGCACCTCTCCTGTGAGGACAGGCTGGGAGAGTTGGGGCTGTTCAGCCTGGAAAAGAGAAGGCTTTGGGGAGATCTTACAGTGGCCTTCCAGTACCTGAAGGGGCTACAGGAAGGCTGGGAAGGGACTTTTGCAAGGGCAGGTAGAAATAGAACAGGGGATAATGGCTCTAAACTAGAAGACAGCAGGTTTAGATTAGATATTAGGAAGAAACTTTCCTGTGAGGGTGGTGAGACACTGGCACAGGTTGCCCAGAGAAGTTGTGGCTGCCCCCTCCCTGGAAGTGTTCAAGGCCAGGCTGGATGAGGCTTTGAGCAACCTGGTCTAGTGGAAGGTGTCCCTGCTGATGCCAGGGGGGTTGGAACTAGATGATCTTTAAGGTCCCTTCCAACCCAAACCATTCTGTGATTCTATCATTCTATGACTCAGCAGTCCTAAAAAAATACAGCCATTTATCTTCATTCCCTACCTACGGCTTTAGGTACTTAACTCTAGTCACTTACATCTGAGAACATAAGCTGCAGAGTTTTGAGGGAGAGGTGGGAAGAGATCACAGATTTCATTACACTTAGTCATGTACCTTCCCCAAAAGACTATGTTTCATCTTATGCCTCAATGATGTGAGGGAAACATATTTTTTTTCTAATACAGGATGGGAATGCTGGCTTGTTAGCACCCTGGCAGCACAGCGTGCATGATGGAGAATCTGGGGTCTCACAGAAGCATTTTCTCTCCCTCATTACTCATGGCTCAGGGAGATGGGCTGTCTTGGATTTCTACCTGTTCTCAAGGAAAGCACTGAGTGGCAATGACATTGTTAAAATCAGACTGCCTGTTCACTGAGCACATTAGTTTAATCACAGTTGCAAGATTAATGAACCTTATTTTTGATGCACAGACTCATGATTCATTCTGAACACTTTTGCTGCCTAGATATCCCTGTCCTTCCCCAGCCAGTGTGACCCCACTATCCAAACACCTGAGAGTTATTAATGAACTATTTTTCACAACAGCTATAAGGAAGCAGCAGTCAAATGCATGCCCGTTGCAGGAAGAAAGGAAACTAGAATGCTGAAATCCTAATTTCCCTGATTCTCAATGCCTTGAACCTGGAACACTTTGCATTTTCTGTTAAATCAAAAGCATTCTACCTGATTTTAGTTGTGTACATTACAGTAAGGTGACTCATGCCCTAGAAATGCCTTTTTCTTGTTTCCATCGACTAGAAAGGCAGCCTGAGGAGATCAGCTCATTAAAAAGGATCTCTGCAGGGTAGGTGCTTGGAGTTAGGTTAAAAAAATACCAGTCACGGAGAGGGAGATAGGCTGTAGCACTGTGCTGCATAGGCAGGTGCAGACAGGAGGGAATCAAAAGTGTGAGACATCAGAGGTTCCAGGACAACTCCCAAAATAAACTCTCCAGAATATTCTGGTCAATTTACATATTGTACTACCCTGGAATTAAGAAAAATTAAAAAAAAAAAGGCTCTGGTCACATCACCCGTCACTGAAATGAACCCCCTTAGGAGTCTGGCTTGCATTTTCAGATGTGTAAAAGAGAAAGTAATCTGGTTGCACTTTTTAAACAAAAATTGGGTCAAAGATAGAAGTAGAGGCAGAAGAAGGTGAGGTTTTTAAGTTCTGAGTTATCCATTCAAATCAGAAGACTGTACTCAACAATTTTGCTAAAAATGTCTTCATTAAAGCTGTTAAGACTTTTTTGTTGGTTTGGGTGTTTATCTACAAAGCAAAATATTTCAAGTCTGTTTGTAATTTACCTTATGAGCTAACTTTAGTGCAGTAGAAAACAATATGCAATAAATTGCTTTCCGATAAAAAAACAAGTTTACTTATGCTTACCAGATGCCTGCCCCTGGCTAAATTCAGGAGCATCCAATATAATGGGTTAACTCTGATTTAGCCTTCATTTCACAGACCAGCACACCAGTCACTTGACAGGATTGAGTTTGAGATGGACAGTATCTTACTTACATAATGTAAACATTTGTTGTTATTGCTGAAACTGCTGAAGTCCAAAGAATACCTTCAAATGACTGAGGAGGGACTTGATCCTCCTCTGTCTCACTGCTCCTGCTATCTGGTTGAGGAACTTCATGTTCCATCCACTTCTAAATCAGGAGGAAGCAGATTCTTCTTGCTCTTTCCCAGCCATCTGCCTTCATGCTGTATTCATTACTACGCCGCTTCATACCATATGTAAAATTTTTGTTATTCACTGCATATTGTGTTGCCTTATCAATACCTTAACCTTTTTCCCTTCCACCTTCCCCCAAGTTTGGCTTATACTGGCACCTCATCAAGATTTGAGTTTATGAACACCATAATTCAGGGTACTGCTTTGCAAACTGATGATATAACATGGATGCAGGTGGTGGCAATTCAGCCAGAGTGGGCTCAGTACACGTCAGGGGTTAGGTTTAGGCAATACAAAGCCTGCGAATGCCTCAGGAGCTGGTTTCATGCAGCGAGGTACCTGCTGTTCTTTTTAGTTCTTTCATATGCAGAGGTCAATACTTCTGTAGAGATTATCCTTTTAAATCAGTGTCAGCTGACTTATACTCAGATCGGCTTACATACAGTCTGATGGTATTTGAAGCTGCAGGAGGAATGTGAGCAAGCAGGGAATACCATGCTGAAAGTTGGCCATTAGTGTACATCCAGGCTCTGTTAAAGCATTTTGCAGCTTCTTTAGTGTCTACATATGACATGACAGTGGATTTACAACATGCTGTGACAGCCCCTTCAGTAGGACAGTGCCATTAATCTCCGGATAGACTACTGAGATCAGCACTGATCTCGTGTTTGGATCCCCTAATCCAGGACCCTGCACCCAGCAGGACCCCTCACTGCATTCGCTTGTTGCAGAGGCACAGGACTTGATCTCAGCCTGGACTCTCTTAACTCTTATTTAATGACAATACTTTTCACAGTTTCTCTGTAAGTGTGGTAGTGTAGTGACTAAAGACACAGTCAAGCATTTAAGTACATGATTAACCTGAAGTGCTTGAACAGAATTGTTGACTTCAGCAGGGCTGCTAGTATACTTAGAGTTAAAAATGTACTCAAGTGCTTCACAGATCAGTTAATGGTCATTAAATACAAGCAACAAACAAAAACACAGTGATGACACAACCACAGAAGTACTGCAGAATGCATCTCCTGGAGCAGTAATAGCAGTTTTTAGGTGCACCTTTAAAGTGCATATTTCAATGTTAAGCCAAGAGGACATTTGATTTTTATAGAAGAACACAACAGACTCAACATGTAAAACAGGAATACAGTTAAGCTACTCCCAAGATGTTTCTGTTTCCTACAGGATAACTGAAATTCCGTATTAAATGTGTGCCAATAGCAAATTACAGAATATTTAAAACTTTATAAGGAGAGAAGCCAGTCATTGCTCCCCTCACGCAATGTAGAAAATAATGGAAAATAAAGGGGAAAGGGGGAAGGAGGAAGGGGAAAGGGAAAGGGAAGAGGAAAGGGGAAAGGAGGGATGAGAGAAGGGGGACGGGTGAAAGGGGAAAGCAGGAAGGGAAAAAGCAAAGGGAAGGAAAAAGGGGAAAGGGAAGAGGAGAGGGAAAGGGAAGGGGAGAGGAAGGGAAGGGGAGAGGGAAAAGGAAAAAGGGAAAAGGAAAAAGGAAAAAGGGAAAAGGGAAAAGGGGAAAGGGAAAAGGGAAAAGGGAAAAGGGAAAGGGAAAGTCTGCTGGTTTACAAACCAGTCCGTTGGGTTATTGTTTTGTTTTGGTTTGTTTTGTTTTCCCTGGGAAGTATCGGAAGGGCCCCTTTGCAGGGATCGTGTTCAAGGTCTTAAGGACACTGTTTCTCAGGCCTGACTCTGCTTTGCGGTGAGCTGGGCAGGGGGCCGACCCGGCCCAGGGAGCCCAGGGGTCAGGCCGGCCGCCAGCACGGGGCTGCGGTGCTGAGGGGTTGCAGGGCTGGGTGAGGTGCTCGGGACTGCGGGGCAGCAGCGCGGCCTGCAGGCAGAGCGCGGCCCTGCACCGGCCCCCGCCACCGCGCCGCGGCTGCCGCCCCTCCGCTCCGCTCGAGCTCACGGTAAATGAGCGGGTAAAAGGCCCCCGCCGCCCGGGGGCTGCGCCAAGGCAGAGGCGCTGCTCCTGGGAGGCTTTAATGCCCCGTGCGGTGGCTGCCGTGTGTTCTGTACATTCGCATGACTTATTCTTGAAAAGTAACAAGAAAGGGCAAGTTTGGCTTGTTGTTTCCTCATCTCTGTCCTGACAGCTGCAAATCATGGCCAGGATGGATTAAATTATGCGGAGGGAGGCAGGGAGGGGGGCTGAGAGAGAGATGCACAATGCAACACACTTCGCGTGATTTGCAATTTAGATTCTGTTGTATTGATTACTGCACAACCCGGGGGGAAATAAATAAATAAATGCTGTTGGCAGGTCTCCGACTCCAAATATTTCCAAAATGATTATACATTTTATTAATCAAGGTCAAAGTAACCTAATTTGGCCAGTATTAATGACAGCATAGGGTATGTGTTAACTAAAAACCACTTCAGCAAGGAAAACCGAGGTAGGTGTAAATGCGGCGGAGAGCCGAGCGCCGTGTGCGGGTTCCAGATGCCATCTACTGGGCAAAGCTGAGGCTACACCGTGACGAGCACATCTCTACCCCCGAGCTTGCCTTCTCCCCTCTCCCTTCCTCAGTGTTTTTATTACTTAAACCTTTTAAACACGTTTCACTTTGGCTTGAGACGTGAGGAGGACTTGTGCAGTACTCCAGTGCTTTGCTGAACTGGAGGACAGAGCTGCCCGTGTAAGGTGTCCCTGCTCATGGCAGGTGGGTTGGAACTGGATGGTCTTTAAAGTCCCTTCCAACTCAAACCATTCTATCATTCTATCATTCAAAGGTTTAATGTAAAAATACTTGCACAAATTTCTCTATAAGCACTAAAGAGAGAAAGACATTTTGCAATGTAACTACAGTGCAGAGCTCAAACAAGATTAATGTCAAGACCACTCCCAAGCACTTAAAAAAATAAGGTTATCTTGAAATAGGATATATTGTTCAGTAAGACCAAATAATTACTAGATGTCACAGTACATGGGAGTATTAAAAAAAAAATAAATAAAAAAAAGCCTGAAGGAAACACTAATATGTACAATTTTGGCTCATAGCATGAGCTATGCACTGCAGTCAGTGGGAGTCTTTCTGTCCACCTCACAGGCTTTGGACTGGAGTCAGACCAACTGCTCTATCCAGCTTTTCTAAGTATCTTTCACATTTGATAACTCTGAGTCTGTTTTTCAATTACTTTGTTTCAGAACTGCACCAGAACCAGAAAGGATCAATCCATCACATAAAACCAAAGTCCCTACCTAGGGAGCTCCTTGTGCATAGCCCTAATTCGAGCAAGCAGGTCCCTTCAGGGCAAAGAGTAAGCAGAACTGGCTTTTTGGATCCTGGGCTAATAAAAACAGATTATTCTGCAAACTCAGCAGTCTTTTGTAAGCTACAGTTCTGGTTTTCAGGCCCCTTCTCTCTTTCTTTGATCTGCTACAAAGCAAAGCTACCATGCATTTTAAATTAATTTGTTTTATATTGCATCAGATCACAAATACACATATGGTCATTTTCTCTGTCCTTCCTCTTCTCCATCTCCCTCCCTCTCTCTCTCTCTAACCCATCTCCCAAGGCTGTAGATTTATAGACAAACAAACAGACTTTTTTGTTGGTTTCTTTTCAGTGTTGTTTCACTTTAATAGGACCAGTGGGAATCAGCCTACTTAATGAGAGAAGCTTTGAAACTTTTTTGTGGATAAATCTTATTCCAAACTGTGAGGAATAGGTAAAACCTAAAAAAATATTAAACCCCCACCTTAAATCTGAACATAAGGGTTAATAAATTACTTCAGCTGCCACAAGATACAACCTATTCTTTTTGGCTAATTTTGAATGTGTGATTTCTAATACATTTAATAATATGTTCTTAATAACCTACAGTTTCAAATGAAATTATTTTGAAACATAAGACAGAGCTTTGTCAATTTTGAAAATATTAAATTAATGTCTTGGCAATTTCGAAAAAGGCTTTGAGCACTTTTTAATTTGAGGAGGTAATTTCAACCAACCCTTTTCTACAAAAACTTTTGTGCAAAAAAAAAAAATCTTCCTTTTTTGATAAACCAGTTTATCAAATAGTTCCCAAACCACTCCACTTCTTAACTTCAGTAACTACTGCTTTTTCATTAAATCAGCATAAAAGAGCAAACCAAGCAAGCCAGCAATTTCCTAAGACCATATTGGATAAATCTAGAAATCCAGCTCTGTCCCAAAATATAATCAGCGTTACATAATCTACAGTCAGTGCACCAGATAAAGATAAATCAGCACCTGTCAACTAATGAGGAAGGGTTGTCATTAAATTATCCCATAGTAACAGTTCTTTCTCCTTTCCTCAAAAATCACTTTTAAAAACCTGCTTTCAATGCCTATTTTAAAAGACTGCTGTTACAAAATATAACTTCCTATGCTAAAAATTCTCTTCAAATTCTCTCTCCAGAACCACATCCTAACAAGAAAGCAATAAAACTGCATACATTGTGAAATACAAAAATACTGTATGTTAGCAATTAACAAAAGGGCTTGCTCTGGGTCAGTTGTTCTGTCTGTTGACACAGCAGAAGCAGCCTAGGTGAGGACCTGCCAGGAGCCTCTGAACCACTGTTACAGGGGAGGAGGACGCAGTCCCACACTTCGAAGTTCACCAGAGCTCTGGCCCCAGTCAATGCATTGGATGTTTACTGGCAACGAGACCTATCTATTTTGCAACTTTGCTTTCGAGTCAAGCAGTGCTGTCCCCCACCCTCAGTCACACACCCCTCATCATAGATAAATGTCCAAAGGAACCAACTTTATTTTCTTCCTTACCATTCTCCAGGACTTTTCTTCTGTTTCCCCCTCCACAGCCACCTTTTGCACTCTGGTTTAGGGTCCAGAGCCTGCAACCTCTGCTGTGCAATAACCCAGAGCATGCTAGAAAACCTGCACCCCACAATAATCTCACTAGGAAGTATCCATCACTCCTGCTTCCATCACCACTGCTGACCAAGGTCGTTCTGCTCCCCTGGTCTCCTCACCACCTCAAATTACCACTTGCTTAGCCTAGGGTGGGTTACCATGCCACATTTTTTTGCAATTTACTTCTGTTTGTTCTCACACTGGAAGAGAAGCTTCTTTTCACCCCAAAATATGTAGAAAGACCAATAGGAAGCAAAGCTCAGAATCTCAGAAGAATTACAGTGTATAATTTCTACTGAAATTAATAACAGTAAACAACCTACATAGGACTCAGAGACAGATATAGAAGGATTTCAATTGGGAAATCAAGTCCCTAAATGTGTGTCTTTAATGCCTAATGACCTTAACCTCTAGCTTTTCAGAAGTTAAAAACAGTGAATATAGAGGTTTTTGAAACACTGCTCAGTTTTTTCAAAATGGATTCCTGGGTTCACATTTCTGGTATTAATAGCATGTTAAGAAAAAAGTTTTGTGAGAGTTTATAAGGAACAATGTTTGCAACATGTTTAATTCCTTTTGCCTCCATAGAAAGAAAAAAGAAAATTGTTATTCTTCCTACATAACTAATTCACAAATTTTCTTTGAGGTGGAAGTATTTACAATGTGAGCTATTCTGTTATGAAGCACCGATAGAAAATAGTCATCTCAGCATATTTGAACAGATTCATGACCATCTTTGTCGCTATCACCTAGTTATCAGATATATCCATTACATTTGCTCACAAACTTGGAGCCATAAGCCCTAAAGTGCCACAAAGTGTAAGGGTATTTGGTGGGAGATGAAAAATAAAGAGTTGGAAAAAAGGCTTGGAAATCACTAGCTCTGGGGTTATACAGTATCAGGGATAGGGGAGAAGGGTGGTCACAGGCAGAATTCACTTCAGTAAGTTTCCTTTATTGCCTACTCAACTCTAAGAAGGAGGAACAAAAGCAGATGCCAGCCCCACCAAAAAACACCACCTAAAAGAACATTAACACAACATTCAGGTACAGGATCAACTGCAGAGCTAGAGGAGAGTACTATGCAGAATTTTGCTGTTTGTTTAAATGTAGCCTTGACTAAAACAATGCTGTTGATTTTGACTAGCCAAAATACTCCAGGGGTCTGAAGAGGGGAAGAAACTATAGCCAGTTTAGAACGTAAATCTCTCCAGTTGCAGGAAATATTATCAGCACTAATCATTTAATCATGTCCAAGTGGCATAAGTGGTCACCCTGAGTTTGCCCAAATGCATACATGAAGCAAACATTTTGCATGAAATCTTCTTTATAGGCACAGTAGTTGTCTCCTCTATGTATTAAATTTTTTGGAGCTTCTCTCAACTCCTTTTACCTTCTTTACCACCCCAGCTAAAATGCTGAGATAAATGCCCATATTTCCCGTGTGTCTGGCACTGTCAGAGGAAGAAGGGAGTGATTTAGTAACTTAAGGTTACAAAAACATTGTTTTGAGCCAAAACAACAATCAAATTCCAAAGTTCTCTGAGATTTGATTCACGGTGTTTACAAAACTATGGTTCTGTGACCTCTCCTTATCATTGCAATCATAAATAACGGCCTGTGTCCCTCTGCTCATTTTTTGTTTCCTTTATCCACCCTATGTCTTTTACTTCATCCTTAAATTGTACTTTCTAAGGAACAGAGACCATCTCTCCAGAATAATCAACTAACACTGCAGGACTATGTGTAAACTGGTAGGTGCTTCTCTAATACAAGTAATGAATACTCAGAACAGTAACAGCCAGTTGAAACTGAAATGCCCCTTCTGTGCCTGCATTGCAAGTAGTTACCATCAAGTTATTGTGGCTGGAGTTTTACTAGTACATGGGAAAAACAGAGACTCGGCAATCATACTATTATTTTCTAACACTCTTCTGTGCACTCTTCTGTTTACAAAAAATACTAAGCACTTTGCAAATGTGATGCTTGGAATTTAACATGTAATGTAACCACTATTTTACCAACTTTGAATGTGATGTGCTTAAGTTTAATGGAGCCAAAAATGAATACTGTAAGAAAAGCATATTCTCAAAAAACTTTATGCCCTAGTATTGAAGTAGGGACCTTATGAGAAGGCAAAAATCCATGTCATTGCATATTAATGTATTCACATGGAAGAAATTCATAGGTGTTTAGTCTGAACAATCATAGAAATCCTAAAGAAGTTTTTTTTCATTCTGACCAGTTTTGCTCACAATTGTTTGTATAGCTATTTTTTCAACTCATAAGACAGAAAGAGTTTTCTTCTGACAGAAGAAAGTTGTTTAAATCTTCTATAGGAATTTATAAAATATAAAAACCAGATTCTTCAATAATATTTTTAATAAGCCTAATTTTTTTTTTTTTTTTAAAAAAGAGGGGTGCAAAAGCCTTCAACAAATGAATATTATAGTCAGCACAAGTTTTAGAGTCAAGCTTCTGGCAAATATCCATATCTAATAAAAGCAACTTTCCCAACACTCCCCACCAAGAACTTTCTTTCTGTCCCATAATATCCCCATGTGCTTAAAAAGCAGCTGTGACAATTCTAAAGCATATTGTGTAGCTAAAATATAAGACATCAGTTAATGAACTATGTACCCCTCAATCTGAATGGGAAAGTATGCCACATATGCTTAGATAACATCAGAAATAGAAAAGTCATGGGAAAGGAACTTAGAAACTGTATTAGCCTAAGAAATCTAAGATAAAAATCTAGCCCAGACCTCTCAGGGCACAGGTCTTTGAGGCCTTTCACATAACCAAATTATTTCAGCATTCGCAGTGTTCAGGGACAATTCAGCCTATGATTGCTTACTTAGTAAGTGGCTTTTTTTTTTTTCCCCTGGCCTATTTCACCTTGCTGAAAATGCTGGTATTCTGCCCTAAGTACTGTTTGGGACTGGGGCGAAAGGTAGTAGAGGTTAGGAAATTTCTCATCTATATAATCTTAGGGGAAGTGGGTTACCTCAGCAGCTGAGATCCTGTACTAATGTCAGCCTACTGTCCTGTGGTTTTGATAATTTCAAGGCAGAATTTCAAGACAGAAGGTTTTTGTAATGCACTTTCATCTGGGTTTTCCCTTCAGCTTACATGCCAACCTCAGTAACATGTAGCTGGGCTCCTGTGAACTCAAAGGCTGTTCCTGGAGGGAAGGAATAAGCATATGGTAGAGGGGATGGGAAACTTTAAATATAGAGTTAGGGAGAGGAAAAGCCCCACTGCTCTATCTGGTTTCTGAAAAGACCATACCTATACTAAGGACATTGAGTGAACATATTCTGTTAAGAAAACAAGAAGTTTGCTTTTGGGTACTTTTGAGACATAATACACATCTTTAATACTATTGTTTTGTCTATATATTCCCAATTATGCTGAAAGATTTCTAGATTTTAAAGATTAAAAAGATGACCCCTAAATTCAGCATTACTGTACAACAGGCCAGTTCTTGAATGAGAGGTCAGCAAATACAAAAGAATATAAGGGGAGGCTGGGAGAATAGTGAACAAGAGAGATGTGCAAATTTCACAGTAATAAGAAAAAATTAGGAATTTCACAGTTGAATAATTAGAGTGAAAATCCATCTTCTATTTTAATTAACAATGAAAGGAGTCTCCATAAGATCTACTTTTTTTATGTAGTCCAAATGTACAAAACTAGAATTAAAAATATATTTTAAAATCTATTTTATGTATATATTTCAAATGGCAGCCAGGCAAACCTGCTTTCTCTTTTTCTCTAATGCATCTCTTCAGGCATCATTTTTTCCCATGTTGATCAGTCAGGGTACAATTCTGTGGGATTGAAGCCAGTGGAACTTCTGTTGTTGCGTCCACTAGCAGCAGGTTAAGACCCAAAACTCATAATCTGTCTGCAATTGTCTTGATATCTCTATCTCTTCTGGTGGCAAGGACCTGAATACAAACAATAAATTCAGGGTTCTTTATTACTTTTCAAACAGTAAATCTTGGAGAAGAACCATTAGCCCTGGGAACAAAGCAGTCCTTTATTCTGACTTTGCCATTATGCAAATAAATTTAATAGATTTCTAACCTTTATAGCTATAATATAAAAATTGCCACTTCCTTACAAACAGGATTACCTCACCTTCATTCCCTCAATCAAATATGAAATAAATAGTACAATAAGAAATGATTGTTTATTTGCAAATACTTGGGTATTCTCTCTGTAGTACATGCAGCTGAGGTTAACTAGTTAGGTGCTCTCATTATATCTTAAATAATTATTCTATTTTTTTTCTGATATATAATTATGCAAGGAAATGCAAAAAATAAGGCTTTTAATGCCAGGCCAAAAATGGAGGCTAACTTTAAAGCTGAAAGATTTTGCAGAGAAATACCAGAGATTCTGGTATATTATCATGGTAAAAAGTTAGTGCAGATGAAGTTTATAGAAGCGCGTAAACACTTTTGCCACTATGGTTTATTCTAAGCATTCCTTGTTTCTGCTGTCCCAGGTTAAATACATCAGAGTAGCTAAGCACAGTTTTATGGGTGGAACTCCATTTACTCTTGGCAATTTTAATAGCACAGCTATTCCAGTCACACATCATGACTCATCACATTCTTCCTGGCAAAAGTTTGTACTCCAGATACAGAACTGCTGCCAAGTGATTATATGTGGTTTGTGACAAAGAGAAAAGAAACCACCCAAAAGCTAAAGGCAAATTGTTAAAAAAATATCAAAACAAAGGTGAAAAACTGTGAAAGTAGGATAACATACCACTCTTCTCATTGCACAAAAATCCTGACCTTGGTTGCACAGTCCTTGTGGATGCTAATAAGTTATGCCTTGAATTGCTTTTGCTCAAAACTCAGCACATCAATATGGTCCAGTTTTGGCCAACGCTATCTAAACCTCAACATGATTCAAACAGAACCTTTCCAGCACTGGGTGGGAATACCTTGATCCCATACCAGCACCAGATTAATATCAATTCCTATTTATTCCTCAGTCTCCTACTTCAACACAGAAGGATGTAATTCATTCTCCATGTGATTGTGAAAGACCACGATATTTCTGAAATCTTATGGCAGTGAAAATAGAATAAACTGAGTTTTAATGGAGTGAAACTGGAGCAAAATACAGGTGATCTTCAAATAGTAATAATGAACCTTAACTACATTCAGCCGTGTACTCCTCTGCTATTAGACAGTGTATACTTCAGGCACTGAAGGTAAAAGATTTTAACTTACACACTGACATGGTAAAGTAAACTACACTTTTTATCAATTATTAGGACTTGTAAATAGCAGGAACAACAAGAACCCTCAAAGGCAGTGCAGGAAATATAAACATACAAGTCATCTAGTAATCAAGACACACAAAGAAAACTTTTGTATACAGAACATGACTTCAGAATCTCATGAGACCAGAAGGCTCTCAGTGTTTCAAAGAGATTAAATGTTAACTCTATTGGTCTCTTTTGTCTGAAATTCACTCTTTCCATGAAATTCAACACTGCATAAAGAGCTAGAATCAGGATTAAGAATCTCATAAACCTCATTTAATTCCTTAAAAAGGCTTCTGTGCAGAAATGAATTCCAGTCTCTGAGAAAAGTTGTACTAGTAACAGAAGTATGCCAAAAAAAACAAACCAAACAAAAACAAAAACATTTAGAATGTTTCAAAACTCTACACTCTGAAAAACTTTTTAAAGTTTTGGAAAAACTTTTCTTGTAAATAGAGATATGTGTTCTTTAAAATGTGCATTGAAATAGAATATTAAAATATTTTCTCCTAAGAAATTACAACTATTAAGGTCAATTGCCCTGTTGGTACTGGCTACAGAGTGATAGCAAAATTTACAAGAATCCCGTTGAAGTCAGCCAGCAGCTATCAGGACTTCTGGACAGGTTTATCATTTGCAGGGATTCTCCCTAAAATTAGGGAAATAGGAGGCAGAGAAATGCAAGAAAACAAGTCTCCTGTAATATTCTCTTTGTGTACCCTGTAGGAGGTTGAGTTCAACAAAGACAGAGTGAAAGAATGAGAGAAAGAACAAAAGAATGAAAGAAAGAGAGATTCAATTTCTAGGCTGCAGGCATAGTCTTCTTTGGGGGCCTCCCTATGAGTCCTAGCAGCTCTTTCTGGTGATAAAACAGTTATTGTCTGTTTAATTTATGTCTCTGTTTAATGCATGACATAAATGGACAGAGTAGTGTGTTCGGTGAAGGGACAGAGTCCCTACTGACGTAAGCTGGTGAACAGTAAGAAGAACAGTCCCTTCTAAGGAACTGCAATAATTGAAACTCTTCGTGCTGGCTGAAAATTTATTTCAAAAGCATTAGGGCTCATTGTCGTGGGTTCCCTTGGCTAAAACTCTTGTTGTGAAACTCAGAGGTGACTTGTCATTACTGATCTAACAAGCTGTTGAGCTGTTGCTATGTGTAAGAAAGCAAAAGCCAGTTTAGTGGCTGTGCCAGTCCCAGACAGGCTTAACCTCCCCATAAGTCTGGGTCCATTTAAAAGAGCCTTTCTTTTTTTTTTTCTTTTTTTTTTTTCTTTTTCTTTTTTTCAGTTGGAGTAAATTTCAGCATTATTATTTGGGCATGAGCCAGCCTAATGCTCAGTATGTCTGGGAGTCACAGAGGGTTTGCAAATGCTGCACTGCTGCAGGAAACAGTCCCTGGGAAATGTGGGCTCCAAGTTTCCCATTGCTTACCTTAGGGAAAGGAGAATACCCCAAGTAGGAAGGGCCTGTTTTATGAAAGGGATGTCCATATAACCCTGGACATCACTGAACCCCAGAAGAGCTCAAGCTTCAGAGAAACTGCAATGTAAGCTCAGCAACAGCCAGACAACCAACAGATTGGTTGGAAAGCAGCATGGCAAATACACAGTGAAAGTATCTATCAACAGAAGTGGCAAGTGGGGTTGCCACTTAAATTAATTTGAAGTTTCTAATATATTAATTTCTCTATTATCTAAAATCATAGGGGTGGGGACTGGGATACTCCAGTAAAATAGAAAATTCACTACTGGGGAGATGCTGTATCAATCACACAGCATGGTGATTCCACAGCCCCAGTAGGAAGGCTATGATACACATGAAAATCAATTGCATTTATTTTTTTAAGTGACAGATTTGCTTAATCTGTAGGGAACATTTTAAGAAATTCAGAGAGCGGCTTTGAGGAAAACTGGCCTGTTTGGAAAACTTGTGTTTCTTGACTGGAAGTCCACTTCTAAAATCTGAGTACACAACATGACCCCACAGTGTAGACTACTCTGGAACCTTGACTTATCTGAAAAAAATAATCAGAGAAATCAAGACAAGATCTCCCAGCATTGTGCATAAGAAAAACTTCTTAACTGTCTTTCAGAAGCCAGTATTCATAACTGAAACTCTTCATGCCATTTAAGTAAAAAAAAAACAAAAAAACCCCCAAACTTTATTTACATACAATGTATTCATTGTCATTACTTTATTCCCATCCCCTTTTACTGAACTACAAGGTTTTCTTTATGCCTTTTATCACTAGATGGCGACCTTAGAAGCAAGAAACACAAAGACGACTAGGGACAGACCAGCACCCCGAAATGTTAACTTCCACTACAGTTTGGAGGAGACATTAAATCCTAGGCAAACTCTGGTCTGTTTATTTATTTGAAAACTCACATATTGACTTTAAATTTAAAGCAATTAAAAGAAATGTCAGGCCAGGACTAGAAATCCCTTAATGCAATATAATCTTTGAATTATAAACATCATAATCCTTCCGATATAAACATTTTGGTGGGAATTCAACCCACCATCTACATAAACACCTGTCCACACCCCTTCACCATGTGAAATCCATAGCAGTGCTCTGCAAATAAGATGAGAAAAAATTGTCTTTCCTTTCTAGGTATTTTCTCTCCTTGTGGTTTTGTTAACACCTGTTTTAAAAGAAATACACAGAGACTTTTACAAGGTCTTGTTAAAACAGTACAAAAAATGTCAACAGAATGAGTTCCAAGGTAGCAGTAGTTTTCTACCCCAGACCAAGCAAAGTAGAGCAAATTTAAGAAACAAATCTTATTATTAAAATGCATCTGTAAGAGTATTAGCTCTGAACAGAATCCAGCATCCTATTCAATAGATGTTTTAAGCAGGAAAACAGAAGCTTATTATTATAGATGTTAATTGTATCCTGCATATACTCATCCAGAAAATGTCTTGTTCTTTGAGCAGCAAAACTTCCTCATGAATTTATTGTACCCTCAATCTCTGAAATTCCTCCACTGCAATAATACTGCCACTTTCCCCTGTGACTCAGATAACATTCAGGCCACCTCCCCATCCCCTAACCTCCATTTTGGGGGTTCCCTACATGAGGTCCAGCCCCAGCTGAGAGTAGCACATGTGCTCAGTGATTCAGTGCATGCTGCAAAGTTGCTATTACTAAGAAAAAGAGCCCTGTGCTGAGCTGGCAGGTCTCTCCTCAAGCACTGCCACTGGTAGGACATCCCTGTGTTGCCCAGCCTCTGATTTTCTACATGGATATAGCACAAATCGCAGAGAACCAGAGCACTTAGCGTGCTCTTGCTCCTGGCCAAGAGGCCCAATGAGGAACTGCAGTCACCGTACCCAAAATGTGATTTACAGATACTAAAGAAAGTGTTGTTTACTTCTAAGACGGGTGGGCTGGCAGAGGCTTTCCCAAGCATGGACAGTACTGGGATTTCTGCTCCAGCTGGGCCCCAGCCTGGCATCCCCCAAAACATGCCCATAGTTGCAGCTGCCACAACCTTCTCTACCACCTGCTTTCGTGTCTGTCCTGGTTTTGCTAGGACAGAGTTAATTTGTTTCTTAGTAGTTAGAATATCTGTGCTTTAGTTTCAGGATGTGACTTGCTATGAGAAGAATGTTGATAACAGTGCTGGTGTCATTAGTTGCTGCTGGAGCTCAAGGCCACCGTGTTTGGCTGGTTCACAGCTGCATCAGGACTGGGAGGGAGAAGCACAGTGAATAGCAAAACCCAGAACTGGCATTTGGATGTGCCAATGAAATATTCCACATCATATCACCTCATGTCAGTATATTAACCAGGCCTGACCGGAAAGCAGAGGGATTTTCTTGGGGATCACTGGGGCTCGCTCTTCTGGGATTGCAGTTTTGGCTTCAGGACCGTCTGCTCTGGGATCACTGGCTGGGACAGGCTGGGCATCGGTGGGTGGGCGGTGAGCAATTGCACTGGGCATCACTCATTTGTGTATTTTGCTATTATCATTATTATTTTTTTTCAATTAGTAAATTGTTTTTACCTCAACCCATGAGGTTTCTTACTTTTAGCCTTCCAAAACTCTCCCCTACTCCCTGGCTGGGAGGGGGAGAGTGAGAGAGTGACTGTTTAGCTGCCAGCCAAAGGAGTGAAATCACCACAATGTCCCACATCATTCGGGGGTTGAATACAATAAATTTAGCGGGTGTGTTCCCAGGCAGCAGAGAGAATGAGTGATGGGGGCTGTGAAGTTGCTGCTTTGGCAGGAGAAGCCTGAGGCCAGGCAAGCCCCGTGTGCTGGTGACCAGCCATGGGTGGTGACTGTTGGTGGCCCCTTCACAGAACCATAGAACGATTTAGGGTGGAAGGGACCTTAAAGATCATCCAGTTCCAACCCCCTTGCCATGAGCAGGGACACCTTCCACTAGACCAAGCTGCTCAAAGCCTCATCCTTGGGAAGTTGCTGTACCTCGTGAGCCCACGAAGATTTCCCTCAGGAATACGTCTGCGTCAAGAAAAAGCGCGGCCACACCTAAGCCACCACACTGCAACGCTGCTGGAGACCTCATCCGGCGAGCGAGCAGCGCTGCATCTGCCGGGAGCGGGACTCGAACCGGGCATCTCCGGCTCGCCAGCGGAGCCCGGACACACCACGTGACTCCCCTCCCACCGCCGCGACCTGCCAGCACTTCCGTAAACACCGCGGCGGCTGAATGACAGGGGGTAGCGACCAATCGCGGGGCGCGGAGCTCCGGGGGGCGGCAGCGTCTCCTCAGCGGCTGCAGCGCCGGAGCGCGGGAACGTTAACGGTGAAAATAACGGCTGTGGTGCGAGCTGCTGAGCGATGGGGGAGGTTTGTGTGTGCCATGGCCGCGGGGGCGGGCCGGGTGAGCTCTGCTGGGACGGGCCGCTTTGTGGAGTTGGGAGCGGGGCGGCTCTGGCGCGCGACGGCTGAGGGGGGTGCGGAGGGGGGCAGGCCGCTGAGGGGAGCAGCGGCTATGGGGGGGGCGGGGGGCAGCGGCTGAGGGGAGCAGCGGCTATGGGGGGGGCGGGGGGCAGCGGCTGAGGGGCGGCAGGCCGCTGAGAGGGGGCAGCGGCCGAGGGGAGCAGTGGCTATGGGGGGGGGCGGGGGGCACCGGCTGCGGCTGCGGGGCGGGCAGGTGGCTGAGAGGGGGCAGCGGCCGAGGGGAGCAGCGGCTATGGGGGGGGCGGGGGGCAGCGGCTGCGGGGAGGGCAGGCAGCTGAGGGTGAGCAGGCAGCTGAGGGTGGGCAGCGGCTGAGAGGGGGCAGGGGCTGCGGCTGCCAGGCGCTGCTCAGGGGGGCCTGGTGGTGGTGATGATGGTGATAATGCTGCTGCTGAAGAAGCCGTGTTCGCCGCTCCGCAGGGGCGCTGTCTGCTTCAGGTGTAGCGTCCAGCGTCGAGGGAATGATGGAACCCGTAGCTGCCCTTCAGAGCTGTTTTTTCCAGTTCGTTGACGCTGGGTGTGGGCAGTTCTGCTCTTCAGCAGTTTTTGAGTAAGGTATATCCTCTTCAGAAGTCATTGTGCGTGCTTAGTTTTGTTTGGTGCCGATTTCTACGTGTGTCTCTTAATAGTTGCATATGTGATAAAATATGCATGCCCTTGTACTTTTTTTTTCTTTTTTTTTTTTTTTGAACAGTGTAATGTAATAAGTGCTTTGCTTTACTGATTTATCTTTTGGTGTGTTGTCACAGCCTTCCAATGGATATAAAAGCAGTTGTCAGGAGATATGAGACACGAAATAAGACATCAGGAACAGAACTGTCATCCAAATCCCGAGTTGATTGGAGACGCACTAAAAGGGAGCTCATAGTACTTGACAGCAATGATGAATCCTCATGTAGTTCTGAGGAGGAAGAGGCTACCACATCAGATGAAGTAGATGAAAAAGGTGAAACTGTTGTGAAGAGCAGCCTTTCAGATCAGGAAGAGAAAAATCACAGTGGGGAAGTAACAGAAGATGGTGAGGATGAGTGTGTCATGCCTGGGAAGCGTAAAAGGTTGAACACCTCTGTCATGTATGACAGTGATGAAAGTGAAGACAGTGATATACTTGTTAGAAAAGTTTTTGCTAAACGTCGCTGTATAATGGATGAAGATGAGTGTTCTGAAGAACAGCAACCTGATAAAACCTGTCCTACAGAAAATGATTCTACTAATAAGAAACAGAAAGCGTTTACAAAATTGAAAGAACTTGCAAGACAAAGAGCAGCTCGGAGATCCTGCAGCAGTGAAAATTGTGAGGTCTGGATTTTATCTTTGAAATTCGACTGGGGAAAATACTGAATGTAGGGGAAGACGAAGACTAATAGAAATCAGTGAGATTTAATTTATTTTGTTTTGGTTCTTATTAATGACAAATCAAATTTCTATTACATTTTAACAGTTGTTACATTAACTAGATAACAATATTGACTGCTGAAAACCTTTGTCTTGAGTTTAATTTTTGTCACTGAGGCTTTAAGAATTTTTCATTTGCTCTTTTAGGCATTCTAATGACTAAGCAGCGTAGAACACAGGTATCTTATCTTCTCTACATAGGCAGAAAGGAAAGACTTTATAATTCCCTTTTTATTTTCCTGTAAAGAAGAGGCACAAGAGGGCTATCAAGTGATTTTTATAAAGAAGCAAAATACCTGCTGAAGTAACGTAGAGAGCTCATTAACTTAATTCCTACAAATAGACTGAAGAGGTACATGAAGATGTCTCATTTAAAGCTGAAAGTAATTGTCATCTAGTACGGAATAATATACTTTTCCAAAACATATTATTTCTTGTTAATTGAACAAATGGTGTTATTAGAAGGTCAAAAATCTCGTACAGTATATGTAGTATTTCATGAGTGCAAATGCTTAAAATTCTTCTTTTTTACTTACTTCTTAAAATTTTATTAGGATTCTAATGATGAAGCAGAAATAGAAGAGGAACAGCCCTGTCACTTGCCCCCCACACCAACAGAAGGTAGTGAAACTGACAGTGACAGCATGAAAGATTTTATAGTGGAGGAAGAAGATGATGATGATGACCACAGAGAGCATGTACAGACTGGAAAACAAACACAACAGAGGGAACTAAATACATCAAATAGCGAGTTGCTGGCCTACTATGTCCCACACTGTAAGATCAAAATTGGTGACTGTTCTGTATGTATAACTTCCTTGCTGTACTGTAATAAATATTAATAGACTGTAAATACAAATACTGTGTAATAGGATATGATAGTTTAAAAGCAGATTCCTAAAAGGCTTCAGTTTATTGTGGAAGTTTTCCACAAGTTTTACTGATTTCCACAGTAAACTTTTCAGTCGTTCTGTGTCTTATTAAAAGGAGGGTATATTTTGGGGAGAAGGAAAGAAAACTCTATTGCACAGATTTTTTAAGTTGGTCTGATTTAGGATGAAGTAGGCTACCTATGGTGCAGTCATTCCTATGGAGACCTGAAAGCATCATCCTCCATCTTGTGAGTTATACGAAGAGCAGCTGTATTAATTTGGGCCAGATTCTGTGCTGAACGGTGATGCAGAATCCTTGCCATGAGTTTGGGGTTTTGGGTGCTTGGGACTTTTTTTTTTTTTAATGTGTTTTTATTCCATGGTGGTAAGACTTGGGACCAGAGATCTGTAGGGATTTCTGGATTCATTGGTTAATTTGAACCAAACTGCACAAAGCCAGAAAACTGTTCAGATTGATCTTTTTTGAAAACTAGTGTCTGGATGGAGCAGAGAGGTTTGAAGCAGAACTTTATGCTGGCTCTCTTCTGACTTTTTTTGTTGTTTGGAAGCAGGTGTGTTCTGACCAGACAGCTGGTACTAGTGTAGATAGTCACAAGCATTTGTGGTATTTATTCCCCAGTAAAGACCTGAGCAGAATTGTGTGTGTTTGACAGAAAGTTGGAAAAAAGAAAAAACAAGTAAAAAAAAAGACATAATTGTGGCATTCTCTGGTTTGTGTTTGTCCTGGTTTTGCTATTTCCTGCTATTCAGAGAACAAATTATTCTCTCCTTTAAGTGCTTGTAGCTCTTACTGTGGGCTCTTGTTGCTGAAAGGAGATGTGACTTTAGGATGCTAAAATTCAATAAGATCATTGGGATGAGTAGCACTATTTAAAGCCAAGCTCTTAAGGATGTGTATGTTGTATATTGACTTTTAACATTGCTTACTTGTTTGGGGTTTTTTTGGTAAATTCTGGTTATATTGCTTTCTTCCCAGTATCTCGTTGTGATCATTATATACACTTCAAAAGAATAGTAAATGCTTTCCTCATAAATGCAATTGATGACACTTTTCTGAGCTCATTATATGGTAAGTAAATTGCATTAAATAATATAATAGTGCATTCAAAGTCATGCAAAGACGTTTATTCTAAGAAAAGGTGTGTCTTCTGATTAGAGTATGGGACTGTGAGTCCTCAGATCTGTTCTGGTTTTACTGCTCTGTAGCTTTGAGAGGGAAAAAAATCTGTCTGAAGAGGATAATCTTGGAATAATGTGTAGTCTTAATTCTTTTAAGCCTAGCAAGCATTCTGAGATGTAGGGAAGTGTTTCTGTGTTACTGATCAGTAGTAACAGTTCAGGAATGGAAGCGAAATTAATTTCTAAGTAGATATCTCAATGAAAACGTTGCAAGGTCAGCTGATTTGTCAAAATGTTGAGTGCTTCATATGTTTTTCTGAGGAATTTGATAGATAATAAATAGTTTGAATTACAGAGATTACCCCATATCTGATTTTTTTTTTTTTTCTTTTCCTTTTTTTTAACATTTGTGCTTTCAGAAAAAAACAAACATTTCATCTGCAGTCTTTACTTCTTGTCATGTACTTGCTGAGGAAGTGCTTTTTGGCATTTGGCCTATTGGGGCTGAATGGCAGCCTCGCATGTAGTTTCAGAAGCACTGTAGAGATGAGATTAGTGAGAGGACTGTCAGTGTCAGGTTGTGGCAGGAGTCAGCAAAGTGACAGAGGGAGGAAGTTTTTGTCACCAGAAACTAAGAGAGACTGGAGAAGCTGAAGTACACCACAGACTTCAGAATAAAGGCTGTGTATTCTTGGAGCTAAAAATGTCTTTCATCTACCACTGCTCTTTCAGTGCTCTGTTCTTTCAAGTGTTGGTTTTGTTTTGTTTTACCAAGTGAAAACAATCTTATGAAAAGTAATAAGTAAACTTTGACAGTTTTATGTTTTAATAGCTTTCTTCTATTTCAAATTGTATCTGGTCTACAAAACTAACAACTTACTGCTAAGGTGCTGGAAGTAAATCAGTTGTGTGGGTGAATTGGAGGTTGTATTCTATCTGAAGAACATTGTGTAGTATGAACATAGCCTAACCTTACAAAGATATATTTCTATAACACAGAATGGATTTTTATAAGTTAATGGAGGTGAATCTGTTAATGAATTTAAATCAAGAGCAGCTACTTAAGTATTAGAGTTCAGACTTGCTTTGGATTTCCCTGTGAGAGATTTGTTTATGGTCCAGCACAGCTTCTTTAAGCATTTAGTGTAGCAGACTTGCTGAAAATGTGTTTGTGTAAAGTGCATATGGAAAAGCAATTAGTTGTAATTATGGTTCCTCTAATAATAATGACAATTAACTGTTTTTCTACAGAAAGCTAGATAGCCAGTGGTCCTTCTCAGTTCTGTTCCTTTGATAACAGCACTGCTAAAAGACTAGGGAAGGTAGCTGAATTAGTTTGTATGTCTGCACGTGCTGAAGCTCAAGACAGTACGAATTGACCTGCACCTGTGAAAGTCCTGTTTAATTCCTGGAGTCCAGCACATACTTGGAAGACACTTGCAGAATAGTCGTAGTTTTACTCATCCTCATGCTTATTTATTTCTTTTGCTTGAGTAAGTATTTGGAAGTACTTATGCTGCCTAACTCAAGGCATCTGACTGTGTAAAAGTCAGTTTCTGTGTGTTCTTTATAAGTGACAAAGAGAGTTGTCAAAATTTCTGCTGTGAGGCAGCTCAGAGCAGTTTATTTTTATGGATTGCAGCCCCCTCCCTTATACATTCTGAGCACCTTACACAAACTGGACAAAAAGCTAGAGTTTTGGGTTTTTTTTTTATTTCCCCTCTTTTCCACTCTTAACTGGGGTCAAATGAATGGGTCTCCATTGGGCCATTGGGGATGACAGCTTTTCACTTTAACCTTGATTGTAGAGTTTATTCCTATGCCTTTAGCCATACAGACTTTTAAAATAATAAAATATATCGGTTTATCAAAGATGCATGGATCACTTCTAGGGCTAACAGTAGCAAAGGTATTCATTTATTAAAATCATTCATAGTTCTTAGTATCCAGAAGCATAGTATCTTTGAAACTGTTATTTGAAGAAACTTATACAACGTAAGCTGGTCAGCAAATTAATTATTATTCTCACTGAACAGATGGAACAAGACAAAAGAAGTATGCACAAGATATGTTGCTCTCATTTCATTATTTGGATGACCGCTTCATTCAGCCTCGTCTTGAGAACTTAATCTCTAGAAGTCGCTGGAAAGATAGATACAAGGTATGTAGATCCTCCTTTAAATACTGAAGTGGGCTCCAAATCATATTATTACTGGAGGAGTTTTTTATATAGCATAATTCTTAGTAAAGGTATAAAAATCACTAAAATTATATATATAAAGAACAATGAGTTCATAGTAAAAGTATATAGGTTTTAACTATAAACTCATTGTTCTTTACCCTATATAATTTGTTTTGATACTTACAAATTTCGGAAGTATTTTATGTGTTTATACCAGATACTCATTCAGGGAATAGAACAGAATCTGTTCTCAGTTGCCTGAATGCTTATCTTGCTAACTTTGACAGATGCCTCTTTTGAGGATTTTTCCTGACTTTCTAGATGTTGTAACAAAATTTCTTCCTCCCACAAAAAGATAAAAAAGTATCTTAATAGTGAACCTTCTGCTACTTAAAAAAAGAAGAAGCCAATATACAGTAACCTAGTCATTGTGTGCAAATTACTAGAACGGTATTAGTGTGATCAGTGTGGTGATCTAATAATCACTGTAATAATGGAGTATGGCCAGTGGAGAAATACAGTGCATTTATTTGAAATAAACCAACTGACACAGTTGCACCCCCAACCCCTCCCCTTTTCCCAGGAGGGAAAAGATCGGAGAAAAGTCAGTGCCAGGATGCAGGGGCCATCCTTTAGGTCTGAGGCCAAAAGAAAGAATTAATGAACGAGAAGTTACACGTTTGCTACTGAATGGTGAAAGACTTCAGATTTGAATCTCTTTGGTTTCTCTTGCACTGATTTTGTGTGTTCAAATACAGAGTACTCAGCAGCCTATTTGAGGCATCTTTCAGTTTATGGAGATTCTTTAATGTTACTTGAAATCTGTTTTTAGGAGCGTGTGGATTGTTACCCAGATGTTCGCATAATCTTGAAAAATCCAAAGCAAGTATCTTGCCAGGCGTGTGAATTGCATCGGTACTGTAAGTTTAATGTGCTGCTCTCTGGAAAGCTTTATAATAGTAGAACTTTGGAAGCAGATGACTTCATGTCCGATGACAAGCAGGTAACTTCAAACGTGCACCTTATATGATTATTTTTAAGCTTTGGATAGTGTTACAGAAAATCATACAAAGAATAGAAATCCTATTGCCACATCTAATGTCTAAAATGCTAGAGGCAAGAGTTAGGTACTTTCATGTCTAAACCCTATTAATGTTTAAAATACGAGGACCATTTTGCAGTTTGGAGGGGTATAGTCTTGGGTTTAGCTGGGAATTAATGAAGTTCCTGTGAAACTTAAAAGGTCGAATAGAGGCACTCCTCTCTGCCACTGCCTCCATCCTTTCTTGTAGCTTGGGAAAGAGGTAATGAAAAGTATCCTCAAATAAACCTAACTTTTATCAAGAAAATAAGTCTGATGGTTTTCTATGACCTTTGGTTTTGCCTGCATCACAATGATCAATATGCTGTTCCCTCCTCACTTTTGCCACTTAATATTAGTACCTGATGCAGCACATGTACTTGCACTGCAGTAGGTGCCACTAAGTGCCATAGCCCACCATGAACTGGGCTTCATGATAAAAAGATAAAGGGCTCTAAGACATATGGTAGTGTTTATTGATAACTCTTGCCTTCAAGTCAAAATTGACATTTGCCTCAGTTTTTCCTCTGCTTCAAATCTCTACAGTCTGAGTCTCATCCAGGGCAAGAAGGAAACTTTAGGTACATGGCATCCTGCCCAGCATGCTTGTCTTTTGTGGCACAGGGGGAGGCAGTCTGAAACGGTGTGTCAAAGAAGCTGTCAGCACACATGAAGATTCACATACACATCAGAACCAAAGTTCTGATACAAGCACTCAATCAGTTATTTTTAAAGTAGTTTTTTGTTTTGTCGGGGAACATTGAAAATCCTAAAGCGGATGCGTATCTTAAAGAAAGGAAAACCAGTGGTGAAGAAATGACCCAACTGAATGATGCTCTGATGTTCACCAAGTATGTGAGAAATACTGTGACTTTTTTTATCTTGAATAGATCCTATCTCTGTATGCCAGGAGTCTGCGGCTTTAAATCAAGAATGATATTTGCCTGAGATTTATATGTGTTCTAAATATCAGAATGCCTTTTCACTGAAATTAGATCCCTTGAAAGTTCTTCACGTTTATGTGTGCCTATAATGCCCTTAAGACTTTTCCAGCAGGAATCTTGCATTGATTAGCTTTCAGAAACATTATAAAAGTAACTTTTCATATAATGGACAGTCTTCTCCATTGAGTTACTGTGTTTTCTATTTCGTTGCAAGTAAGGTTTGTTCTACACTGGGTCACTAGGTTTGCTTATTCTCTGCCTACTGTGCCTCTAGCACTTGGAGCATCCATGTGCACTCCAACTGCTCTTGTTTGCTCTAGGTCAGAACATTGAGTGAAATAGTGCCACTGTCATTCTAATGGTCCAAGTGCAGCCTAGTCAGAATTTACTGCTTCATTCTTCAGATTTTTTCACATCTGCTATTTCCCATGTAGCTGTTCACTCAGGACAGAGTATCTTGACATCTTAGTTTTGCTGATACTTGAAATTGCTGATCTTCTTTTGAGAAGACTCCTAACTACTTCAATACACTTTATTAAAGCCTTTTTTTTCATTACTGCATTACCAGAACTACTTGTCCAAACTAGGAAACATTTCTATTTAGGTCGTCTTGCATCTTTTTCTCACTCAGTTGTCTCTACTAGGACATTTTGGATTAAAGTATATTTTTGAAATGAAACATGTCTTTCATGTTGTTACATAATGTTGCACTAGGTAGTCATTTTATATGACTTGAGCAGTAAATTATGTTGTATTTCACAGCTGAGACTTTTGAAGACCTTGACTCTTAAGAATCCGAGTGTTCCTAATATTTAGGGATCTTCCCTTCAAATTTACAGCTACCATTAACTGTTATGATGAGGTATGCATATGAACTTAAGTAATGCAATTCATGACCTTTCTGATAAACTCAAAGCACACAATTTTTCAAGAATAAAATGTTGCTACAGTTATGTATCAAGCTGATATCCAAGTTCTGCCTTTCTTGCCTTTCACAAGGCATAGAAGGTATATTCGTTTTCTTTGTCAGTGTAAAAGAGTTTTTGAATACAGCTAAAGTACCTCACAGTATTTACTGAAAATAAAAAAAGTGTCAGGACAAGTTGTATTTACAATATATTTTGAAATAGAGTATAACAGGATTTCTTATATTTCTTTATTTCTGTGAAGTGAAGCCCTCATCAACTGGAAGTACAGCTCACTGAAGCTCAAGCCTGTATCATTTGGATCTTTGCAAATACTCTGCCTTATAGATCTGAGGGGTGTCAGTGTGATTATCATCATATTGGGCTCTGTGTGTAATACAGAACCCAGGGAAATCTGTGCCACAGGCTTTCTTAAATAGATTGCAAACCCTTCTGAGCAGCAGTTGATAATACACTGTTTTGATAAGTCTGTGGGTACATGATAGTTGAGGGAGGTAGGCTCTTCCAGCAAGGCTTTTCCCCTTGTTTAGAGCAGGAAGACAGTGAGTCCTTGGCAATCATACTAGCACTGCTGCTGCAATCCATTGTACAGTCATTGTTCTTCCTTACATATGGGGCTCTAAATGGAGATCACTAATTTAAAAATTTTCAGCTTTTCCTGGGAAGTCTGTGCCTTAACTAACCAAAAGTAATAAGTGAACTAGCACAATAATTTAATCTTTACTCAGTTCTGATTTAACTGTGGAAATAACAGTAGCAATTCCCTCACTGCTGTCCAAACATTCTCCTATGTAAAGCACTGGCTATTTTTCTCTTTGGAAAAAACTTGGAATAACCTACTGAATATTGAACTAACTTGCTGGTTCATTTTTGTCCTCTTTAGCTTAACTGTAGAAAATGAGAGCTTTTTTTACCCTGTGTGCCCCAGCATCTGGTGAGATGCCTGCTATGTGCATCCTCAATATATCTCAGGGGCTGTAGAACAGACCCAGGAGAGAGAGTTATTGAGCAATTTCCAGTAATTTTTGATAGTGCCTTTGTATTGCAACATTCATGTTCTTATGGTGCCCTGTAATTTAGACTGTTAAAGGTGCTATTTTCAAGTAGTCTTTGAAGTTCTGCTGGCAATGCATTCATCGAGTTGTCCTGCCAATTGAGAAAAAAGAAAGGAGGGGAAAAAAAAGACACACAGAGCTACATAAAACTGGCATTTCAATAACTTAATTGACTGAAAGAGAAGACAGTTCAGCACTGGCAGATCAAATTATATGGAAACACGTAGTTGGACTGTTTTCTAAAGTTTTATTTGAAAATACCCAAGAAAAGTGGATGTGGAGAGAACAAAAACAGACCTCCAGCCCTCCTCTTCTGCATAAAACTTTCCTTTTCTCTCATCTCTGAAGTATTCTGCTTTGCCAGTAGAAAGAGAAGAGAAACAGCTGTTCCAGTTTTGCTTAGGCTTGCAGTGATTGTTATGTGTGTAGCTGCCAATTCTCATTCCTCCATGGTCAGGGAGAATCAAACAGTTCAGAGGTATAGGTGTCCCCCACGCTTCTTTGCTCTTGTGTCACCTGGATTATGAACTGTTTTCAACACTCAGTCTCAGTGTTCTGCTTCCATTTTTAATCATGCTCAGAGGACACGAATTCGGTCACTACATGTTGTGCTATTGTCAGGCTGTGCTCCTGCATTCCATACAAAGTGATTTAACACAACTTTGGCTGATATGGCCAGCTTGAGTAGATAAGTTAAGCATTAGGACAGAGTCACTGAGAACTGCAAGGGGAAAAAATTAGAATGAGTACAGTACTGAGATTCTTTCCAAAGCTGCATTCTGAAATAGCATTGTATTTTTAGACAATCTTTCTTGCTTTAAAAACACAACACATAATTACATTATGTGATTTTTAGCTATTCGCCTCTGGCATTTCTCCAATACAGAAATACTTTACACCTCGCACATAAATGAACCACAAAACTCATTGCCCCAAGATACTTTGGAAGCAGAAAGTGTTAGTGGGTCCCAAAACATTTTAGGTTCTTGAGGAAGCTTCTTCCACACTATGGAGCATGACATTTGGGATGATGTGGACTCATAACTGTTGACTGCTGGAAGCTGTATGGTAATGCTGTGATCATTCTGGTGTTTGTCCTGCATCTTTTACTGACTTGTTAAATATCTCCTGTGAGCTGGTGTCACAGGGGAAGAACTGGGCCATCAGTTTAATGCAGAATAGTATCTCCTGTTTAACATCACATAATGCACCTCATTGCTTGGGATACTGAAAAAGTTATTAAATGCTCTATGAAACACTGCAGCTCAGTCCGTGATTGTTCCAGTATTTGAAATGTTACTTCTGGAAGTTTGAATGATCAAGGGTATGCATTGGTTGGTAGGTCTTGCACTTCAGGGGTACCTATAGCACCAAACACAAGCCTTAGCTTTTCAGTTGTGGAGAGAGTAGGAAATGGAGCTGCCTATAGGTGCATGTATGTGATCAGTGGAGAACTGTAATATAGTAATAGGAACTTTTTATTTCAGGATGGTTAAAACTTCAATGAATAACCATCTACTACAGGTCAGATCAAAAGTTATTTTCAGTGTGTTTCTGTTGACTTCAGTGACACTACACCTGCTTGTATCAGTTGAGCTGCTGGTTGATGTATTTGAGAAATAAAGTATATTTATATATTTAAGAAAATATATAAGTAATATATATAAATTCAGTTTCTATAATCTTTATAAATACAAATAGGGTTTTCTGTTGCTGTCATTGTCAGTAGATGCTGCTAGAGCTAGATTGTATAAGTAGGTCTGGTGTTTTGGGGGACTGCTCATAGATGCAAACACTTGGTCATGCATTTGGAAAAGCTTCCTGAAAATACGGGTTGTAAGCATTGATGAAAACTTAACCTTCTTGTAATTTAAAAGAGTATTCAGATTATTACCGATGGCAGCCATAAGGGTATCACTGTTGTAGCTCAGAAGAGACCATTTTGCAATATATATATAATTTTTTTCCTTTAATACTTGTGCATGTAATCTGAAATAGCAATAAAATTGCATCTTGTATTACTGATGCAAAGAACTTTGACCTTTAGCCATTTACCTGCTTGTTATTCACAAAGATGTGACAAGATATCCGTCCAAAACTGCTGCCCTTGAAGGATAAGTTGATGGGGTTTGTTTGGGGTTTTTTTTGTTTTGATTTTTGTTTGTTTAGTAAAACTAAATCAGTTTCTCCTGTATATATAAGGAGCTGAATTTCTTTACATTGCATTAATTATGTTACTTTTAAGTGTAGAAAACCTGACCTCCAAAACCCAACCAGATGCGGATTTCTTACATGATAGGCTTTGTCTCTGTGGGTTGAGTAGTAATCAGTGCACTTGTGGGTCATTTACAGGGGATAGATTCCTCTTTTCATTTGCCACTGTACGTATTTGAACTACTTCTCTTGTGGAAACGGGACAAAACTTACCCTTGTGAAATGCAGCATGTCCTTAAATGCAGAGGAACTTTGACTCTTTCTCCCTCCTCACACTTCCAATTTTACTTGCTCTCAGTGAAGATTTAGGATTGCCAAAGAATCTTGTAACCAATATATTACTCAGTACTTTCAGGTAAACACCTTCACTGCTTAACATCTTTGTATAAAACCTGAGTTCAAGATACGTGCAACTACTTGCCTGTATTTAATGTTGGTGCTGATACACAATACTGAATCTACTCTAATCCATGCTCTGATTATGTATTTGCATGTGTATTTACCATTTGTTTATCTATAAGTACTGCTATAAAGAAAACTTAAATAAGACAGTTCTGTCTTTTCTGCATGGAAGTTTTAGAAGTAAAACTGGTAGTAACTGGGAGATGCAGAGGCTTTGATTTCCACAGCGTTATGGCCTAGCTCTACTTCCTAGACAGTTACAGATTAACATTTGCATTGTATAAAACCTCAGTTTCAGATTCTGTTTTATGCAATCTCATCTCTCTCTATATTTATTAAATATATGTTTCTAGGAATATGCCTATTTGTATTCATATGTATTTATTGAAAAAATATTGAATATTATTCAGTCTACAAAATGCTGGAACTGGTGTTTTATGTCCCTAGGAAGTACTACATAATAAGCAAAAGTAATCAAATAACATCTCTTCCTCTGCTTTCACAATAGGATAGTTTTTTAAAATGCTAGTGATTTTGTAACAAAGTTCCATCAGGAGATAGGAAAATACTATCTGTTATAAACTGTGCCTGCAAGAAAACAGTACTGATAAGCTGCCATTGCATAGACTTGCTGGGTGCCTGCTTGCTCAAAAGTTGTTCTGCCATGGCTGTAAAAACTCCGTGGTTTTGCACTGATTTTATGCATGAAGTGTTATTCTGTTTATTTCATTATTCAAAAAATCTTACTAGACTGACTTAGGCATTCTTTATATTGTCAAGACAATCACAGTTCTATCAGAGAGAATGATTTGTTCACTTTGGCCTAGGTTCTGAAGGTTGGCGTGGTGTGTGCAAATCGTACCAGAGTTTATCATAATTTGAAGCACTTCAAATACAAGTTGTATGTGGACTGCTGCTCCATTACCGAGTTGGATGGTGTTGGGGATGAACCAGTCAAAGACACAGTTGAGCGGCTTTTCAGCCAGTTGGAAGACAGTGGGTGGATTCAGAAGGTAAGACTGAGTTATTTGATGTATCCTTTTCCAAGCAGATAAAAGTAAGCTGAGATAAAATGTCTGATTTAATCAATCAGTTCTGAATTACGGGGCTTCAAGAATAGAACTCAGCTTAACCATTCATCTGCTTCTGCTGACCCAGCCTCTCAGACAGTGGTACGCTGCTGTGTTCACATCAAGTCTGTGTCAGCTTTTGGCATTAAGCTTTTTAACAGCTGCACGATCTCTGAGCAATGGTGAGCAGGCTCCTGTTTCATTTGAAAGCAGCAACACAACAAACTCAAGCTGTAACTTGGAAAGATGGGAAACATGTACGTGAGGCACAGCAAGAGTATTTTATTCTTCTGTTTACACTGAAGTACTTTGAATTATTCAGAAACACTTCATGAACTATTTTAAGACAACTTATAGTACAATTGCATTCAGCAAGCTTTCAGATATCATTGCTTCAGAATTGCTATTGGCATGCTCGTTAATGTATTGAAGAAAAAGAAAAAGCAGTCTTTATATGACTCAGTTATTAAACATTGATAAAATAATACAAGTTTTATTTTATTTGCAGAGATATAATGATCTTGAAGACTGTATGAATGATGCAGACAGCTTCCAAGAAGAGAAAATGGATTAAATGGTCATACAGCTCTTTGAAAGACATCTTATGAAAGTTTGAATGGCCTGCTTTATCTGCATGCACTTTATCTCTGCTTGGTCTTCAGGAGTCTTTTTAGGCTCTGTTATACTTAAGTCCATCTACCTTTAAACTACTGTTTCAGAATGTGCTGTATCTTTTTTTTCCTCATCTGTGTCAATAATAACCCCAAGTTTTACCAAAGCAGTCCTTCCAGTCTTACTGCATAAGTCACTTTAAGTTTCCTTCTGTTCCCAAAAAGTAACATCTCAATATCTGTTTCCTTGTGAAGTAAAACTTCCACGTACTTACATTGAGCTGCATCGTAGGGAAGGTAGGAGATGCTGAGACCTTTTGAAGTAGGTATATTTGGAAAGGTAAGGCTATGGTATACAAGAACGTGTGACTTCCATCTTACTTTCATTGTTATATGCAAGTAGTCCAACCATTTAGAATGATAGTTATGATAAACAAGACCCAAATGCAAAGATCTATTTTCCCTCTGAGGAATCAGTATAGACTGTTGCAAGGCAACAGAGGAAATATTCTGCAGTCCTGACTGCATTTGCAGCCCAATAGTCATTCCTCTCTTTAGAGAGTAGGTGATGAGTCACATTATAGGCGTCATACAGACTGAGCCTGGCTTAGCCATCCAAAGGAACACTTGGGCCCACAGTACTGTCTCTGATAAGCAGCTAGGGCAATTTACTGAGATTCTAAATGTCGAATTACATTGTGCAAGCATAATGGCAACAACTTGCAGTAACTAAAAAAACTAAGAGAATGGATTAATGAGGCCATGCAAGATAAGCAAGAATTCTTCCAGTGTAACTGAACAGAAAGTAGGAAAAACAGAAAGTTACTCAGAATCATGATGCATGGCTTAACTGAATTGCATGAAGCTGAAATCAGAGTTTTTTGGGGCCAGGGGAGTAGTTTTTTGAGGAGTTAGGAAGGATTAAGTACTGTACCATCCCTTCTGATAAATTGGAATGAGCCCACAGTGTGCGCTTGCAGCCCAGAAGACCAACTGTATCCCAGGCTTCACCAAAAGCAGCATGGCCAGCAGAGTCAAGGGAGGTAATTCTGCCCCTTTACTGTCCTCTGGTGAGACCTCACCTGGAGTACTGTGTCAAGATCTGGAGTCCTCGACACAGGACAGACATGGACCTGTTGGAGCAAGTCCAGAGGAGGGCCCTGAAAATGATTGGAGGGCTGGAGCACCTCTCCCATGAAGAAAGGCTGAGAGAGTTGGGAGTGTTCAGCCTGAAGAAGAGACAGCTCCGGGGAGATCTTATAGTGGCCTTATTGCATAAAGGGGGCTTGTAAGAAAGATGGAGAGAGACTTTTTACCAAGGCCTGTAGTGACAGGTTAAGGGACAGTGGTTTTAAACTGAGAGAGGGTAGGTTTGCCATGAGGGTGGTGGAACAGGTTGCCCAGAGAAGCTGTGGGTGCCCCATCCCTGGAAGTGTTCAGGGTCAGGTTTGATGAGTCTTTGAGCAACCTGGTCTAGTGGAAGGTGTCCCTGGCCATGATGATCTTTAAGGGTTCCTTCCAACCCAAACCATTCTATGATTCTGTCCCTGTTCTTTGTGCTGCATATAAAATTAATTAGATGTAGCCTAAGATAAGATGTAGGGCGCAGGGTTTTGAATCCAGTTAGGGACTGTCCTATGTCCTGCTGTATGCACGTACTCTTTAAATAGTCTTTTGTGGCTGAGCAAGTTAGTAAAAGGGAAGATACTGTTAGCACTCTGGGTTATTGTAACAAATTGCCCTTGCAGAAGCAAAACTAATGAAACCTAATTTCTCATCAGTTTGTCCATAAGAGCTCCCCACGTTCGTTATGCCACTTGACTGGTAACTGATACGCTGATCAGCTCAGCAGCTGCTGCCAGGTGTGTTGCTTAATGATGAACATCTGTTGGCTTTTTTCTGTAGGAACTGTGCCTTAGATTTGTCATTCAGGACCCTTTTTGCAGCATTCCTTGTAAGAAAGAAACGGTTTTTATATTTCAGGGGTTTGAAATTCAGCAGTGGTTTATATGCTGTTGGAGTGAGCTAGTATCATCACTTCTCCCATGTACAGATACAAGATTTACAAACCAAGATGAAAAATCTCAGTAAACAGATTGAGACACTCAAGTAAATTTATATTGAAGATGATATTTCCATACCTTAACTGTGCATTAGATATGTAAATATTCTGAGATTTTATATATCTTATACCTATCTCCCTGGTTACCAAAGCTGAACGAACTCTGTTTCCTCTTCTTTTCCCTTCTTCATCCCTGTGCTGCTGGGAATATTGGTGGGAACACACCCATTAACTTAAAAGTATTCAGAAATCCATCTCGAATATATCCCTTTTAAGAAAAGTAATTCTCCTTGATGCTCCCTTCTTTCTGTTAACAAAATCTCTGAACACTTTTGTTGGCTCCCCTAGAATATTTGTTTGATGTAACTTTATTCTTACAGAGGAAAATTGTTCTGAAATAAATGGGGTTTGTACCCCTTCCTGACTGGTCTTAATTTCTGCTACCTTCTGAATTTTCTGAAAACTCTTGAGAATGTATGATTTTTATTTAAAAATTTTGCTGTCAAAACAAATAGTTTCTTATTTTGCCACATTTAAACTGTTTGCTACCAAATTAAAAGATAAGTTTGGGAGAATTTGGCTTGCTGATTGCTGACGATATTTCAAGAAAACATACATTTTGATTGAAAATGAAAATTGGCAAATTATTCCAGTGATTAATTTTAATAATTATTTAATATCTACCACATCCCAGATCGAGTTTCTGACTTCTTTGTTCACCTAAAAAGTGTGAGCTATGTACTTCTTGTTCCTGCAGGCTTTTTTTTTCCAGATCTTAGTTTTTCTGTCTCCTAACAGGGATACAAAAGTAACCTGTTATGAGTGTCTTGGAAAAAAGTCCCTCCATAGGTTTACTAATCTTGTCTGTGGCATCACCAGTTGGACTAAGAAAATGCCTGGAATTTGCAATCACTGATTTCTGTGTCAGTAGGAAATTGATACTCGATCTAGCTTGGCAGGGACTGACATAATGTTTGTGTGTGTATAGTCTCAAACTTTGATATTCCCCTCACTGAGACTGGAGGAAGTAATAATATTTTTGTGGCTGTTTTCGATGAGTTTCTACAAGACAGAGAATGTGAAGTATCATTACATAATGTTTACATTTGTCTTCACCACAGGAAATGAAAAGGTTGTTTAGAAGAGCTGTATATGTAAAAAAATAGATCAAATTTACCAAGACAGGCTGTAAATGCTACTATTTGTACAGCATGAGTGCAAGGAGGACTCTTACCCCCTGAGCCTTTCACGTCCAATTGGAGTAAGAATATTTGTAGCAGAAAAATTCTGTGTCAATATTTAATGATATCTAACGATGAGAGAAGTAAAACAATTGACCAGTCTTTCATACTTCTTTTCCCACATTAAGAGAATCTGAGTGGAGTTAGGGGGTGAGAGGGTATAATGTTTGTTCTGATAGGACATTTTAAATTGTCTTTAGTGTTAATTTTTGAAGTAGTAGCTCTAATTAAAATAGAGTACCTGTCTTAATGGAACAATGAAGAGAGCTCAGTATGTGATTAGACTTGAAGGAGGTGATTAATGATCATACTTGGAAATTACTTTAGTTCCTGTAATGGTTCAATAATCTGCTCTAGTTTAAATTCTGTAATTGGAGACTGTGATAAAGTTCACAGAAGGTGTTTACGCACAGGATCAGGCTTACCAATATGATACACTTCTGGAAGAGAAGGACCTTTTCAGTCCATATTCTCTGACCAGTTCTTGCAGCGAAGTACGGAAAGAAGTGATTTTTCTGCCAGTGTCCCTCAGTTTTTGGAAAGAAAGTCATTTGTCAATCATAATGGGATGGTAAACTTTGCTAGCAGTAGATAGCTGTTACTGTCATTTTTTCGACAGCAAAGGCTTCTGCTGTTTCCAAAAAGCAGCTATTTCTAGCAGTTCAGCAGGCAGTTACAGGCAATTCCCATGCTTAACTCCTCTAGTTTACTTTTATTTGGATAAATAAAGACTTGTAGTTTTATCCCTCTTTAAGTCTGTCTGGATAAACAGAGTGGGTGTGTTAGATAAACACATGTAAATAACAATACCACTGGAAGAGAAATACCCAGCACTCACAAAATAGACTTTGTTGAGTTTCTGATTCTGCTTTCAGGAATAAGAAATACCCATTTCTAATCTGAGTTTAGAGGTGAGACAAAAGAATGTAAGAAAGTATGATCTACCAACCAAGAAAATGAGAAATATGAGAACTAGGATTGAAAGAACCTGATAATAACCCCCTCAGTGGCTTCCCTGCCCTGAATAGTTCATGTGAACTTTGGTATTTTTCTAGGTAATAAGTGATGGCATGGGCTTGTTTTGGTTTGGTTTGTTTTCCCTAATTATTAAATAAAGAGGTAGACACAGTTTCTTTAGATGGCTCTGGGAATTATATTCTTAATTAAAAAACTAGTGTGTGTTCAAGTGGCTTATTTTATAGTTTAGACAGAGCAGTAATAGCATCCACCTTGTGCCCAGAATTTAAGAACAAGAAAACTGACACAGGTGCAGTCAGACTCTGCTCCAGATTTAAACAGTTAGTGGGTGAGCGGCATGGTATGTGTGTGGCATGGTATGTGAGCCTGGGAATACCCCAGGAGATACATGTTCATAGAACTGTAGTCATTCAGAATGGCTAAGAACCCTCACTGAAAGCAAATAATGAAAATAGCTGAAAATCCAAAGCTCTAGTTTGCAAAATCCTCTTCAGGACTGGTATTAAGCTTGTGCCATTCCTGTGGAGGTAATATAACTTTGAAGTAATTTGATACATGATTTCTAAGCACAGATGAACCATCTATGCACCTAGAATTAAGCATGAACTTAAGTTTTTAAGTTACATAGGTTCAGCACCGTCTTTTTGCTCCGTTTTTGGAAAGTTATTAACACAGTGGGACATCTGTGGTGAGAATTCCTGGCTGTGAACCCAGCACCAGTGTGTGCTTTGCTGATCTGGAAGGGGCTTCCGACTCGGGGAACTCGGAGCTCCGGCAGCAGTAGTGAATTCACACAGAAAAAACGCTCATGCGTGACAGCTCATGTGAGAGTGCAGTATCACGTGAAAAGGTCACAAATTACTGTGGACAGAAGGAAAAAAGTAATTAATTATTAAAGACCTGTCATGTTAATGTTTTATCATGTGTGTGGTTATTAGAATGCCTACGACATGAATTGCAAGTGATGCTACAATAATGTTATGAACCGTTTGCTTTTAAGAAAACTGACAACTAGCCAAACCAAAAATGACAGCGGTATCCGGGGGCCGGTGACATTCGCCAGGGTCTTCTGGACAAAACTTGAAAAGCTGAGGATGGATTTAGAGTATTTCCTCCTCTGAAACACCGGGGGCAGCATTCGCTGCGTATTGAGCGGCCGGGACTCGCAGCGCAGCCCGGCAACCAGCTGTCTCTGGCCCCGAGAGAGAGATACATTAAACCACAAAACACAGGAGATGCTGTTGGCAAAAAGTGAATCTTAAACATCTGAAGTTAAAATTCAAAAATCTTTGTTTTGAAAGATCATTTTCTGAATTCTAGCAAATCCTGTAAGAGAGAGAGAACTCTGCAGCTACCTTGCTTCTCCCTGAGCAGCACCACCGATTCCGCGCTCCCACAGCAACTTTAAGAAAACCCCAGCCAAGGCTTCGTTTAAAACACCCTCGCTTATTCTCCATGAGGCTCTTGGGTTACCGTTACATGTGCGTTCTGTCACTGACCCTCTTAAACCCAGCAGTGACATCTGAGCTGTAAAGGACAAATAAAAACCCTAGCAAGGCCTGAAGCAAAGGTAACATTGTCTATTATTTTACAAACATTAAAATTTCATATTTTTTTTCCAACTATGCCAGCCCATTGTTCTCAACAGATGCATGCTACTGTTATATATCAAATAATAACCCACTCTTCCTCAGTTGTTCAAGGTTAAACAAAAAAAAAATCCCTTTTTCCTGTTAGCAATTATGCCTTCCTCTGAACATAGTAGCACATCCACAAACCTGGGTTCCCCAGACCTTGGCCCTCAGTGAAGAATCAAAGTCTTTGCTGGGGCAAAGGTGGGTCTGAACGTGCTGGAGACTCTGGCCAGTGCTCGCACAGCCAGACCCTGACAACCTGCATGGATGTGTGTTGCAACCTGAAGGAGATGAGGGTGATGAAAGTGGGGTCTTTCATAAGTCCCATATGTCCAATGCTGCATATCTTTCATGTATTTGGGGGGAATTTCCATGAATGTGTCATTTCGTCACCAGCACTGAAAGCATTTACATGTATGACCTTGGAAGGGGATAAGACCACCCAAGAGTTATGATTAGTTCCTCCTCAGCCTCAGCTTAATGCTCCCAGGATGTTGTGATGAAATTTGTCCAGTTTTCTGACGGGACCTACTGCAGAACTAAATGAGATGATGCACCCTTGTATGAGGGGCTGTGGAGTCCCAAAAGACCTTAAAGGTTTTCCATCAGGGATGTGTCTCTACATGCTTGGGGACCATATTTATTCCCAAAGAGGCATTTGGGAACTCGGATAATAGAGCCACAGTAACACAGCAGCACATTGCTCTAGTAACAGTGACCAGCTCCCAGCTATTTCTGCACCCTCCTTCACAGCTGACCTACAGCAGCACGCAGAACCTGACAGCTGCCAGCTGCAGCAAGGCCAGTACCAGGGGCCAGATCTCGCACTCGGTCACCCCTGCTGCGAATAGAGAAGCTGGGCAGGAGAACCACCAAGGCTGCGGCTTTCCCGGGGAGGAACCAAAGTGCGGGTGCTACGTGACTTGCCCCGGACACCCAAGAAGCTCATGTCGGAGCCCGGAGCTCCCACATCCCAAGCCTGACCTCGTGTCGTGCACTCGTCCGGTGCATGAGAGCGCCCTAGAAGGCACTGCTGGTTTTTCTGCCGTCTGTTCCAGAGAAATCCGGCTGGTAGAGGAGCGCAGCGCCGTGATTTATTGGAGAACTCCCTCGTACTCGCCTGAAGGTCTCGCCGCCGGGGGAGGTGGGAGGCTGCGCTCCTCGGCGGCTGCTCAAGCAGCGCAGCGCCCGCCCGCGCCCCGGCCCGGCACCCAGGTACCGAGCGCGGCGGGGAACGGGGATTTCCTGGGCTTCCTCCCATGCAAACACCTCCCGGGCAGCGGCGGCGGCCCGACTCCCCTCCACGGCCGCTGGGAGGCTCCGCGCCTCGCCCCGGCCTCCCCGGCGCCGCGTCCCCGCTGACACCCGCCTCCCGCCCCCGCAGCGCCCCGCACCGCGGACTCGCTCCGCTCCGCACCGCACCGAGGGGCAACGGGCAGCTCGGACACCCGGCGGCGGCAGCAGCACCGATAACCCACCGGCAGCCACCCGCCCCGGCAGGTCGCGGATGGAACATACAAAAACACAAAGGAAAAGTGGCTGGACTGTTCTGGGTGCAAAATGCTGGAAGTTTGTAAGTGCAACTCTCCGTTTGTAATTACTGTCTGAAGAGGGGCTGGCTGGCTTTTTTTTTTTTTTTCCTCCTTTTATTTTTTATTTTTTCCCCGTGCTTTTCTTGAAACTGTACTTAAAACTATTCAATATCTGGGAGTATAAGGGAGAAAGTAGGCGAGAGGAGTTCTTTGCCTGGGTTCGTAGCTTGCTGCTTTATTACTAAGGGGGGAAATAAGCACTGAAAGCGATACGGATTTTATCCAGTGGCTGGATGAACTGAAGGCGAAGCGTGGTCTGGAAGTCCACTGACTGACATTGTTCCGGACCGGGGGATCCGTCTCTCTTATTTTTAGAGGAACTACAATTTAGCGGCAGACAGTTGGACACGGTGATATACCGAAGAGTGGCCAGCAAAGAGCGGGCGAGAGAAACGAGAAAGCACAAAGACTAAACTAACCCGAGCCGCCTCCTCCTCCTCCTTCCCCGGCTCTTTATTTGCACATTTACTAAAGACTTTTTTAAAAACCCCAAACCCAACCAACCCCACTCCGCCAAATCTACGGGATTTTTGGTCCGCCGGGGGGTTTCTCCGTGCCGCCCAGCACGGCAATGCCTTAAATTTCCACTTCAAGGAATAACTCCCCCCGCTCCCCCGAAATAAAATAAAATCAATAAACCTGCCAAGTCTCACTCATTCCCGAGGGAGATCTCCTTCATCCAGGTATTCATTTTGGAGGCAGCGGCTCGTTTTATTTTATTTAAATTTTTTTTCCGCCCTCCTCCCCCGGCGGAGCCCCCTCCCCGTCCCCCTCCGCGGGCGCCCTTTCCGCCCCGCGGAGCCCCTCGGCGGGGGCTGCCCGGCCCCGACCCCCGCCCCTCCCGCCCGGCCGATGCTGGCACAACCTTAGCGGCCGCCGGACGCTTCTCCCTCCCAACACACACACACACCCCCGCCCCGTCCCACCCCCGATCTGTCAACCCCCCGCGGGGCCGTCACCGCCCGGGGGCCGTGTGGGGCTGGGCTGGGGGCGCGGGGCTGACCGCCCTCCGCCCCGCCGCCAGCCCCCGGGCTCGGGCTCCCGCCGCTGCCCCCGCCTCTCCACCCCCCCACCCCACCCCCCCCGCCCGCTCCATGCGGCAGTGAGGACCGACCCATCCGGAGGGCCAGGACCGGCAGCCAGCGATGGGCGACACGGCTCCCCCCCAGGCCGCGGGGCTGGGGGCCGGGCTGCTGGGGGGGGGCCCGGCGGCGCCCCGGGTGCATAGCGCCATCGTGGAGCGGCTGCGGGCCCGCATCGCCGTCTGCCGCCAGCACCACCTCAGCTGCGAGGGGCGCTACGAGCGGGGCCGCGCCGAGAGCTCCGACCGCGAGCGGGAGAGCACCTTGCAGCTGCTCCACCTCGTACAGCAGGGGCAGGGCGCCCGCAAGGCCGGCAAGCACCCCAAGGCGCCCGCCGCCACCGCCGCGGGCAGCGGCTCGGCCGCCGCTACCGCCGCCGCGCCCCCGGACTATCACCAGCACCTCCTCAGCAACGGCGGCATCAACGGGGAGCAGCCGGCGGGGGAGCAGCGCGCCTCGGCCCTCCTGGCGGTGAGTCACAGCGCCCCCTGCCGGTGGGGAGGGGCCGCCATGCGCGGCTGTGAGGAGAAGCCCCCGTTCCCCTCAGGGCACACCCCCACCCGCCCCCGCCCCGCCCCGCAGCCGTTCCTCAGGCGAGGCGCGAAGGTGGGGTCAGCGCCGAGGCCGGGGCCCGTCGCCGCCCGGGGGCTGCCCTGGGGCTGTCCGTGGCTACCGGGCACCTCACACCCCCCCGCGATGGACCCTACCGGGTGCCGGGCCCCGCGGTGGCGTCGAGGGTGTGAGGAGCGGTGAGCAGGTGTGCCAGGCCCAGAGCGGGGGAACAGGGGGAACGGGGGGACGTGTCCCTCTCAGAGGGACTTTGGGACCGCTTGGGCTTTTTCAAAAGGAGATTGCGAGACCACGTGCCTCCGCCATCGCCCCGCCAAGGCGGTGACAGCGGGCATCCCTGAGGAGGGCTGGTAGCAGCAAGCGCTGTCAGCACATCCCCACACAGGGGTCAGAGTGGCACCCAAGTGTCACTCGTGTTCAGAAGTGCCCCCCTGCCCCATTGCATCCCGTTCTTCGGGGCTTCAGGCGGCTCTTCTCACTCCAGGCAGCAGTTTGCTGCCGTGGCGCTCAGACTGGGCCGGTACTAATGCAGGAGGTGACGGGCAGCGCGGAGAACCGAGAGCCTGCACTTGCGGCTTAGCTGCGAACCACAGCGAGTGGCAGGAGCTGCCTGTGCGGGAGCGCAGACCAACGGCGTCTGGCACCCGGCGCTCCCACCACCCAGCTTCACCAGAAAGGGTCGGTTTGTTGTTATCACCAAGTATGTTCTGCAGAGCAGAGTTACAAGAGTTTTCCAGGCGCTGCCACTTTGTAAATGATATGTTGACCTTTTTCAACTGGAAATTGCTCTGAACATGTCAAGGAGGCAAAGCCTTGTCTCCTGTTACTTTATTACGAGCAGTCTGTGTACCATACTTCTGGTGTATGTGCGCTGTGCTTGCGCCTTCCAACTCCCGATTCTCAGTACACGTGCAAAATATTAAGAGGAGTGACTGCGTCCTGATAGGCTCGTGTCTGCTATTCAAACAGCTGAAAATAGATCACTCCCTCCACTCCAGACATCAAACCTACCTTTCTTAGTGCCTGATGTATGCTAAAACAGGACCTTCGTGGTTGTTTCTCCCTTCTTACCCAGGAGTTTGCTATGGTGCATGGATCAATGTTTGGGGCTGCGTTACTCAGCATCATTCGTGAGGGTGATGATGTAAGTGTTAATGCGATAACATTGTGTCCGAGGGGAGTTTAGGCGCTTCAACCTGACTCAGTGTTCAGATTAAATCTCCCCGTGTTCCTCATCACAATCAAGAAAGCCATTATCTTATTTTTCCAGTGTGTATTAATGAAATGCTTTGCACTTGTCTGATGGAAAAAAAAAAGGGGCTTTTGTCTAATAATGTACGTCCCAGAAAAATCCACTTTCTGAAATCAGGGAACAGGCCTGTGTGGTTTTTTGTTTTGTTTTGTTTTGTTTTCAGGTTTTTTTTCTAGTTGTTACTATTATTATGAAATAGCTGGAGGCAGCTGTTTGAAAGTGCTAAATGAAACAACTCCAAAGAAAATATTGAAAGATTTTAATCTTTTAAATGCAGAGAGGTTGTCCTTGTTTCTGAAATACCACTCAAGATTGTTAACCTGCTCTTTCCTGGAGAACGCCGTGCATGGCCCTCACTCCAGGCTGCATGTTGCGTTACCTCCCAGATAACTCCGCACATCTGTCTTTCACAAGGGAAAGTTCTAACAAGATCCCCCTCGTTTTTGCACGCTAGCATTCGGTAATCCTGCTGACAAGGTACGTGACTTCACTGAGCATGATGTTTGGGGCCCTGAACCGTGTTTTGACACTGAAGAAATGCTGGCTCATGAAGCAGTATTGTTGGAATGGTATCACTGCACATCGCTGATCCTCCCACTCTGCGCTTGACACAGACATTCCTCGTTTGCCGCTCTGGTAGGACTGGCTAATTAAGGAGCAGAGAAAGGCATCGGTTCAAAGTCACGTCTCTGTGTCATGGAAGCACATGTTGCCCTTACCAAGCGCTCCTTAGAACACTGTTGCAAATATTAGAAAGGAAAAGCCAACCCACAAGGTGTCTGAGCGGGATGAATTCAAGTGGCTGAGGGTCATACACCAGGTAGCACAGCATTGTGCTCCTCTTCTTGAAAATTCAGAGGGCAGGGATGGGCCAGGAAATAAAGGGGTCTTGCTTTTGTTCTGGACATAGCAGGAGGAGGAATTTGCTCTACCAGTTATTCCAAGGGTACTTGAAAGAGGAAGTTACAAGGGCTAAGCCTGTTGTCCTGTGCATTATCAATGGACAGGGAAGAGAAGCATCTCTAAGGCAGCAGAATTCATCCTCTATGGGCTGTATCCCAAGCGGAAATCCAGTGGAAGCCTTATTTGTGCTGATGCCTATTCCTCTAATTCCAGACTTTTTGCTTGGAGCAGATGGGAGATCTGGGGCGCACAGGGTCCCGGAACAAGGCACAGCTCTGAGCATCAGTTGTGGCAGGTACAGCTCTGGCAGAAGGAAGCACAAGACAGTCGCGTTTGTGTGAGTCTCACACTGAGCATGTGAGATTGGACACATCTCTGACTCCACGGGAGGACTGTAAAGCTCCACCTGCCTTGCTGTGGCTCTACCAGTTTCAAAAAAGCCTCCACACAGATAAGCGTGAAGGCAGTCATAACTCTCTTTGGGGAGTTCTGGCTATCAGGATGCTCTTTGTCTGCAAAACCAAGGCTGTCCCCACGCTTCCTCTAACTGAAAATAGCTGTGTTGTTTGCCTTGCAGGTCCCACTGCTCTTGTTACAAGTGCGCCTGCCATGTTTAGTGGCATTGGATGGGTCGTTTACACAGTTGGACTCAAGAGTAAATATTTGACACTCGATAACAGTCGAAACGATGTTCACTTGAACGTATCAAAGAGCTTAAAGTGATTATCTGACATTGTTGATACTATTATTTGATAATTATCTTTTCCCAGTGGGCAGTTTAAAACCGTCAGAAGGGAGAGTTTTTACTGGGGTTGGGTTTGACCTTAATTTGGCAGTGTTACTTTGATTTTTGAGAAAGCATCTTTGGCAGCAATATTTTCTAATTGGAAAGTGGAGAGCAGATTTTTTATCTGGACCAATGGCTGTGGGTGCATGTCAAGGAGAAATTTATTCTTCGGGACATGACTAGGAAAGCTTTTGTACTTTCTGCCTCCTTGCATTTCCCAAGAGCTGACATTTGTTTATTTATATGGTGGTGTTACTTTTCATGGTGCAGAGTGGAACAGATAAAATATTCTGTCTTTCTTTTATACATACATCTATATGTATGTCCATGCCCTCCAGCACTTAGCTGTTTATATTATTTATGTTATATATAAACAGTTAGCTCTGGAGGGCATTCCTCAGTGGCTTAAGCACTGAACTGGTAACACACCGCAGTTTCAAATCTCCGGCGGCCGATTCATTCCTTCGTTCTTCTGACACAGGCTGAGCACTGTTCATTTTGCTCTGCGCGAGCCGGGGACTCTGTTTCACGGGCATTATTGTATTGTTCTGGTCAGCATCCTTCACTGCAGCCATCAGACTGGTGGCTTTGAGTGTGTTAAGTGATGTTTGTCGTCAGTCACAGGTGACTTGTTCTACTTTCACCCGTCTCAAAGTTGTGCTAAATTTGTCATTTCGTGGATTCATCTAAAATATTAATTAAATATATTCATATTTTCTGTACTCAGAAGAGTGACTGTGAAAGTGGCCTGCTCCCCAGACGTAGTCTGCAAGCAGGTGAAAAAGAAAAGGGAAAGCAGTCCCATAAAGACAATGTAGCCAAGGAAGAGGGGAATGGGTTAATTCCTCCTACTCCCCTAAATTCTTGCCAATGGCAGTACAGCTCTGGAAGGGTCAATGGGTTTGTCCCAGTTCCCTGAGGACCTCAGTGGAAGACAGGGTTGCCTGATGGGTGCCAAGAGCCAAATATGGCTTGTAAAACCTCAATTTAGGCAGTTATTTTATGCAGAGATCCTTTAAATGATCATGGAAGCCCTGACTTTGTTTCCTAATAACTCTTTTTTTATGATCCACAGTGTGCTTGCTGAGGTTTGACCTCCCCTGTGCTAGCATTAAAGATCCTCAAGTATTTTAAAAGGAAGGATTGTGCTCTGATATCTTTGGGCCAAGTTTACACTTCCCCCATCGCTCTTTGCTTTGTTTGCTAGTTGACTGCCAGGGTATCCTGCAGAAATAGTTGCATTTTCTGGTTCTGAACATACATAACTCTTGGAAACACTCTGCAGCAAGCAGTACGAGGAGACTAGCTATGAGGTGAAGAGATGTTACAGTGCAGTGGGCACAGGTGGATTAAAGCACAAACCATTCTGCAAAGCTTGGGTTGGATCTTTTGACTAACAAAGTTTGGTACTAAACGTAAGAAGACCCCTCTGGAAGCTATATGCAAGGCTATATTTAATGAAAAGTTCAGCATGTGAATTAGTTAAATGTATGCTAGCATAGGAGCCTTTTCAGTCTCAGCTCTCCAATCAAATCACTTGCCTCCTTTGAGGACTTTTAAGCTCTGAATACATTTAAGGAAAGTCTCCTCCATTCTGAAACTGTTTAACAGACTGTTTCCATCACCAAAGTTTCTGTAGGTAGTTTGTCTGCCTGGACTTGATGTACTCTCCAAGGCAAACCCATCACAGGCTTCTGAACTTCCTTGACTATTACGGCACGTCTTCTGATAGAGCTCTCACATCCCCTGTGGTACTCAAACCGAGTCCCTCGTGTGTAGCCCCACAACAAAGGAGAGCGATATACAGCTTCTGTTTCTTCTGCACTGAGAAGTGAAGTGTGACTTCAGCAAAAATGTTAGCTCCTCTGTGGGGAAACCTGAACCTTAGGAAGGTACGTCTGAGTCAGAGAAGCTGCTTTGCTGAGACTTTGACTTATTTATTACTTTTCCCTTTGCAAAGAACACTGCCTGCAGAAGGAGTATGTGGGGTTTAGTTAGCTTACAGTGACCAAAAATCCCCAGCAACTAGGTTAGCTAGTTAGCAGGTTAAGAAAGGCCAGAACATGCCTCTCTTCCTAACTGCTGTCAATGGTCCTTTCTACCAAGATGCCATCTTTGGAGGCCAGTTGTAGTCTGCCTTTCTTATCAAGTCTGTTGGCTTATGAAACTGAAATGTCCCCCATGTCTCCTCACTGGAAAGGAAGGGCTCCATCCTGGTCCCTCTGACAACTTTGGGAAGGGCAGTATCTCCCACTGCTTCTTTTATATTGCACCTCCTATGTGGTGTAGGAGGAGCTGGAAGCTGACAAGCTGCTGCAGCTAACAAAGCACTGGCATAGCGGTGCCAGCTCTGCCAGCAAGCGCCTCAGTGAGCTCGTGCATGTCCCCCGTTGTGCCGCTATTTCCCTTCTATGCTGGAGTTCTTCAGGTGGCACCATCTCACTGCGTAGCACATGGGACCCTGGTCTCCACTGAGACCATTATCTACATGATAATGACCTGGCACCATCACTTCCATGGAATCCAGGAAGGTGATTGAAGAAACCTTATGCAACACTTTAAAGGGCACACAATCAGCTACACGGTACGTATAAGAGCTTTAGCCACCTGGCTGCTCCAAAGGGATGAAGAAGAACAACCTCTTTGCTCTTTGGCCTCTCTCTGGTGTCCACATCTCAGCATTTCCCTGTATGAATTCCCAGTGATGGTACTCCCACCAGCAGTAGGATGAAGCTGATGGGATTCATAACAGGGCTGTGTTTTCCATAAATCCAAATCAGTAGCTCTAAACTTGAAAAGGATCTTACCCACATCACACTGCTACAGTCTAGAACAGCTTTGAGCAGTGAAAGAGGCAGTGGTCTTGGCTGCAGAAAAGAAGTTGGTGCCAAGTGATATTTGGATCACTTATTCAACTTAACAGTATTAAGAGACAGATTTTTTTCTGGTTTTTTTTTTTTTTTTACATGAAAGCATTTAACTATTTATGCCCCAGATTTCCCATTAAAAGCTTCCTATAGTCACTTGAGACCCAACTTGTGAATTTGTCATACCTTGTCAAGTTCTTCCAAAGTATTCCTAGATACAGATAATCAATCCATAATTGTACTGAAGTGCCAACAGCAATACCTACCACTAAATACCTGCAACTGTCGAGCAACAGTTCTTAGGTGAGTGTGCTGTAAACTAAAAACTCAGTGTTTCTACTCTGACTCTAGCATCTATTCAACAGATTACTCCTGCTACTTCACTTCCATAAACCTCAGATTGCTCTATGAAAAATACTATTTATCACCTTTATAAAGTGCATTGAGATCTGATGGTGAGTTTTATGGCTTAGAAGCCAAATTCATTATTGATGGAGCCTAAGACAGGATATTTGAATGTTTGCTTTGGCAAAGCTGCAGGCAATGTATATGAGTTGATGGATTCTTATTTGACTTCTGTGTTTTGAGCCTTTGAGGTACGCTCAAATCACCTTTTCAGCCTTTGTCCCACAGGTATGAGTACTGGAAATACAAACCCAAATGAGTCTTTTACATAATTTCATGACTTCCAGAGCTGGGTTTTTATGGCATTGTGTTGCCAAGTTTTACAGTAAAAGTGCAAGATGTGGCAGTGCCCCTTCTTTTTAGGAGAGAAAAGCATTTCCCAACTTCTCATTCATAATCATAAATATATGCTTCATATTTTCTTGCTTTACTTGCTCTTGACTCTGCATCAGTTGGTACTCAAATTAGTCTCCCTGTTAAGTCGGCTGTGTCCAAGCACTTAATGGATTTGATACTCCAGCAATCTGGGAGCAAAGGGGGACTGGAACTGAGAGCATATACACAAGTCATCTGCTCTCCGTCGAGGCTGCAGCTGCACCCCAGCACTAGCAGGTGGGAGCCACCTTGTCCTACATGTGTTGCCTCCCATCTGGTAGTAATGGAGGAAGGCTCATGTTTATGGCTCAGGATGGGAGAAAGACTCATAAATATGTCTTAATTGAGCAACTTACACAAAATTCCAGCACACTTACTGAAAAAATTGTAATTTATTTTGTTTGTAGTTTGAAAATACCTCACACCCATGGCTTCACATACAGGTGTTGGCATTTCCCTGAAAAAATTCCTTTTGTTCAGAAATGGCTCCTGTAGATATTTCTATCTGTGTCACCCAGTTACAATTCTGATGTGCTTGTAAACCCATCTGAATCACAGAATCACAGAATCACAGAATCACAGAATATTAGGGATTGGAAGGGACCTCGAAAGATCATCTAGTCCAATCCCCCTGCTGGAGCAGGAACACCTAGATGAGTTCACACAGGAAGGCGTCCAGGCGGGTCTTGAATGTCTCCAGAGAAGGAGACTCCACAACCTCCCTGGGCAGCCTGTTCCAGTGCTCTGTCACCCTTACTGTAAAGAAGTTCTTTCTCAAATTTAAGCGGAATCAAGGTGCAGAGTACTTGTAGTGCTTAGTACCAAGTAGAAATCGGCATGAAAGTGCTTCTAACAGTGAGGAAGCAGATCTTTCAAACCCGTTTGCCTGCTGGCTGAGCCTGAAGCTGTCTGAAAGACCCAGTAAGATCCTGGACTAGCAGATGAAACCCCACGAAGGTTCATCGTGGCTACTCTGTTTTGAAACAAAACATGCTATTGTGCAAGAGTCATCCCTGTGGTACTCTGGCTTTATTACAGAGTTCTGCAGGCACCTCCCTAGAGTAGGTGATACACAAACACCCAGTGAGAACCGTGCCCTCCCCTGCATACCTTAGGGCCTCAAGAGACAAGATAGACAAAGAATGGAAGGAGGAACAGAAGCACAGAAAGGTCAAGTGTCTTGCCCAAGGTCAAACAGCAGGTCAGTGGCAGAGCTGGGAACGCAGCCCAGATTTCCTGACTCCTAGTCCAGCACTCTATTAATCATCTCTGCTTTGTGTTCTGTGGCCTGTTACTGTCCGTAGGAAATGTGAGGACGACTTTCCGACAGCCTCAGAGTTACTTCTTAGTTTTGGAAACTATTGATCATCTGCACAATATTGAGATAAAGAGGTCATGTACTGGACATATGCACTAGAGGATTCAGGACTAAGTGCTCTGGGTATCGATTTCATTCCAGGACACTGAAAAGCTATATTTCATAATCCCAAACATTTCTTCTAAGTCAGATTTTTCAAGTCTTTTTTCCTTTACATTGTATTCCTTTACATTTCCTTTACATTGGTTTGTTTTTAGAGTTACTCATCACTGTTGAAATCCTACATTGGTGCTTGCCCTATAAATTATTTCTTCCTTGAAAACGTGTCACATCAGTTACTTGGTTAGGGCTTTTCTTCTTCATGGAATTTACCAATGAAACACTCAGAAAACTGGAGACTCAACAGTCCTGAGACACTTGTGACTCTTACTTGTTTTCATTCCTCACCTTTCAAAGTCTTTCACTGGAATAATTATCTTGATCACAAAGTTAATTATACCTGTGAGATTTTTTTTTTTCCTCCTCCCAAAAATTTTGACTTGAGGCAAAACTCAGGCGACTGTGGTAATGACTTATCGAGAGTTTCTTGTAAACAATAGTATAATCACTTTCTTATAGTCATGGCAACAGTGTTTAAGCAATGAGCTTACTGAACACAATGTGCACTGTCTCCACTGAATAGCTACTGCAGCACTGAAGTGTGTGCTGCTCATTTTCAGAGGACTCGGGGACATAAATTATTCAGCAAAACAACACAGCTTCAGAAAGCATCTTTGAAATTGTTGTATTTTGTACTATCCAAAGAAGGATGCTTATCTGTGCTGCTGGGGCTCTGTTTAATTACTACACAACCGTGTACCCTTTGGGCCAGGTCTGCTCCCACTGAATTTAAGGGTGTCTGTCTCAAACCATTTGAGAACTGTGCTACCTGTTGGCAGGGTCGTGCTTATCCTGGTAACGTTTGCTGCAGTGTGAAATCCCTAACGTGGAGGGCAAAATGGCTCAGGAGGATGCATCCTGCACATATGTGTGGTGTGAGAGGTGGTGACTGGGTGCAGAAGGAGGCGTTTGTTTTAATGAACAAGAGGTTCACTCCAGCAGGGCTGATCCTTTCCTTGTCCCAGAGGATCCCCTGGATTCCTGTTCAGTGGGTTGGGGAGGCAGCTTGGAGAGTGGATGGCTTCACAGGAAGCTTCAGAATTGAACCCCAAGACAAGGATTTGCCTCTGATTTTTCTGTTTATGTTGTTTTTACAGCTCTCTCATTCAAATAATTAGACCTGGAGGAAAGACCTTGTTGGCAACAGTTGTTGTTTTGGGATGAGTCATTCCACCAGATTTTAGAAATGCCACCCCAGTGACAGTTGGCAAAAATGCTGCATGGGCTGTTCAGTTTATGTTTTTCACTTTGGAAAATCAGACCATTTATTTAGGATTCTGTTGCTTTAGAAACCATCTCCAGACATCCCAATTCCCTTCCCTTCCCTTCCCTTCCCTTCCCTTCCCTTCCCTTCCCTTCCCTTCCCTTCCCTTCCCTTCCCTTCCCTTCCCTTCCCTTCCCTTCCCTTCCCTTCCCTTCCCTTCCCTTCCCTTCCCTTCCCTTCCCTTCCCTTCCCTTCCCTTCCCTTCCCTTCCCTTCTTCTCCTTCCTTCCCCCCCTTTTTTCCCTTTTTGCCCATTTCCTGCTATGGTAGTTCAACATCTGAGCTTTTGGGTCTCAATTCAGATTTGATTGGCCCCTCCTGAAACCACCTATGGGAAACACTATGGTCATCTTGTGGAACATCAGCCTAATGCAGGATCAGCCTCTTTCTTTTTGGTCATAATGCTAGTTTATAGTAAAATATTTTATTTTCCAAATAAATGCATTCTCTCTGCTTCTCTAAAAGCTTTTGGTTCAACATCCTTCCAAGCTAGATACACTTGGTTTTCAACATGGGGCTGCTTACCTCTATGGCCCAGTTCCCGGAAACAGTTATTCATGTGCTTAATTGTGCACACATGGGTAATCGCACTGAAATCAAGATGTGTAGAATTAAGCAAGTCTAGAAGTATTTGCAGGGTTTGGTCTTTGTTCAACAAACAGGCCTCAGCCTGGCTGAAGCCCACTACGTGCTACAAAAAGAAACTGAATTCAGAAGTAAGTAGCATATTAATTATCAATTGACTTAGTGCCTTAAATCAGTTAATTCTGTACTTTTAAAAACTACTTTCCATTTTTTCCTGCAAATCCAATTGCCCTTCCTTTCACACTCATTTTTCCTCCTCACTGCTCAACTCCCAGCAGACCGGAGCTGCCGGCCACATGATCCCCTTTCATAATGATTTGAGTTCCGTCATTTCTTTTTTCCTACTAACGCTGTGTATTACCATAATGGTTCCTAGGACAGATTTTGGCCAGCTTTTAGGGAGAGAGAGAGTCACAGTGTTTCAGACCTTCATTTCCAAGTGCAGTATTAAATATAATCCTTATAATTATAGCACTGCCACTTGGACCACTGTAGTTCAGGCTATGTCAATATGTTGTCAAAAGCTCTCTTTCTCAGGAGCTGGAACTCACTCATGTTGATTGAATTGAAATTTGATGGCCAGCAGCTGCAAACACACTTTGGCCCCATCCCCCTGCCTCCCTGCTTTTTTTTTTTTTTTCCCTTTTACCACAAAATCCTTTTTCTTTCCGTCAAAGTCATGCGTTTACAGAACAGAGATAATGGCTGATTCCAGACTAAGTTATTCTGAGCCACCCCTTTGGGTAGTCTAGACTGTCCTTTGAGGAGTGCCCTGAGGCAACCTGAAGGTGCAGTCTGCTGTCTGTGCCCACGATGGTGAACCTGAGAGCACACCCCCAGGTGCAGCACAAAGGCTGTCCTTATACTATGCTTGACCATCCTCTATGTTGGAGGTCAGAGGATGCCATTAGTGTTGCAGTCAGCAGCTAAAGAAGCTGTAGGTGTGCCTGGGCTGAAGTCTGTGAGCCTCCTGTGTGAGCCGTGCTGGGAGCACCACAGTCCTCTCCCCTCTCATCACCTTGGTCAATCGCCATACGGACCTTGCTATTCAGCTAAGTAAAGGCATCAGGACAGGGGTAATTCCTAGCAGCAGTTTATACTGCAAATTTTACATACATTATTTTAGCCCTAGGGGACTGGGGGGAAGAAAACAGCTTTGAATGGGGGGGGGCGGGGGGAAGGGTAGTTGTATAACACAATCTTGCCATTTTTGGTACTCAAAAAACAAAGCAAAACCCCAAGATATTTAGGTTTTAAAAAGTGGCACTTGCCAGTACACAGTAACTACTTTTCATAAGACCTTTTAGTCCACATATTTACAGGTGGACCAGAATAGCTCTGCAGAAGTTGATCCAGTCCCTTGAGTAAACAGTATGTACTTCTCAAACTTTCTATATATACCAGCCATATGTAAGGCCTTTGACGTGCATTTGTACCACACACAATACATCCAAGGGGCTCTGATAGAGCCAGGATGGCTGGTGAGGTCGATAACCCACTCACTGCTGTGCTGGATGTATGTTCATTCTGTCAAGCCCATGGAGGGTAAGTGCACTGGGATGACTGGTGTGTCGAAAGGGCGATTTACTGAAACTGTCCATTATGTGGTTCTTGGAGCCCTCTCCCAGGACGTACTGTCTGTGCTTGGGTCTCCTGGGCTCTCATCAAAGCACAGCCTCTTTGACACAGGTCAGAAGGAGTCTCCACCACAGCCTCACGCCGCCTCTTTTGGTCACAAAAGTCACACTCATCCCCTTCCCCTGCTAAGGTCCTACTCTGCCACCCCCATCCTCCACTTCCCAAAGCTATTAGCTGTTTCTCCTCCTCCACATTCACCCCTCTCTCACCTGGGTTATTGCCTGCCCTTCTCTCCTTTCATGCTCCTGACACTGCTTCGTAATGTTGTTTTTCTAACTTGGAAGAAAGGGCCAGAGGGCCAGGCTGAGAGAGAGATGCTGGACACATGGTTTCCACATGTTCTCCTCATCTTCCCTTGTACTGCTTCTCTGTCTTTCTCTCTTTACTTCAACTGGAAATCTAATGACTATGAGTGTATTCTCTCCTCCTCTCATTAGTTTTATAAAGGACAAGCTCAAAGGTCCTGTGTCATTGTCACAAGAAACTTGGAGCAAAAACTTCCATGAGTTGACAGTGTACTTGTAGGTTCTCTGGCCTCCCACCACAGGCCATGGGTGCTCACAAACTGGGCATGCAGTTGTGAATGCTCAGGCTCCCGTTCAGAAAAATACTTAACCAGTATGTATGAAGTTAAACGTATGATTAAATGCTTTTTAGTTTGAGTGCTGGTTCCTTGAAGTGCTCCTGGACCTCATATTGGAGAAGGTGTCCTTACTGGCCTGATTCAGAAAATACTTAAGAGTAAACTGAACTTTTACAAATAAACTATGTCCTCTGTCTTGTGTTTGTAATGACTCTTAAATAGGGTAAGGTGGTATGGGCAAGGCACAAAACATGGCCAACTCTTACATTTCAACTCATGCTCCAGACTCTGAATGTCTCTGAACTCTAAATACATTTTGGTAGTGCTGCTGCCTACATGCCACCTTTATGTTCTGTAACGTAATTGTGTTGTGTGCTCATGTGCAGATTATTTAGAAAAACTGCAATTAAGTGAAAAGCAATTAAGTCTTAGAAAGGAAATGTTCTTACAAAGTTAGCACTATTTCTATGACTGTGCTTGATGGTGGGTTGGACCCTTGGATTCCTCTCCCTATATCCCAATGATCAATCTGGGAACAGCTAGGAGTTCAAATCTTTTTGATTTATAACATCTAGGCATCTAATCCTCCCTGTATTGAACTGAAACCAATGGGAACTGGACACCTAATTGGATTTTTGGATCTCAGCCTAAAATCTCTGGAGTGCTTTGGAAAATTTATCCCTAGGAGGTTTTGCTTGAGTCAAGAATATAGGCTGGAGACATTGCTCACAAAAAAAGATCCAACATGTGACATCAGTGCATCAGTCAATGAGTCATCCATCAGTGCCAGAGGTCAAAGTATTCTTTGTATTTACCTAAGAAGTCATTGCCTATTTACTTTCTGAAATGATGCTTGTAGTACTAACATGACATTTTGGTTTGCTGTACAGTGAAAACACTGTTTTTAAATGTCTTGTATAAAGACAGACCTTGTTTTTTCTTTAAAAGTTAGAAATACTAGAGAACAAATGTAAAAGGCCCAGTTCCTTCCTTGCTAGTATGTGTGGTCTAGGAAAAATCCTGAATTGTGCTAGTAAGACTGTCCAGTCGCTTTTCTTGCCAGTTATGTAAGTGTTGCTCCTTCAGAGAAGGCTGAATTATCATTTTTTCATTGTGTTCTTCTGATCTGTCATTGTTTCTGCTTTTCCTCTGTTGTGCCTTTTTTGTTCTTTAAATATATTGCTGAAAATAAATAGATTTTTTTAAATGAAGAGAATAATTTATTAAAAAGGGATTTACCTCTAAAGGACTCTAGGCATACCACACTCAGGCAGGTTCCAGACAGAAAATCCAGTGTTAATGCTGAAACTCCATCTGAGGCTCACTGTTTCTCATGGGTGCTTGGTCCTTGCTCTGTGCTGGGATGCCTGGACTTCCCAGCACATGTGGTAACCATCGATCTTGGTGTGGTGTCAGAGGCCAGTGCTAGGAGCTGAGGGCAGAAGCAGAGCTGAAGGGCAAAGGAGGAGAGTGAAATTTTGCTGTCAGTGCCTGAGTGTCTCTCTCTGTGCAAGCCTATGACATGTGAGCAAAGGAAGCTTGAAAATTACCCTGGGAATAGGAAGGCGAATCGGTACAGAGCAGGATAATCATCCTTTCAAGGAGAAGGAAAAGAACTTGGCTCCTGCCAATTTTTTTTTTCCTTTTTTGAAGGGAAAAAAACCCCACTGATCAAATTAACCCACCCCACAGCAGCAACTAAACAGGCACCAAGTGGCCAGATCTCCTGTTTATGAGCCCTATTACAGAACATTCATGTGTGTAAAACTTATGCCCTTCCTTCTCCTGATATGCTTCATCTCCTCAGATCAGGCTTTCTCTCTCAATTCTTCATCCCTCCTTCCCCAACACCTTTTCCTGTCTCACATACCTCCCCATAGTCTCACTCTGAAGCTTCTGTTGGCACCAACTTTCTGTGAGAGCTTTGGAGGGGAGTCCAGAGCTTCTGCCTCCCACAGGAGCAAGTAGCTACCTGTCAGGACTTAGCTTCTGCTAAAATAGTCTGTGAGGATAGTCTGTGGACTTGGAAGCAAAACAAAGCTACTTATAGCAAGGAAAATTGAAATCCTGCATGAGCAACTGTGCTGGTCAGAGTCTCTCGCAACCCTCTCTTATCTAATCTAACGTATCATCAGTGTCTTTACTGCATTTATTACCTTGTTATCAAGGAATGACAGGAAGGAGATTGGGGCCTTGCCTGAGGGAGAGAAGCAGAAATGAGACATGCTGTTGAGCAAAGGTTAAAAGAGCTGTACAAGGAGGGCACTGAGCACTGCAAACAGTAGACCTTTCTGCCCTTGCCTCATCCCACTGATGTTGTGGTGGTGAGGACTTGGTTGCACAGCCTGTTTGGTGCAGGAGACTGAGACCCTATAGCCCAGAAATGGGTTGTTCAAAGGTTTCCTGTGTCTTAAGAGGGTTTCTCCAGCAAAATTCAAATGCTAGGCCATAGATGTCAGTAATATCTCTGATCATTCACTCAGGAATATTATTAATGAGATAATATTTCTTAACAGGTTCTGCAGTTTCTGCACCCTTTAATTTTATTTGATTTGCCTGATGGGAATGAGCTATAGACACTGTCAGTGTTTATTTCCAGTTAGTTTTACTTGTGGCACTCCTCAGTAGCCCATGGTTAGGATGCTCCAGCTAATCAACCCTCCTAAGAGTTAATTAAGGCAAAAGACTGCCTAGTTACAATCCAGCAGAATCTCAAGTGAGTAAATGCTAAGAAAGATGCACCCTTTGCATAACAAGTGACTCCCAAACCAAGCAGGGCAGGTCAGCACCCAGAGGTGCTCATGAGGGCCCATTAAGGCCCTCGGACTCTTTCAAACAGGGGACTGTACTGCTAGGACACAGTGTCAGAGATAAAGAGTGGCCTTACGTGAACCAACGTGTAAAGCTTCCTGCCTCTTAGCCAGGTCAGGGATGCGGTGGTGCCAAGTCTTTCTGCGGTAGCCAGGGTGGGCTACTTAGCAGGAGACACAGTCAGTGCCCTCCCCACTCACAGCAGGCAGAAGAAGGTCTGCTTATTCATGAAAACTGCCCTGAAAAAGAGAACACATAATTACGCAGGCGTGTTTGGTTCTTATTTAAACAGTTGCAGCTTGCACTGGTGATGCTGCCCACTGGTGTGTCTAAAGGCTGTGGGCCAGCAGAAAATCACACACTGATGTGGTGGGGGGTGCAGGCTTGAAAACCAGAGCAAGTGGTACCTGGGGCTGTTGTGGCTAATGGCAAGGGACACCTTTGATGTGAAGTGGGCAGGGCTGCACCGTAAAGTAGGATGATGGTAGGAAGGACTTCACATTTGTTTTCCCATCGTGGGCTAAGTGATTCCTGGGCTTGCACAGGAACACTGGGAAGATGGTTGAGAGCTTTCACCCCATCAGTCTGTGAAGACAATGAGTACCTGGTGTTGCAGAGTGAAAAGGTCTGATCTACTGGCAGGGAAAGGGACTTGAGTGGCTGGGTACAAAGCAGAAAGTGAACATGTAGACCCTTGGCTAGGGCAGGACCCTTCAGTTTTATATCCAATCTCATTATTTTCTGATTAACACCAGTGAGAGAAAGAAGAGAATCTGTACTGATAGCAGCAAGGCTGAAATTTAATCTCTGGTTAATAAGCCATTTGATCTTTGCTCTTGTGGTCTCACTGGAATCCAAACTGATCTCCTCTGGCTGAGGCACCCCCTTGGGGCTCACATCTCAATGCATGTCTGCAGCCATCACCAGTGGCACAGGAGGGAGTGGTAGGGGGAACATCAAGTCCATCCTTAGGCTCCCCAGGCTATTAAAGGGAACCCACCAGCAGCTGAGGCAGACTAACACAAAGCTCCAGATTGCTTTTCTGGGTTGGTAGGTTTTGTAGGTTTTCACACTGCTGCAGCAGTCCATCACACAGTCCCTGGAGTCCCAGGAGGGAGCTGTGGTGTTGTGTCTCAGTACGAGTCACTGGGGTTGTGCGAGTGACCTGGTTCACAGAGAAGACAGTGGTCATGTTGCCACTGAAGAAAAAAGGGCTGGGCCCCAGCCTAAAGTGAAATGTTATGTTCTTAAGCTAAGGAAAATTAAAGCTAAAACGTTTTCTTAGCAGAACTCAGCTTGGATTGACCAGCTTTGTTCAGGTCATCAGTACATAATCATAGGGTAACCTCTTTTTTGTGTCCTTGTTCATGTTAACACAGAGAGACTCGCATGCTAACCACTGTTTTCACCACCACCAATTTAAATTTACGAGCTATCATAGTGTGGGCTGAAGAACCAGCTTTTTTAGGGTAGTAGCTGAGAGACTCATTTCCTCTGTGGATGAGCCACAGAAACAAATGCATAACACACACTGACCAGTGGGTTATATTTTGGCACCTGTACTGTGCAGATGTAACCCAGCAGCCGGGGTGAAGCAATCTTAAAATGGCATCGAACATATCATCAGTGGGACCTCATCACACTGTGGGCATCATGCAAAGTACTGTCGATGTCAGTGAGAGTTAAACTGAATGTTACCTGGCCTTTGTGTTAGTTGCTGCAAATCCTACCTGAACTGTACGTATGTCTGTCATGTAGAAAGCTCACCCTCTTGCTTAAGCTATTTACTATCCGTACCCAAACGTCTCTAATGTTTGAACAAGTTAATCTGGCTGAGGGCATGGTTTAGAGCAAGTTCTGCACTAACCTGGACTGAAACCCAGGTAACTGAAATGCTGTTAGTGCACCAAAATCCTTCCCACTGCTCTTGTTTGCACCATTCACCCCAAGGGATGGACAAACTCTCCCACAGGCTGTACTTGGTCCACCAAGGCAAACTGCAGACCCTCTGTACGAGGAGGGACTGTGGCCCACCGTGCCTCAACCACACATGTGTAAATGAAGACTAACGGTTGTGGGATTTTGCCATGGAGACTGACATCCTCAGGTCACTGGTCCAGCAGCAGAGGTTCAAACCTTTGGGCAGGCTTACTCCAAGGCCAGGCACGCTGAAAGCACAGGGCTACCTAAGCCTCCATTTAAGCCTGAACACTTGTTTTATTATTTCTATTTTGAACTTTTTCTAGATAGATGATTTTTTTCAAATGTTATAAAAATAGCTAAATAATTTTGTAAAGCCTGAAGGACATTCTTTTGCACCAGAATTTGAATTGGAAATGGCTGTTTTGGGGCCAATTTACCTTCTAAATTCTACTTTGTCCACAAGGAGCTTGTCAGCCTATGGCATTTCCAGCCTACAAAGATTTTGACTTTAATGAGGGCCTTAAAACTAAACAAGCAAAATCATAGTCCAAAGAAATTATAATATCGCTTATGCCAGGAAAACTATATCCGCTCTTGAGTTTACACTGGTAAGGTTTAATGGCAGAGAACTGCCCATACTCTTATCCACACTGTCACATAAACCCTCAAATTATCCAAAACCAGGGTAGCTGTCCTTGCACAGAGCAGGTTCTTGCCCTGTCTAGAGGGGAATATAAAGCCTGTGGACATACCTGTCAATCTTTTACAAACTGCTGATCCTCTAAAAGCTCTCCAGTGCATATGAAGGTTCATTTACAACTAATTTAAGCCTTGTGGCAATTGATTTGCTTAGCTTTCACAGACCCTTCAGAAGTAGTCCTCAGACCCTCATGGGTCTGCAGACCACAGCTTGAAAACCACTAGCTCTTAGTTTAAGTAAGATATTTTGGGGCCTTCTGGGCCTCATTTTCTATTGCCTTGCAGCTTGTGAGGTCTTATATACCTAGCAAAGTGAGAGTAAAATGCTACCAGATGAGGAGGGTGGTGTTCAGCCCTGGTGTTGGCCCTTATTTGGACAGGTGTGAAGGACGCCAATGTGAAGCAGTGGCAGATCAGGACCCAGCGCTGTTACTGCTCCCCATCCATGCAGATGGTGAGCAGCGCTACTCACAGCACAGAGCTGGGGAACAACCCTGTGTGCAGAACCATCAGTCTGCTGTTCCTCTCCGAAAGCCAGGCACCGGAAGTGCACATGTATAATCATGGCAAGGGTCAGGCCGTTAGACACCTTGGAGTGACACACGGTTCTCTTGGGCTAAGGGGCTCTACTCGGCGTTGGACTCTTGCTTTGTCACACTGTTTGCACCCCTGTTCAGTCTCAATACTCTTACACTTTTTGGTGTTTCACATTTTCTTCACTCAGCAACAATCTTTTTGTTTAAGCAAAAGTACACCGAGAAGTGCAGGGTGTTTCAGTTCTTTTCTTTCCTTTGATGTCACCTAAAGCTCCATACAGAGGGTAAGGTGATCTCCGTCACTATCTCCTTTCATGCCCGATAATGAGCACAGGTCCATGGGCTGGGTGCAATGCTATCCTTCCCTGCACTGAGAGGGGACACGTAGAAGGGGTTGGAGCGATTGTTTGCTGTGTTGATGACTGTGGTGTTGCCATGGAAAAGCTGGAGACTTCAGGGGAGTTTGTGTTTTGTTGGGCAGGGAGCCAACCTGCTCTGACTTATTACAACTGTGTGAGTGAGTGAGCCATGCAGAACTTTATCCCTCTGTAGCAATTCCAAGACAAGGAGGAAAAAAAAAAAGGGACAGGACTGCTTTAATAAGGAGCAGTGCAGTGCACTTTGCTAAGACTGATTGCATTAAATACAGGAGATGCAAAAAAAATCCTTTGCTACTTTCCTTTTTTTTTTTTTTTGGCAAAATGTGTCTGCTTTCTTCTAAGGACTGAATTCAGAGCAGTGCAAATAATGAGATCTCAAGTAATCCTCCTGGAAGCCAGCAGGGCCATTCAATTGGCTGTATCTGTACAGAAAGGAGCATTTAGAGTTCTGCTGAGTCCCGAGTCCATTAAGGTCTTTGATCTGTTCCAGAAACAAAAGTGGAAGCAGACTATACTGTTTTCATTATCTATCCTGAATGAAATGCAAAAAGTAAATACATAGAGTAAATAGGGACAAAAATGAATCAAGGCCCAGGTCTAGCAAAAAATTATCTGCATACTGAGCTTCCTGTACGCTGAGCAGTGCCATTATTCCCTGGAGATGGAATTAATAGTGATGCATGCTTTCTACAAATCACTTTCTATGGACAGATCTCAAAGCAATTTACTAAAGCAGCCAGTCCCATTACTCCTACATTAGAAAAGGAATAACTGGGGCCACAGGGCTCATCCAGGAGACTAGACCCTGCCAGAATCCCTGGTTAGCCACTGCCTTCTCACCACACTCCCTCTGAGAAACTAGATATAGGTTGTCAGGGTTATTCTGAAGTATTAAAACACAGCTGCTTAGTTTTATTTGTTGGAAGTGTGACTTTTCCCTAGAATTCTGGCTGCCATGCCATGTTCTCATGTTGTATTTAAGTGAAATAGAGGCACATGCCTCTTCCCAAACTGTATTTGAGTAGGTGGGAAATGGCAGGGTTTTGTGTTGGACTCTTCTTGCTTTCAGGGCTTCTGGATGTTTGAAAAAATTAATTTCCTATAGGAAAGAGCTGTTGTGGGGGTAATTTTCTGATTTTCTTTTTTAAATCAGAATTTCTTACTTGACTGTTCAGTGTTATAATAGATGCATCTAGGAATGCTATTTTAACAGACACTTCTCAGGGAAAGGTGTTATAAATGTTCATCATAAATTGTCATCTAGCAAAGCTCTGATTTCTGTAAGAACAGGGGAGAGCAAAACTATTTTCTGTAGGATTTGATGAAGGAACACACAGGGAAATCATGTCTCTGCAGCAGTCAGTGACAAACTTCTAGTGCTTACAGTCCTCTGATGATCTTACTCGGGAGGTAAATCCTGTGAAACCTCTGACAGTGTGAGACTCCTTCTATGAACTGCAGCCAACAGCATCACCTGTTTACTTCCAAAGGTAAAAGACTGCCTGGGTTCCATCAGAGTCTCTGATGTTAGGCTGGCCTGCAGTATTCTGTGGTTGAATGGGGAGCTCTCGCTGAGAAGCTGGGGACAGGTCTTGCCAACATGGGAGGTGACAGAAACTCTTATTGATTTCACTGTGATCTAAGTAAGGTCTAAAGATTAGATACCACCACAGGATCCAGCCATGGTTTGTCAGTGAACCCATTGCCCCCTTGCTGTGTCTCATTGCATTTCACAGGATTTATCTTGGGAGCTGATTTTCCAGTTACTTAGTGGCTATGATGTCTCAAGACGTTTACCACAGCTGCAGCAAGAACTGGACTAACCTTGTGATCCAAATACAGCAGGACAAATAGAATGGTCTAAATAATTGTGCTTGGTGGAGCTGTGACAGTTTACACCAGCAGAGGACTTACCCAGGGAGCTGAAAAGTTGTTGCTTTAAAGCTAATGATCTGCTCAAAAGAGTTGCTTTTATCCTGCCTTCTTTTCCCTCTTCGCTGTTAGTTGTTTTGTGACATTGCTGGTTCAGTACAGACGTTCCTGTCCTCCCCACAGAGCTGTAGTAGCTACGTGTTCAGGGACACTCCAGATTAATGAGATCTGCAACATCTTTAATCTTTCCTCGCAGCATGCTGTGCTTGGGATGCAGTGTGTGAGAAAGACCAAAAGTGAGGGACTCGAGAAATGTAGTCACACAGGAAACTGAAACTGCGCTGTCATTCATTCCTGTAGTGCAAATAACCCTTTCTGTAACCTCAGCTTCCTGATTCTTGTGTAGCTGGGGACAGATTTGCCACTGGTGCAAACTGGTGTAGCACTACTGACATCAGCTGAGATGCACCAGTTTACTCCAGCAGATAATTTGTTCCAAGTCTTTTCAGCAACAAAAACAAGGGGACAACAGATGTAGATGCATTTAAAAGCAGCGAGGTCTTATGAAATGAAGGGATTGTTTTTAATAGTTGATGAGCATGAAGGCTGGGCTTCTTACTGACACTTGGACCCAGTTCTACCACAGTCTTCCAAAGGAAAAGCTTCTACTGAGTGCACAGTGAAAGTATCCACAAAGTTGTTTATCTTTCAGGGAGTCATCCTTAAACTGAACCACATCTTGAAAATGCATTTTCTTTTGTATGCTGCTCCATCTGAGGAACTACTGATGTTTCCTTCTCTAAGGACTGTAACATTTCTCAGCTTTTCCTCCACTAGCCAGAGAGGAGCTGGCTGGTATAAACTGCAGCAGCAGTTTTCTGGGGTCATGCATGCTGTGGTGTCAGAGAAATTTGGGAAGTTGGTTTCCGGAGCTCCTGTTTTATTTTCCTTCCCCAAGGGAAAAATGGTCTTAATAGCTACTGAGCCAAGCCCAGCTAAGGAAATGTCCAACAGCAGGTCTAGCTGTGTTAGCTTATACCATTTCCAGGCCCCCAGATACAGGTGTCAATGGTGCTTATGTTCTTCTGTAAGCATCAGGGAAGGAGAGCTGGCAGAACTGGGGTGAGGTGGGCAGAAAAGGGAAGGAAACCTCTGTTCACTCCTTCCTCTGGCCCCAGGGGATTTGCTCTGTTTGTGTTGGGCTTGTCTGAGCTTCAGGGCAGCTGGCAGAGAGGAAGCTGGGGTGAAGCTGTAAACTCACTTCAAACCTAACTGCATCCTTGTCCTGACACCTTTTTTATTAGGCAGTGGTGCACAAAGCTTCCCCTGTACACACTGAGGTCTTCTCAGTTTGTCTTAGTGAAGTCTTCTCACTGTAGTCTTACCTTTTACCAGCTAGCAGCGTTTCAGGCTAGCCAAGTGAGAAGGAAAGGTCATGGTTAGGCAGAGACTAATTACAAGGGCTAACCAAAGGTGCTAGCAATAGTGTGGACAGGCTGTGGAGATGAGGAATGAGGAGATATCCATATTCCCCAGCCTCCCCCTAACAGAGCCTTACTGCTCCAAATGGCTACTACAAACTTCTGCAAGGGCTGTGAATTCCTGCGGTGTTCCTTTAGCCCTGTCCCAGCCAGACAGAAGGTCTGTGGAGGCAGAGTAACTCCTGCTACATGTCAACACAGCTGCAGGAGCGCAGCTTCCTTCTCCTGGCCATCTCCTACAGCTGAGCAAGGCAGATTTTCTGCCTCCTTGGGATCACCTGTATCCCTCTAATAGAGAGGAGATATCAAAGATTAATTCATGAAGTGGCTATCCCAGAAGCTCCTGGGTGTCTGGGAACATCTTCTTTGTGCTATTTGGTAGCTTTTTTTCTTAGAGGTTGACCCACATGTAAACAGAAGCTCTTTAGATCCTGCCACGTTCTTCACTTGGGGTATTGCAGAGACTGCTGAGTTCAGGGAGAGCTATACCAGGCCTGCATTTCTATATGCAGTATTAAAATAAGCCCTCACCCCAAAAGTGCAGTCTTAAGCTTAATTGATCCAAAAAGGATCTTGAACTGTGCTGCAAGCTAAGCACAGTTAGTGTAGCTCATTTACCACACTCATTTACCCCACATAGGTGACTTTTTGTTAAGGGCTGGGCACAGCTGGCTGGGTGGGAAGGGGCAAGGGATGCTGCCCCGTACGATTGCAGCCACACACTGCATGGCACAGGTGTACATGGCACATACAGCTATAGGTGAGCGGGAGGGGAGAGGGGAAGGAGAAAAAAGCAGATTACTACAGAGCCCTGGGCTTCCCTGGCAAAATTGCAGAGGAATTAAAAGGAGCAATAGACTAGGTGGAAGCAGTGTTAAAAATAATTGCATTATGGTGCTTTGGTTATAACCTGTCCCTTGTTCGTAACTCCATCTGTGACTCAAGTGCCCTGCAGTAGTTTGGACATGTGACAGCTAATAAATTCATTTATTGCGAGGGCTGTTTGTTTCAGCTTCAGAACTGAAAGTTCATCTGCAGGTGCAGCAGGGCTGTGCAGAGAAGCAAATGCAGATTTACAGCTGTTGTGGCTTACTCCGCTCTCTGCTACAACAAATCATTTTGTTCAGGAAAGAGGCTCTGGTGTTGGCCAACCAAGATGTGGTCAGGAATTTGAAACACTGCTTTGTTAGTTTAAAAGAAAACATCACCGGAGATGTTAGGGTGGGCGTTTTTTAAAGATTTAGTGAAATCTGTCATAAATCAAAGACTGATTGAAACTGAACAGAATGTGCCTTGTTTTTCACTGCCATTTGCTATCTTCTTCCTTTGCCATTGTGAGGGTGAATCAAGAGCAGGGTTTTAAAGTGTTCAGCTCTGAAGGCCAGTTATTACTTCCTCCTGTGATCCTGTTTGATTTTCTGAAAGTGAGTCAGTCATTTTCTGCAAGAGTTTGGTGCAGGCTGAGTCTTTTCTCTGAGCTCCATTCTGCAAGACAAAAAACCATATTGCTGCACAGGCAAAGCAAGTCTGCACAATAGAAGACTTCCTTACAACTAGGCTCTGCCAAGTCTGCTCTCAGCCCTGCACGGAGTCATGTTACTCCTCAGCAAGGTCATACAGGCCTAAAATAATCACTGATGTTTATCTTTCCCAGAGGATATTAAGCACCCCCAAACACCATGGCAAGAAAATCTATTAACAGAAAAAAAAAAGGATTAAAATTAGTTTGTACCTCAAGCTATCAGTAGGAGAAGAGCATTATGGCTTTGCCTTTGCCCATTAATATTTTGTGATCTCACACGTGAAGTGCTGAATTACGGCAGCAGTGGAGGAGGAACAGCTTTGCTATTTTTCACTGATGTTGTATTTCTCTATTTACTTAGAAGCAGGCTGGGTACATTTCTCCTCATTAACACTGCACCTTGGCTGTGTGCTGGTTTTACACTACTTTTCTTGTAGGGAGAACCCAAAGATCAAAGTTGTGGACGCCCTATCCCTGGAGGTGTTCAAGGCCAGGTTGAGTGGGGCCCTGGGCAGCCTGGTCTAGTGGTTGGCAGTCCTGTCCGCAGCAGGGAGGTTGGAACTAGGTGATCTGTAAGGTCCTTTCCAGCCCAAGCCATTCTGTGATTCTATAAAATGGCTTAGTTAGGGCAGTGCTGTGGCTACGTTATGGCCTAGACACTTGCCTAAAGGTGCACTAGCTGAATGCTTCATGGATCTAGATCTGTGCAACACCCTTGAGAAGGAGCAAAGTGCTGTCAGCCCGTTTCCACAGACGGAGAAGGAGGAGGCTTGGGAGGAGCGCGAACTGGCAGCTGTCTCCACACGCTGCCTGGCGCCAGTGCCTGTCACACCACAGCTCCATCACCTCGCCACTGCCTTGTGTGCTCCCGAGCGGCCTGGAGCAGCTCCAGTCTGGCAGAAAGGCTGCAGGAAGAGCTGGTGATGAGGAAGGGAAGGGTGAGCAGGCCATGGCCTGAGTTAGGCTTCAAGAGGAGAAACAAGGACTGCTGGATACGCAGGACCTAAACCCGCATCACTGAGGCTCCCAAAGAGCTGGGATTTGATCACCATTCAAGGGTGCCAGGCACTGCTGTTGATGATTTGGAGCACAGGAAAGCAAATATCCAAGCACTTTGCAGTCCGTATTCCCCTGCCTTTCACACCTGCACCTTTGAACACACATTTCCTTCATCCTTCCCCTCAACACTATGTATGTGGCACATCCTCTCATGCCTACATCTCCAAATTCACCAGCCCTCCAGCTGACTGGGGAGCAAGAGACGATTCCTTGCCGTGGCAGCAGGAAGATGCGCGCACAGGGGGATGCAACAAGCTTCACGCAGGTTCTTTGTGTTTTGACAGACTTTGCTGGAGGATTTTGCTCTGCCTTGAGCCAGACGTGGTACTGGCAGATGCTGTGCAAGCTTCCCACGCAGCGCTGGCAGTGCCTCTCCGATCTGACCCGCGACCACCACCCCTCCCCAGCTCCCCCCTTCCCTCTCCCCTCCCAGCCCAGGCCAGCGTCTATCTTGAGCAGAGAGTGCTCTCCTTGCCAGATTGCGTGGTGGTTTTCTGATGTGAACAGATGGGACTAGGGGGGAAGGCTACATCTGTTCGCTGAATTCTTCCACCTTCGCAATTATTTGCAAATGGGTGAGAGCTCAGGGAGGCTGGGGAACTATGGGTTTGGGCTCAAAATACTCTTTTCCTGTAACATGCCCAAGAGTGAACCTGTGCTGCCTAATTAAAAGTTTGAGGCTGATGAGGAAAACACCTGCTGGTGCAAACAGCTTACCTCTTGCCCTGCAGAAGCACAGAGTCCCTGCAGGACTAGTGCTAATGCTTGCTTCAGTCCCATTTAAAAAGGCCCAAGTGATGAAACATCCCTCACGATATTGTCCCACAGCATCACAGCATCAGGGTGTCTTTTTTTTGAGATTCACCATTGATTTAATTCCTGTTTCAATTTCTCATTACATTTATGTAACTGCTTTTCAGAAGGGCTCAGCTCTCATTTCCCTGTGTGTGCCAGACACAGGCAGATGTAAATAGCTAAAGGAGGCTGAACACTTTGTGGAAAGTGAGACATAAATTCTTTGCCTTTCTGATTGTTTTTTACACCCTTTAAAGCATTTGCAGGTTGTTATCATCCATGTTCTTTTCTCCCACTTATTTCTTGCCAGATTCTTCATATAGCTCCTCAGTTTTCCTCAGAAATCATGCCATCTTGCCTCCTGGGCATAATCCCCTCTCTTCATCCTGAGCTTGCTAGGAGATGGACAGTCACCACCCTCTCATCCTGTATCTTCTCTCCAGCATAGCATCACCTTATGGGCCACCCAAGGCCCTCAGGGCTGGAGCTCCATGTGCTGAGCCCCAGCAAAGCCACTGTATGCCAGTGCTAGGCAGGGCAGCCCTGTTGGCTTGCTGTCAGCTGAGGATGCCCTCCTAGGCACCAGCACTGGGGGGATTCAGCCACTTCAGACCATTTTGTGTGTCCATGCTCAGTCCCCTTCTGTCCATCTCCTCCTGGCACAGCAGTGCCAAGGCTTGGAAGCCAGTTGGTGTGTTGGGCTAACGTGCCCAGGGACTAATGCCTTCCTGTCAGTGATGCTGCTCTGTGGGACTAATTTCTCAGGAGGACAGAGGTGCTACTTCCCATAGAAAGGAGCATGAGCTGAGAGCTTGGATACTTCTGAGGATCTAGGTGTGCATATTTATGGCACTCATCTGCTCTTCCTCTGTACTCTCATCTTCTCAGGATCTGCACTTGGACTCCACCTTGCTGAGTGTATCTAAGCCAAGCAATTCTTTTCCACGGGCAACAAGTTGCCATTCTTGTGCCTGACTTAAATTTCAGCTTCTTACACTTTCTAAATGCAAGTTTCGTTCTATTTGTGATATTCCTCTGTTCTTGTTGCTTCTTGTAGTCTCTCCCATCCTGTTAACAGCTGGCCATTTCATTCCTCAGCTGTTTATTTCTTCTTTCAGATCATTAATACGTACTAAAAAAAAAGAAAATCCACCTTAATACACTGATTCATGCATTGCCTCACAGGGCAGAGCTCATTACATTTACATGAGCATTAGCCTTTGGTTATGAACGTTCAGCCAGTTTTCAAACCACATCACAGTGGCCCTATTCTGGCATACTGAATTATTTCTCCTTTAAGATTTTATCCACTGGTAATTGTGTGTGTTTTGACAAAAAAGGAAACACTCATTTTAAATCTATGCTGCCTGTTATTTGGGTTTCCTTTTCCCTCTAGATGTTTAGCAAATTATTAAGTCTTGACATAGTTTTCATTATTTTACTGTGAAGAGTGGCTAGATATAACAGATTACAATTACTACAATCACTCCAGGATCAAAAAGCAGTGCTATGCTTGCTTTTCTTTGGTCTTTCGCTTCCTTCCCTTTTTAAATTGACTTAAAAAAAATAAAAATCAAGCAGTTTAGTCAGTCCATTACTAAATTCCCTGAATTCTTTATGAAGCTGCTGAGCAGGGAAGTCAGCACTGTGGTTGAGCCCAGTGTTAGGGGATTCAGAACAACAACTGCCTTTCATTCAGAGCCTGGCTTGGCGTTCCCCGTGAGTATTGTGTCGGTTTGCTCTCTCTGGAAAACAGAAATATCCATACTCTGATCTTCCTGGTGACACAGATTCCAACTTTGACCCTATCAGAATATTTACTTATTCTTCACATCAGATTTGAACATTATGTTTGTTCCTAGCCCTGAAGGGGACTGAAGTGCTGAGGAAGGCATATATATTTATATATATATACACACATATACTTTGAATATATATATTATATTCTCAAGTGAAATGTGTCCACAAAGTTCCAAGTGCATCTGTAAAAACTTTCTTCCTAGCAAGTACCAACAGCCTTTCAGCTGAGCTCAGTGGTGTTCCCTGTGACCATACTGGACAGGAGTCACTTTTGGGAAATGTAGTGGGAAATGTTCTCCTGTGGTCATTCAGTCCTCCCACCTGTGACACAGGTTGCTCATATCTGTAGAGAACTCCTACAAACCTTAACAAAATACCCAGGTCAGCAAGGAGCAGAGGCTATGATAAAAAATGTATTTGTCTTTTCATTAGGAAAAAACTACAGGCCCATAATTCACGCAGCTATGGCCAAGTTCTTGCTGGTTTTAGTCAACTCTTGAGAAAAACTGGCTGGGGACAGTGGTTTTTGTGTTGTCCAAGGAGTCCAAGAAGAGACATATGACGCTGTAAATTACATTTTAGGCACAGTGCTGTTTTCTTGAGCACAGAAACAGTTTATATCTGAGCTGGATGCAAAACATGCTTTGTTGGTGGTTACAGGCTTGGTTTTCCCAGTGGTTAGGGAGTCACTATGGAGTTTGAATGGTCATGTAGGAAATGGTCATCTCTCCTTGTTCCTTAATGATGCAAGTGCCAGTCCTGTCACAAAATCTTGCTGGAAGTTTGTCCTAAATAAGGATATCTTATTTTACATGCAAATATTGAGTCCTCCGGTGTTCTCCTCCAAAAGACATCTACAGCAGAGCTGATATCCCTGGATCCTTTTATGGTCTGTGAAGAGAAATTAAGTAGAACTTGGGTAGGATTTGATCTATGAACATCCAAAATAGGTCAGAAAAATTTTACCTTAGAAATGCTTACTCTAAAAAAAATGCTTAGGGTGATTAGCTCCTGCCTAGAGCTCTAGAAATAGGTGAAATATACCCTGCCCCTCTGGCAAACAGTGTTTGCCAGAGGGGGAGAAAGACAAATATGACCATTTAAGGCAGAGGTAAAAGCTTTTGGGGTACTTGTGTAACAGAAGTCAAAGAGGCCCTGAGGCAGCCCTTCAGGTTTGCTGTCTGTGCTGACAGCAAGCTCACATGCACGGCACGGACCCACCCGGAACGATCATCCAAAGCCTGTGAGATCTCACCTGCCTGAGCTTGCTCCGTGGCTCAGCGTGCCACCATGCATGGCCAGACAAGCTCTGTGCCAGCTGAAGGGACAGGAGGCAGCCGTGGGGCACAGCACAGAGCACTTGGCACTGCACTGCAGACTGCATGGAGACATGGCCTGGAGCTCCTGCTCTGAACTGCTGGTGGCCATAGGGAGAAGAGGCCACCGCAGGGACTGATTTGCCTGGTGTAAGGGTACATAGCCCCCTTTTTCTTTGGCTGCATTGCATGTCTCACACTCAGGATTTATCCCAGTGTCCCAGACTTGGAACTTGAATGCCCTCACATCCCAGTGATAACACTAGAAGGGTACTGAAGGCTTCACAAAAAGAGGTCTCCAGTGCAGCTCTTGCTGTAGATGACTATGCTGGTCAGCAGTGATGGTATAACAGAAAGAGTTTGATCCCCATCAGATTTAATGCACAGAGCAGAACTTGAAGAAAAGGCTCTTTTTATGCAAAAGGAGAATTTGTTTAGAGCCTTTTGAACATCTCTGTGTTTTTTCCTTGCCTTGCCAGGCTTTTAATGGTAGGAGAAAAGTGTCACGCTAGCAGTGCTGCCAGCTCTGTGATTTTATCATGAGCCAGTGTTTGCTATTTTGCTTAAAACCCCAGCTCCTAGAAACAATGGATTATGTGAGAATCTCTCAGCTCTGATTTGAAAAACAAAGAAAATTTCTAGTGCTTTTGGTGTCAGAAAAATGGTTGAAACATGACCCTGTTTATATCCTAAGAAATCCAAAACCATATTTGGAATTGATTACATTTTTATGTGCATGTTTTGAAGCCAATTGTGTGATTTTTCTGTTGGAGGGGGGCATCTGACTCATTATTTTTGAATGCTTGGGGAGTGGTTCTATTACATTGGGGATACCGCTGATGTTTCCAACTCTGTTGAATGATTTCTGATACAAAAAGCTTTAGCTCTTTAAAGCAAAGAAATGTTTTAAATTTGTAAAAAGTATAGGAGAGATCCTGCTTTAAAAATATATGTATCACACTTATTTTATTCCTGCTGAACAGCAAAGGCATTGAGCAGATCCCATGCAACACCTAAAGATTAATTGTAATGCACATGAGTATGCACAGAGAATACCCACAACATAGAATTCACGAAAAGGCCCAATCCCATGAATGTTCAGACCTTTTAGGGTTGGTTCTGAGCTCCTGGGGCTTCTGTACTTCCTCAGAAGCCCCCTCTGCACCTGTCAGAATTAGGGCACTTCATAAAGACGGTGTAAATGCTGCTTTTGGGCAGCGTAGCTCATTGTCCTGGTTAGGCAGTAGTGCTGCCTGGGGAAGCAGGTGTGGGGGGAATTGCTGCTATAGGGTGCGGTGACTCCCATGAACGTGGCTTAGTTCTAACCAAGGCTGTGAGCCAGACATTTCCCATTAGACCCCTGCTGTCCAGCCCAGAGGAGACTCTGGGACCATACAGCTTGGGTGGGACCTGGCCAGGGTTGAGCACATTGTGATGCCTCAGGTGCAGAAATCAATACCAGACTTTGAGGGCAACAGTAACTATTCTTTGTTTGGGCAGCATTTTTCAGTTCCAGAGTTTAAACAAAGGCAGATGATAGCAGTAGAGGATGAGACTAATGAACCTGCTCCCTCTGGGAGCCCAGTAAGACACACAGTGGCAGCACCTGATGATAGACGATGCCATTCACTGTGGTGCCCCTGTTTGTCCAGAACACACGGTAGGTCTGGCATTGCTGCCATGCATGCAAGCGCTACTAAAACAACTTCTGTCTTTTATTTACTGGGAACATATCCTCACTTGAGCAAACCCTCTTCAGAATTACCCATAACATGGGGGTAAGGAGCACTTTTCTTGCTGAGAGCTCCACAGGCCTTGCAGATTTATTTGGTGAGCCATGCGTTTGCAAAAACATGTCCTGGGTGCTTGCCAGCAATAATGTGAAAAATCACACACAGGCTATAGCTGTTCCAAAGGCCTAGTATTCTTTCCCCCAATGTAATCAAAAGACACTGGCTGAGTCCGGGAGCCAAACTGTGTCCCTGATGACTTAATTTGATGGGGTTATGTACACGGCCCCATAATTAAATGAGACTGGCAAGACTGGTGCTTGGTATAAAATTCATTACACTCTTGGAACGATTATATCTAGAGGGAGTTTGAACTATAGGTTTTCCACTCTCACCCCCTTCTTTGTGTACTACTTTCATTATTTCTTTTTACCTTTTCGTTTTGGATAAAAATTACCAGAACTTAATAAGCAGGAGGCATAAATTGCTTAATCCTTAAATGCAAAATTTGGGATGTTTAAATTTTGCAATTTTGCTAACAGTCAAAGTGCTGGTTGCTTAGCACAGGGCAAAAGCACATTTGCTGAGATGGGCTGGAAATGAGCACCTGAATACACAGTGTGATGGACTAGGGTCCTGGCGTGGTGTGACACCCCTTCCTCCTCCAAGCAGGGGGCAGAAGAGAGGTGAGAGAGGAGCAGTGGCAGGGAGGACACCCCCTGCCCTCGATTGGTGCAGGAGGCTCATGAGTCTGGGGGCCGATTGGGTGTCTCCCATTTAGGCACCTGACCCTGGCGTGGACTTGGGTCCTGATGTCACCTTGCAGTGCCAGATTTACATGGACACAGTCAGTGTGGGGGAAACAACCCCTTGTTGTCTAGTGAAAACATGAAACATGTCTAGTTCCATGGGCTGTGAACAAGTGAGTGCTGGCTGCCTTGAGTGGATTCACTGATGTTGACTAAGAAATCAGTCATCTTGGACCTTTGCCTCAGTGGGATCATGAATACACTTCTGCTTTCTCTATCTGCCTATTGTCATTAGCTGTATAGTTACCTAATGTTTTCAGATTCATTTATATCTCTATGGTGAAAATTGAGCAACAAATATAAGAATTAGGAGTTAGGGCTAGATAGATGCAAGTATTCACAGAATCACAGAATGGTGGGGATTGGAAGGGACCTCTAGAGATCATCTAGTCCAACCCCCCTGCCAAAGCAGGTTCACCTAGAGCAGGGTGCACAGGACTGCATCCAGGCGAATTTTGAATGTCTCCAGAGAAGGAGACTCCACAACCTCTCTGGGCAGCCTGTTCCAGTGGCCTGTCACTCTCACAGTAAAGAAGTTTTATTATATTCACATATAAGTACACATGCAGTAGGACCGTATGTGCTTCTTTTTCTTAGAAAACCAAGCAAAAAAAAAAAATCCTACCATAGTAAAAGAGGAGGCCAAGGCCAAGGCTCTGTGTTATACAGAGCTTTGTGGTGGGACTTTCTGGTTCCAGGGTACGTGTGGGCCTCATCCTGACTTCCTCTGCACAGTGTAATCCCACAGAGCACCAGCAGTGACTCAGCTCCTTTGCCACTCACTCTGGGTACTGTCTGTGGTGTATCTTCCCCACCCCCATTTGTAAAAAATTACATTTTTCTTCCCTAGCATTTGGTATTGTGGGCTACAGAAGATACTTCGGTGTAGTAGTCCCTTTTGAAACGTGCCCAAGACCTCTTAAGCACCACATTCCATCACTGGAGATCGTTAATATCCTTTTCATTCATTTAATAACCCAAAGTCTCGGTTTTGCCTGATGTATCTTGAATAGCTCATTAGCAAGCACTCTGCTTCCACATTTGTAGCTGATGGCTGATATTGCTAGTATGGCACTCTTTCATTTCAGAACCCAAGAAGGAAATTGTACATGTGTTTAGGAGTGCAGTTAGCCATTTTGCAGGCATGAATGCAATCAACAATGCCTTCTACAACTGCTGAATCTGGGCCAGTGTTTAAGACAAGCCATTGATAAGGACTTAGCACAACAAAAGTTATGGTCTTCAGTTCGCAGTGGGTACCAGCATTAGTGAACAGACCATGCTATTTGTCTTCACTGATTTCTGTCTTGAAAAGGACAAAAAATATTGAATGAGGATCATACAACAATCAGGTAGGTAGAGTAGATAGGCACCTTTTCTAAGGCAAAACATCCCTATCCAATCCCCACTCGCAAATTCACTTCCAATTAGCAGATTTTTAAGCATATATTTAAGGATGCTTTTTAAGACTTTGGTCCTTAAAAAACCTTCTTGCTGAATCAGAGACTGGATCATTTAAAAGTGCTGTCTTCTGTGTGAGAGGCATATTCAAAACTGCAAATGAGACAACTCTTTCTGTTGCTGCTATTTTTTGGAGAAATTCTATTCCTTCTCTGACATTTTTTGGTAATTAACTGACAATTAGCAGCTGAGGGGTTTATTGTTTATTATTTTTCCCGCTTTTCCCCTCTGTTAAATAAATGACCAAAGTTAAACCTTATGGATCACACCTCTTTATTTGCCATTGTTGATGGATCGTTTTCTGCTCAGAATGGAAATGATTAAATCATGTAAGAAAAGATCATGCTTGCTGCTTATTCTCTGGCATCATATATGGAAAAATATTGCAGTTAGTTGAATTGTCTAGTTGAAATTAGCCTTTAAAGGAAAACAAAACAGAAGGGAATTGTGCAAGTGGGTTCATTAGGGCTTTATCAGAACAAGGAGTGAGTGGTGAGGAGGGAGAAAAGATGACGGAGTTCATGTTCCAGCAGATTAATTTATCAGTCTTTATGGGTACATGAAAAGAAAATTATGGCTACCTATAAAGGTCTAATTAGGGCATCTAGTGTAAATTCTCTGCAGCTAATCTGGTACAGTTCATAAAAAGCTAACAATAAAAACATAATGATGTGTTGCATTAAATGAGCAATCTTCAGCAAATGAGGTTAAATTTAAAAAGGTCTATTGGAAAAGTAGACTCTTTATAGGCCTTAAATTGAGGATAACTCATTAAATACACAGTGTGTTTTGCTGTTTAGCCCAATAGTAACTAATGTACCCTAGATGTGCATTCCTGGGAATGTTTCTGGTCTTGGGAGCAAGTCAGAACTTCTGGTAAAACCAGTGCAAGTCACACCATGAGCACTTGGGGAATAGCTTCAATTTTTAACACTTCTTCACAGTTCTGAACTTTATTATGCAGGCTGAGTCCAAACTGGGACAATTTCTATGACCCAGCCTTCATATTCAGGCCTGGAGAGTGGACATTTGAGAACTTGGCAAAGGCATGAGTTAAAAATCTTGTGTAAAACCTCAGTTCTATCTGAAAGGAGTAATTCACAATTACTGTAATTTAAGAGTGCAGAGTGCACCCTGAAAACTCATCTCTAGAAACCCTCCAAATGTAAAGGCAGTGTGAACAGAAAGGCAAATTAATTTATTCAAGGTGATGTCAAAAAGATAATTTTCCTCACTCATTGCTTTGACCACGCCATAATCTTTTTAAGTCTCATGTTTGACTTCCCTTTCTCACTCACACCAGACATAAGCTACTTGTCTCTGCTTTGTGGACCCTCTGGTCAGTGCCCACCTGCTCTGTTTCTGCTGCCACTAATTTATTTTTTTAGTGGCCTTCTTGGCCACTAATTGAATTTTTGAGGAAGTCTGTTTGCATTTTTGGGGAGCAGTTTTTCAAATGTACCAAACTTCAAGTAATTTTTCTGCCTTTATCTTCAAACCCTCTGTAAAACTGTCATAGGCAGATGCTTAGATAGAGCTGAATAACCATGAAGGAGCTGAGACAGCTTCCCATTTTGCTAGCCACAGTGGTCTCCTGCTTGTCCCACCTCTGCTGTCCTTCTCAGCCACTCTGCATTCAACAGGCTCACACAGAATAGGTAGTGAGAGAAGAACAATTTCTGGGAGGCTGCTGCTCTGTCATCAGCTTTCTTATAGGATAACATAACAAATGATAGAAAGTGCATAAGGAAAGGCAGGAGCTCATAAGAGTGGGGATGTCTTCAGGGTACAGAAGAGCTACAAGTCCTGGGGCCTCGGTGAAATGCTCTGCAGAAAGTGGGGCTCCAGTGAGTGCTTCCTAGAAATGCAGCTGAGCTGCCTCTGAGAGAAAGCAGCTCCGTTCCCACAGCCCTGAGCAGTATAGGAAGAACATGAAACACTGCAGAGGCCAAGCAGACCATATAGGTGGTAGTTTCCTCCTCAAACCTTTAACTGCATACACAGTGATCAGCTTGCTACGTGGTGTAAAAATGTAGGTGAGTACATTTAGGAAAAAAAGGGAAAAAAATAAAGTAGCAGAGTTTTGTGCATAAATTAACCAGATGTTATCCTCTTCTATGGAAAAGAAACAGACTTAGCAATTATGTTTACTTCCACGTCTTAGCAGGCCGTCTTAGCAGAGGTCCCTGCTTTCCTAGTGTGACTGCCAGCTTAGAGAATTTTCAGGTTGCGGACGATTGGCCTAATTGGTTGTAAAATAAACTATTTCAAAGCCCTGGCACTACTTACATCTGCCGCTCTTGGCCTAACGTGTTTGTGATGTATTTGCTGGTAGAGAAAAATGTTGCTGGACGTGTGTGCATTGGAAAGCTGTAAATTGTTTTTCCTTTCTTTTGTTTCTGTTTATCTTGGTTTGCAAATATTAAACAGACGTAGTTCTCAATATGGACAAATGTGCTGCAAAATGCCACTCAGCTGAGGAGATCGTTGCTGCTTTTCAATTATTAAAAGCATATGCAGAGGAATAAACTGCACAGCTACTTTGAGAATGAAGGTTTGCAGCGGATGCGTAAGCCCTGGTGAGCAGAAGTTTAGGTAACAGAAATGCTGATGCGTTTGAATACATATGGTGAAATCCTCAGAGACAAGGAGAGTTGTAGGTTGGCACGATCATCAGAATAATAAGCTGCGTGTCTGAGAGAGTGCCTGTTAAATGCCACATAGCCCAGTTCTTCCAGTTACACTGTTGACAAGCATGGAGTTTCTTGGGTGTTTGAGTTGGCCTGAAGAGAGAATATGTCCATACAGGTCATGGATGAGCATGAACTCTGGGTACTTTGATGAAGAGAGGTTTCCCTCTCCCTCTGCACATACTTCTGTCAGGGCTGGGCCTCTTTTTGTTGTTGTTTTTCTTTTTTTGTTTTTCTTTTAAGGCCAGAGAAAATGCAAGTCATTCTGTGAACCAAGCACATATGCCAAGGTGAAGCTCTGGAAGCGGGGTAGAGATAAGGGAGGATGGGGTAAGACACAGCTGCATTACCACCCTCCACCCTTACAATTTCTTTCTAACAGCCTCCCTGTGAGAAGGGAAAGGGATAAACCTTGATAGTTAATGTCTGAGTCAAACCCAACACATCCAGGAGCCCTTACCAGTGTCCAAGAGGATGTAACTTAGGACAAAATTTTAGCCATCAGTTGGGATGATATTCAGAGCAGCTTCAGGGGGTAGAGTTATATACCCTGCTCCCTCTGCTCCCTGTGAAAATCCTTGCCTTAAGCCCAGGAAAGTCTCACAACTTCCACAGTGTACTGAGAGCCCAGGAAACACTTATCCATCCCACTTCCAAGCCCTGAACAGTAGGAGAGGATGCTCAGGCTGTTTCTCCCACTGCAAGGCACAGCTGGACCACACGCTTGGATGGGGAACCTGCCCCAGCTGTGTACATGTGGGCACTCCACAGCTTGCTCATCAGCAGACATTGGGTTTCTCCAGGCAAGGAGTTGGGGTTCCTTTGTTGTTTTGGAAATCAAAATATACAAGTGGCCTCCTTCAGCTGTGTGTCACAAAGGACAAGTTTTGGTCGGCTTAATGGTGCAGCAGCATCTATAAATTTCCTTTCTTTTGTCCATTTGTGCCACAACCTTCATGTTGTTTGAGTGTGTGGGAGGGACCATCGTTGTCTATCGAAGCCATTCATAAGCATTTTTTCTCCTCCTGTCCTATCAATTATGTACAAAGTAAAGCAGTTTAAGTATGGCCAAATGCCCCATTCCTCTGGCACCATCCAATGGATAAAGCAAATCTTTCTATACTTATGAAATCAAGGCAGTCCCAGGTCCTTTGTAGTTGACTAGGTAGTGATATTCCCTTTATGTGCTTCCTGCAATATGCTTGTTCATAAATGTGTAATTTCAGGAAAGATTCCCAATACAGGTTTCAAGGATTCCTGAGGGAGCAAAATCCTTCCTTTTGCTTGTAAGACTTTGTGCGCTGCTCTTAGACAGCGAAAGGAGAAGATGCGGAGGACTCCGCAGAGCTGTGCTTGCAGGGTGGCACTGCCTTCTTTGAGACCAGACCTCTTGCTTGCTCAGGATGGAGTGCATCTGCTCCAGATAGACCTGGGCCACACTCACCTTCTGCTTAGGCTTGAGCCTTTCCAGAAAGCCTTCGTTGGTTAAAGGGCTACAGCACCCTCAGGGGCACTACACAACCATCATCTCATGATGATGGTTGAAAAAAGAAATCAGAAAAAAGATTATTTTGATGCATTTTTCTAGAAATGTTTCAAGCTCGAGCCAGACCACTGAAGCCCAAATGCTGTTCAAAGTTTATACAGACATAACTGCACGTATGCAATTCATTATTTCTCTCGGCAAGTATAAACATTTTCCTCTTTATCCATCTTTGGATGCCAGTTGTACTAGAGATCTGTCGGGGCTTGGAGATCAATTTTGACATGAAAATAATCAGAATCAATAACAAGCAGATAATAAAATGGTCACCTTCAGGCTGTCTGCAAAAGCCTTTATCTTAGTTATGATTCAAACCACCTGCTAAGTAGGGTTGGCTTGCTCCAGAAAGAAAGAGTAGGATAGCAGAAGACCAGTTGTGGTTTGTGCCTTATTTAGATGTCCCAATTACTTCTGGGCAGCTTCAAGCTTTCTCCACTCAAATCCTTGGACCATCCAAACACCACCTGGCCAAATCCTTACCACTCTGTAGATAGGTTTCTTAGTTCAGACATGATGCCAGAAGGTGCCATGTGAACAGATTATGTATTGATTGTACCAAGAGCCAGGAACAGCAAACAACATGAGCCCCTTTTTGACCTTACGTACCAAAGTGGTAGGATGCTACATTAGATGCCTAGACTAGGTAGTCTTACTACAGCCCAAAATATTTATAAAAATGAGTAGCCTTTGTAATGGGAACACCATGTACAAACACCAGAAGCTGCTTGCCTTTCCCAGAGAAGCCACTGGAAGCTGTTGGCTGTGCTATTCCATTTCCAGAACTGAACAGGATTTGGGCAGCACAGTCCCCACTAGACACTGGTGTTCTCAAAGCCATCCTGCCTTCACACAGTGCTGCCTCACAGCCACATTTGTATGGGATGCTCACTTACCGTTCTGCATCATCTTCACCAAAGACCTTTCTGTTACAGACCGGAGTTATTCCAGTAAGCCGGGTTTTATTGTCTCACTTGCAGATTTTGTGGACAATTATTCACAGGGAAAATATTTATCTTGTTTTTCCCAATCTCATTTCTACACCTGCCAAATTGCCTCACCCTTTCCAACTCCTTCTAATGCCCATGAAGATCCCATTGTATCATTTTGGTCCATTTCGTCAGCTGAAGAATGTATTGGATTGGGCAGGTCTGGCTTTACTGCCAATTATGACAGCTTATTTGACTGTCTGCAAGTATCCCTGGGACAATATAATGTTCTAATCTTACCCAGAATGGCATCAGACTTCTGGCATGGCTCCGTCATAGTCAGTGTCATTATTAGCAAAAAATATATACTCCATAACGACCATCTTAATTTGGTTTGTGTGGTGAATTAATCAATTTATGATGGCAATTTCTAATGATACTATTGTTTTGGTAAACCAGCAGCCCTGAAAGAAAGTGATAAAGTAGAAATCTCAAACTTTTCGAAAATATTTGACCCCATCATGGCTGTAGGTAAAAAATGTTGTGAACATTTAGTCAATGTGTATTATAGCTTCAGAAACCTGGTAGTGAATAAGTGCCAGATTATTATTAAAATTTTCTTTATTTTCTTTCTTAAATCTCCTGGATTGTTTTTTTTTTAAGCCAGTCTCATGATTTTGTGGTCCAACTCTTGCATTTTAAACCCTGAGGGTTCACAGTAATATATCTAACAAATTTTATGGCTTATTTTAAAACAAGTTTTATAAACTATGGATCTTAGGCCAGCTGCCAGATATTAGGAATATATAGTTACTTCTTGATAAAAACTTACTGTCCCTGAAGAAGATTTATGGTTGCAACAAGATATGAACTGATAGGGGTTTAATTCCTGCCCTTGCAATAACAGAATTTATGTCCAGTTTCCTCCTCTTTAATCAGTGATTAGAGTAGGAATGTGATGCATTTGAACCAGTTGGTGCAAACTGTGCTTGGGGGAGTTACTTATTTGACATGACTGGGACCAGTTATGACCTTTGCCTAAGATTTCAGCTGATTCCCCTGGGAACTGAATGAGGCTGTATAGTCTTAACCTGTCCCCTCAGCTGGGGTGCTGCTGTTTCCCACGTGCCTGGTTGGAATGCCTGGAGGTGCTGAGCCCCTTTGGTACCCACTGACTTTGACCTGGGTTGCCTGGCACCTCTGAGAAGTCAAGCCACATGGGGATTTGGTATAAGAAAGCATCCCAAACTAGGGCATACTTTGACTGGCCTAAGGGCACAAAGCGGTTTGGGTCATTGCCTGTGGTGCTCTGGGTGTAGCTGCTGTTCCAAGAACAGCTGGTAGGCTGGGAGGGAAAGGAGATGAGCCAACAAGTGTGGAAAAGCCAAGAGAACTCCAGAGGGAAGGGTCCAGTTTCCAAGCCCTTGTCCTGGGACAGTGGCACAAAAAAGCTGGGGTTGCTGCCCAGGGAGGCTGGCCTGAAGGAAAGACTGAATGGCATAAATTAAACATGATCCAGCATTATAACACATGGGGTGAATTCACAGGAGAAGCTCATGAAGCAAAAACTGTGATGGATATAAGTGAAGCCTTGACTTTGTTTACAGAAAAGAGAATTGATGATAAGTATGTTGAAAATACAAGTAGGTGAGGTTACAGTCAACCAAAAAAGAGGGAGGTGTGCTGACCCAACAGCCTGTCCCTGATTCCATCTGTGTTTTGTGGTTTGAGAAAAGCAAAGCAGCCAGGGAGAGAGGATAAGCAAGCTGAAAGAAGGACATCTCTGGAGAGATGTGCATGAGGGAGAGGAGGTAGCGACCACTCTTCTCAGCTGACTCCCAAACTGTGTTGAGGGGAGGGTAGAGATGGTCATCTTTATGTTCTTGGTTACAGTTTGGTGCACACCTGTACATGAGCTTTACAATTAGAGACTTCCCAGGCAGCGTTCTGGAAGCCAGAATATCCTTTTCCTGCCTTTAGCTTTTACCCTTATCTTACACGTGCCTCCTATCCCTCTATGATGCTATCGGCCCTGCAAGGAAAGGACTCTGACTGCACTATTCACAGCTGGGCACGTTTGCTGGCTGGCTGCTCCTGTTGTCCCAGGTGAGTGGGAAGGCAGGAGTGGAAGGAAAGAAGGATTTTGATGGCAGGGAGGAGAATGAGCAGCAAGGAAAGAAAAAAACCTGCATCTGAAAGATGAGAAAGAACCAAGAAAGCACAGCCACATGAAGAGAGTATGTTGTCTTCAGCAAAGTTTGCCACGGTGCACCTTTGCCCAAAGAATAACAGAGGGGAAATCTTTGAGCAATGTTACAAACACATCTCCCAGCCCTGGTTATACGCACACACACACACATGGCTCAGGTTTCACTCCCGGGGATTATTATTGCATCACCGCAACCTTGAACTACATTTATAGTCTTGTAAGCTGTGGAATTGCAGACCTCCTTCTTGTTTTTTGCTGGTGGCAGGCAGCATGGCCTGGAGGGCTGATCAGAGCTAAGAGCATCGCTGGAGGAGTTTGGAGTCCAGCCACTCACTCTCTGTGTGGCCACGAGCAACTCCCTGCCTCTCCGTGCCTCAGTTTCCCCACTGATAATAGCAGGAAGGGTTGTTATCCCCAAGGCAATCGTAAGCACTTTATTAGAGCTTCTTGTACCTTTGGTGTTGAACAGCTGCTGTTGGTGGTTACAATAGCTGAATATGTGTGGTAGAAACAGCTTCTTGTGAGACCCTGTCTTCAGCCTCTGGCGACTGTGACATAGAGCAGCAGAGGACTTTGGTGTAGGTGCTCTATGTGCCTGTGTCTTCGTGGAGCCACCAAGACCTCATGTTCACTGGGATTTCTGGAGGGAAGACTCATAGGCTTAAAAAGCTCCACTGGGTACAGAATGATAGATAAGATGCCACATCTGCATACTTCAGGAAAACTAATTTTTTTTCTTAGACAGGCACTAGAGAAGATGAATTACATGAGCCTTTTCTTTTTCAACCATGGGTTATAGTTAGTACAAGGCAAGAACGTGCCAAAGATAGGAGCAAAGGTCTCTGAGTCCTTGTTGGAGCTGTGGGTGCCCACAAACAGGAGCACAGGTCTGAAGAGGTGGTGGCAGAGCTTGCCCTGGGGTGATGAGCGCAGCTGCAGAATTCACTGCTTCTTATTTGTACAACAGACAGTTTTCTCACATTTCATGTGACATGACCCTGTTGCCACCATGCTTGTCCCTCTGGACAGAGTCTTGTTTTGCCAAGGTTCATTTGAAGTCTAAGGCCCGAAAGGTCACAGTGTCACATGGCTATAACTTGCAGCTCCCAGACTGTCCTTTCTATTGCCAGCTCCTCACTCTGTCTTCTAGATCTCCTCCCTCCAGATGTGAAGTCTATAGAAACCCATTCTTCCTATCATAATTTGTATCAGGCTTGTGATGTGCAGTAGTGTCCTCTATGTAACTTCTGTCTCTAATGGCAACAGAAAAGCGTTCACATGATTAGATGATTACACATGGTTATATTCTTTTTTTTATTCATCTTTTTTGTTTAAACAAACAGCTAGCTCTTTTTTAATTTTCATTCCCCTCAAAGCTTCTGTCACATCCCTAACCTTAGGGGCTGCTCAGAAGTAGAGGACTTCCCTTTTTCAGCACATTCTTATCCTCCACTCTGTCCATGAACCAAAAGATGGTGTGATTCTGGCAGCCCAGTTTTTGTGGTGAAAGTGCCCATTGTGCTAAGGCTCTTTCCCCCGAAGTCCTCTTTGTGCACTCCATGACATGATGAAATCAGGGATTATAACTCAGCAGCTAATTAGAACCATGATAACACCTTATCCTTGGGGGCCTGTCAGCTCACTTGACTGCAGAAGCAGTCGTGCCTTTGAGGATGGTCTCACTTCAGTCTCCAGCTCCCCGAGTCCTGTGATTACTCCAAAGGTATAGGGCTTCCACCATTCTGCCCTGCGGCCTCTTTCCCTGTCTGAGGTCCCTGCATCAGGCACAGTTCACCCCTGGCCTGTGGCACACTCAAGGATCACAGACAAGAAGAGAAGTTGTGAAGCTGCATTGCTGTGAGAGGGAATCCTTTAGGAGGCACACAGACTGCACAGCCCTTCCCCAGTCACTGGAGCTGCTGTGGCTCTTCCTAGGTCACATCCTATATCTGACATCTAGATCTTCACCAAGACGAAATAAAAAATAAGAGTTGTCCCTTTCAGGAGCAGAGGAGAGCTTGGAAAGTTTAACACAGTCACTTCAAACCCAGGATTCCAATGAAATACTTCCCTCCTCCATTACTATTTGTTTAAAAAAAAACAGTTAGCACTTTTGGAGCTAATTCCTGATTGTAATTTTTGGGGGTGGGGCAGGAGAGAGGAAAAGCTGAGTCACAATTTCTTAGCACTCAGCTCTTCCATAACGTTTCATCACCAAAGACATTAAAGTGTTTTTGGCATACGAATGAGTTAAATTTCACCACTTCCTATTCAGGCCAGGAAAACCTTTGTTGAGTTCATTCACAGATGAAATGGAGAAAACCTTTAGGTCAGAGTTCTCCAACCTGGATACTTCTTGTTAGACACCAAAGCTAGAAATAACATAAGAATGTAGTGGGTTTAAAGTGCATTTATCTATCATTCTACTTCCACATTAACAAAGAATTACCTGGATTAATTTAGAATTTAACCAGACTGCTGAATTCAGTAGCTTACTTCTGATCTGGTAACACCAGGCACCTCCTTTGCCCCCAACAGAATTACCTATGAAAGGCTGAAGAGGAGGCAGTTTTGCTATATTCTGCTGAAGGGAGGGATTGTCATGGTACAAAGTAGTGTAGCATCCTCCCTTATTCCCTCTCTTCTTCCCTCCTCCTGGTTTTCTGTGTACAGGACCATGGCAAAAGCATTAGAGATGCTAGAGCCTTTAGCGCCTTCAGCTCCAGAGACATCTCCCATCAGGCTTTCACTCCTACTTCTCAGAGCTCTTGCGTTGAAGAAGCTGACCCCATCCATGGACTCTGTCTGCACACAAGAGGACATGACAGTTGCCATGAATCTGCAAAACAAAATGATGGCTTGGACACAGTTAAGCCAGTGGGAATCTATGTGAAACCACATGAAGTTAAGTGAGTTACCCTGGGACTGTGACCTGTGAGTGGGGACTCCAAGGAACCTGCAGGGCTCCTTGAGATGCCTGTGTGGCAAGCCTGGGGTGTGCTAACTTGCTGATCTTTACTGAGCTGTCGAGGCTCCTCGCCTTGGCTGGAGCTCTCCAGAGAGCTGCCTCCACGTATCCACCTCTAACTTCCCTGCCTGGACCTGCCCCAGCTCACCCAGGGGGAAGCTAAGGTACCCCCTCAAAGACCATTGACATCCGTGCTCAGTAGCTTCAGAGGAGTCTCTGTGGGTACACAGGAGCAGACACAAGCCTTTGGCTGGGTACGAGACTCCCCAAAAGGGCTGCATTCTTCTTTCAAAGCACGTCTTGCAGGCAGTGCTGCACTAATGGGATTTTTGTGACAGTGGCATATTACAAGGCACTACGAGTATCCTCAAGGCTCTGGACTAAAGTCTGTTTTGCCTCTGTATCCTGACTATCTGAGCAGAGAGGCTGGCTTCGCTTGTAAATGTGACTTCACAGAAACATGGCAAAAGACAGAGATACCTTAAGCCAGTAAATGTTTCCAGATGGGGGCATTTCTGGTGAACTTTTTACTTCTGCCTCTAAATGAAGCACTGTTAAGCTTTTTACAAAGATTTAAAAGATTTGAGCTTTACGGTTAAGTGTGGTGGAACTTTTTTTCTTTCTTCCTTCCTTTTTTTCTTTCTTTCTTTCTTTCTTTCTTTCTTTCTTTCTTTCTTTCTTTCTTTCTTTCTTTCTTTCTTTCTTTCTTTCTTTCTTTCTTTCTTTCTTTCTTTCTTTCTTTCTTTCTTTCTTTCTTTCTTTCTTTCTTTCTTTCTTTCCTTAATTTCTCTTTCTTTTCTCTCGCTTTCTTTTCTTTCTTCTTTCTTTTACTCTTTCCGCTTCTCTTTTTCTTTCTTTTTTCTTTCTGAGTCTCTCTCTTTCTCAATTTTTCTCTTTTCTCTTTCTTTTCTGTAAAACAAGGCAGTGTAAAAAACCAAAAACTACAGTGTAATATATTCCTAGAAGCCTGTAAGCTGAGAAAGAATGGGCAAAAGAGGGAGAGCAAGCAAGTTTTGACAGTAATAGCAGTGAGCCAGTGGAGCATCTTGAAAAGAACTAGCCTTGTCTTAGGAAATTAAAAAGACACACATGTAGCTGTTAAAAAGCCTGGGAAAAGTGTCTATGGTTCTCAAATGAGGCAGTCCTGCAGGAGGAAGTTTACAAGAGCTAAGAGTAGTAGTATCCGTGACTTTAATCTGGTCTTGGAAATTAGTTCTAAGCATGCTGGAAGGAATTAAGACCAAACAAGGGTTTTCAGTTTAGAATCTGAGTCTTTGATGCTTTATGAAAGTAATTTGATTGCATCAAATGGGTCCCAGGGATAGGAACCTTAGTCCATAAATATCACCGATCCACATCATTAAAAAAACCTCAATCTGCACTTTTTTTCCCCCTTCTTCTTTTTGCAGTGCTAATATTCTTTGGACATAAGAGGTCTGCAGCTGAATCAGCAGGGAGATTGATTTCTCTCTCTCCCTTTAAAAGAGGGAAAGAAGGTCCCTTTGGGTCAGGGTTAAGGGCTTGGAAGGGGCCTAATGGGAAAGTTCATCTCCCAGCTGCCAGCAGTATATAGTACCAGGCCCATGGATAACAACAGGATGTGGGTTTTGAGCACTGTCAGCTCCTTCATGATATATTTCTTTTTAATTTTCTCCTTTTAAAATAATACACCAGCAAAGAACATTCTTTATTATCGTAACAAAATCTCTGCTCCACTGACTCTGAGACATTCCTAATTGTTTTCAATCTGTCAGGAGCGCTTTCTGTTTGCATTTCTGCAACCACTCAAGAGATTGTTGTAAAGAAAACAAACAAAAAAAAATGGCCTGGGCTGACTCAGGGGCTGGGTAATGGGTTACAGCACTTTCACCTCGCTCACTGCTGCAGAGCAGGAACCAAGAGCTGAATGGGTTGGCACCAACTCGAGAGTCAGCTTTGAACAGCCAGTTTCAAGGTGGTGTTGGTACTGGAAGTGACCAAACAGGCACAGTGACAGTCAGTGAGTTAAAAAAAACCTCTGGTGCTGGTGGAAGGCACAGGGAAAACGCCCCATTCACCCAAGCTTGGAGATGGAAAGAGAAGGGGAGAATGCATGGAGCTCTTCGCACTGTCATCCTATAAGTGACAAACAGCAATGCGTTTCCCACAGAGAAAAACACATCTGATCTAACTTTTCACACTGTTTCATAAAAAGTGATCTCATTAATGTGAGAGCAGGATGATTTCTGGGAACAGTCTTGTCCTGACTGGTTGCTGTCGAGCTTCCAAGAGCAGGCAATGCGGAGCGGCCGTATCCCACCATAGCTGCGTCCCCATCAGGGCGTCGGGCTGCTCTGGCTGGGGCGATGGAGGGAGCGGTGGGAGCAGGGGAGGGCGGTGCAGAGGAGGCCCAGGGCCCCCCGCAGATATCTGCTGGCAGAGCTGGGGCACACGGGCCGTGGGAGGAGCGCCGAGGAATTTTCCCAGCATCGTTCCCTGCGTGTGTGGGTGTTGCCTCCCACCACAGAGCCGGCGTCCTGTTACAGCTCTAGGTATTACAGCACAAACGGTGGGCCCTCACCACGGAGGGTGTCCTTGCTGTACCACAGGCTGTAGGAGACAGGTCCTACCTGGAAGAGCTGCAGAACTAAGATGGGAGAAAGAAATCCTGGGCACTGAAGGCAGGAATGTAGCCCACTAGAAATGCTCCTTAGTTATCAAACCTGTCTCTCTTCATTACTGGTGTAGTGACCAATGGTCTATCTGCAGACAGTTTGGATCTTCTTGAGCTTGGTGCTAAGATGCAGTGGACATGATGACTGTGGCCCATAGCCTTAGAGAAACCTGAGTCCTGACCTGGTAGATGTTGAAGGGAACCAGAGAAAACAGAAGGGCTGTGGATCAATCCGTTGAGGTTTATTCAGGATCACACGGGAAGATGAAGACAGGACTGGGCACCGAGCTCCTCAATCACAGCACGGTGCCGTAACCACACGTTCCACCGGGACCATCCTCCAGTGGCTCTCCCTGGCCATCAGGGCTCCAGATGTCTCTCAGTACAGAGCAAGCTGAAGAAGACTCAGCTGGTTTTGCGTGCATAAACAAAAAAGCAGAACCACAGGAACTGTCTATTGGTATGTTTGGAAAGCACTCATCACCCTGGCATCTGGTGTGCCCTGAGCTGCTGTCAGCTACCAGCACTTCGGAAGTCCACACAAAAAATCAGGAGCTCTGACCACCCCTGGAGAAAGGTCTGGGTGAAGAGTGGGTCAATGCAGGGTACCCAGAGCCAAGGCTCTGAGTCAGGCCTTTGTTACGAAGGATGGGAAGAAGGGCCTGTGTCAGATAGGGCTTATCCTGCCGGTTGGAAATCATAGCTCCTTTTGCTTTAGGCACGTGCTTTAGGCACATCCTTCAGCTCTTTGGCTGCTGGTCCCCTGTATAAAATGGAGGTGTTGCCTTACTCTGCCTCATCAGGGAGCTATAAAAGATGGTCTATTTCCAATTTGCAGGGCCTCTTATGGTTGCTCATGCAAGTAACTTTAAAAACTTCAGCTTGGAGCAAACCATCTTTGGGACCCCTGGCTGGTACTTGGGAAGAAGCCTAAGGTGGGAGAAAACACGAAGTTCCCTGATGCTGCACAGAGGTGGCTGAGAAGTCTTTTAGTGGGACATGGTTTCCCACCTGGTTTGCACTGGTGTAAGGAGTTCTGCTAAACACAAGGCAGCAGTCAGGTCCATGCTTTCCCACAGGAAGCGCTGTACACAGAGATAAGCTCCTCCATGTTAACACTGAGATAACAGCAAACCTCTGGCAACTACAAACGTGAAGTATGGCAGCCACAGTAGCCATGGGGTATGTGGGGGCTCTGTCACATTTTTTATGAAGAAGCAAAATTTCTTCCCCTCTCACCTTCCTGGGAAGGGAAAGACAGACCCTTGGCTATCCTGGCTTGTCAGGAGGGTCATTGCTTCTACTCGTGGTCCTCCCTGTGTTCCCTGAGTGCCTTTGCTCTCTGCAGCAGCATACGGAGATGCACAGCGTGGCTGAGGGCAGCAGAGGAGCAAAGAAGCTCTAGAACAAAACAGAAAGTATGTTCTCATGCAAACCTCATTAATAATGGAGAGCAAGTGAAGAGAAATGCTAAATATAAATTATATTTCTTGTTGGGAAGAGAGGGAACGTACTGCACCGCTGCAAAGAGGGAACATGAAAGGTGAAGCTGTTCAGAGTTTACATCACTCTCCCGTAAAACAAAATTTAGGCTATTTCACAGCTACTGCAAGTTTTAGCCAGGCAGTGGGATGACAAACATCACTAACAAATAAGCATATAAATCCCTGTATATTGAGATTTTTACTATCTCAGTCTCTTTTTTTTAAAAAAAAATTAATTTTTAAATCTCCAGTTGTCTTTCTTACTGTTGGCTCTCCAGCAAATTCAAATTCCTGATTAAATGATAAGACATTTTCTCAGGTTAAGTGAATGTGACCCATATAGCACTGCTCAGTAAATGTGTGCCTTTTGGAGACATGCTGCCAACAGTGGCTGTGGCTTAGCAAGTAATTCATTACTGCAGGCTACTGGGCTACTGTGTGTCCCAGTGGTCCAGTTATGTGTTTTAAAGATGCAAGTAATTCTAAGCAGAGGGTCCATGTTACTCTTGCCCATAAGTGTCTGCCATAGCATGACATAAAGACCTCCTAAGATTGCAGTCCTGGCATTCTTTCTCTTTTATGCCGGTCATTAATCTCAGAAATGCATACGAAATTGATTTCCTTTTCACGACATTGTTTTCAAATTACTCTTCTGTTTTCTTCTGCTTGTTTTTTTGGCAATCTCAGTGGCTTGGGAGCTACAAGGAATAAAATTTAGAACTTTTCTGAATGTTTCAGTGCCAAAGTCATCAGTGCTTTCTCCCTCCCATGTTTTATTAGTTGTGGGTGCACCGAGGAGACTGCAAAGAGTGGGGGCATCAGGGTGGTAAAACTCAATGCAAGATTTAAAATAATCATAAGAAATGAGATCTTTTTGAGCTTAAAGAGTAGAACCAAGGGTAGAACTTGGATGTTAAACCTGCTAGTCCTTTGGGGTGTTGGGGTTTTTTTGTTTTGTTTTGTTTTTAACTACAAAGTCCAGAAAGAGAACACGGAAGAGTCAACTCCTTCAATACGCGTTGCACTTCTGAGCAGCAAAGTTCCCAAATAGCAAAACTCCCCCAACAGCTCTCCCTTCGGCTGTGAACAGCGAGCTGACATGCAGGGAGGGGGAAAAATGCAGCCACATTCCTTTCGCACTCCCACTCGCCTCTGAGGTTCTTCCACTTCCTTCCTATGGCTTTTTTTAGAACTGTAGTGTTTTTCTCACGTCCGGCAACAAAGGATGTTTTGTGCTGCTGCCGAGGTTGTTGGTTTCTTTTTTTTTTTTTTTTTTTAAACTTCAGATGCAGCTATCATGTTTGAAAATATCGCTCTTGTTTGTGTGGGAGCACAACTTTTTTTTGCTCTCTGGTACCTTACAAGCATGATCAAATGCTGGGAATTTGTTTAGTTGGTTAAATTCTCCCACCAGAGTCGACATTTGTATTTTCCTGTAACCATCTTACTTATTTGTGAAAACCACTGTGCTGCAGGCCTAAAGGTATTGGGAGTTTTGGGAGCTTGCAGTGATTTCTCTGCCCTGGTACTGAATAAGAAATGGAATCACTCCAGAATTACTGTGGTGCAGCTGAGAGCAGAGCATGGTGCAAAAATTTATTAATAAAATGCATAACTCATAAACCCCTCAAAACTCTTGTGGTGTTTCCAGTAAAAAAAAAACCAAACCAAAACAGTTAGGGGACAAGGAGGAACTGATCAATAACAGAATCACAGTCTCCAGTCCCTAGAGTCAGCTCTCCCATTTTATGATAGTTTAATATCATGACATCAGAGTGGAGAAATGCATCCAGGATTAAACCTTTGAGGTTTGATATATTGTGGTCCCCAATCACTATAGCTGAGTCTTTGTCACAGTGATAAATTGACTGTGGTCACACACATTGACATTACTCACTTTGAGAAGTGAAACTCCAAATATCAGCCATCGCTGTGTCAGGGACCCTGGATATTGGATATTCAGGCATTCAGTGTTTCCAATTTATTATAATTTGTAGGCAGCTAGACGAGGTGGGGGGAAAGCCCATAGACAGCTTGGAATTATATCATAAATCTCCAAAAGCCCTAACATAATCTTCAAGACTACCTTCAGTCCTTCAGACAAGGAGCATGAGTGATACAGTGAGCCTGATTTTGACCTTTTGCTCCACAGCACTGCACAGGTATTATTACACTGTTGGCTTTGGCTTCTGCAGGAGTCGGTGCGTAAGCGTCCTTGGAAAGGAAGTATTCAGCTCAGTGAAAAAATGTAAGGACTGCTATCTCAGTGCCTGCTTCATCTCAATAGTCAGGGTGAGGCAGAGAAAATGAGACAGTGATTCTCCCCTGCTTGGTATGGGAATCCTTCCTGGTTTGTGCAGATGGGGGTAGAGCGGGGTGCACTGGAGACATCCTTTATACTTAAGAAATACGCATACTCATCTTACTCGCTGGGTGTTCTTCCAGATTTCAGAGCAATACTAGCCCTATAAAATAGTCAGCAAAATTCAGAAGCCTGCTGGAGCTCTTACAAAGTCAGCCCTGATTAAGAAAACTATTTGATTTGTACTTTCGTGGCATGTCTGGCTTCCTATCCCTGCTGCCAGGTTTCCCAGAAAGGAAGGAGGAATTCTCCCCCACTCTATTGCAAAAGCCTTGCGAGAGCCTTGGAGCCTGTTTTGGTTGGTGTCAGCCCTCGGGTGCACTCCAGGGAATTGTGATGCCATGCACACAAATAGGGGGTACCTGTGCAGACCCTGGATATCCCTGTGACTTCCCAACAGCTCGACTGTGACTCTATTACCTGTCTTCCCTCTAATGCTAGCAGGCTGAGTGGAGCAAGAAACATCGGTGCTGGGTGGCTTGAGTTGTACCCAGAGTACCACCCTGGCTCTGAAAGCCCAGCTCCAGGAATTCGGGCTGCAGTGCCATCCATCCCCCCTTTTCTGCTAGATTATTCCTTCCCAGCCTCCCAGAAAGCAAAACATACCTGGGCCACAGGCATCCCAGCAGCCCAGGGCTGAGATGAACACATGGAGGCTGCTTCATGCTAAGATGCCAAGCAGTGAACTGGGAAGCTCAAGGCATGTTTGCTTTTTTTCTCCAGCTGGTTCTGCTACAAGGGCTGTGACTCCGACAGAGTCAAACACCCAGGGTGGTAATATCTTGAAACAACCACAGCTGTTTACCAAAAGTGAGCCAGTCTTCCATCAGGTTTGGCTAATGTGAGCTAGTGAACCTGATTTAACCTCAGCTTTTTCCTTGGTGTAGGTACAGCTACTTGCAGCTGCTTCCAGAGAGGCATTTTAGCTAGTGAGCAGCTAGGTGAGAATACAACCAGCTGAAAGGTGGTGTCAGATGGATGTCCACAGGGAGACCTAGCAGGCACTACAAAACCTTGCCAGCAGAAGCTGTTTTGGTCACTGTAGTGGGGCACGCCATAACCGTCTGGTGAAAAATCCTGGCTTCTGTGACCCAGACTCAGATCCCTGAGCCATCAGCTGATGGTTTCTAACCCAGCAAGCACCATGGCTTATGCCAACCCCACACCTCAGAGGGAGGAAGTGGTACCCAGTGGTTGCAGCCAGCGTGCTGCAATGCTGCAGTGCAGCAAGCTCAGTGCTCAGCCGGAGAAACTCAGTGTTGCCAACATAGCCTGGGAAATCAGCACACCAGTCTATGGTCGGCTCACTTCACAGGTCAAGATAAATCAAAAATATAGGTAAAGCTCACTAGTGTTTTAACTTCTAGGACAGAAATATCCTTAATTACTTGCCCACATAGCACTTTCAATAAACAGCAACAGAGAGGGAGGTGCTGTGATGGCTTTACCTTGCTCCTGTGCTGCCCTGGCTGTTCCCACCACAGCCTCCAACCACTGCAGGCAAGAGGCTTCAAGGTCGCACCAACAGCCTGGCCTTGCTCCTACTATTTAATGTTGCTGTCTTGCATTTATTTCACAGAATCACAGAATCACAGAATATTAGGGATTGGAAGGGACCTCGAAAGATCATCCAGTCCAATCCCCCTGCCGGAGCAGGAACATCTAGATGAGTTCACACAGGAAGGCGTCCAGGCAGGTCTTGAATGTCTCCAGAGAAGGAGACTCCACAACCTCCCTGGGCAGCCTGTTCCAGTGCTCTGTTACCCTTACTGTAAAGAAGTTCTTTCTCAAATTTAAGCGGAACCTCCTGTGTTCCAGCTTACACCCATTACCCCTTGTCCTATCATTGGTCATCACTGCAAAGAGCCTGGCCCCATCCTCCTTCCATTCCATTAGGAAAGATACAGCTTAAATCTCTGCACCTAGAGGTGGTTGTGACTCTGTTTCAGTAAAGACAAGGAGGTGCTGCTGCCCCTGACACCAGCTGGGACCTGTGCTGCTTCCCTACCATTGGGACATTTCACAGATCAGGAGGGTGATGCCTTCACAGCCATCAAGTGGAGTCTGGCACAAAAAGAAGAAATGAACCTACTTCACCCCTTCCAGTAAATGAGATTTATGAGCAGCAAGGATCCACCTTTCAAGGCAGAGCTCCGGCTAGCCTAGACAGGGCAGCACCCAGGGCTGTGGCACTCGGTCCTGGTCCTAAAGCTGCAGGGAAGGGTAGGTTGGAGTTGTGTGAGACTTGGCAAATCTGCACAAAAGTCTGGAGGAACCACACTTGGGAGAAAAATGCAGCCCCTAGGTCTACTCTACAAATTATGAACAACCTCTGGATAAATTTCAGCTGAAAACTGGCTCTTTCATGGCTGCGATAACTGCACTTGACAGCCAAACAGAGACTCTTTCATATTTAAAAATAGAAAAAGCAATTAATTATTGGAGTCAATGTAAAACGGGAGCTAACACAGTAGCAGAGCAGTGTGTGTAGTGATCTGATTGTAGCAGAGGCCATAGTGGCTTTAGAGCTCACATGCCCAGGGGGACCCCCCAGTATGTGGGATGCAAAGCTGCTCAAACACAGGCACAAAGAAGATTCGTGCCCCATGGTGGCAGGGTCAGTAGGAAGCAATAAGTGAAGGCAGCCTCTGAAAGGGCTTCAGAGCTTGATGGGATCAGTGCTACTTAGTCAAACCTAGCCTAGCTCAGCATTTGGGCATACACAGGCTGGCATGCTCACTGTCTCTGGTTTACTCTTCCCCAGTGTCTGTGTGCGGCGAGTGCCGGTGTGTCAGAGGCAAGCCTGGGTGGTACAAACACCAGCCATGAGGTTACCAGGCAAGCCCTGAGAGCCAGAGCCACTGACAACTTCACTTTCCCATAGATGGATAATCCAGGTCAGTGTGGGATGAAGCATCTTTTTCTATCTCAAGTGTTTTACCTGGGATAGACCATGGTGATGGGACTTAGGGACTCCTGGATAGGTTGCACGCAGGGTCTTGGTAGCATTTGACCTTCAGTTGACTCTGAGTCCTTTGGACATGAGTGAATGCCCCAGAAGGGAGCTTTCCTCATCCTTCAGGAAAATGCAGCTTTTTTTTCTATAAAGACCAATTCTTACCACTTGCTAGCTACAAACTGTCCTCTTGGATTAGTAACTCGGTGAGGTGCTGAAAGTCAGCTGCCTTAGACACTTCATTTTCTGCTGCAAGGTACTTGCACATGACGGAGCCTGCTCGTGTTTGGTGAGCCTAAACCAAGTGAAGAAATGCAAGGAGAAGCGGGTCCTGAGCTAGAGGAGACTGTGGTTAGGAAACTGGGCTGGTGCTGCGATGTGAGCCGAGGAGAGACCTTTGAAGTGCAGTCCTTGGGCAGCTGCCTGGGCCCAAAGCAAACACTGCACAGGACTTCCACTTTGCTAATGATAATGAAAGCAGTTCCTGGAATGATTTGCTTGTCCTGACAACAGCACAGTTTGGATGAAATATGTACAAATCAGGAAAAAAAAAAAAAAAAAAAGATAAAAGAGAAACTTAGCAAGGCCTGTTCCTTGGACCGTCTGTTCTCACAGCCTCCTTTCCCTGTCCAAACTGGTAATTCACAGCACAGCCACGATGCAAGCACACGGTGGCTGCTCTTTTAACATGATCAAAGGAATAATTATATGCAGAGGAATTCTCCGAACACAAAAATCGCGTGTGATCCTCCCGGCATGAGGAACTTGCTGTGTGTCTGCAGAAAGCTCCCATTTGCTCCGCAGACAGTTGACCTCAGGTTGCAGCCAGGGATGGTCCCTGACTCCTGCCATGGAGCTCTTCCACAGCTGCCTTCCACCGTGCAAGCTTGCTCACTGCTTTTGAGCTGGCTGAGCGGCAGGCAGATGTGGAGATCCTTTGTTTCTCTGTTTGTTCAGGGGATGAAGGGGAGATTTCCCTAAAAAGCGACCACTGCTTGCTTAGTTTATCCTGGAATGGAAACTTTATTTATAGAAGCAACAGCAGCAACAGGCACTCTGGGCCCTAGCAACAGCAAAGTGAGCTCCACAGTTCCTGATGGGAAATATTGCAAGGTGCTGCTCTTCAGCAGCAGATTTTGTTCATGGTTTCCCCCTCTGCACCTATCCCATCTCTTCTGGGAGCTGCAGATCAGAAATCCAGCCTTTTCTTCTTCTGCTGTACAAGATTCTCATCCTCCCCCTCGGCAGTCAGTGTCGCATGGTGCCTCCGGGGAAGGGCACTGCAAACATCAGCAGGCTGTAGGCGAGGGGCAACAGGGGTTGCAGGGACACGTGTCAGTGGGAGCTCTCCTAGGAGTGCAAAAGGTTTCTTTGGTGGCCTCAAGTCAATGGGGCAGCACTGGGCCACCTGAGTGTTTGAGCAGTATGGGCTGAGTTGAAAGTCACTGAGCTCCTTGACTCCAGAGCTTTTCTACCCTGGCTGTAGTCCAAGCCCAAAGCCCCCACCCTGCAGGATTACTGCTGGGGGATCCAGCTGTTGCATTCTGGTCTACCCGCATCTGCTCTCCCCGGACCACACAGGCTCAGGTCCATAGGAAATCCTGGGAGCTGCTCCCGTTCACCCCATTGATAAAGCTTGTGTGAAGTCCCTGCTGGAGCGCACACTTGCAAGGCAGCAGTGCAGATGGTCGGCCAGTTTGCAGTGCGTTGTGTACACGTCTTGTTTCATCCAAACCATTCCTGGCGTATCTCCTCTCTTTTCATTCAGGCACTTAGGGTGAGCATCTGGGGCCAAGACTGGCCAAGTAATTGATACCTTATATAATGATATGGAGTTTTGGAGTAGCCTTGAACTCATTTAAGTCACCTTCTATACCTCTCTAAATGCAGTTTCACTTTGTCAACATACGTAGTTGGCCCTATCCATTCAGTTTATCTCCTCTTCATTCAGTCATACCTTAAACTGGCCACTCGCTCAGACAAGTTAAGATGCCGTTGACTGCTTGGTGTATCACACTGTATCATCTTAATCAGTTTTTCATATCTCTTTCCACATGCAACTGTAGATTATCTGTGTTGTTTTTGTTAATAGGAGACAGATGGGAATTGGGTGTCAAGTTGCGATTCTGAAGCGTAGGAGCTTCATAACCTTTTTTAAAATGCATGATATTAAAGATCATTTAAAACAAACTTAGTTTCTGGCATTTAACAATTAGTGAGGCAAAATAAATGCTCAACAGGGAGGCTAGAGGAGGGTAATTCTTTAATCTGAGTAGTCACCTCTGAACCCCAGGCTGACATAATCACATCTGGTACAAAAGGCCAGACTCATGCATGCTCTAAATCTCCCATGTTTGCCCCTGGCACTGCACAGTGCTCAGTCCAGTGCATTGCATTGCCTTCCTTGTCGCGACGGAGGGAAGACCCGGATACACTCAATATGAGTGATCAGCAAGCTTCGTTTATTGATTACATACGTGCTCCTTATATACAGTGGTTAATTAAGCTCATGCATATTCTTAAAGACCCATACTGATTGGTTTATTAATTATCCTGGGAACTTCTTCCTTCATGGTGAGCTCAGTTCTTCTTATCTCATGTCCAATTAACTACAGGCATTCTGTAGTTTGCTTTGTTAAATGTCGAGGGCATCTTGACCCTGGCATATCAGCACCTACACCAGATGTGTGCGGTGCTCTGCCAGCTCTTGTTCTACCAGCTGCAGTGGATCTACGTGGCCTTTGCCACGTAGCCAGCTCTCCACACTTTCTCAATCAGGTGATATACAGTGAAGGAACAGCAGGGAAGAAGTGCTGGCAGGACTGACATATGTAGGACCTTGTACATGAGATTTTGTGGAGCTTACTTTACCCGGGTCTTTAGTCAAGCCTTCAAAATCAAAGGCAAGAGGGGTTTCTTGGAGTAGGGCATGCACAATTGTACAATGAGTGACAGGACTTTTACATATGGCTGAAGACTAACACTGGGCCTGAAAGGGGTATGTCAAGTCCAGGATCCTGTCCTAGTTCTGGACAGGAGTGGATGCTGGAGAAAAAAATGTATGAAAACAGCTGAACATGGCACAGTCCTTTTCCCGATGCAATGACAGGGCTGGGAGTTCCTCAGCCAGAGATGGTATCTTTGTGTTTAGTAATTCCAACAGACTTTCCCTCCACAAGTTTGTCTAATTGCTATTTTAACTTCTGGCCTCTTTAACAGCTGATGGCAGTGAGCTCCACTGTTTAATTTGCACTGGATGGAAAAGTGCTTACTTTGGTTTGTGTGAAACCTGCTGTCTGGTAATTGCATTTAATGTCTTTTTTGGGGAAAAAAAAAGAAAAAAGAAAAAAAAAAAAGGAGGGGTGGGAGGCTCCAAATTCACGAGGTCACAGGTGCCTGGGTGTGAGGTGTGAGCAACTGGCTTCATGCTTCACCTTGCACATTCACTGCGTGGCTCAGCCTCCTGCCCTGACACTGTCTGGTGAGCTGCCACCTTCTCACTAGCAGCCTCCAGCAGGCAAAACCCCCATGCAAGACCTCTTGTTGCAGTTCAGCAAGTGAATGGGCAGCAACTCCAGCTCCCATCTTGCTCCATCCTGTCTCTTATTGTTTCTAGCTTAAAGTCAAGTTGATCTGGGATTTTTCATATGCATGCATTTGTACTCAGTCAGCTGCCCCACACCCCTCGGAGGCCAAATAATGCAAAAGGCAGGAAAAAGGGATGTTCGAGAAGTGCCTCAGCTTAGGTCAGCTGGAACAGAAAGATTTTGCAGATCTTAAGTAACTGGTTTTCAGATGCCCTCCAAGTACCTATTAAAATTCACTACCACAGTTGCATGGGCTGCCACAGAAATCTTAATGTGGCCGTGTGGGGATGTACAGCAGAAGCTCTGACAGCAACTGTCTGCTTATTTACTTACAGAAGATAATTTATGCTCCTACGTTTGCTGGCAGCTCCATTTTTTTCTTTCTTAATTTATACCCCTGGAGGAGTTCTTTTTTCACCAACTAGTGGAAACTAACCTCCTGATTTAGATCTGAAGGTTAAATATCAAAAATTATGTAGTACCTTCATGTTTCCCTACGTAAACTGCCCTGCTCCTTTTTGGAAGGATGCACTCCACCCCCAGGTTTCAGCCTGTGGCCAAGGGATGCTTGTAAACCATATTTTTGTATTGGTACAGGAATACCATCAGATTAGTCTGGCAGGGTACTCCTACTGTGGGCACATCTGACAAAGCTGCACCAGTACTGGAAACCCTCTTTCCACAAACATAACAAGTTCTACCAGTAGAAGCGTGGGCTTGTGCCTGTAACTGGGACTACACCAGAAACGGCTGGCTTAGGGCAGGCAGAGTTGGAGCTCTTATCTCCCACAATCTGGAAAAGGGGGTGGATAGTGAGGTGGCAATCTTTGCTATTGATAGTAAGCTATTAAGAGTAATAAAAATGAAAGTCTTGCAGAAGGCACTTACTCTAGTTAGGAGGCAATAAAAGAGTAGACAAGATTAATTTAGATAAATGTGAAGTGTTGTGCATGGGAAAAACTCCTAACTGTGGATGCCAGCTGATAGACTGGGAGTTAGCAGAGCCTGTTCAGGAATGGGATCCTGGAGTTGTAATAGCTCCGTGCAAACAGCAGCGTGTTCCTTGATATTAGTGCAAAACAAACCAAACATCAGGAGTCACTAGGAAAAAAAGAGGAAAACCAGAGCCATATGAATCACTAGGTCTTCCTTTCCTTCTCAGAAAAGTTGTATTAGAAATAAAAAGGTACTGAAGCTACAGGGATAACCCAAAGTTTAGGACAATTGCTAGATGTCTGGGACTCCCTTGTCAGAAAAAGCAGTAAGTGAGAGGATGCAACAGAGGTGCTGACAACCATGAAAGCCCTCCAGCGAGTCGACAGGAAACAATTTGGGCTGTTTCTTTCTATACAAGCCCTATGAGACATCCCATATGATGAGGTGGTACTGGGCTCCAGACAGGCAGAGGGAGAAGATGCACTTTAAACTGTGGAACTCATTGCTGTGTGACACTGTATGTGCTTAAGATTTGCAAGGTAAAAAGCAATTAAACATCTCTCAGGAGGAAAAATCCATTGATAGCCGTGATAGGCAAACACTCCAGCTGTGTCTCAGGAAATTCCTAAGCTCCAAACAGCTGGCAATTGGTGAAAAATACAAAGGATTTATTCCTTTATGTTTACCCCATTCCCATCCTTTCCCCTGTGTACCTGCTGTCAGCCCAAGCTGGAGATGGGACACTGAGCCAGGGTGACTTTTGGGATTAGCTACTGCAAGAGTTCTTAAGTTCGGCAAAACCCTACTTCACATCACTCTTATTCAGATGTAACACTGGAATTGTGAGGTAAAGCTGTATCAAAGTAAAGAAACAAAGTAAAAGTGAGGCTCTCCTGCAGGAAAATTAATTTGTAAAAAAGTATTACATTAATTTTATTTTTTTAAAAGCATACAGTGGAATTAAAAAAATAGTCAATTGAGCATTGGAAAAGCATCATACAAGTATATCTAATAATTTTCTGTTCCTGCCTGTCATCAGCCTATTTAATATGCAGTCTTAGCTTTCAGTCACTTGGGAGAAGCATCTCACATTTTTAAAGTTCTCATGATGTAAAAATGTGAAAAAATGCTAGTTGGACTGGCTCAGTTTTTCCAGCTCCTCCGAATGGGGAAAAATACTTCAAGTCCACTTCTCACAAGGCAGCCTTCTGCCTCTAGTCTGGCCACTATAGTTAGCCAGGGTCATCCTCGCAGCCCAGAAGGCCAATAACCGTATCCTGGGCTGCATCAAGAGAAGCGTAGGCAGCAGATCGAGGGAGGGGATTCTGCCCCTCTACTCCACTCTCATAAGGCCCCACCTGGAGTTCTGTGTCCAGTTCTGGAGCCTCCAACACAAGAGAGACATGGACCAGTTAGAATAAGTCCAGAGGAGGCCACGAGGATGATCCGAGGGCTGGAGCACCTCTGCTATGAGGACAGGCTGAGAGGGTTGGGGCCGTTCAGTCTGGAAAAGAGAAGGCTTTGGGGTGACCTTGTAGTGGCCTTCCAGTACCTGAAGGGGCTGCAGGAAAGCTGGGGAAGGACTTTTCATAAGGGGAGGGAGTGACAGAACAAGGGGAAATGGCTTTAAGCTGAAAGAGGGCAGGTTTAGATTAGATATTAGGAAGAAATTCTTTCCTGTGAGGGTGATGAGACACTGGAACAGGTTTCCCAGAGAAGCTGTGGCTGCTCCTCCCTGGAAGTGTTGAAGGCCAGGTTGGATGAGGCTTTGAGCAACCTGCTTTAGTGGAAGGTGTCCCTGCTGATGGCAGGGGGGTTGGAACTGGATGATCTTTAAGGTCCCTTCCAACCCAAACCATTCTATGATTCTATGATCCTCCCTCGGATGGTGTTAGGAGGAGGCACAGGGTTGGCACCAGTGAGTGATGTTGCAGCCAGACCCATGGAGATACCCATGGAGATGCTTTTTCTCCAGCCCTGAACTTTCCCACCTAGTGCCTGCACGGTCAAGTTTTCTGGGCTCTATTAAGGTTTCTTAGACAACTCTTAGGCTTCCCCCTGGAGTTACCTGAATTTGATGCTGGGCAATGGATCAAGTTCAGAAGCAAACACCCCGAATACTTTCAGAAGAACTACAGAAAGTATGTAATTAATTATTAAGAAGTAATTATCAAAGAAAGAAGTTTACTTCAAAGTGGGGATTTAAAATTTCACTGGAAGACTGGTGTTCTTCCCTGTAGAAGCTTGTAAAGAAATGTGAAGCTGCTGATAGTGCCAAACATGCACATAAACACCAGAGTGTTGATTCTAGATTTGTGAGACATTCAAGGACAGCAGGAGGGGGCTGCACAGCTGATATCCATCACTTGCACAGAGCTGACTAAATAACCTACATCTGAGATACCACCAAGCCGTCATAACTTGCTCTTGAAATCTGGAAATGGAAAGTTAAGAAAGGGGAGCTCTCGGTTTTTTCTCCTAGCCTGACCGTCCAGCCAGGCAGAGCCGCGGCACTCCGCTGCTGATGAGAAGGGACCTGTGCTGCTTGCTGCAAGCCTGTGCTCATCCCAGCTGCAGCTTCACAGGCACAGGAGAGCGAGGATGTTGGAGAAACACATCTGCTCCAGGACGCCGGATGGCTGCTTGGCCTCCTCAGGGAGGAAGTGGCTTCCATTTAAGGAGCTGGAGAGGTTCTTGGCAGGGGTTGCAGCAAAGCATCCCAAACACTGGGTCCCGCTGGCAGAAGGGCCGGGGGCAGCTCAAGCTCACATTTTGGAAATGCCTTCTTTTGTCAGCTTGAGATTTTCCAGAATTTCAAAGCGGAAAGAAAGAGAGGGGTACGAGGAAGCTATTAAAGATACGTAAAATAAACTTGAAGTAGGGAGGAAAGTGTTTTTCATTGAGAAACTGTGCACTTTATTCGAGGGAAGGATCGGTGTGTGCTTATTATTTTAACAAAGACTCGTTCTGTCGCGAACAAGAGAAGCAGATGTTTAAAAGACGGACAGGAAGCGGCTGTGACAAATGAAAGGATTTTTGATTGAATTCATGAGCTGTGTTTTCTGCCAGTAATTCATTCAGCTGTAGGCTAGATCAAAACATAATATTATGGTTTAATCAGCACGCTTTTTAACATGAAGCCAGAATATACAAGCTCTGGGTGCTACAGGTAAAAACCATTAGTACACTTGGCTCAGAGGCTCTTTTTTAATTCATTATTCATTCTTTTTCTTTTAAGCAAATACATTGTCTATCAGCAAACACCTGAGAACTAGAGAGCCGTGTTTTGGAGTTTGCACAAGCAGGTGTAGAAAGGGTGAAGCACTTTTGAGGCATGGCAGATTAAATAAGCTGCCTACAAGTACAATCCGACTTCTGTTGCAGTCTGAGAAAACTCAGCTTCCTACCGACAGCAGGGAGCATTAGATCAAGCTGGTTACCCTTGGAAAAAAAGCCTGGCATAAGGATTTTTATTTTATCAGCACACTTCTGGAAAAGCAGCATGTATGTGTGTGCGTGTCTCTGTGTGTGTGTCTGTGCGTGTCTGTGTGTGTGTATGCACGCGCATGCGCGCATGTGTTAATTTTGGTGTTTTCTGCTTCTCTTCCTTCCTCCTAATGAATTCTATTTGTTTACAGCCTCAAGGAAAGCTTGTCACTAGAAATTTCCTTTTGAGTTTTCAGCTCAAGATTTCACAACCACAGAGCCATTGCAACACAGTGATAAACAAGCTGAGGGAGGCAACTCTGGAGAATTGAGGCTTCTCTTTTTCACCATTTAGTTAAGTAAATAGTTACCAAATGTGCCGAGAGATAAAGAACTTTTATCCCTAGCTGTAATGAGTGTTAGCAAAAGTGGATTTTTTTCCTATCCAAAAACTTAAGAGTAGGCACAGGAACTATTTCAAACAGCTTATCCTCACACCACTCCTTGTCAGAAAGGGTTGGATGCTGGGCTGAGCTCCTGGGACACAGCACCAGGCTGCAGGCTATATGAGACCAGGGAAAATGGAAAAGAGGGGCTGCAAAAGCTGCCTGAAGCTCAGGGTCAGAGTCCTAGCTTTGCACTTCCCAGAGCAAACACAGGACCTGGCTGAAGCTGAGAAATGATAACCAGGATATGCCCCATGCGCAGATACCGGCTGCCCTCCATCCCTCTTGGCCAGGCTTTCAGAGGAGGGTTGAGGATGCTGAGGCATCCTCTGCCAGGTTTCCTCCTCTGCAGGGGGGCAGTCAGCGTGGCTTGTCTGCTCGGTGGGGCTGGGTCCCATCCTGCACTGAGTGCCTCCTGTGCAGGTCTTGGTCTTTGGATTAAGCACAGTATCCATAGATGTGCCCTGGTAACCAGGCAGGCTTTCTCTGCTGCATTTCATCCATTGCAGAGTTTCTACAGATGACCCTTCACTGTATAAATACACTGAGGGAAGCCTTGCAGTCATGATTTCCAGGGTGCTCTGGGATAATGTGGGTAAAGGCTGCTTTCTGGAGGTTGGGATGAAATACTAGGGCACAGACTTTCCTTGCTGCAAACCCAGTACAGCTTTGGATCAACCAAAACTATTTACCAATACTTGTGAAATTTAGCAAGTGGCTTTGGCGACGGCAGAGCAGGCATACCTTGATATTTTTGAAATAACTAAAGCAGATTATTTTTTCACTAGGAAACAAAGTTTTGTTTTGAAATCTTTCTCAGCTTTGTCATAGTAAAGAACAGTAAGAAAGAAAAATTTTTCCAGGGAAATAAAAATGTTTTAATTTAAGTTGAATGAAGATTTTTCTGTTTGACCCAAGTTGAATAGAACTTTTCACTTCTTTGAGGAATTTAAAAAGGGGACTTTGGGCCATCAAAAGCTGTCTAATGAGTCATAATTTTTTTTTAAAAAAGCCTGTTTCTGTTTATTTGGGTGTACAGTATAATTACTGATATGAAGAAACATATCAGATATGGTGGGCCACATCCCTTACTCATGTGGAGAAGACACGTAACACATTTAAGGACTTACACACTAGACCAGGTGAGCAAAGGAATCAAGACAAAGGAACTAAATGTACCTTCCCTCTCTTTAGTAGTAGAAAACAGAGGAGCTGCCTCATCGATTCAGCGCACAACCTGATCCCATATCAAAGCAGCTAAAGAAGGTGTGATGGGATCTGCTGCCATCCAGCTGTTTGAGGCAACGAAAATCATAGATTTATAGAGTGGTTTGGGTTGGAAGGAACCTTTAATGCTCATCTAGTCCAACACCCCTGCAACGAGCAGGGACATCTTCAACTAGATCAGGTTGCTCAGAGCCCCGTTCAGCCTGACCTTGAACGTTTCCAGGAAGGGGGCTTCTACCACCTCTCTGGACAACCTGGGCCAGTGTTTCACCACCCTCATTGTAAAAAATATCTTCCTTATATCTAGAGGTTTGAAAGTGGTTTGAGATTTCCAGTCTCCCAGCTGAGGCATGGCGTGCACTAATCCTCTCTATGGTGTAGCTGAGGAGGAGGCTCCCCAGGTCCTTTTGTCCCATAGACCATCTTCACTGCCAGAATTGTGCCCACTAAGTGGTGGCTCCTTGGTAAACAGTATAATCATTAAATGTCAGCTACTGCTTACGGTTTAATTGCTTTTGAATTTTAGCAAGCAGCTCCTCATTCATAGCAAATTGGCATTTCGTACATTCAAGATTGTGCTATTAGCTGCACAATAGAGAGGCTGGTTTTCTGTAAATATTGAGATTTGGTAATTATAACCCGACAGTTATTAACACTCCACGGCAGATAAATGCTTCAGCTGCTGAATCTGCTGTGGGCAAACCTCCTTCCGGAAAGAGCGTCTTATCAGTGAGTGGAGGAAGGCTCTAGCTGCCATACTCCATTAACACTACGTTAATGAGCCAAAAGCCCACGCACCACAATGAAAACATACCCTGAAGTGTAGCAGATGGGCTCAGAAGCCAAATCCACACAATGGGGAAACCTCAAAAATCATAGCTAAATTCAATAGAAAACAAAAGCTGGGCAGCTTGGCCCTTCTTGTAGTAAATATCCTAGAGTAACAGGCATTCTTGGATCTTACTGGATGAAATGGTGATACTTCCATTGACTTCAGGAGGACCCAGGTCTCATCTGGTTACAGGCAGTATGTCAAATCCATCCATAAACCACTGCTGATTGCCTGAGCTCTGCACCAACGTCTCCAGTGAAACCCTTCTTCGACACTGACGTAGGACTTGTGATTCAGTCCTTTGGAGAACTGCACTGCTAACCCACAGCGAGGCTTCACGCATCTTGTTGTTAGAGCTGCTTAAAATAAAACAAACAAAAGTGAGTTGACAAATGTGACTGAATCAGTGTGGGGGGAAGCACTAACACCTTAATCGTGTAAGTGATTAACAAGTGTCTATTAGTCATATGTGAATGACACTTCCCCACATACCAGTAAAAGTGCTAAGCATTGTAATAGTAGTGATGCCATAGCAGAAAAAGCCCTCACACTTAAATGTTCACATGGTTTTTTAAGAATTTATTCTCTTACAGATTAGTGTCAGTCTATTAACCTTCCCACCAGCGCTACATCACTCTGCCTCATTGTCGTTAGTGAGGATGTAATGTACGTGAAGCACAAAATTAAAATTACGTAGCTTTCAGTTGGATATGCCAGACAAAGCAAATGCATCCTTGAAGTCCTTTGATAAAGCTGTGTGTAACTGCTGTTTTGCTAGTGCTGTGGTTGGTAGGCAGCAATACCAGTATCAATGTGAGCATTCTGCATGTCAGCCTGGTAAAATTTCCTCTATTGCTGCTTGTGAATGCAAAACAATTTCAAATGGAGGAAGGTGCTGCAGGGGTTTTGACATGGTCAGGAATTTTGGGGCTAAACTGCTTGCCTACCAAGTTTCGGTAGGCAAGTCATTGGGAAAGGCATTTTGGTCAAAAATGCAATTTTCAGTCATTCAGAGGGATGCTATTGGCATCTTACATCCCTGCCCTGGTCTCTGTGTCAGTATGCTCAGGAAAGAGGCAACTGAGCCCCTGCAGCTCCCTCTGCATGGTCATCTCTGCACTGTGGAGATCCTTGACTCTGTGTGTGCCTGCTCAGAAAAAGAGCAAGAACCAGGGAGCAATAATACAAAAAAAACCCTTATTAAAAACAGGGTAAGGAAGGGGTAAGGACTCCAATGTACATCTGATCCTCAAAAGGGGCCTCCTGCACAGGGTTGGTCTGGAAAGTGAGGTGCTTGGTAGAGCAGAACTTGGCTGGAGTTGATGGTGCCAGGGCTAATGAGATGGGAACGCAGCCTCAAACACATGCTTCCAGTTTCCAGTGGCCAAGAAGATATTTTGGTTAATAATACAGATGCCTGTGTTAAATACATTAGAGGGATGATAGTTAGCTCTGTGATCTTCTGCATCAGACCTGCCAGGCAGTGGTGACAGAAAGGCACCTTCCCCATGCTGTTCTGATACAGGGTTCTTGTCAAGGCCGTTTTCTGATTAGAAAGAATTTTCTTTCCCTCCCTCTGCTACAAACAGGGCTTGTCACCTGTTTCTCATCTGTTTTCATTATAGAGGAGAAGTAATTGGTACATATGGGCGTTAGCGGAGAAATTGCTTGGCTGAAGCCATAATGTGGTAGTTACAGACTGAACTGAGCCATGCTGGTGCATTGTAAATACATGTGCCACTGAGTGTGGGATATTGCCACCTGTCCATTCAGATGACTTTTTGGGGAAGAGGGAGGAGAAAGAGGGGCAACATGGAAAGCTGACCACGCCTGACCTATCCTGTGTATGTGTGGTAAACCTCAAAGATAACAAAACCCTACCATCACAGCAGAAAACCAACAGCATGCCCCACTGTAAAATGGACCAACAGCAACAGCTCATTTTCCAAGTGTCTTGTTTTCCTGGGGGTTCAATTATCCCATATGTGACAACTTGCTTCTGGTCTTTTGTAACTGCAAGGAGACACCAAACCAAAACTGTTTTCACTATTTTGGTGGTGCTTTCTGCTAAATAGCAACACGTGACTGCTGGTACACCACAGAAGCCAGTAACCTAATGTAAAGCATGACAGCAGGCTCTGGCAGCAGCCTGTGCTGTCTGAAGGAGAGGGGAAGATAGTCCAGGGGGCCAGAAACCTCAAGTGACTCTGTGTGTGTGGGATGGGGGTGTTGAGTAGGGCTCCTAGACACTTCTCCACAAACTCCCACTCCTCCCTCCCAGAGGTGACACTTCCAGTGCAGGAGAAAGTGTTCAAAACCTCAGTAGTGTTTTACATCATTGATACATGGCACATCACGGAGGCACACAGTGACAGAATGGTTGAGGTTGGAAAGGGCTTCTGGACATCATCTGGTCCAGCCCCCTTGCTCAAGCAGGACCTCCTAGAGCCAGCTGCCCAGGATCATGTCCAGGTGAATGGCCCATGTCCGTTGCACCAAGCTGGTAGCATCTGCTTTGTGCCAAGGGGTTTGGGTGCAGTTCTGCCTGGCCCTGGTGGATGTTAAAGTTCAGAGAGTTCTGCCTGGAGGGAGTTTGCAAACACCAGTGTCAGGCGCTGCTGCAGCAACTGAGCCAGCCCCATACAAAACCAGATGGGTAACGGAACTTGGGTCTGTGTCTTGGCATGTCATTGCTGTGCTGTAGGGTTAGAGAGGTACAAGATTTCAGAATATAGGGGAAGGATAAGCCTTCTGGAGTTGGGCATGTTTCTGGGGTTACTCTGGCCTCCAGCCCACGTCTCTTCCATAGTGGGTGCACTGTGTTCACAGGGGGGCATCGTGGTCAGGAAGGGGGTTTTCCCAGGGTGAGTCTCATGCTCCACACCCCATGGTGTGCTGTACCCTGCAGTTTCTCCAAATGCAGGAAACTTACCTGCATATTTTAGGGTAGTGGCAATTTATGTTCATACTCTTCCCTGTTTTCATTTCATTGTCATACCTGTGATTTGTAGTGAGCAATATATTATCAAAAATATTAAAATAGGTGGGTATAATGTTGTTATCCTGTACAAATGGAAAAATCCAGAATGGGAATGGGGAGAGATTTAGCCATGACATGGGCAGAAGTGGCATTTGCAGAAGGCAGAAGACAGAGTAGAGCAGAGCAGCATTGGCACTGGACCTCTGCATGCTCCACACCAGTTGAATATCCAGCTTTATTTCCATAGCCACAGACTACCACTTCAATTTCTTTCTTTTACCGTTTTTTATGATCAGGGAAAAATTACGTCCTTTTGGGCTTGACTAAAATGGAGCGATCTGTTCATTTAGCTGCTGAGAAGGGAAATTAACTTCATTCTTATCCGTCTACCTTATTAGCACAAATATTGCGGCTGCATTATCCTATCCCACATAAAACCCTGTACAGTAGAGCCTTTTAATTGTCTGGCTAATTGTTTGGCCTCAGAGCTGTCTATTTCCGATTGTCTAATTCTCATTAGAATGCCAGCTGACACTGAGTCCTCCAAAGCTCCCTTTAGCTGCTTTTAACCACTTCTGCTCTAATTTGGTGGTGTTGAAAGCACTTACAGAAAGGCAACCAACAATAAGAAACACAGTGCAAATGTTTCTCTTCTCTAATGCATTCAACATTTTAAATCTTGGCCATAAAGGAGTTTTGATGCTGGTTTAAATGCATGTATCCCTACAGAGTCACAGCATTGTTGTTAGTGTTCAGAAGTGTGTAAAATAACATGGACTGAAAATCCAGGCACAAATGCTTCAGTCCTTGATCTGAAATATCTCCTTCTGCAACCAGCAGGGTTTTTCACCCTATGAATAAGGAATGAATCAGGATGGCAGGGTGCAGGCCCCCAGCAAGAGAAAGGGTGGGTCTGTATTACAGTGCTCTTTGTTAACCCTACGTTAAGCAGTTCTGAGCACAGCATACTAAACCTGAATGAGACAAAATCTTGGGTTCACACTCTAAATTCAGTGCCAGATATAATCACCATGTAGCCCTTTGTTCACTGTGTGGTACTTCAGTACCCATTTCAGAAGCTGACTTAGTCCACTGCCATAGTTAGAAAATTTCCCTGTTGTCTGTTGTTTCAGTTATCTTCTTTGAACAACTCTCAGCAACCTAGTGAGTCACTTGAGACTGGCCAAAGCTTGTTCCATGTTGCCATCAAAGTGAACAAACACAAGCAGGTAGGAAAACTCAGTGGGGCAGGACTTCCTCAGATTCATGTTCCCTACCACCACTGCTGCCCTGAGAGAAGATGGGGGAAAAAAAATGTGTTCTTGCCAGTTTTCAAGCAACATTTGCTAACCTAAAACTTAGAGTGGGGTTAAAACGTGGCCAGCTACTGAAACTGGAGGATAGAGATCTGCTGTGGGTTAATTGCCAGTTTTAGCACTGGATTCCTTGATCACAAACATGGGAGAAGAATAGGAAAGGCATCATTGCTGCAGTGGTGGAGGGTTTGCTGGCTTCCTGCAGGTGGGGGGACCTCTTGCTTGGCTAGGGAGCCCGGGCCATTGCGAGTGAGTGCCTCAAGGCTGCCTTTTGTTGCATCCTACCAGTTCGTTGAGCAGAACGAAAGATTTCAGGGAAGCTTAAAGCTTGGGAGGCTGTCCACATTTTCTCCCTCCAGTGCAGCCTGGTGAGCAGATGGGCAGAGACAAGGGAAGCCCTGGCAGCCGCTCTGCTGCCCCGTAAGAGCAGGCATTGCACCTGTCAGCCAGGGCAGCCGGGACACCCAGCACCCAGGTCACCCATCCCCTGGCATGAGTGAGTTTTGGAAGCATTGCATTTGACAGCTTTCAAAATTAAATACTGCAAGATCTGTGCTTCCTAAAAGTGTGGTCTTTGGGGATTTTCCTCACAATTCTTGGAGAAAAGAGTTTGGAAGGGTCATGTACGGAGTTCATGAAACTCTTGCATGTTTTCCTAGCCCACCATAGGACTTACCTTGTGTTCTTCTCCTGAACATCTCAGCACCACCAACCCCCAAGATATGTTAACTGCCCACTGCATCACTATCTACAGCCAAAGCTGTTAATGATACTTCCTGCCAGCAAGGGCAGCTGAGCCCTTATGGCTGGCATGTACAGCTTCTGGTTATATCTTGTTCAGAAGATGTAATAGCAAAATTTCCTATCAACAGTTTCTTCTTATGTGAAAGGTAAAAGGGCAAGGAGAATAAATCTTCTTCCATTTTGCATCTTGGGGTGGCTGTGCCAAAAACAGGTCCTGGAGACCACAGCCAGAGCGATCATGGCTCAAGGAGCAATACAAGGCCACCAACTCAGCCTGGCAGCTCTTCCTTCCATCCTGAGATGGGGCATTTCTTACATTTTTCAGTACAGTTCCACTGGCCTGATAGGCTTCATTTCCCAAGCAACCTTTTTAAAAAAATCCTTTAACTGCTTTTACCATGGGTTTCTCTTCCTCACTTTCTTGCTTTCTAGAAAATCACAGTGTTCTCCTTTGACATTTTCTCCTGTCTCGTGGAAGAGAATGAGTTACTGGTGTCTCCTTCAGCTGTGAACACAGATGGAATTTATGGCTTTTGGGGCTGTATTTATAACTGTTTTAAAAGCACAGAAAATGTCATCTACAAAAACTCCAGTTAGGCTGTGTCTTCCCCAGGCACCGCACACTTTGCAACTGCTGTGGCACACGAGGCAGGGATCCTCGCCTCGGCGTGAGTTATTGCTTTTGTAGCTACAGACACTTCTGCGCTACATGTTGTTCAGGGATTTACCTGAATGTGACGCTTCCTTGAATCGTACATTTCTTGTGAGCCATGTGCTTTTGGTGTAGAGGAACCACACACACCATCACTCTCACACAGGGGCAGGTTAAAATGGAAAAAAATGCCACATATTGTCTATTGTATGCATTTTTCAGGTTTGTGCCTGTGTTTAAACTCCTAATTGCCTTTAGAACTCATGGCCTTTTAAACTTTTTGCCTTTGCCTTTTGCAGATTTTTTTATTGATTGTATCTTAGTTCTCTATCTTGATTTTTTCAGATATCCAGAATTAATTTTTCCTTTTACTCTAGGCTCCTAAGGAAACAAATCTCATCCAGTCGTGTTTCTTGTCTGTAATAACTTCTGGGCAATGTTTCAACCAAATTTGATAGAAAGGTTAAAGGTCTGCAACACATAAGTTCCTGCAGTTTCCATGAAAATTAGTCTGATTAGAAGAAAGAGAAAGAAATTAAGCTGGCACTGGAGGAAAGGCAGCTGTCAATCAGTTTTCAGTGGGAGCAGCCAGCAGGATCTGGCCACAGTAGTTTATCCCAGCAAACAGGCTGGGAATGTGAGAGGGAGTTGAGCAAACTGCTGGATGGTGGTGGGATTTTGAGGACACTGGACACCAACCCTTAAGAAACTGGAGTTTACCAGATCCATTGCTCATGGAATGACTTTATTAAATAGGAAGGCTGAACAAACATTTTCCTTCCTCCTGATTTTGTGTCATTTCTTTTCAAGCCAATGCTTCTGAAAACAAGAGTCTAATGTTAGCACAGCTTCCCCAGAAGAGGTTTCCAAGACTCTGAGCTCCCAGCAGCTCTTACTGAAATTAATGGGAGCTACTGGGGCTCAGTGCTTCCAAAAATAAAACCACTTTGCCAGTGGTAGACATGCAGATGTCTAAATTTAAGCTGTAGTTTTTGAGCATTTGGGGCCTAAATCCGTATCTGAACACTTCAAAACAAGTGGCCTGATTTTTCATAGGTGCTGAACAGCCCTGCTGAAGTCAAGGGACTTACAGGCTGTATGGATCAAACTGTATTTGGAAGACAAGGGGTGGGTATAGGCAGCTGAAATTTAGGCACACAAATTTGAGCACATGGGCCATGCACCTGAGAGCGGGGGTTTTCAAAGCATTCAGCCTTGGCATAAGTGATCTTATTGAAGTTGCTGTAGTCCAGAGGGAAAGAGTTAAGTCAACACAGAGCACTTCAGAAGGCTCCCGGCTCAGCATGTGCATCTGTGTTTAAGAAGGATGCTGGAATAAAAAATGCTTTGCAGGTGCTACACGGCCAAATTAGTGCGGTGGAAGAAACCGTAAGTTTTTAAAGTCCTTGGGCTGGAGCAGCGTCTCTTGCAGCTTAATGCTACACACATACCCAGGGCTTTTTGTATTTATTTTCCCTGTGTGCCTTGTTGTTTTAAGAAAAAGGAACAAACAGGGAGCAGTTGGCTGGCAGAGCCTATGAACTCGGCGGGAGCTGCCAACGGCCCTTGCTGGCTCTTTGCAGTGAAAGGAGAGGGCTTGTGGAGTTACAACTGCTCTGCAAACCCCTCTGCCCCCATCCTGCCCCAGCTCAATGGGGCTTTGTGTAGAGGCAGGGGCTGCCTGGGCAGAGCTGCCACTGATTCACCTCTGTGGGATGGAGAGGGGCTGCCTTTAACCCTTTCCTAGCTCTACTGCATGGTTTCAGTCCAAGCTTGCTTTTTGGGTTTGCTTTTCTTCTTCCAGCCTCAAGAAACAAACAACAAAAAAAACCAAACCCCAACACCACCCCCCCAAAAAACCCCATCAAAATCCAAAACCAAACAAAACCCTCCAAAAACCAACCAACCAAACAAACAAAAAAAGAATAAATCACTTTCTTTAGACCCCGATTCAGCATAAATTAAACAAACAGGAGTTTAAATGTGGCTGACAAGGGAGCTGATCTCTAAGCGTTGAAAAGTTCATCCTGTAGCTATCATAGCCCAAGCCAACACCCTGCCCTCAGTAATGCAGGAGAGGTACCATGGTTGAACAAAAAGAGGCAGGATTTATTTGATCAGAGGTAGATGATTTATCACCTTTCGTTTGACAACTGCAGGATTAAATGTACTATTGAGTCAGAGGTGGCTGCCTATAAGGAGATTTACCTGCAAATGTGCCCCCAGAGTGAACAGTCTGGATTTAATAAAGATGCCAGATTTACCACAAGCAAATGAGAGGCTACAGAGGCCCACATGATTAAGTGACAAAATGGAGGTGGAAACTGGGAGGAAATGAGGTGAAACACAAGGGAACGACAGCTCGAAAATATGGACTGAAAAGCAGAAGGGGATAAAACACCTGGGCAGGAGACTTGAGAGGCTCTTAGGTGCAAAGAGGCAGGAGAAACATTGTTCGGATACCCTTATATATCACTGATCTTGAGTATTTGCCTGTCCTCCACTGGAAAATGTGGCAAAACATTGCCAAAGGTTCCCAGTGCTATTTATGGAAATGAGATAAAATTGAAGCCAGGTTTGGGGTAAGCAAAAGCTCCTTGTTCCAGAGCTGTAAAACCAAAACCCTGGTTTGGATTAAGGACCTGCTGGATCTGCATCTTCTGAGCTGGTGAGAGGGGAGCTGATGGGCAAGCGATCCCATCAATGCCCAGCTCTGCCTTGGAGAGCTGCCGGGAGCTGGCTGTCATGGGAATGCAATACTGCAGAGCTCTTGTGCTCTTCGTATTTGTTTAAACTTGACAAAAACTCAGGCCCTTAATCTGCAGCAGTTTATTTAAACAGGCTGAGAAGACAAGGTTATTTTTGTTGTTGTTGTTTGAAAGCCCTGTAACCGGAAAGCTTATACTAAAGATTTGTGGATGTATGTCCACCTAGGTATGTGAGGATCTGCATGTGGAGTAATCAACACTGGGAATTAAAAACTGTGTCCACGCAGGGAACAGCTGGTGCCAAGGTCAGAGTTGCAAAGACAGGTCCTGAGTAGTCACCTGGAAGAGCTGTACACGAAGAGCCCACACGCAGAGTACACAGGACATGCCATCCCCGTGTCCTGCACGTAGGTGTCCTTTCACCCTGCCTCTTTGCAGGTTGGGAGTGACCCGTCCCTTCAGCTGAGTTCATGTGCATGCATGCTCAGCGGACACATCTTTGGTGCTGCCTTCTAAAATCTGTCCCTAATTTCAGACCAATTTACTATTCCAATGAAATGAACCTGCAAAACATATGGCACAAATAGCGTTTGCCTAAGTGGACTGCACGGTTCAGGTTTGATTTGTGACTTTTCTGTACATTGCCGTTCACATGGGATTTCGCGATAGGTCTTTAAGCAGAATAAACTGAAGCCCGTCCCAGCTGCCTTTCATCAGGCAGAGGCTGCAGACAGGCTCCAGGGCCCAGCCTCCGTCTGGGGCAATTGCTGCGACTGCCGTGGAGGACGGGGCACGCGCACCGGGCAGTGGCTGCAGCAGGGGAGGCAGGCGGCCCTTTGCCTTGCGCCTGTTTGTCTTCGAGACAGACATTGCAGCTGCTTACAGAAATTCAGTTTGGGGGGGGGAAAAAAAGAAGAGAGAGAGAGAGAGGAGAAAGAATGAAATCGTTTTAAAAAAACCCCAAAACAAACCACGATGGAGATTTGGTGGTGGATTTTAAATCACATTTAGACATAAATCCTTTGAGTTCACAATTTCCATAGATTACTGGCATCTGTGGAACCCAGATAGACTGTAATCACTAAGATTGTTCTAATCTTCCTATAGGAGGTTTTTCAAAGGAAGTATTGAATTACACCAGTTCTTAGCAGGGCTGGGTTTTAACTTGCAAGAAAGTGCTTTAAACCCAAATGCATACATTAGTGCCAGGCCTATAACGTGAGGGTATCATGCTTGTGACTTTCATACATCCTGATGTGTAATTTGTTATCCGGACAATAAAACTTCACAAGAGACAGATATGCTCAGCTGCACTCAGTGGTAAATATATTACAAACCATAAGTCCCATGTTGTCATCCATGGACCTCCTGTGCAACCATCCTTTGAAACACATCTCTGCTCTTTGCAGAGCGCAGTGCTTGACTCGTGCACCGAGGTTGAGTCATGCCCTAATTCAGTCTTGCCACAGCGTAGTGTTTCATGCCATCACCCTGTGTGCCTGCCCCTAAGCCCAGCTCTCATCACACTTTGGAATTACAGTTAAAAATGGTGTGGTTGTAAAGAGATTTATTTGACATGGAAAACTTTGTACAGAGAGCAAAGCTGTGCTCCCTGCTCACAAGCAGAGCATGCAGGGAAACATCAGAGAACATCAGCAGAATAAACCTAATTCTGCTCACACCTATATAAATACAAGCTGGGGTTGCTTCTACTGAACACACTAGAGGGATGTGGGAAGCTGGTGTGAGATGGAAATTCCAATTGCTGTGCCAGATTCATCACTGGTACACGAAAATGAATGGAATTACACCAGGGATTATACTGTCCCCATATGGGTTTTTATGCCTAGTAAGTCCTCAGCTTTAATGGGTATCAAATTTACGCCTGCTATACTGGGTTGCACAGCTGAATGCTTTTGCTCCAGTGCTAAGGGATTAAATAGACAATTGAGGTTTCTCAGAAAGGATGTAGAAAATGTAAATCAAAAAAAGAGTCACTGGAACTGGTTGCAGTGCTGACAGCCCTTACAATACATGCTGCCTCCGACCGCTCGCGGTGACCGGCTGCAGCAGCGCCCGGGCTGATGCAGAGCAGCGCTGGGGCCGTACGTGTGCCCACAAGGAGAATGGCACACGGGACCGAGAGCCCTGCAAGTCCCCAGCAGCCTGCTCCAAGGGATGCTATCTGCAAGCTGGGAAGCTGAACACAGGCTTCTCATGCATCTGGGAGAGCTGGTGTGTCCCCGGCGTGGGGAGCTGCCGGGGGATGGCTGTGCTCTAACAGAGCTCTGCTCTGCAGGACCGTGTCTCTCAGCTCAATGCCTCTGCCTTGATTAACATGTTGCTCACCAGCCAGGCACCAGCATGGGGAAATATTGGTCTTTGTGTTGCATTTGGACAGCTCTGAAACTTTAGGGGCCTGTCAGGAAAGTTTGGAGGAGTCTAAGGCAATGCTATACCTGCCCTGAGCAGAAAAGTGCTGGAGGGAAGGACCTGACCTGGAGAACAAATTCATGCTGTGCTGTATTACTCTACGATCAAAATGATCCCATTTACCAGAGGGTAAGCATCTTTGTTACCTGCCTGGGAACCAATCAGCACTTCTTCTATGACAATGTAAGTTTCCAGTTTTAGGTTTACTTAAGGAAAAAAAAAAAATCTTTTTGGTTTAATTTGGTTTGGGGTTTTTGTTTGTTTTGGAAGAACACTGCTTCCCTGCAAGGGACCACAGAAATTCATTCTCCACAGCTGTGTGAAAGCCAAGCTGTGTAGAGAAAACCTGTTCCAAGCACTTGTTGATGTTCATGCAGACTCCATGTTGCATCATGGGACAAGTGACCATGATAGAATACTCATGGGAAGGGACCTCTGAGATAATCTAGTCCAACCCCCCTGCCAAAGCAGGTTCACCTACAGCAAGTTGCACAGGGCTGCATCCAGGCAAGTTTTGAATATCTCCAGAGAAGGAGACTCCACAACCTCTCTGGGCAGCCTGTTCCAGTGCTCTGTCACTCTCACAATGAAAAAGTTTTTCCTTATGTTTACATGGACCCTTCTATGCTCCAGCTTGCACCCATTGCCCCTTGTCCTACTGTTGGACGTCACTGAGAAGAGCCTGGCCCCGTTCTGTTTATAAACATTAATGAGGTCTCCCCTCAGTCTCCTCCTCTCCAAACTAAAGAGACCCAGCTCCCTCAGCCTTTCCTCATAAGGGAGATGTTCCACTCCCTTAATCATCTTTGTCATATCTCCATGCATCAGCGTGATCTTGTCATCACCATGAGGTTGTGCTGGTTGCCTTAAGTAGAGAAGAAGGTGAAGGGTTTGGGAAAGACAGTGCTGAGCACCATCACAGTGTGCTCAGGGTTAGTCACTGTTGTCTGCTGTGCCATGATGGTGTGAAATGAATCCCCAAGCTCCTTTCTGAAGACACCTGTGGAGTACAGAGGGTGCTTGTGGTCAGTGTGGTCTGCAATCACGTCGAGGGTGCAAAGGGGAAGATGGTCACACTGTGGTGTGGTTTCATGAACCAGGGTGCCTCTATATAGTTTTGGCAGGCCTACTTATTTTCCTTTCCTGTGTGAGGTTAACAAGGTGACAACCCCACCATGCCCCCACGTTGGACTGCCCAAGGTACTGCAGAGTTTGGTGTGGGCTTCTCCTCCATTGACCTTTCCTAGAGATCTGGGTGTCATTGTATGCGTGAACAGGGCAAGATGGCTGTTGCTTGCATTGTGGACCTTGTGCCTGTCAGTGTGCTGGGAGTTTCTCCCCTCTGTCTCTCAGGAAGCTTGGCCTGGTTTTGTGTGCAGAGCTTAGCCCATTTTCAGTGATGGTGAAACATTTCCCAGGGTCCTTTAAACTGCTTTGGCTCTGAGTGGGCTTTCTCCAGTGTTTAACTACTCGTTCACCCTATATGTCAGCTTGCATGTATGTCCTGGCTTAACCAACCTGCCATGGTATAACCCTTTCTGTCAGGTGCATTTGGAATGGTTATCTGCGTTCCCTCCAGCTGAAGCAGTGCAACTTCTGTCCGTGGGTCAGCCCTCTTGGCTGGGAACTTCCAAAGTGACCTCTCGGGAGTGATAGTAGGGCACAGGGCTTCTTGAAAAGCAATCAAACATGTGAGGAGACACTCCACATCCTGGTTGCCTTCAGGTGGGACCAGACTGGAGGGCTGGTGGTGAGCTCCGTGGCTCTGATAGTTGGATCTCCACAGCTGTGCTATGGAAAAGCACATCTCCTGCACATACTCTTGAAGTGAGGCTACTTCATTCCCATCTTGTTACCAAGAGCACTAGATAAATGTAGATGTGTAGAGCCAACGAGCTCTGTTCAGGTGGTTTGTGTGGCTTGAGGACAGGCTCAGGGCTCCTTGCATGTGTAACTAGTCTCAGAGGTTGGATTCCTTCTTCAATGCCTCCTTGCTCTGTGGGTCTTCTCTTTGTCACCTCCTGTTTATTTCCTCCTTGCTGTCAGCAGATCAGCAGGACGCATTAGCTGAAGCATAATTCTGGACTGGAGCTGGCTCCCATCCACTTGGTTTGGAGCAGCCTCACTTCACGCAGCCATATATGCATGTCCAAAAATATTCTTCAACTTTAGCAAAGGCCTATGGAAGAGCAGCACATAAGCATGCAACAAGAGTAGCGATAAGACTGACTGAGCTGCCTGAGTTGTCACAGGCTTTGTACAGACCTCTGTCTCTCAGATGAGACTGCATGCATGACTTAAATGGGTGCTTTATCTTGATTTACTGGAGGTTCACTTACAGATACAATAGGATTATGAAATACGGGTATCCTCAAGTAGAAGATTCTTCACAGAGGGTTTATTTTCTCTGCCTCTTACCTTTCTGAGTTTCAAACCAATGATTTAGTAGCTGAGAACTACCAGGGGAAGACAGCGCTCCTGATTTTTCTCTGACATATGCTACGGTGAATTAGTAATAATTCTGTGGAAGGCAATGAAATGGTAATAAGCAGGATAAATCTTGGTGAGTAAGAAACATATGAACACAAGTCCCATTTATTTTCCACAGCACTTAGGCAAAAACTTTACCCATTATGCATGGCAGTTGCTATTTGAATCTAGTTGGAAAGATCCTATGGTCAGATTTAGGCCCAAAATTACCATGACTCAAGCCACAACACCTTATCTGAGGTGTGGAGTTCCCCATGTGCATACACACTCTTAGCCTGGAGCCAGTGTAAAAGACTTATTTCAAGCCCAGTTAATTACAGGCTAAATTAGGACAGATTACCTTGCTTTAGTCTTCCAGTATGTGCAAGGTGAGTTACCATGGCTTATCTGACACATGTGGTAGGATCCAGCTCCAGACTGTAAACACATCGTTGTGGTGTCTAACCTCCTTCTTTACTCAGTGGAGGCCTAGGCAATACAATCAGTAGAGTCCTGGGAGCCATTCAGCTGAGCAAAAATTGCCTTTCCCTGTATGTGAATTGGGTTGTGCTCATCCATCTCAGGATGTTGTGCATGTTAGAGCCTGTCCAAACTCTGAGCTGGTGTGTAGCATGTCACTTGACTTCCACTGGGACCATTTATGGAACAAAGCTCTATACATCCTGGAGAAGGGTATCAAATGCTCCGAGACAGTGAGACACAAAGTACTGTGTCAGGGCACTCTTACTTTTATTTGAGCTGTTTCCGAAGGGCTACATGCTATCAGTGCTTTGCACATCTGGGGCCAAGACTGCAAGGTGCAGAGCAGCCTTTGTTGACTCATTGGATAGAATAAATCAGAGGCATGTTGGAAGAATGCAGCTTTTCGTAAGATTATGCTCATATTGATCTTTCCTATCTGTGATTATTTCTGTCGCAGAGAGATGACATATTATGACATCTTAACTCCATGGCATAGGGAAAATATTGCTACAATCCTTCATTGATAGACTGAGTGTAGAGACCCAGAGACCCAGCACCTCAAGAAGAGGTGACACAATCATGTCCCAAGATAGTGGGACTTGATTGCTTGTATAAATGCAATTACTTGTTTGAATGGCCCCTGGTTGATTTCTGTCTCAAACTAGCTCAAATTTCACTGGCACAGCTCATCATTCCCAATAGACAATTTGAATGTGTATTGAGAACCTGCTTTGGAAGCTAGAAGAGAGTAAAGATTTGGATGTGGTCTGTGGTGTGTTGCTGGTGGTGAACACCAAAGAACAATCCCAGGAGTATTTAATTTCCTAGTAGAGACACAAGTATACGGGTTGTCCATAAAGCTGCACAAAGAGTTAGTGCAAAGCAAGGAAATGAACTCAGACCTTGTGTCTTCTACACCTTTGCCTTAACAACAGTTTAATGTACCTGGCAACCAGATGAAAAGAGGGCAAAGCATGGCTTGTAGGGAGATGGAAAAAAACACAGCACTTCCTTCCCTTGGAGGAGAGTGCAGGACAGTGGTGCCTTGGCTGGTGGAGATCTGTGCTGGTGAGTCTGCATGGCACAGCATGGCGCAATGCTGGGAGCCTTGGGAACATCAGGGCAAGCTAGCATGGAAAATGGAGTGTTTGACTTCTTCCATATATTATTTTTTAATAGAACATTGTTATTTTATTTGATGCCATACAGCCATGATGGCCACAGACTTTTCCATGGGCCTTAGTGATGGGGGATCATTCTCTGAGCTTGTCATTTATTTCCCCTACAGACAATTCATAATGTTTCCCCATTTAATGTGGAGAAATTCAGATAAAAACTACAAGAGGAGAAAAGCACAGTCCATCACCAAATAACTGTACCACTTCCTTCCATTGGTGACTAAATGTCGAGTTCCTTAAACCTTATCCCTTGGTATCACTTGGATTCCTGACAACTCCAGTCTCTCGTGGGATGAGTAAATATCAGTCTGTTCCCAGGAAGATTAACTAGTAAAATGATTGAGGGAAAAAGCAACCCAACACAGCTTTTCAGCATGTTGCGCTTAGACTGCTCTCCAGACTTCCCTTAGACTCTGCAGGCTTTATTTTTAAGGTGCTTTAATTTGCCTACATTCATAAAATCCTGGAGTGTCTAAAAAAAAAAGCCATTTTTTTCCTCACCAAAGCAGCTAATTTGAGGAGGGATTTAGCACCTTGAATAAAAACCTTTGGTCTGCTAGGCAAAGAAATTGGTAAAACTAGAGTCAATCACTGCCTGCAACAGCACAGAATATATCTTGTTTGATTTAAGTCAGGCTCTCTGTACTCGAGCAGTAACGAAGTATGGAGCACCAGGCAGGGATGAAAGCAATCCCTGTGCTTTGCAACCCCATGAACTTCAGTGAACCCAGATTTCCCCTCAGCATCTCTGGGAAGAGGGATTTACTTCATTTTAGTGATTAGGAACTTGGGCCATTTGTCTCAGCTGCTTATCTAGACTATCTCTACTGTCACTGGAAAGGGACAAGCACGTTCAGAAAGTGCTTGTCCTGGCCTTTGGGTGCGTTTAATTGCCCTCTGGAAATGCTTCTCTCCCCACTGTTTGAAGGACTGTAGTCCTGGGGCAAGGATGGAGGTTGAATCCCAAGTGAAATGTTGGCACAATCTGCAGAGCTATTTGGTTATGGGAAGAAGAACTGGGAAGCAGCAAAAGCAGGATGCCAAGATGACAAAGTTTAACATAAGCTTCACCATTGCCACCCTTTCTGTAGCCCTCTTAAGGGTTCTTTGTAGCATGAGTTCTCAAAGCTGACTCTTGCTCCTCTCTGTGTCACAGTGAGGCCCATATTGCCCACCTCTGCTGAGAGGACTCTGGCCTTTCTCTTCCTCCATGTTCTGTTTCACAGAAGGAGCTTGAGCAACGCTGGTCCTAGAGCAGGTAGAGGCTGTGACAGGTCTCATGGATCTCTTCCATGCAGTAGCCTCTTGGTTACTTGGTCAAGCTGATTTTGTCTCACTAGCTGGGTTTCTGCTCCTGTTGTCCATCCAAACTCTCCTACACGTTCAGAAATCAGGATCTTGGCTTTAAAACCCTGTTCACTGTTGCTGGTGCTATGGAGACATGAAGCACTAGTGAAGTGGAGGGCTTAATTTCACAGACACTTGGCTTTCCTTTTGCATTTGCAGCAAAAACTCAGAATCCATCCTTTTAAACCAAGTTTCTTGACTGCATTTCACTGAAGATGGATTAAAGTAGACATCTCAAATACAGTGAAGTGATTTATAGCATCTGACTCTACAGGCTTCTAGGTTCTAGTTTGTATAACAGATGCTCCAGCTAATCCCTGCCATTGACACCAGCTGAGGACTGTTTACTTCATTACCCAGACATGATAATGGCATGCTCCTACTTCCCCAGTCATTTTATCCAATCAGCATAACAACCCTCTGAGAAAACTTGCCCAAACATAAAACAAGGCATGGAGAACCTAAAAAACCTACCCACGTTTACCCTGTGCAAACTACGATTGAACTGGAAGTACCACCTACCTTGTCCCTAGTTGTTAGGAACTGCCTCACCTAAAATAACACAGCTACACACGAAAATATAGCTCTCCATTTTGTTTTGGTTTGCTTGTTTTATGGTAATGTTACTAATGTCTAGGAGGATCACATTCCATCTCCTAGGTCAGGTCTTTTGCAGTTGTAGCTAGCAAGGACTTGGTGCACTGAAACACCAAGCTGAGTCATTTCTTCTTAGGTTTCTTCTCAGGATGACACATGTAGTTTTGCTTCTGAAACGCATATACCACCCTGGGACTCAAGGCAGTGCTGGGCTTTGAGGACAAAGGAGATGGAAAAGAGGACTTGGGATTTCTCTTGGGACTTAAGCTTTCTGCCAGGTAGGAAACCATTTGTATGACTTCAGGAAATTCCCCGGTTTGAGAAGGGGAGATTCAGGCAGTAAATCTGTACTTCTTGTGAAGTAAATGGAGCGTGCACATCTGCCTTTGAGAGTAGGTCAGGAACACGGGTGCTACCTCTCCAGTGCAGCTGATGGTTAAAATTGTACAGTCTAAACCGAAACACACATTAACCTGAGTGATTCCTCTCTGATCACAGTGAAGGTTTCCAACTCAGATAGCCAGAGGGCTGCGTGCCCTGTACAACAGACAGAAATCTCTCTCTGCCTGTTGTCTCTCCAGCACAGGATAGCAGGCACAAGGAAGCTGCTCTCCCAACAGCCGTGCCTGTATGGGTTTGTGCCTTCTTACTGCTGTGGGAGAGTTTGAATGCTAGGAGAACAAGGTCCCTAAAGCCATGAGACATACTGTGTCTGTTTTGCACTCGTGCATCACCCTGGCAAAATACATAAGCGTATGCTTAGCTTTACCTGTGGCATGTGAGTTTTACCAACCTAAACAGAGCTGCTCACCTAGAATGGGATTGGTAAGGACTTCATGAGGAGGCCCAACTGCAGCTTCTCCCATCTTATCTCAAGGCAAGATCATCAGCTTCTGAATCAGAGAGCTGTATGGCTGAGCCAATGATATTCCTCATCCTCTGAAGGCAGCTTGTCCTATGGTACTTACCGTGTTTCAGTCCTTTGGTAGCTTGGCACCAGATTCAAATAAGTTATAAGGTATTATACTTCAGAGAGTAATTCTATGAGTTATTTTACTCATTCATTTATTTCACATGGAAACAAGACTCCAAGCATTGGTGACTCAAAACCATTGAGGTCTAGGTGTGTTTTTTCTGGGTATCCCACATTTACCTTTATCAGAAGGTAGGATGGACATCAGAAAAAGTATCATTGATATCTAAAGTGATTATGACAAATATAGGTGTAAACTTTGTAATAAGGTCTTTCCACATGTAGTAATTTTCTACCAGCAGCTTTTTGGACTGTACTCAGAAATTAAGTAAATTTGAGGTAGTTTTAAAAATTGGTGTGTTTAGTAAGAGGGTATCTAATAGTTTTCAATAAATCTTTCAAGCAATATATACATTTATTTTGCAAGAAAGCTAGCTATGTGGAGAAGGTAACAAATGACATTTTAAGCAGAAATGGGTGTTGTTTACTTTAAATTAATTACTTTTCACATTATCCTATTAGGATCCTATTAGGCACTATTAGGCACAAAAATATTTGCAAAAAAACTTCTTTACATTGAGTTAGACTGAGATTTAATTATTGGTCAGAAACACAGGAGAGAGACTGTGACCCCTCCAGGTAGGACATAAGTGGCCACAGATCCGTATCTGTCATCAGAGATCTTCCTTGGCCCATGGCAGTGGGCCAAGTCAGGTCTCTGCCCTGTCTCCTCCCTTCAGTAGGGCAGTGAGAGCAGGAAGGCCTGAGGAGCACCAGTGACTTGTGGCTGTGCAACCATCAGGCCCTAAAAATGCACAGACTGATGTGATCCCATCTGATGTGAAGGCAGATCCTTGGTTCAGTCACAGTGACAGGACCTGTGGCACTCACACCGCATTTAGCCAGCTACTCCTCTCAGATTGAGCAGTGGCACAGAGCAGTTGATTTCACTTCAGCTTCCAGTCAGTCTCTAGTCTGGGTGGCCCAGATTTGGCTTTGACTGTAGACACACAAGATGTAAATGTAACCGTTGCATGTTCAAGGATGCAATTTTCTTTTAAATGAAAAGCTGTGTTGTCTCTCCTTAACACATTGCAGTAAACTTTCTGTTAGGAGGTGGTGGATGCCAATGCAGATGGACCTGGAAAGGGCACTGACAGGGTGGTACCAGGGTGCTCAATCTGTCCCATCCAGGTGTTGTCCTGCTGATGAAGGGCACTCCAGCCCTGGTCCTCCTGACCACAGGAGCAGGTTTGGCATGTGTGATATGGCAAGGACAGCCAGTTGAGTTTATTGTCCTGATTTAGGCTGTGGTGTTCCAGCGCAGGGATGCACCACAAGGACCTCCAGCCAGCAGCGCTCACACAGCTTGCATGCTTTATGGAGCCTTTTTTTCATGTCTTGATCCTCCTTTTTGTCACTGTATCTCACCATCACTCTTCTCCCAAATAAATGACCCACTCCTAGTCACTTTTCCCCTTGCTGGTCCCTTCCCACAGGGACAGATGAGCTTCGCAGGCAACAGCAGTCTGGAAGTGGCACTGGTGTAAAGCTGCAAGATGAGGTATAAAGCATCACCATTTTTTGGTGGATGAAGCCAGACCTTACTGAATTCAGGATTTGTCAAAGGATCTAGAAACTGACTCGTTTATTTTTTTCCACTCCTCTAAAGAAGCTACTGTTGGACTACATCCCTGTAGCGAGTGTTGGCCAGATCTTTCACAATATTGTTTATAGCTCATTTTTAGGCTTGTTGCATGCAGTGAACACTTGGGTCATTTCAGGCAGAAGCAGGTGAAATACTGAGGAGGGAAAAAGATGAAAACTTCTGGAGGAGCACTCTGCAGCACTGTTGCTTAGCCATGCATGCGGTACATCTAAAAATAACAGCTAATGGAATGGGAAGCCAAGATGATCTGTTGATTTATAATGGCTTTTTTTCCTGGTTTATTGCTTGAGTGCCCTGCCCACTGAAATTTGACATTGCAGCCAAACTGCCATTAGATAATCAACGAAAGCTCTTCTCTTCGTTACTGTGTAGCCCTCTAAATTTCTTGGCAGGAGCTATTCTCTTCTAATATCATCCAGGCAAATTAGAAAAATTACTTCTTAACTGATCAAAGCACTTTCCTCTCTTCCAGTGATAGTTACAAGGTGATGTGTATAGGCTAAGAGCCACCGTGAGAGATACATGTTCGAATCTGACCTGTATCCAAGAAATGTACTTTGACTGGATTTATATTTTATTTTAGATCTGGGTTTGTATCATTGGCTTGCATCAAGAAACACAGAGAGAATAAAACGTAGGTGTCCAGACTTTCTTATTTCCAGTTTCAGAATTAATCACTGAGTTGCCTTTAGAAAAGCATTTTGTCACTAGTAAAAGAAAAAACATGTGAGTCTATTGATCTCTTTGTATATTTTTTTTACTTTTAAAGGCACAGTAGATCCTACACTGAGAAAGTAATATTTTATATGGTTTGTAGAAAATAAATCTGTTTTATCACTGCAATAAAAAAGGAGCCAGATGTTTAGAGGAACACGTTCCATATGGAAGAGGCTTAAAGTTGTGGAACTTGCTAAAACCATGCAAAGCTGCAATTATGGAGAAAACAGGAAGACAGCTTCCTCCCTGAACGTACACCATTTCCCAAGGAGGAAGCGAGTCTTTTTTCTGTGCTCTTTGTTGATTTCGAAGCAGAGAGACAACTATTAAGTCATGACCATAAAAGGCTTATGCTGGCAATGACATCAGTGGTAAAACCGCCCTCCTTCCCTCCCCACAACAACTCTAACTACACTTTTAAGAGACTTCTGCTTCCCCTATAAAAAGGTGGAGGACACATTGGTTTCTTTGTTTTATGGCCAATACAGTATTTAATACAGGGATACCAGCGCTGTCCTTTTCATGAACATATTTCCAGCTTTGCAGAAAGCTGAGGTGCCTACTGAATTTCCATGAAACAAAACAAAGCATCTCCTTAATTAGCTAATTTAATTTCACTTTATGACCCAAAGCCCCACTGTGCTGAGGTGTGGCCTGCTGCATCCCCAAGCGTGCCTTCCTGCCTGCTGATCTAGGTGGAAGTCTGCTGGCTGGCTTTAACCCAGCGACCGGCAAGCACTGGATGTTTATTGCCTGAAGTGTCATTTAACTGGGGGAGGAACAACATGGTACTATGCTATGGAGAGTGTAAAATTGCATTTAGTTTTTAATGGGGGCTGAGAGAGGTCTACATGCTACTAGAGGAGAGCAGTGGTGATCCCATGGCTTTCGGAGGACCTGTGTGCTTCTCTGACAAACACTCCTCAGTGAGGTTGGATGCTGGAGTTGTCAGCACTTGGGATTTAATCCAAAAGCCCATAACATTTTGCTCCAATCTCTAGGGTGAGTCCATGAGAAGCTGAAGGCTTTGAATTCCCAAAATGCACTGAACTTGTCATGATGCTGCACTGGGAGTTGTAACACAGACAATGTCCTCACCTTAGCTTTAAGTCAGACTCTTGTTAGCAAAGTCCACTGTTATCTAATCTGGAGGTGCCATGGGGAGGTGTGAGGAGCAAAGGAAACCTACTAAATCCTGACTCTATAAACCAGAGCTGAATCTTGCATTTACAAAGTATGCCATGAAGCATTTCATTTCTGTCCATCATTGTAGCTATAAGTTTTGAGCAGAAAAAGGAGGCAAAATATGACCTACACTTGATCTTTGTACAAATGTATCCCAGGAGGCCAGTAAAATATCCCAAATTGGTTGTGCTGCAGCTACCTTTGATTTTCTACATATTTTTCTGACTTTTGGAGCTTTATCCTTTGCCTTGTGAATGCTTGCAGTTGCCCCTGCATTTCCTCTTTGGCATTCCTGCTGGGTATTTCTGAGTACATGTTTGGAAGAGGAAATATTTTCCCACTTTTAACCCATGCGGAGAGTCTTTTCCCTTGTGACAGATTTCCCCATCTTGCCGCTAGACACTGCTTGTTCTTGATGCCATGTTTTATTTCTAACCCTCAGCTATATCTGTCTGTGAATTGTATGTTCCTCCTGGGTGCTATATGGTCCACGTTGCAAACTGGTGACCACAATATGTATGTGACCCTAGAGAAGAGATGAGGAGAAGCGTGAAAATGATTCAATAATATTCAGATTTGATGCTCAAGCCAGAGAAGGTACAAGTGGTTTTTTGAATCATGCAGTTGCAAGGGAAGTTGTCATTTCAGGAGGCACCAGCAGTCGCATCTGACTTTCTTCTGTCCTCCACCTGGGGCACATGCTGGTCTCTCCCGTGGAGGCCAATGAACTCAGTATAGGAGGATCTGGGCAATGATAAGGCTCCACCAATGATGGGGCTCATAAGGCCCCACCTGGAGTACTGTGTCCAGTTCTGGAGCCCCCAACACAAGAGAGACATGGACCTGTTAGAACGAGTCCAGAGGAGGCCACGAGGATGATCCAAGGGCTGGAGCACCTCTCCTGTGAGGACAGGCTGAGAGAGTTGGGGCTGTTCAGCCTGGAGAAGAGACGGCTCCAGGGAGATCTTATAGCAGCCTTCCAGTACCTGAAGGGGCTACAGGAAAGCTGGGGAGGGACTTTTCACAAGGGTAGTTAATGACAGGACAAGAGGAAATGGCTTTAAGCTGAAAGAGGGCAGGTTTAGATTAGATATTAGAAATAAATCCTTCACTGTGAGGGTGGTCAGACACTGGCACAGGTTGCCCAGGGAAGTTGTGGCTGCTCCTCCCTGGAAGTGTTGAAGGCCAGGCTGGATGAGGCTTTGAGCAACCTGGTCTAGTGGAAGGTGTCCCTGCTCATGGCAGGAGGGTTGGAGCTAGATGATCTTTAAGGTCCCTTCCAGCCCAAACCATTCTATGATTCTATAAACCAGAAGGTACAGTAGGTGATTCAAGGGTTGTCTTTATAATCATCAGCACTTGCAGGAGAGGGCAGTGTGTTTGTGGCCTGGAAAGTGGCCAATGTGAAGCATCATCAGCCTCAGCTCAATTCAACTAAGAGCATTTTTGTTTCTAGCTTGTTTTATCACACCAGACCAGTTACTTTCATGGGATTTGGAGTAAGTGCTGCCTCACTGCACTGGAAGTTCTGACAGTTCTTACATTACCCTTTAACAGGCTTAAGAGATAGACCAGGGAGGAACCGGGATGACATCCTCTGGAGCACAGGGCTTCAAAGCAAGCGGATTCCCCCATCCCTCCTCCCCCTCGTCCCTCAAAGTGCAGCGCCTCAGTGACTTTGGAGTTATGGATTTTGCAGCTGCAATGGAAAAAAAAAAAAGTGCTGCAAGTTGTAAGGATGCAAGAAGTATTTGTGAGATCAGAGTCAAGCGATGTATGAAACAGTGAAAGCAAAAGATGTAGCAGCTTTAAATTCTCATGCACGCATTTCTAGGTTATAAAGCTTTTCAGTGGGGGGAATAATTTCTAAAATCCTCCCCTTTTTTTCTTCCCATGTGAGTTGACTCTCAGCACAAGCAAATTCCGTGCAGAGCTTTATTTTCATACTCCAGCACCTCAAATACATCTGAAAACATTATTTTCCCCTCTTCTGCATTTTCATTTTTTAAACTTTAATACAGAATTAACCATACAATTTTTATTCTTCATATATTTTCCAGTATTAGGATAAATTAATTCCTTAAAAGATTTCTTTAATATCCCGTAGTAAAAAGTAAGATACAACAATTTTGAGCTCGGTTTGTTGGGGTTTTTTATAAATTCATCTTATATATTTGTTGGCTGCACTGTAAACTGGACCTCATTTATGAGCTAATGGTATGCAATTATTAATGTATACATGTAGATAGAATGAGTTAAAGTACTGGTCACAATTGTGATTTAAATCAGCGACTAAATAATTTAAATAATACTTACAAGTCTTGATTTGCTTCGTGTAATTTAGATATTTCCCAAAGGAAAAACTGATTTAATAACAACTAAAATATATCGATTGGCAACTGTAAATTCATTTTACACTAAAATTGGAGTGGTTTTAACAATTCAGAGGATATATATATATATGTAATAGATATATATATGTAATACATATACATTGAAGCCATAGCATACTTGACTACATATATATTCAAATTTTAATGTTATCTATCATGGTATGAAATAAAGCCATTTTTATTACTGAGCTGGTAATTTGTATCAGATTGCATGTGCACAGATGAGGAATACAGAAATAAATAAGAAGACCATGATATTAATTAAGTTTCCTGTTACTAACTGGATATGCTAGATACTCCAAGAGTTAAGTATGTCAAAACTAATCTATTTTTAAAAAGCTACTTGATGCATTAAACGCTAGGAAAACCATCTTGAGGAACAGAATCGGGCAGATACTTTCATGCCATCTTGTCCTTCAGTTTCGAACTAGTGGGTGAAAACATTTTGTACGTAGTTTTTATTCCAAGACTACAGAGGGAAACTTGGTTTGCTTTTTTTTTTAATTCTGAAGTGGTATCTTAGCATGGAGTGAAGTAATTACTGAACTGATCTAAGCTGAAGGAACTGAGAGGAACAAGAAGTGCTTTCTGCACCTGCAGAACAAGTTGCAGCTGTCAAGAACTGGTTTATCACTTCAGCAAATTTTTGTTCCAGGTGCTCAGCAAGTGACTTCCCGAAGCCTGCTGTTTTACTTTCTTCAACAGTAACAGCATGCACTGCCTGAATGCTGTTTGTGTTTCATTTAAATTACAGAAATAGATTGCTTAAGTCTCATGTAAAAGATGTCAAGATTTTAAATATAATGTAAACAGGTTTATTCCTAAAGAAAAACATACTGTGTTTAAATTAGATTAGAGCAGCAGTACTATCTGAATAAACAAAATGACAGAAGCACAAGAATCCTCAGTAACCCACACGTTCCCACACATTCTTCTTAGAAAAGAGAATTAAATGACATTTTTCTTGAATTTATTCTTTAAAATGTAGCCCTTTTTACTTAAGCTAATAGAAGGAATGTCTGAGTTACTGAAGAATCTTGTCTCTCCTTTACTCAGTTTATTAATACATTATTAAAATTTTAATCCCATTTTTGAAGCACCCAGAGGCCTCTTGGCTATGACATGTAGATAAAATTAAAAAATAAAATTTTAAAATGTTACTATTTTTACTGGAGAGAAATCAGATGATAGTTTGCAAAACATTCCCTTCCCTCCCTGTGCTGAAAGTGAACCCTAAATTCTGATTTTTTTTTCCTCGTAAGAAGTAATGAACTCACCTGGCCAAGGCAACATCCAGCAGACCTCACTTGACTGCGTGCAAGGATATCCCTAGAGGTAGCAAGCAGAAGTCCATCTAACCTGGTGTCTGTGTCTATTAATGACCATGAGTGGAGACTTAGACCAGCATGCAGGAAATTAGATGATCATTCACTTGGCAAACATTGCCAGTTTGCAGTTGTCACCAACGCAGTGAGACCAGATGTGGACACCAATGAACCATTCTTTTATGACCTTGTCTGTTCACTTTTTTAACCCACTTCTTTTGACAGTAAGTTCCCATTCAACTCTACACACAATTTAGTTAATTTTGAGCAAGATGGTTTAAATGGTGTAAAAGACACGTGGTAAATTTCTGCTTTTCACAATGTCATTGAGAGACTTTTGGATGTCATTGAAGGATTTTTGCATTCATTTCAATGGAGACCGTTACCTGCAATCTGAGAATGGCATTTGGCTGGGAGGACAGGTACATACCTACTCCAGCAAACTTTGGTCACCTTGAGATTGTTTTATAGACAATGCCCTTCTCTGAGTCTGACTGGCAGTCTTCCATCATTATTGCTGCCTTCAGCAGCACTAATTGGCATGTTGAACGCTGGCTGTGCTTTCAAAAGGACTGAGGAGTTAATTTCCCACTTCTTCATGTATGAAGGAATTATGGCAAAGGAACTCTTATTCCCCTGTGCTGTGAAATACACAGACTACAGAGCAGCTCAAAGCACAACGTTTTGGACCACAATCTAAAATTTCTTCACATGTGAACCTTAACCAGAGCTTTTGGTTTTGTTTTACACTCTATATGTGGGTCTCTTGCTCCAAGTACTGTCAACACCCAACCCAGTAAGCAAAAGGCAGCAAGGAATTAGGCATCACCCAGCATTTGTAGCATGGTTAATTACTCATTTAACATATAATGACTTCCTGAGATCTAGCGAGAAGGCCAAAAGTAATGACTACGGCTAGGTTCCCTGTAACTCCAGCTGAGTGGAGGAATGCATCCTCCTCCCTTGGTTTGCTGGAGCAAACAGAGTTTTGTCTGCTGAACTGCTGCATGAGATAAAACCAGATAAAATGTAGACTTAAAAGTTATATTTGGTGAGATCTTCCAAAGCACCTAAGGAGCCAACCTGCAGTCCTGGATTTCTATCTAGCCATCTGATGGGTAAACTTGTTTGGGGACACCCTATTGCCCTTGAAGTGGAGCTGAAGGATCAGCAGCAATGTAGGGAATGATGCATTCCTAGGTTTTATCTCAGTGTGATGTCAGGAGGGGGCTGTGATGGTCATTCAGGGGATCTTGGAAGCCCTTCTGGAGCTTCAGCTGTGACCTCTGAGACTCCCATTCCCCACTAAGCTGAAATTATCCAACTGCTCTGAAACTCCTGAAGAAATGGGAAGGCAATTAAACAGGCAAGTGGGCAGCACAGTCAGATAAACATCATTCCAGTGGGAGACCAGCCTGCAGAAGTGGATTTTAGATGCCTTTGACTTAGGTGCACAAACTAGTTGTGCATGAGGACTGACAGGAGTCAATTTAAACAACAACAAAAAAATCACCAGCTAATATGAGTGAAAGGTGAGACCATTTATCCTTGTACCAAAAATTCCTGGTACTTAGCAGAGAAAGACTCACAGCTTTGTACAAAGGAAGGTCAGTCTCAGAAAAAGGGAGTACATTTTGTTAAAGAATCACTGTTCTTTCTGCTGAAAGGTAGAATGTATTTTTCCAAAGGGTCCAATAATTTGCCTTTGCAGTTATATACCAGTGAACATTGGGGATAGCTACGGAATGAGGGTTGGTGTTGGCCAGACCAAGTCTCAAGGTCATTTTTTTTAGCAGCTAAGGAAAATAAGTTTTACAGCCCAGGAACAACTCAGCAGTTCCTTCCCTGAAGAATAAAATATTCACAGAAATCAGTGGGGGTCCTGGCTGAGAAGGGAATGAAATTCCTGGTTGAGCTTGTAGCCCCATACAACGCTCTGGCATGTAACACTCTGCAGATCTGCACTTGGGCAGGCCAGGGCATGGAAGGGACTTTGTAGTTCACACACAGATCCTGAGCCACAGAGGGTGGAACGTGATGGTCTGTACAGACTGTGCATTCCCACACTGCTCCCCCATAGATAAGTCCACCATACCCATTGGAGAGCGCTGGCTGGTGGAAGAGCCAAGGGGTGGCCTATAGATTCAGAAATTATTTATAATCCATGCCTGCCCATGGAAGGACACACAGATTTCAGGTACAGCCACGTGAGCTTGCACACTGACCCCAAAGAGCCTGAAGAGCAGTTCTGCCCACAGCCTGCACATGGAGGGGATGGAGTCCAACCCATGTGCTGCTCTTGGCAGTGAGCCTGCTTATGGGGAGCAGCAAAAACTAAGTCCACATTTAATATCAGATGACCGTGGCAAGGCAGTCAATGTCAATTTGGAAAGAAGAAAGACAACTGAAGAAAAGACACACTGAGAGTGAGCTTGGGGGGGCTCACTGGGGCTTGGGGAGAGGAATTGCCCCAGCTTTTAGCCAGGTGGAGGGAGTTTCATGGCAGCAAAAGTCGCCATGTGAACGCCTGCATGGCGCACACTGTAGGATGCAAGGATGTGGCTGGGTTCCAAAAGGAGTTTGCTTTGTGGCTGTCGATACAGTCCCTTGATTCATGGCTGGGTTTTGTTTCTCTCTTGACTTGTTGTTTGAAACACATGTGCAAACTGGCCAGAGTTTTGCTTTTCATACTGTTCAAGGATGATCAGAACACAAAGTGCTGTCTCATGAGTTTTGTCGACCCGATTCCCTTCCAGAAATTTGCTCACATCTGATTTTGTTTCCTCTGCCCACTCTCTGTAGACGACTGAGTTTCCAGTGTCATTTGCCTCCTACGCACACTCATTAACCCATTTCCCTCCACCTCCAATCCTACAATGCCCATTTTATCCAATTAATGGTAGGAAATAAGTGAGGTTTTTATGACAAGGGTGTGAAGTTCCGTCTGACACTTTGCATCTTTCCAAAGAACAATGCTCTCTTAATAATTATGTTCAGATGACCATTAAGTTGGTGCTGCCACAGTTTTCCCTTCAGTTTTAATGGATATAATAAACAGGAATGAACCTCTGCTATCTGCAGCTGCTGCCATTGTCTGTGAACTGCGCGTTGCTTCAGAGAAGTTTATTTTAGCTTTAAACCTTTTTCAAACAATGTGCAAGAGAGTGAAAAAAAAAAAAAAAAAAAGTTGGTGCTTTTTTTGTCAGCTCTCGCCTTTCCCAGATGTTTTTCGCATGAGAAATGCTATAGTACAGTTAAAAAGAAACCTCATTTTCAGAAGTATTTGGGAAGCAGGACCCCAGTAAAATCCCAGCGCTCTGAGAGCGCTCAGAAAATCACCGGTGCTGGGGTGCAAAGTCTGTCCCTGATTGTATGACCATGCAGATCCCAGCTCTGTCAGTGGCAGAGTATCGGTGTAACGGAGCGCAGGGTTTTCCATCTTGTTCAGGCAAGGAGAAAATCCTGGCCTGACAACCTCCTTGTTTGGGGGAAATCTCTTAAGCTTTTTAAAAATGTCAGTCAATCCCAGCCATGTTTTGCACCTAGGACCCTTCAAGCAGGGGGTTCAGAGCATTTTATAATAATTTCCAGCACTAGCAACAGACCTGCGTGAGACAAAGATCCCAAGAGCCGTGGTGCATGGTCCTTGCTCTGAGCACTAACATTTAACTGACAGAGCATTGCAGATGGACAAATATTTATTCTCATCAGAACTGAGTTCTTACTCTGTGTATTTTGACCTTTAATTTTTTGTCAGATATTCGGACAGAACCTGTGCTGCATATACGACCTTTAGTGACCGTATCCAAGTTAAATTGCTCTTTCCTAAATATTTTGTTTCAGATGCGGGTATCTGCAGGAGTCCTGAAAAGTTCTGAACACTGGAAACATTTAGTTTACCATTATTATTATGTATATACAGTTTTTGCAGCATTGTGATTAAGGTTGTATCAGCAAGTAACATCGAAAAGCCAAGTTTAGGGACTTATAACTCGCTGAAGAAATTCACTTGGGGCTAAAAGCTGGCTTTTCAAGCAGTTCTGTGGGAGTTAGCCAATATCTTTGAATTTCTTGGCTTCTCTTGGCTTTGAGTCACAGTGTTGCTGAAACATGAGTTTCTTATTTTCTCTGTTTAGAAGCTGATCTGTTGTCTTCTCATCCATAATATAAAGTAGCCCCAATTGTTAACGTTTGACCTAAAAATAGTTATAAGTTTCTCATTCAGGGGCAGAAACTTGGTCAATTGCTGACAGAAAAACTAAATAAACAAACCCACATTGTGCATAGTTACATAGTTTTATTTCTGATGAAGATGGCTGATACACCTCTTTTCTGTGACCATTTGTAATATCATTTCCACAGCACTGATCATGAGCATTGTAAGGTGTTTTCAGGACTTATTAATTCCCTGAAGGGAAAGTATACATGCATACTGTTATTTGTCTTGCTTATGCATGACAGATAATAATCCAAATTATTTCACCTCCAAATGAAAATGTTAGGTGATAACTTGACTACTATTTGGTTGATACGCACAGTTGTTGATCTGGGGCTTTTTCGCCCCACTTTTATGTCTAAAGAGATGAAAACACTGCAAAATTTCCTCTGAAGCTTTTCAAGGGTTAAATTAAGGCTTGCAACAGCCCTGGGACATAGATTTTCAAACCATCTATTTTTATAAACATATGTTGATTTTATAGCATGAGTAGGTAGTTACGTTTGCTGTAGTGCTACGGACATTATTGTAGGGCTGTCCATACACTGTCTGTACGACCATCTGAACTGCAGGCCTGTCAGTCTGACCTCAGTCACAGAAAGTTATGGAGCAGATCATTTTGAGCGCCATCACATGTCACATACAGGACAACCAGACAATCAGGCCCAGCCAGCATGGGTTTATGAAAGGCAGATCCTGCTTGACTACCCTAGTGTCCTTCTGTGACAAGGTGACCAGCTTAGTGTCTGTGGACGTTGTCTATCTGGACTTTAGTAAAGACTTTGACACTGTTTCCCACAGCGTTCTCCTACAGAAACTGGCTGCTCATGCCTTGGATGGATGTACTCTCAGTTGGGTGGAAAACTGGCTGGATGGCCAGGCCCAAAGAGTTGTGGTGAACAGAGTTAAATCCAATTGGCAGTCCGTCACAAGTGGTGTTCCCCAGGGCTCGGCTCAGTGTTGGGGCCAGTCCTATTTAACATCTTTACCAATGATCTGGATGAGGGGATCAAGTGCACCCTCAGTAAGTTTGCAGATGACACCAAGCTGGGTGGTAGTGTTGATCTACTTGTGGGTAGGAAGGCTCTACACAGGGATCTGGACAGGCTGGATCAATGGCCCGAGACCAATTGTATGAGATTCAACAAGGCCAAGTGCTGGGTCCTGCACTTTGGTCACAACAACCCCAAGCAACGCTACAGGGGAGGAGTGGCTCAAGAGCTGCCTGGAGGAAGAGGACCTGGGAGTATTGGTCAACAGTTAGCTGAACATTAGCCAGCAGAGTGCCCAGGTGGCCAAGAAGGCCAACAGCATCCTGGCCTGTATCAGAAATAGTGTGGCCAGCAGGACCAGGGAAGTGATTGTGCCCCTCTACTCAGCACTGGTGAGGCCGCACCTTGAGTACTGTGTTCAGTTTTGGGTCCCTCACTACAAGAAAGACATTGAGGTCCTGGAGCACGTCCAGAGAAGGGCAACAAAGCTGGTTGAAGGGTCTAGAGCACATGTCTTATGAGGAGCAGCTGAAGGAACTGGGGTTGTTTAGTCTGGAGAAGAGGAGACTGAGGGGAAACGTTATTGCTCTCTACAGTAGCCTGAAAGGTTGTAGCGAGGCAAGTGTTTCTCTTTTCTCCCAGGTAAGTAGTGATAGAACAAGAGGAAATGGCCTCAGGTTGCACCAAAGGAGGTTCAGATTGAATGTCAGGAAAAATGTCTTCACTGAAAGGGTTCTCATGCACTGGAACGTGCTGTCTGGGGAGGTGGTTGAGTCACAATCCCTGGAGGTATTCAGAAGACAGGTAGATGGGGTGATCAGAGATATGGTTTAGTAGTGGACTTGCAGTGTAAGGATAATGGTTGGACTCAATGATCTTAAAGAGCCTTGCCAACCTAAATGATTCTGTGATTCTATGATTCTGTTCTATGACCTTATATTACTACTGTGGCTTTGTCATTTGGAAACCTCACACTTTTTTTTGGTTTTGTTTTGCTTAACACTAATGTGAAAGCAGGTTTTCATTAGGAATATGTGAAATCACTTATTTTCCCTTTGTGGAGCTGTTTGAAATATCTTTGGATTTTGATGAGGAAGTGTTCAGAGGAGGATTCAGTCCTCTTGGGGTTCCCATGAGATTTCAGGTTTATCCAAAAAATCCTTCAGCATCCTTTGCTAGTAACTGCTGTTCTTTTTCTTACGGCTCCTGGACTCACCCCCAGCCTCTCTAGGATGACAAACCTGGATTGAATGGTCTTTTCAAGAAGTCATCAGCTACGTGCTCAGGAAATTAAGGACACAAACTCCAACGGCTGTGCTTCCACTGGATCCCATGAAAGCAGCTTTTGGGTTGTGTAAGCTTAGCAGCTGGTGAAGATTATTTCAAGGTCTCCTACTCCATGGACGAAGCTTTTGTTGTCCCCAAGTGAAAGTCTGGTCTTGTGATGAAATCTTTTGAGATGAGAGCTTCTCTTTTGGGAATAGGACTTCTGTGAGAACTGCCAGCAATGGGAAGGAGGTGCAGGAGAGGCAGGAGAGGTGTGGCTGGAGAGGCATAAGGAAAGCAGCCACTCCTGAAGAGGAGGATGCCAGGGGCGTTACTGCAGAAGGAGGTGCTCATAGGGGCTCTAGAAGTTTTACTTACTAGCAAGACACTGTAGATGAGGCTTCAGCAATTGTTAAGCCCCAGAGAGAACTCTTGCTGTTCCTTTTATTTTTTTACTTCAATAAAAATATATCTTAGAGTTTAACAGCGCTATCTATGTTATCAAGCCCCAACACACTAGATACGATACCTGTCCTTCCTTCCCCAACACCATTGGAAGATGTACCCCCAGTCTTCTCTTCCCAAGCTGAAGATCACCAGATTCCTTCCTTTCCATCATTTTGTCCATGTTGTTGCCCTTTCTTTATATCTGCATGTCTGTTCACTTGTCCTCTCCCTCCCATAGCACCCTCCATGTGTGGAGCAAGGGTTGGAGAAATGTTACCTTTCAGAAGTGACCCTGTTTCAGTTGTTCTGCTGGAGGTTTCACACAACGCCACTTCCTGCAGTTGAGGCAGGGGTACAGTATAAAATGGCTTAACTTCTTGACATGGTTAGCATAGCACAGCTTAATGTTGCCCACTGTTCTGCAGAGCTTCAGGTCACCGTAATTGTTGCCACCCTTTTGCAAGCTCCAGAAGTACAATTTGACATGAACAGGTTCCCACGGGAGACTGGAGATACACAGGGATTGCAAGGTGGCACACAGTGTTTGTGGAAAGAAGGGAACATCAAATACATGGAGGTTGCCACCCTAGCTTCTTCATTCTCTGACACCTTGGGGGAGGAAGAGTTGCCTCTCAGAGAGCAAGGACTAGACAAAATCATTGAATGACCTGGTTGGCTCATGCCCATCATATTCAGCCTGGCCACTGTGGCTCTTGCCCCAGGGAAGGGTGTGCAGCTGGCCCACATGTTGGTGCAGGGGGCTGAGCGTGACCAGCTGAGGCAGCTGGTGTAAACTCAACTTCATCATGTACTGCTTTGGTGAAACATTTACCCGTGGCTATTTCCTGGGATTTTAAGAGAAGGCGGGTAGCAGTATTTGGTACCCACTAATTAGATGCAGTTTGAACTGGGTTGTGGTAATGTAGTGAAAATCTGGCCCCTGCTGTGACATCTGCAGCCAGACAAATGACACCACCCAGCCTCTGGTCAAAGCCTATGTTTTCAATTCAGCAAATAACAGCTAAAACACTGTAAGGATTTCAGAAAGACAGAGAAGTATGAAAGACCAATTCCTATTATTTCCATGAGGTGTTAAACACGTCTGAAAAATGCATAAAGCTCTTTTTCAGAAAGGTGCTTTATGGACAGTAAATCTTTTTTTGTGATTTCTTTATATTCTTTTTTGAGGAAAAGAGTAGCACTATTCTGTTGAGTAGTTGCATGTTTAAAAAGGGAGAAGAAGCTTCCATGTAGAAAGTAGCAGATCTGAAGATTCGGAAGTTACTTGCTTTGGGGCATACGAGGTCTTCTTCCTAATATACATGTTACTTAGTTAAAAAACTTAATTCACTAATATGTTAGCAAAATGTAATTGAGGCTCACAAGTTGATTTTTTTTTTCCAATAAGTAATGGTGCCATCTCCAATCCCTAACACTCTGATTCTGTGTGTGTGTAAAAAGAGTAGAGGTTTTGTGAACGTTGCAACAATATCAGAGGAAGTGCAATGACCTTCCCCACTGCCCAAGCTTAGACGAGTCCCTCTGTGAGGGTTTAGGACTGAAAAACAGCTGGAGATGTCAAAAGAGTTGGCTGAGAATGATAATGCAACTAAATGGATGCCATGCTATGTAGTGAAATCATACATTCGGTAAATGGGAGATCTAGAAATACTTTTTTAAGGCCTGAAGAATTATTAAAGGAGAGCTTAGTACCTGGTTATGAGACACTTCAAGAACTCCAGCTGCTCAATAGCTTGTTTTGGACCACAGCAAAGAACCAGAGGCAGCACATTCTACAGATGTGCTTTCACCCTTTGTGAACACATTACTAGAGGTAATTGTGGAGTGTCGCCAGCGTACTGCCAGGATGGTGTGTGCTGTAAGTTTCCATATGAGGCTGCTGCCACCACAAAAAGACACTCAGCCTGTTGGCTCACAGCGTAGCTACCTCCCAGTTTCATCTCTGGAGGTCTGTGGTCCAAAGTGTGCTGGCAAGGTGGCAGCTGCCACAGAAATGCCCATCACCCCATGTTGTAATCAACTGACTGCTTTTCCTAACATTAATATTAATAACCCCCCTCTCCCACACAGACTATGGCATGGGTCAGAGCAGTTGTGCTGTCTCGCTGCAGCTACCAGGGAGCACGCTCAAGCATTGCTCAGTGCTGAGAGCTGCCTCCAATTAACCCAGCTGCACCTCCTTATTAGGAGCAGAGAATCGACTGCCATTCGTCATGATGCTAACCACAGCACTCCCGCCTGCCACCAGCCAGAGAATTTGGTGTGTCCTAGCCACATCGGCTCCACAGCCAATTGGACTCCCCTTCAATGAGATTTAACCTCCTCCAGCCTAGATCTGCAATGAGGTTTAGTCTCCTAAAGGCGTAGAGAGCAACTAGGATTAAGAGGTGTTTAGCCAAATCCTGTTGACACCAAAGGGATCTAGGTGCCAGCTGGCACGGACCTTTTGAAAAGACCAAGTCTGTTGAAACCAATGGGACATGGACACCAGGCTAGAAGAGTAAAGCACCTCTTTGGGTGCAGTCATCTATTTACACTGCAGGTTCCCACATCTTTTTGAAGTCTGATGCTGTGTGCCTATCTGATTTAGCAGAAATGGTTGGAGAACAGCACTGACTAGCAAAACTGGGAAGTCACTCCTTCAGCCATTCAAGCTAAATCCAACCTGGACCGTGCACCAGCACCACCAGCTCCCTGCCCATGTATCAGTGTAAAGTGAGCACCCTGGGCTGAGCAGGGGCTGGTTGTATTGGCACACACAGCAGTGCTGCTCCAGAGCCACAGCCATTGACTCAGGGGCTGTGCAGACAGCTGGCTGTGCTAAATTAGCCCCACACAAATTAGCAGAGTTTATGAGTCAAAGCTAGAAGGTTCTTTTGCAAATGGGACCTCAACTTCCACAGCACTCAGCAGCATTTGTAATGTTAAACTCATGCTGCTGGGCTGGATCTCACAGAAGGGGCCTGACTCCTCTTGCACACGTGCTAGCTTCCTCCCGGAGCACAGCAAGCAGGGATGCTCCCCATCACAGCGATCACCCGTGGCTCTCTTGCTGGAAAACTCATCTGGGAGCAAGAGCACAGTGCTGGTGGGCACTGCCAGGGAAATGGCTCTCAGTTGTGCATGTCCACCCTGCATTGGGCTGGTCCCTTTAAAGGAAATAAACTTAGCAGCAGCTTTAAACCTGTGGGTTCCTTACCTAGAAGGGTCCTGCCATGAGAGTGTAAAGTGCTGCTGAAGCTACTCATGCCCATAGCCTGGTTTTATCTTCTGCAAGCACCACGCTATGTCCCTGGAAAGAGGCTGTCAGCCCTGCAGAGGTACCTGGGAGCTGAGCGTTCAGGCAGGGCTCAGCGTCCATCTCTACAGCAAGAAAGTAGAAAGCACACGAAACCAAATTACTCAGATTTTCCCATCTGTGCACATGTGCTTAGCCGGTGTTAAATTATCAGTGTAAAGGCCTAGTAGCTTCGTAAAGTACACACAGAAAGATTCCCACAGATTTTTCCTTTCTCTCTTTTTTTTTTTTTATTGAAGCCAGCTGAGTAAATTCATAGGAAGTTGTAACAGGACAAGTGAAATGTATACCCGCATTCCCTGGGAATCCAAATGCCTTTAACACATACTGTATTTCATGTGAAATTTACTTTAGAAGACACCAGAACAACAAAACTTTTTCATCACTGTGTTTTAAAGCTATCACTTTTGAATGAAATAAGGTGACAAGAAAAAAAAGAAAATGTGAAAATCCCAGAACTTGATACTCCCCTCCCATACTTTAAGAGAAGAGATTAACTTCTCCATTTTTCTGGGTCACTTTCAAATTTATTACTAATTACAGAATAACTTTAAAATGCAGCCCCAATTTAAACTACTGGGAGCGAGAAGCAGCTGGAATGACTTAATTTACTTTGGAGTTGGGTACTGTCTTGTGCTTGTTCTCTATTTTATCTAAGAAATCACTGCAATCTCATTTCATTTAAATAAAACTATTTCTTTCTGTGGCAGGAAAGCGGTATCTGTGCACTGCATGAGCAGGGACCATTTGGTGGGCTGGGGGAGCTATCTGGTAACCTGCAGCGTGGTCAGGCTGCTGAAGAGCAATGTCCACCCTGATCTCCATGGGCTTAGCAGACCTGCCGTTGGTCCCAGCAGCCGTGCTGATCTGCACAGTCACGCTGGTGAACAGCCTGGGAGTTGGCAGCAGCTTGCCAGTCCCAGCGTTTGCAAGACGATGGTACCATGACATCCTTCACCCAGTTTCTTCCCTGGCTCCTCTGCCTGTTGTGTTTAGCCTCATAAAAATCTGTGAGCCAGACCTCCAGCTTGCTCAAGGCAGGGGCTGATTTATGCTATCTGAGGGATCTGAAGATCTCTGCAGTCAGTTCCTCATTTGTAAAATAAACTGAGCTGAGCTTGATGAGATTTTGTGAGATGACTTTGGTGAGCCCTGCATTGGTCACAGTAGTGCTCTACCTGCAGCAGTGAGGGCTGGTGCATCCTGTGCTGCCTGCAGCCAGGCAGGCAGCCCTGCCATGCAGAGCTGTGGCAGTCATCAGTGATGGGAGGAGGAACTACAAAACCCAGCATCTCCTTGGGGCTGGCACTGCCTGCTCATACAGTTTGTGATGGAGATAAATGCTCAGAAGGGCATGATCCTTCTCCTGTTGAAGTCAATGTGATGTCCTACAGCAGGATATGAGCCTGGGTTTTCCAGAAACAGTTTCTGCATTCCTTCTGAAATTAAGTGATTTGTTACTCAACTACACGATAGCTGCATAACTGTCAATGCAACTTAATACTGCAGGAGCTAGTTCTGCAAAATCTTGCCCATGAGTCACTGTGCTGCTGAGCTGTGAGGAATTCCTTGCCTGAGAAAGGTCTGCAGGGCTGGACTCCAGGTGTTTTGTGGGGTGGCATATTGCCAAAAGTGCACATGCAATGCAGAGATAGGTCCCACTTTGTGCAGAAAGCAGAAAGCTAGACCTGGTCTTGCTGGGCTCCCGACCCCTTCCTCTGTTGAACTTTAGCAGAGCTGAGTTCAGGCTTTGAGCCCCGGAGCTCCTCAGTAAACATAGCTTTAGTTGGCGTGTTCAGCAAACACAGATCTGACCCCTTCTCCCACACCTTGTCCTTCATAAATGCTATTGCTTAATGTGAAGCCTGGTTTTGAAATCACTCCTGTCTTCCAAATGAGCTCAGTCCCAGCATGCTGGCCATCACATATACATCTAGCAAGGTTTCCCTGCTGCCTTCTAAAAACCAATCAAGACATTTAAATTAAGAGGGGGAAAGGCAATGATATAAAGGCTTTAACTTGTAAAATAACTGTTGCTTTTCATTAGTTGAGGTTTTTTTTGGAGGTTAAGATATCTTGTTTATGATTGCAGTAAGAGTTCAAGTTGCCAGGAGGATCTGTCCTGCAGATTTGTGCTGTTGTGTTGTATGGCCGTGGGTTTCCTCAAGGACCAGGGGAACTGGTCCTCCAGCTCTCACAGAAGCTCTTATACTTCAGTCAATGAGCAGAGCATGGAGTTACCCTGCACAGCCACACTCATGGCTGTGCACAGAATAAGACTGATTTATCATTTTAAGATAAATTTTACTCACTTGGGCAACTTGTGGTGGTTGTTGACATCGGCTGCGTTCCTTGTGTAAGGAAGGGATGAGCACGTGAATAAGCAGCAAGGTCTTCAGCAGTCTGATTTTGCAGCAGTGCCTCTCATCTCTTCTCTTTGGCTTTATATCTGTGCAAACTCTTTCCACAATGGCTATGCTGTCTTCTTCCCACACTCCCTCCTGGTCAGTTTTCTGTGCTATATTCCCTGTTCTGATGGCTGAGCAGCACTTTCATCTTGGGTGAGGGAGCTCAGCACCAGGCTGGATCAGAAGCAAATGCAGGAAACTGTGCTTTTCTGCTGGAATTTGCTGACTCAGCAATTCTGAGCAGCCTTGCAGAGCAGCTTTGATTTCAGCACAGCTCTGCTGGAGTGTGGTAGACTCCTGGTCTTCTCCCCTTTCATTCCCCTGCTTCACCGGCATCCCTGACAGAGCCAGTTCTCCCAGGCTATCCAAGGCCATGAATCCTGGCCAGCCCCACAGGCCAGCTCCAGTCCCTCTCCTGGAGCATTTTGAAAAGTGTAGGCTTTCCTTCCAAATCCCTCTTGAAAGCCCAATTTCCAAAGAGCAAAATCCTCCCCAAGGCTGCCCAGCTCCTCTCCACGCTGTGCAGGACGGAGCCTTTCCACTCTGAGGCATGGGCTCGGTCCAGCTTTCAGAGGCCTCCTGCCCCGGGGAGGTGTAGGTTTGGCAGGGCTGGAGGTTTGGTAGGTTTGGAGGTGTAGGTTTGGCAGGGCTCATCCACTGCTCAGTGCTGCCGGCTCTCACACAGCCATCGTGACAGCCCTAATTGCATTGACAGTCTGACATGGGACTGGACCTCCTCAGAGTGGGGCAACTGAAGGTACAGGCAAGGGATGCTGTCTCTTTCCTTCCTCCACATTATCTCTTCATGCTTCCTCATGCCCTTTCACAAAAACTGCTATGGAGGTCTTTTTGCTCTTCTCATGGCAATATTGGTGGCTGCAACCTCTCTCTGTTGGAAAAAAAAAAAAGTCTGGGGGCCAGGAGGCATTTCCCACGCCTGTCCTCTGCAAGGGAGCCCTGGCCCTGGGGAGAAGTTCCTCTCCCCTCCATCTACGTGATCAAGGGGAAATGATCAGGCCCTTTTAGACCAGAGCAAAAAATGGTCTAAATGACCTCAGGCTTGGGGGTTATTGTTTGTTTGGTAGGTTGGTTTTTTAAGAGGTCACCTATCACCCCAGTGTCTGAGTGTGCATCCCTGGGAGAAGCCATCTGGAATGGCTGTTATCCCACCAAACAGCCAGGCACCTGGTCACGCGCACCCTAGGAAGAGTGTACTGAGTTTGTTTTTAGTGGTTTGCTTTTCACAGAGTACGTTCTTCTCTTTGTCAAATGCTAGGGACTGAGAAGGTCACAGGGCTGATTATATTGGCTATATGCAGGCAGCATTCAGGCTTCCCAGCAGAGCTCTGTCAGTGCAGTTCAGGCCTGACCATAACTCCCCTGAGCTAAATCTGTCATTTACGCTTAGTTTTCTATCCATGAAAAATATTTACTGGGGCTTGAGTTAAAGTTGCCAGATAAAGCCTTTGTTTTACTCAGTAGTCTGGTAGTTAAGGGACCTTTCTAGGATGCAAACAGAGGTATTCATCCTAATACGCTCATGGTATTCAATAAAATAAAACCTCTCCCAATACTGCAGAGGAGCTGAAATCTTGGTGCTCCCTGTCTAGCTTAATAACATCATCACTGAGTTTTCTTGGCTTGGCTTCTTCTTGAAGTAAAACATGGCAAAATACTAATGACAAGGGATTTTAAAGAGTCAGTGATTTGTTACACTGGAAAATGGACAAGTGTGGAAGACAACAGTTTTGGAAAGCTCACACAGATCACCAGCCTCCTTGCAAGTTTTAGCTGAGACCTTGTAAAAATGGACTGTCAAGGTTATCAGCGCGTGGACAATAAACAGTTCAGGAATGCAAGGTTTTGTGGGGAAGATACAGCCCTAAAATATTTGCTGGGAAGACCTTGGAGGAGGTTACGCTTGAAACCTTCCAAAGATAAGCAGCCATAGCAATATTTATTATTTACATGTAGCTACCATCCCTCTGCTTTTACAAAGGAGGAATCACTTTGCAAGAATTTGAAATAAAAGTTCATATATAGATGGCTCTGAGGAGAGACTCGGAGAAAATGTTACACATTCAAGGTTGCTGCCTAAATCTGGTCTAAACCAAGGTAGTCTGGTGGATTTGTTTCTCTAAGTGTGTTAGTAGCCTCTGGTGAATCTCGCAGGGATAGTAAATTGTTGCCACCTCAGACATCCACCGCCCTGGGGAGGTTGCCCTGCCCAGGAGCTGTGTCTGCATCTTCTCCCACCTCCTGTCCCTGGTGCCCTGATGAGGGTGAGCTCAACCCATGACACCAGACTAAGGGGTGGGTGGCCAAGGCTCCGACCCACATACCTATCCATCAGCTGGTACAGGGGAGGGATGGGGTGCCATCAAGGCTCTTCTCTCTCACCACCCCAGCACAATTCACCAGAGCCCATCTGCCACAGCCCTCAGTGCCTGAGGCTCACTGTATAAAAAGGATTATGGAGATTTTTAGCTTGAAACTATTTTATTTCAACTCTTCTAAACCTACACTTTGTATGTCAAAACCCCTTTAAGAACATCTAGAGATTTGGGGGTGTTTTTTCTCCTCTCTGTCTTTTGCCTTGTGACATGTTTGTTCTGAGATCACCTTCTAGGCATCTTCTATTAAAATATATGTGACAAGCACCAGATCCACTTTCACGCAGCTGTGCAGTATGTTATTTTTCATGCTAATGCACTGTTACAATTCTACTGAGTGCAGTTATCTAGAGATCAAATTCGCCACATGTGCACTGTGTTTTTTGGCTACCAGGTCAAGAGCAACAGGGAGAAGGAAGCGATGCTTGTGCGTTAACTGTTCGTGTTGCCTTCATGAAATGTGGGCTTCATTTGCAGGCAGTCAAAGGAACTTTTGCTTTGCCCCACCTGCCCTCTTGTTTTTTTGCTTTTTCTGTCAGCACAGCTGACTGCTTCATCGAGATTTAAGACCAAATGGACTGTTATTACATGAGACAGAGTCACTGTCTGCCACCAGGAGATGATTTAATGCTATGTGATACACAACCTTACTCTATGCCCCCCTACTGTTTTCCATACAAAAATAATTCTCCAACTTGCTTTGCTGTCAGGTTTCACCTAGGAGAAAATTTGAGTCAGTGACTACAGCAATGACAGCGACCAGAAGTAATGATTAAAGACCTCCTTGTCATCGTTGTGCCAGATAGTCATGGGTGAAACAGGCTTACAAAGACACAGTCAACTCTTATTTACCCCAAGCCCAGCGGCTGGATTCTGCCTTAGATAAGATGCATGCAATACATATCAGGACTGCATGCAGAACTTGCTAAAATAGCCCCAAAACTCAAGCTGTGCTATTGCAATGAGGAGGAAATACTGACTTTGGTAAAGTACTAGGTGCCAGTATGGTCAGAGTCCCACTTCCAAATTGTAATTCCAAATTTTAGGGTTGCAAAAAGGACTCAAAGCAACAACATATAAGCAATGCAGCCTGTCACTCGCATGCCAAACCCTTCTTACAGCCACTGGTTTCTTTCCTGCTGTCTGAGCTAAGACTTGCCACCATGTCTGGTCTCTTTTCTCCATCACAGGCTACTTAGCTCATCTGAACATGAACCAAAGTTGCACTCCCTTGAGGTGAGAGGTTTGAAGTCTTAGTCATGGATTTTGGCGTTTGATGAGGAATAATTTCTCCCTAGCGCCTGCCACATTGCCTTCCTCAGGGAAAAGGGCATCTGCAAACTGTCTCCACCTTCTGGAAAGAGATTTATCTTTTATGGCTTCCACCACTTTGTTATTTCTTCAAGTATCAGGAAAGACCATGCCTCTTTCCCTTTCCTCACTTTCTCGTGGTCTCACATTGGTACACCAAGGCAGCGGAAATGATTTCCTAGACTTTTCTGTGACTTCTGGATTGCTGAGTGTACAAGAAGATGACTTTTAAGTTTACACAATAAAAAAAATCATGTCTCATTCATAAGTTAATTATTTGAGAATGTCACAATAATAAACTTTGATTTCTTAACCTTTTCCAGAAATTATGCCAAGACCAAATCCTGAGGCCCCTTTCTAGCTACTGATTATTAGCTGGAAATCTGACCTTTTCTGTCTATGTAGAAAACAGGGACAGTTGTGCAGCTCTCCATGCTGTTAGAGTCAGCTTGATTACAGCTCCATCTTTCTTTCCAACATTAGCCCTTGGGTATCTTGCTCTGTCTCTCCTTTTTCTTTCTAAGAAAGGTATGGACCTGAGGTACGCTTTGAAAACTTCAAAGTTACTACTGCTCACAAAATTAGTTAGGCTCCATCTTTGTTTCCACTCACTTCTTACCAGTTGCATGCTCATTGTTGTCACATCTGACCACCTTTGAGTAGCAAAGTGAGTGTTGTGCAAATGAGACCGTCCCTTGGTCACGCACCATTTGCTTTGCCAGCCCCTTCCAGGAGAAGTGTCAGTGGCTGAGAGCTTGGAAGGGAGTTTAACTACATGTTTGTTAAATGTGCGTGCCAACACGTATATTAAACATCCTTCCAAGATTAGGTTGAAGAATGGCATCCTGCCTGTGGAGCAGACGGTGGTGAGGTCTGTGATACTCAGTAAATGCCAGGAGGGTTTGTACCACCCTATGGACTGGACCTAGAGTATGTACTGTCTCCTGCTCAGATGAGCTTGTGTAAGGAGGAATAAAGTTGTCAGAAAGACTCAGTTTCACCCTAAGACCCACACTCCAAGCAAAGCTGCTCTGTGGTGCAGAGCTGGCAGCAGTGACTATACTGAAGAGCTTTGTTTATCACATTGTTGTGCTCTAATGGTTACTCAGCCTCAAAATTATGTGTTCTTCAGGAGTGATGGGGTTTGGGACTGTCAGTCAAAATTTGTTATGATGAGTGATGTTGTTTTTCATCCGAGTTTAGCTAATGCCAGTGAGGATGTTCCAAAAATTGTTGTCTTTGTCACACATGTTGTACAGTTTAAAGGTGATCTCCTTATGCTATTATCCCCCTGCCACTGTTGCAAAAATAGTGTTGTCTTTTTAAGGTGTTCACAATCATCTGCTTAGCACTGAGCTGATGACAGCTTCGTATTTGTCTCTGGAGGTTGCCTGGAAATTAACCCCTCTGCGTTTAGCTCGCAGTGTGCCTTGTCAAAGCCCCTTCTGGGAGGTGGTGTGGCGCTACATGGGGTGTGGTGGGCTTGGGCCCAGGAGCCTGAAAGGTCAGGGCTGTCTTGCCCAACATCAGCTATTCCCATAGGCTGAGGTTTGCAAAAGTCAAGGTGCTGACAGACAAAACCCTGATGAAGTTCACTGCAAAAAGGAAATCATCTCACAGTTGCAGCTCTTTGCTGACTCCTATCCTGGGATTACCGGCCCTGGCTCGGTGCTGGCAGGACGGAGCTCAGCGGTGCCCTGTACAGCGGCTGGGTAAGACCAGCTTTCATCTGTTCTTCAGGCTCAACACCCCTCCTGCAATCCTGTCTGCCAGCTTTGTGGTGGAGACAGTACTTTGTGGCTGAGGAAAAAGAGAAGCTGGTGGCAATGTCTTGAAACTTCTGCTACTGTGTGCTGAGTGGCTGTGACTCAAAGTCTGTTGGCTCTGAAATTGCACACAACTGCACCTCGGTGAGCAGCGTGATCTCTCAGAGTGCTGAGCAGCAACCCCTGACATCCGTGGAAACTCATGGGGTTAGCATTTATCTGCACTAAAGCAAAAGAGAACAGAGGCAGGTCTCTAAGTGCTGCAAATGTGAAATTGCTCACCAATTTTCAGAATGTAACTGTTCCTCGGTTAATGAAGTCCCTTGAAAAGGCTCTGGTCACTTTTTACAGCCATAACTAGTGAAGTCACTTTTGTGTTACCAACATCGATTTTTGTCCCTAGCACATTTTGATTGCAAGTAAACCCTCAGATGCTCTGTAAAATGAAAGCAATTTATGGTGAACCCTTGGAATTCAGACCCAAAACAGTTTTGCAGTATAGGTATGATGGATTAATCACAATTTTATTCTGCGTATAAGCAAAAAATCTTTCAAGTCAGTTCTGCGCTGCAGAGGAAGTCAGTGGAGCTTTCCCTGTAATGTGAGTAATGAATCTTGGCTGGGATGAGCATTTCTGAGCCACAGTTCTGCAAAAATTCAAATCCCTGAAGGAAGTATGGTAGCATGGAGGCCTGCAAATAACGGATTACAATAATCCCGCCAGGAAGTGATAATGGCATGTATAAATATTTGCCTTAGTTGATTGCAAATTATGTCCTCCTAAAAGATGTTTGTCACTGTCGTTAGCCGTTAGCATCTTCTAAATGCTTTTCCAGCTGTGGAGTCATTCACAATGCGGACTCCATCTCTACCAAGCACAACCAAAGTGTCTGAATATGATCAGATTGCTTTTTCCTAGTGCTTTTATTCTACTGAATCTACAGATAAAAACAAACCAAAAGCCTGTGGTGTTATTCTGGATTATTTCCCTGAACAACACAGAGCATGCAAACCATGGAGTGAATTTATGGCCATATAGAAATCTGCATCTAACCAGAAGCTGAAATGAGATTAGATTCATAAGCAAAGGGGGAGATTTTGTTGCCCCAGGCACTACTACCCCGTTTTTTTTTTTAATAGCCTTGGCTCTGCAGAGACCCGGTTGAAGGTGGGGATGGCTCTAATGAGGGGGAACAACCTGTACCAGCAAACAGTGTTTGCAATTTCCCAATCAGAGTCCTGCCAAGCTGGGCTAACTCACAGCCTTTTACATCTTGGAAATTCCAAGAGGGATTAAGTCTTCATTGTCAGTCTGGGGAAGCAAGTTGAAACTCAGCTGAAGTTTTAAAGGAAAAAAAGAAAGATCCAACAGTCTTCAACAGAGGCAGCAGACTAGGAGAGAATGGGATTTAGAACAGAAGCACAGCCAGGAATCAATGGAGCTTTTATGGCATCCCTCCTCATTTATCTATAAATCCCATTCTTTCAGCTATTTAGGCCTTATCTCCACACAGAAGCTGAATTAGTTTTATTTTGTAAACCAATTTAGGAAAGCTAGTGCAAAGTGCTGTATAGACACCCATATTTCAATTTAAAAGTGGGTGCACCTTGTTTTGAGAGAGTTTTAGCCAGGATCTGAAACAAAACCCCAGTTAAAGTGGTACTGCTTGGGCTTATCTGCATGCAAGATAAAGTGCAATAACTAAAATGTGAATTTAAAGTGTTTGAGGTAAAACCTATTAAACCCCTGGGTGGATGCTTTTATTCAGACATAAAGGAGCCTTTAGTTTGCTTGATTCATTTCTAAAGCAAATTACAGTTACTTTATTTCTGAATGAAACCTTCCATATAAGGATTTAATGTGCTTTAACTAATCTACTTTAAATTCACATCTGTAATTTGGCTTAGTTTCCTGAGTATACAAACTGTGCTTAGTCCAGGAGGTCTGATTTGCTGGATGAGGAAGAGGAAGGCAGAAAAATTTCCTCACTAAATTACATGATAGTTAGTTATAAGTTTCTCAGTAAAATTAAATAAAAGGCCCAGGTAGCTCCAAAGCATCAGTCAGGTGGGTTCTCACAACACTATCAGTTTATACCATTTGAAGATCAATCCTTTTGCCTGTGGTTTGCATTGCTATTTTCACGTCATTCCCTGCTGGGGATGGATTCAAAGTATCTATTGTTCCAAGTATCAAAAAATGCATTTCTTGTCATCTTCCACATTCAAGCCATCCTGTCTGAGGGCAGCTTTGCTCTTGAGGTAGCAACCTGTCTGGGGCTTCTAAGAGCACTTTATTTCTCCCTCCTCCAGCTCAGGCAGGAGCTGTGTAATGTCCCTGCTCAGAGCTGTTGACGATTGCACCCAGCTCTTCTGCTCGGTGAACTTTCGCTTTCACCAAGTTCTCAATGACAGGATGTGGTTTGCTGTGTGAATGTAAATGAGAGAGGAGGATCTGGCCCAGGAGGTTTTCAACCCACTTCTAAAATACTCCAGGGTCTCTGGCTGCATAGTTTTATCTGGCTTTTTTTTTTGCAGCTGTCGTTTGCTAGTGCTGTGGTGACGATTGAACACTCATCAGAACATTTCCTACTGCCTAGAAATTAACCTACTAATTCAGGGGAACATTCATTTACCGAAACATCCTCTCCATGACAGTGGTTACTGGAGGTGTTACAGGAAAAGGTGCAAACAAACAAACCGAATAACCTCCAGGGTAGGCAGTTATGAGTGAGCCTGCCGAAAGGTGCTTTGTGTTAAATGCTTTAATGTGTACCTACATTTATTCATGTGGCAGTGTCACAGCAGAATTAAGCTGCTGAATCAATTGCTATAGAAGATGCCACATTCAGAGGTACAAGACTCTGATTCTGTTCTTTATAATTCAGAGGAAAGATAATTAAAAGATAGGAAATAAAAACCGGTCTGAGAGGGGATTCAGGTGAGCATTTGGTATTCTTGTTCTAAGTGACAGACATCAAACTTGTTTGAAGACCAGAGATGAAAACTGATGCTGATATTCCTGACTTCTTTTCCCTCTCATGGGCTGGAATTATATACCTGCATTTGTTTCCAAATTGTCAGCACAAAAATGATCATAATATTAAAGTCTCCAAATTATGTAAAAATAGATAGGTTTTTGGTTTTCCTTCCCTCTCTCCTTCTCTATTTGCTTCTCTCCGTTTCAGGTTTTCATGCTATATGGTCTTTGTGAGCACCTTAAGCAGTGGTAATAGCCCACAGCATAGGTGAGTGTCCTCCTCCAAGAGCAATTAGTTATTTCATATTTTGTACTTTTTTGGAGGTATGTTTTTTTGCAGATGGTGCTGCACTTTTATAGTGTGAAAGAACAAAGGGACACAGTGTTGGTCTTCAGAGGTTCCAGAGAGCCCATCCCATAGACTTGGTCAGTCCCACACCATGTCCTATATCTGGCATAGACAGGCCTTACCATGGACACCTGCATCACCCATTCTGACTATTGCTCAGTGATCTTCCTGGGTTTCAGATCCATGTCCATTGAGCACCTTGGGCTTAGGGGCTGAGCCTGTGGTGTTGACTTGCTGGTATCTGTACAAGTTTAAAACATATCTTGTTTTTTTATTTCTCATTCCTGACTCCCATTTGGACGTGCTGTGCCTACATGGCGTCTCTGACAACTTACTGCAGCAGCAAATGTACTCACTCCTCTAAATTTCTTCATATAGATACACTGTAAAGGCAGTTTTAATTTGACTTCCAGTGTGGAGTGAATAGGTATGATAGAAGTGGGAGTCTAATCTCTGTAGTGATCTGCACAAGCCTGTGGGGGAGGTGGATCTGGGTTCTTTCAAAGACTACAATAAAGTTGCCATATAACACTGCAAGATACTTTCCCAAGAAAGACTGCTGTTCAGTGAGTGTGGCTGAGTGTAAGTGCACATTGGGACAATCCATCAAATCAAAGTTATGTCCAAACCTTTGAAACACAGATATTATCTCAGGGAAGAGCAATAATAAAAGATGTGTTTGAAACCTACAACGAAGCCCACAGCAGGAGCATGCTAATATATGTCACCATCTGTCCTGGTTTGTACCACACAGGTGACTTAGACATCTCCTTCCTGCTGCCTGTCCATGGCAATTTGCTCACCAAGCATTTGGACAGGTGCCATGATTCACCTCTGGATCCCGACTTCAGAGTGAAGACCCTGGATAAACCCTTGTTCTTCACTCTTCAATTCACTCATGCAGAGAGGAGGGGCTGAGATGTGGGATATGCGAGGTGGATTTCATCTTCAGAGAGAACATTTCCAGTTCCCGTGGTCCACCCAGAGCTGGGGAGGGGTGAACACCCATTGAGATCAGGGAAGGGATCAAAGAGCTGAGGTTTGCTCCAGGGGAGCCGTGGGGCAGCCCTGCCATGGGTGATTTCACACCTGCACATTCCCAAGCTGGCAATCAAAGGTTGCACGGCCCAGAGCTGAGAGTCTCTATTTTTTTTGTTGGCAAACTTGTAAGTTCAAATAAAATTGGGGGGGGGTTGCTTTCGTTTTTCTCAGATTTGTCTGTAGATAACTTTTCTGTTTGTCTCAGTCCCATGGATCATGACCTTTTCAGCCTCCAATTAACTCCAAGCAATACGAAGTGCATTGGGCAGGATTTGCAGGTAGTGTGAATCGGAATAAAACCATCGAGCCAAGGATCAGGCCCATCACATTTTCAAAAAGTCAGATGCTTTCTTAGCAAGAAATAAGAGCTAAAGATCCTGATTTACCATTCCCCTAGCTTTAAGCCAGTACATTTCAACTGAAGTCAGTTATAACTAAACCACTACACTGTCATGAAGTTAGCGTAACATGAGTATAAAATAGTTTTCTTCCACATTGTCCTGTCTAACTTTAATGATATCTTGGGCATTGTGGTTTGAGCCAAAAAAAGCACTCTTTTCATATGATCTTTAGTTGGTGCAAGTTTTCAACATCCTAGTCTTTGTATTGCAATATTTTAATTATTGTTTACTTTATTTAATTACTGTTTTCCTTACTAATTCTAAATATACATCTTTCCTCTCCCCTTCAAGGCTTTTGGGTGGTTTCCAATCAGTCCAGTATCAAAGAACATTTACAGTCTTGTATTTAAACTTCTTATACTTGTAAACTAAAACCTGTGCAGCCCCAAGGCCAAAGCTTTGGCTGTATGTTATAGGTAGCTAATTTTTTTTTTTAATGTATATGCTAATCTTTTAGGAAAAAGGTCTTTTGCAGAAGTTAAAATCTTATCAGAAAGTTTTATGTTTACATTTTCTGATTTGGATGAGAAGATAAAAAGTGAAAAATCTGAAGCTGATAAATGAAATTTCTTCATCCTCTATTTTTTTCCTTTTTTTTTTTTCCTCTTTGTTCTTTCCCCCCGCCTTGTTACCTGTATGAAAGGGGTGTGTGAAGAAACTTATGAAGTCCAAAAGCCTTTCCATTCTATTTCATGTTGAAAAAAAAAACCCCAGCTTTGTTATTCTACTGAACATGAGAACGTGTGGGAGATAATAGTTTCCTTTTGGAATAATATATCTATTTGTAAGGAATATCATGGAGCTGAGACACCCCCAGGCTCCTGAGGCACTTCAGTACTAAATAGTACTCTTTCTGTGACATTTTGAAGGATGTTTTTTGTTTGAAGAACTCAAAGCACTTGCCACACAGGAGATCTTTAGGAAGCACTGCACTCAGTAAAGTCTATGAAGTAAGACAGAGAGGGATAGCATCACTGAGGTGCATGCATGAGTAGAAATGCAAGTGGTCAGGTTATTAACAAGGGTTAGCAAGTGATGTGGTGGAACAGGAGGGCTCTGTGGAGGCCAGGGAAGCTCAGTCTACACCTGTATGTGTTATGGGGTGTTTTACTTCGGAGTAAGTCTTGTGCATGGGCTGAACAGCCTGACAGTGGTTGCACACCTTAGGTGTACCTCTTGAGCACAACTTCTGAGTTCATTTCACTTGCAAGGATAAGTCTGTGTGCTCTGGGACCACTCTGTGGTGAGATAACTGTTGGGAAGTGGGAGGAAAGAAAGAGGTTTGCTTCACAAGAGCTCATCTAATTGGAAATAAAACATTTGAATAGATGCTCCCACAGTCACAGAAAGTCAGGGGATTTGCTACAGCCACGCTGGCAAGAGCAGGGCTGGGAGCCTCTCACAGAATCACACAGAATCATTAAGGTTGGAAAAGATCTCTAAGATGATCAACTCCAACTGTCAGTCCAAAGGTGAACACAGTACTTTCAATGGGGCCTCACCAGTGCCCAGTGCGAACTTCCTGCTCCCACACCAAGCCTTCTGCTGCCTCCCAGGGGCTTGCCCTTCTAGTACCTGCACTGACACTGCCCAGAAGCTTCACTTCTTGCAGATGTTGTCATTGTGCCTAAAATTGAACAGGGGAGTGATGGACAGCTTTCAGGAGAAGCAGAGCTTGGAGTCACTTTTAGTGATATTGCAGTGCTGAGCAGAGCTTTGAAAAATGGGGTCGGAAATCTCTTGATAATAAACTTTCTCACGAGATTTTTGGCAGCCTTTGCATCTTCTCCCAGCTGGAAATGCTATGAGAACATCTTTTCTTGGGGTATTTTGTCACTCCCAATTTCAGACAGCAAGTGGGAAAACATTTATTCTAACATCAGAGAGCTTCAAAAAAATGGTCCAGTAAGCTGAATCCTGGAACAAAAGGGAAATGGAGGGGCTTTTGTTCTATTTAAACTCTTTCACCCAAAACTCTACACAAGGTCATCTGAAAGTTACAGAAATAGGAGATGAAGAAAGCTGTCCAGACTATTGAGACATCTAACTAATCTCTTCTCTGCTTCAGAGATATTTTTTATAGTAGTAGACTGTCTTGTATTTTGTCACTCTACTTTTAAACAACCCAAGCAATAACAACCCAAGCCTTCCACTTCTTCCCAGAGACACAACAATAAAACCCAGTAGATCTCAGAGTCAGGAAATTTTTTTTTTGCTGATATCCAGAACTTTTTTTTCTTTTTTTCCTTAGCACTTGGCCTCACAAACAAGTTACCCCAGCTGAGCTCAGCTCTGGTGGTGTCTGTGTGCCCCCTCCTAGCACACAACAAGTGCAGCTTAGCTCTAACCTATTTCAGGGCAGTTTAGGACAAATGAGCTTTTGGACTAAGAGTGCACAGGTGAAGAGTTGCCATGGCTCTGCTGACACATGCCAACTTGCCAACTGATGTATGCCTTTCATGTGTCCAAGTTTTTAAATCCATCCCTGATATTCCCTGGTTTAAAACACCTCTGTAAATAAAATCTCTGCTCCCAAGGCATTTATATTAGCTGGGCATTTTAATTCAGTGCTCAGGCAGGATATAAGTAGTTAACTCTTAATCCTTTCTCGTACATTGGTCCTTCCATCTGCCTCATCTCTTTCACTGCTGCCTTCCAAGTTTCCTGCAGTTTCCCTGCACCTCTGGCGCTGGGGACCCAGCAGGCTCCTCCACGCGCTCACGTTGCAGCCGTTTACGAGCACGTCATAAACAGGGTTTAGTTTTCGGTATAAGCACGCACCTGAACGCTGCACTTTCCATACGTCTAATACCAAGTCTTCTAAGAGTAGCTATTAATTTCCAGTCTAATATATTGTGCATTGTTCTCCTGAAGTTTCCCACTATCCTTTTAACAACTGCTCATTTCAGAAAGATACACATCTAGAGCACAATTGTTGTGTCTCAATTATCTACAGATCCTATATGATCAATGGAAAGCTCCTCTCTGTCTTGCCAGCTCTGCAAGCCTAACCTGGGATCTCACAATGAAACTAAGATCTTTTTTTGGTTGCACATCATTCCCAGGAATCCTGTTTCAGCCTGAACTCTATTATCAATACAATTAAGGTGAATTTGAGCTGGCGTGTAAAGTTTTCAAAAGCACTTACGTGACCTTAGAGGCAAGGGCTTATTTTCAAAAGTGACTTGATGCACTTGGGAACTTAGGAGAATTGATTCTCTATTATAAATTGGTGCTCCCTTATGACTTAAATGCTTTTGCAAAGGGAAGTTTGGGTTCCTTAGGCATTTCAGGCATTTCTGACAAGATAGCTGATGTTATTTAGGCACAAATGTATCAGACCTGAGCTAGCACAGAAGAACTGGGAAAGTACCAAGTTTAATTTTCAAACTAAGATTTTAGTTTAGGGTTGTAAAACTCAGAAAACTAATGCTATAAACTAAGAAAATTTGATCCTGAAAGTCATGAGAATAAACATGAAACCCTTAAGTTCTGTCTTAAATATAGTCACAGTCGAAGTGCCTGAGACACACGGTGGCAGCTGCTGTAAGTGCGCATCGAGGGACACTCACTGTAGCTGAAGGAAGCAACAGGACACAGTAACAAATAAGACACTTGTATTATAGGATATTTATTAGAGGTTCTGGCATTTTTACTAGGTACTTTCCTTTATTGTAATATGCTCCTCCTCTTTGTGGTTTCTAATGTGTTTTTATACAAATTTCTAGTAAATATGAAATCTTTAAAATACGCAAAAAATACAGCATAGACCTGAAACTGCAATGTTGCATTTAGCTTTACTGATTTACTCCTGTTTTTCTTGAGTTTTGACTGGGACTACTACTTAATGTCCTGAAATTTAGGTCAAGAGAGTTTTCTGCTCTAAAGTTTTATACTCTGTTGACTAAATGGACTCTGTTCCTCAATCAAAATGCAATTGTTATTTATTTTTCATTTCTCAGTCATGTTCACTGTGGTTCTTCATTGCTTGTATTCTCTCATCAGAGAATGTTCCTCACAAATAGCTACTGAAACTCTGCTAGATGAAAGGTCCATTAACAGAAAGGTGCATTAGAAACAACCTTTAGCCCAACTGGGCAAATTAATCTTCCAGAAAACAGTAGCAGTTCTGTTGGAGCTAGAACAGAGTTCATCAGTTCTATGTATAATTGTCTTGGAGTGAGATTTACATCTGAACTCAAAGTGCATATTATCCTACACTATTAGAGAAAAGAAACAAGTTAATTAGTCAGTCTTACTTTGGAGAAAGACTTGAAGAACTACTTCACTTTAAACAGATGTATTTTTTTCCTTTAGATTCAAGGTTTTAATTACACTGCCATCTCTGTATCAGTTCGCACCTATGGAGAGAAAGAAGCAGAGCTCCAGAATAATAAACACTGCCGTACTTTTCCAGGCAAGCAATCACTTCATTGAACTTAGGGTTCAAGATGAGAAATTTATTTTCAGATTTCACCCTCTGTGTGCTTCATCTTGTTTCTGATCTTAGGGGGACTCCTCTTGCTGTGGTTAGACGGCTCCTAAAGCCAGCGTGACCGCAGGAGCAGCAGCAGCAGCGGGGCTGACGGCAGCGGGTCGCTACAGTCTGAGTGAGGGCAGGACGGGGTCTGCTGGCTGCAATGGGATTGCATCAGGCGTAAGCCAGGCAGGAGCTTGTCCCCAGATCTTTTGGGTCTAAATATTTTTAATCCGTGTGGTTAGATGGCATTGGGGTGCCAGCCCCTCAGTTGTGATGCAGAGAGCATTTGTTTTTTCAGTGATGTACATACTTTACAGTGGTTCTCAGTGTGTTTTTGTAATTAGGCATATTTAACTGTGCCTTGTTTTACTGCTGTAGGAAGAATCTCATTTGTCAGCAGTTTTAAGCTTTGCCAAATAAAGGCTTATTGGCAAACTGCATTGAGCACTCTGATAATAACCCAACTTTAGAAAACACACACCCTGCTGTGTTGTATTCAAGCCATGGTGCTGTTGAAATTAAAAGGGGAGACAATGCCTGCTTTCAAAAACTGGAGGTTCTTTGTATTCTAATAAAAGTCTAAATTAATGTTTTAAAAGGTTATTGCTATTTTTTACCAGCTAGCTGGCACTGTGTATAAATCTTATTTAGGCAAGGTCCTACATTATTTCACTGTTTTTAACACGTCAGCCAGTATCATACTGCCATGGATAATCAGTTCCTGAAATTCATTAGTCCAACCCATTAAATCCCTTTTGTTTAGCTTTAATAGCAGGGTATTTCTGTGTATTCAGGAATCTAATATATGATGTACATTCTGACAACACCAGCAGGAACCACAAATATTTCTTACATAACCTAAAGGACATATGTTTGGCTTATGGCAAAAATAACCTCATCGTTCCAGTGTTTCAGGCTGAGGTGTCCATGTGAGGTCCTTTTATAAGGGCAAAGTAATAGGAACTATGTATAATTTAATCTCGTTGGCTTTTAATACATTTCCTCCAGCTTTTAAAGAGTGCTCTAGGAAATGGAAAAACACACAGTCAGCTATGAAATTCTATGACACTGATGCAGTCAGGCTATAAAATATTCTTTGCATCTTAATTGCATTTTATATAGCCATATAATCTCGTGTAATTCTTAACTCTATAAATCCTAGCTTTGCATCCCGCTCTGGCAGCTCGGCGAGAGCGGCAGAGAAATGTTTCCCACAGTTCATTGTTCAGTTCGGTCGTGTGGGCAGAGCACAAACGTCAGGACTGTGCAGGGAACTTGCACTGAACTTTGCAAACTGCTATTTGCAGACAAAGAATTCTCCTCGTCCCCGTGGATGAACCTGATCTGGCACGACGAGATCTGTATCTGAGGTCTCTCCAAGAACAGTCGTGATGTGACAGCCAGGCGACTGACGGAGCCTGCTTTATGTAGCGTGCTTTACTTAAAGGTTCGGAGGACAGTTTGGGGGAGAAGCAAAGGTAGTTTTACGGGCTTATAACTGTCAGAACAAAGCAGAGCGTGACAGAAGCTAAATACCTATCAGGTGAGAAATCAAGCCAAAGCTAGAAAAATTTTTCAGGCACCACCAACCATGTGAAACACTGACACAATGCAAGTGTACCTGCAGTGATGCTGTAGCCTGCAACACCAGGGCAGGTGTTGCAGGGTATAGCAGATGCACTTGCTGGTATTTTCTACCCTCTGATCACCCTCTTCCAGTAAAAGCCACATCCCCAGCCTGTGCTGCACTTGCAGCCTTGTGCTCACTTCCTCAGTGTAAAACAGGCTGAGAAAAGGAGACCCGAATGCAGAGAAGGAAAGACTGCGGTTTAGAAGTGAGGAAAACAGTGGGAGGATCATAAAGCGATGATGGATGTGATCTGTTCAACTCTGTAGCTTATTTCTAATAATAGAAGGTTTTTAGAATGGATAGACGGAGACATAACAGGATCTAGTGGCTGAAAACTGAAGCTGGATAAATTTAGATTAGAAATAATGCTCTGTCTACACTGCAGATTGCAGCACAGTGTTGAGATACATGAACGTTAAATGGGCTAATTCAGAGAGCAAAAGCCATCTGATGGCAGTGGCAGGGAGATCAGTAGAATAAAAGAGCTTGTCCAGAGGTCTGTGCTGCCACAGCCCAACCATTCCCAGCCATGCAACAAGTGTTTAACCTCACCGAATATCGCAGTGTAGTGGAGGCAAAGCCTGTGTCAGAGTCCTCAACAGCAAGCAGCACTAATATTGCAGCATCTCATCAAGGAATGTTGAAATTAGTGAGTGGCATGCTGTGTCTCGCTCTGCACATAGATAGAGACAGATTTTACATGAAGGTCTCCTTCTGGCTTGAGGAATTCTGTGTGGCTGTGTAAAGCAGATGCTGTTGAGGACCTGTTGCATACTCAGAGAGGTGAAGCTGTTCACATAGTTGAAAGTTTCTGCTAAACCAGCTGAAACTCAGCATTTCCATGTCATAGTGAATTTTGATATTTTAGCATTCAGCTTCATTTTACTTCAGAAGACTTCTTTGGTTTCTTGTAGTGCTGAAATGCTGTAATGCTTTTGTCTTTGGAAATACTTTCCGCAAAGCATATTGGTTTTAACAAATCTGCATTTCTGCAATGGAAATATCTTTTTGACTGAAAATTTCCAACTCCCCATCCCACAGTTTCAATCAATGCTCAGGGGTTAATATCGTGAAGTTCCACAGGACCACCCTCTGCAGGAGAGACTTTTACAGCCTCTCGTAGAGAACAGAAATAAAGAGGAACTGACTTTGGCCCAAAGGGATTAATTGATACCCTTATTTCATTAGGTTATTTAAAGCAAAGATCCCATTAAATTTTCACTGGAATAATGTTAGACAAAGTCTGTAAGCTGCAGCTGTTGCAAAGAAGTGAGAGGTCAGCAAATTACGAGATGATAACAAAAAATAGTATTAAAGAGGGAGAATGGAGGGAAAATAAAAGCATAGACTGGAGATTTGGGACCTTTCAATTCTGTGTTTTTATATTTGTTGGGCATGTGGGTGCTGATGTGCCATTAGCTCTGTGTAAAATCTGTTGAGCTGAGGAGGTTTTCAGAAGCTGAGGAGACCTCACAAGCCTGGAGTGTCAAAATAAGACTAGGTTGTTCTTGTGGTTCATCGCTGAGGCTGTTTGGCTTTCTCTGGCCTAATTAGCTGCTGTGTCAGGGATGATTTATGTTCTCTTAGTTCACCCTGTTGAAACTGCTCACAGACATCGTGCAGCACTAATGGATTAGTCTTGGCACCCCCAAAGTGACCGCATGCACATTGGGGTGAGACCAGGACAGCATGGCAGCATGGGGAAGGGAGCCGCATAAACCTGAACTCCTCATGCTCTGTGTCACTTGCAGCCTTTGTTTCTGAAGCTGGCATTTTTTGGTATTTATTTTGTATTTGACATCTGGAAATTCAATTAGAAAGCATTTACATTGGGTTAGCCTGAGGAAGGGTGAATGGTGGTTACTGCCTGGTTGGTTTTGGTTAGTCTTGGCCCAGTTTCTGTGGCTGTTTGGACCTGTGTAAAGCAGTATTTGGACTGAGGGGATCAAACTCCATACAAACAGCCTTCTGGGGTCACTGTTGCCATGAGATGACAGGTCCACAGTGCAGCTTCTGTGAATTTGAGGGAATGCAAAGTCTGCACTGAAGCTACAGGACGTGTTGGCCAGAACATGTTAACAGCAGTCAGGATGCCAGAGTTCCCATCACAGTCCTGTGGCCCCATCCCTCCCATTCCCTGTCTCTTCCATCCCCTCCTCATCCTTTTCTGTGGTGATGTGGGCTGTGGTCAGCCTATCTCAGGAGGTCAACAAAGCCCTGAGTCCACATGCCCAGGGCCAAGGCACCTAAATGCATCCACACATGGGGCTGGCTGCTGGTCTCTCCCATACCCTGTTCCCAGAGAGCTTAGACAAATGTGACCAGGGACACTTTGCATTTGTGAGTATTCATGGAAAATAAAAGTTCAAAACACTGTTCTGTTTCAGTATCATCTGTCAGCACTGCTTGCAGTAAGCAAAGCAAAGTAGCTTATCATCAAACAAACTGTTTGCTAGAAAAGTCAGATCTGAAGCCCTAAGAATTAAAGTTGAATTGATTGTTCTTCCTTTCTGGAACAGGAATGCTAACAGTGTCATACTTTGATGCCACCAAATGGACTTACTGCTTAGCTGCTGCAGCCAAGGAGGACTCGGCTTCTTTCCCTTCCCCTGCCTGTGCCCCCTGCTGCTCCCCTTCTGCTGGCACTGACTATTTTCTGACCCCACCAGCAAACCTGTTCAGAAAGCTAAATCAGCAGAAAACTAACCCTACAGGAATGAGCAGAGAGCTGTCAGCTGGCTCAGATCTCCAACCCAGCTCATCTGAGGCCAGAAAAATGCCAGTGCAGAAGGGAGGGTGGGCGGAGAGGAGCAGGACCATTTTCAGTGGCGGCTATTGTTTAAATCAGAATACTCTCCCTACAGAGCCCAGCCTAAGACCTGAAAATGGCAAGATGGGTACCCTGCTCTTACTAAGCCTCCTAGGCTGTCTGTTGATTCCCACCCTAACAGCTGAGACATCCTACATGCTCTTCTGCAAGCCCCTTGCCCGCAAGCCCCTGCAGCTGCCAGCACATCAACAGTCTGCAAGAATTCTTGGCTGGGGGAATATTCCTATTTCTCTTTGTTTTTTTGTATACTTGCATTGCATTACAAATGCTGATTGTGTTTTTCCCTGAGGATTGTAATTCCTAACAAAGCACACTAAAATCATCGAGCTCTTTCAGTTAGTAGTTCCTGGCCAAAAGAATTTTGGTTTATTTCTGTAAGTAAGGTTACAATTGGTGTTTGAAGTTTGGCAACTGCTGAAGACCTGTGTAATATCACTGAAAAAGGAATAAAGTAGCCATCAAGAAAAGGCAGGGAAATCTGACCTATATCAACCAACACCTCTTCTGCAGCCTGTACTTACACAGAGCTCAGACTCTCAATTAGCTTACAACTTCAGTAATTGTGCTCCTCTGATTACCAGTGGTACCTGTCCATGTGCACACGCTCAGTTCCTGACAGATACATGGAAATGCGACTTAGCATAACCCGCTGTCATTGAAGTATAATTTAGTTTATGATTATTTGAATTATAACCCATTTGCTAGGGACTATGAGCACATGTGCACACACACAAACACAGACACAGAGTTGCCATGACTGAACTGACACATGCCAACACGTCAAACTGCAGGAGCCGAGTTATGTGTCTGAACTCATATGGATATATTCTACTGGAGGAGAACCAGCATATCCGTACTGGGTCTAACAAAATCGAAGGAGCTGCTCCTGAATTGAATTTTGGTATCTTACAGCTCAGTCTGTTTAATTTGTGAAAAAGAAGGGTGAGGACTGACTTTGTTAGTCTGGAGGTTGCTGCACGAGGTACCACAGCTGGGTGAGAAAGCCCTGCAGCCATATGGACAGAACCACTATGGGCTTTAATGGCTGGAAGCTAAATTCAGACAAATCAGTCTACGGGTCAAGTGTGATGTATATGTACATATATATTGATCTTTATGAATCTGCTAGTGAACTTTTATTGACAAAGGGTCAGATTCTTAGTTGAATTGTAATGAAGTGCAATTCCATTAATTTCAGCTGCTCCCTGACATACCTGCATCTCTCTCTTGCAGTTGTTAATATCTTGGTTCTTCAGGAACAGACTTGCATACTCTGTTGTCTTTGAAAAACAATCCTTGTCCTTGATGTTAGCTCTGTTTCACCTAGAGTGAAGCAGTGGCTTTTGCAGGCTAACATACAGTGTTTTCCCATAAATGCATACACGTGGTGAATATGTGTAGGCTCACACAACTCTCTAGAAAACTTATCTACTACCAGCCCATCGGACATGATCAATACTTGCCGCTCTTCTAGGTTTTTACATTATGCAGGGTGGTAGTAAAAGATATTTTTAGTATGTTTAAATAAACATAAATTATTTCTGTCTTCAAGGTTTTAGTTTTATCTCAGAAGATTTGTACACAGGACTTGAGATAGTCCAGCAGAAGAAGTGAGAATGTCTTTGTCCAAAGTTCCTTCATGTTTGCTCTTCTATTGGTTCCTTCATGTTTGCTCCTCTAACAGCCAGAGCCATCATCTGGACAAGGCACATGCACAGACCCTCAGTTTCCATGTAGAAGGTGAATTGGCAGTTCTTTAAGGCCAAGTGTGTGCTGCAGGACCACTGTCCTCTGCAGGGCTGCTCCAGTCCTGGTCCCTTCTGCACCACGCTGTGGGGCTGCAGAGGGCTCTGTCCACATGGAGAAGACAACCAAAGAGCAGCTCCGACATTTCCCTCTGCTTCTTTTTTCCTTGATGGAGAAAGCAGAGCATTCATGAGTCAGTTCCTCAGTGTTGCCAACCTCGGTCACTCATAAATCATTAACTGGGCATGCGAAATCATGTCATTTGGGGCTGGTAAGGCTGTTGCATTTTTTAACTCTGTATCTTTTGCCTCTTAGGTTGTAGGAGCTTTGAGTGCTTTTCTTTCATAGTTCACAGTTTAAAAAGGCAGTAGTTCCACGTTCAGCAGGAGTTTCAGCTGGACTGTATATTCAAATGTAAGGCAGCAAATTGGGAAATATATGTAGGCTCACAGCCACATTTTGATCTCCTGGCTATTTTTCTGCTCCCAAGCCTGGCTTATGAAATGTTTGGATTTATAACCAACCTATAGGCATTATAAAAAAGACATCCTGAGCAGAGTTTATGTACTTTCTTGTATGTTACAGTCAGCCAGAGTTTCAACTACACCAAAAAACCCTACTTGCTGGGCTCTTAAATAGCATTAGAATTGCTATTTTGCCATTTTGCTATTATGAATCATTAGACTCCAGCAATGTAATGCCCATTAGATCATCTAGTTCAGCTCCCGATCCGTGTCAGATTGTTCTCTACAAATATTTTCCTCGTACGAGGTCTTGCATTCAGTTTACTACGTCGTAGTCTTTCCACTGCTTCCCTTGGAAAAGAGTAGATCAAGAATACTAGGAAACATCAAATCACATTGAATATGTCATTCCAGACTGTAAACAAACAAAGCTAAAAATAATTTGAGGACCATGTACAGTGGAAAACTTCCACTTCCAAAAAAACAACCAAACAGCTATTCTAAGGGAGCCCTTGCATATCCTTGTGCCGTTGTAGGTTTTCCTTTGTCAGAGATTTTTATTTAAAATATAAGGCGAGAAGGAATTTGCTAGAAGCTCAAAATAGCGGTCTCTCTTGGAGAGACAGAAAATGAAGCAGACTTGTAGTTCTGCTGCTTGTTTACATGTCATCCTCCCTTATTGGCAAATAATTATAAGCAGAATCAAATGATAGATATCTGCTGTGCTGAGCTGCACTCCTCTGACTTAGTTACCCTGGGCATGGAGGTTTTGAGTCTGATTTTTAAAACTGTCAGGCGCCAAATGGCATGCTTCACATTAGCCTGCAGTTCTGTACCTAATTTGCATCCAGTTATGCAAATTAAACATTTGACTTGAGTAATCACACACAAATCAGCATGTCTGATCATTTGCACACATGCTTATTCACTTCATTTGCTCAGATAAAATATATGCTCAAACTAAGTAGACAGCTCAGTCCCTAACCGGTTTAGTAACCAGCTTCAGTATTTTTGAGGCTAATAATGCTATTTCTTAATAGGGCAGCTGCAAGAAGTTAATAATATAGGCATCCTTTAATAAATTTCCCTTGTGCATTTTTGCATGCCTTTAGAATCTACTAGTGATGGACATAAGGTTGCCTGAAAGCATGGAAACTCAAATGCATGGAAGTTTGCTAAAGCTGACCTTCAGCTGAATTCTTGGCTGGTGGTATGTTGAAGCAAGTAGGAAAAAATAGCCCTAAGGACTAGTTAAGCATGCTTGTAGAACATAACCTGATTTGGACAGCTTAAGCAAAAAGTGCATCTACACATATGCTAGTTAGAAATGTGCAAATTTAGCATTTTCCTGCAGTTAAAAAAAAGGCAAAAAATAAAATTACTTCTGCACCTAAATATTCATTCTGTCAGTAGCATTCCTCTGTTCCAGGAGGTTGCAATAATATGGATTGCTATCTGATGAAAGAAGATCAGCTTTTGGGAGAAACGTGAAATTATGTAGCAAGTGAAGCAGAAAGTGGAGGTTCATAATATTTCAAATATATTCAGTTCTTCAGGGAAAAGTGGCTGTTGGCACAGGCACAGAAAACTGCCTTCATACACTAATGCTTAACAAATATCTTGTCTATGAAAAATGCATTTGATAAGCAAGGTCTTTTGAAATTAGGATGATTTTATTATTTCTTTGTGTGCAAAATTGGAATGTAACCAGTTCCTGAAAATTAGATAAATAAGCAGTTTAGGATTTAATCCTAAAAAAAGATCCAAAGAAAATAATATTATTCTCCTGAGGTTGCCATGGGGCACACAGTGGCTGCCCACTCAGGTGATGCAGTACCAAAGCTCCCTGCCTGCATGGTGAGCTCTGAGGGCCTCTGAAGGGCGTTCACCATAGGTTGACCATTTCTTGTATTACATTCAAACCTGTTCAGGTAGATGAGGAAGGCTCAAACACATGAATTGAAAGGAACTCTGTACTAAATTACAGAAAGTTGAAGTCCTTGTAATGGTGCTTAGATCCCTGCTTTTCTGTATATGCTAGGAAGCTTTGGGGCTTCATAAGCCTTTGGTACCCAAGGAAATGGGCTCTCAGGAACATCAGCTGTAATTTTGGGCACCATCATGAGTCAGCTGGTGCTTGAGATTACCCATATTACTCTTGGTCGAGTACATTAAGTTCACAGTGGTCAAGGTAGCCTGATTCAGGCCAGAATAACCCATGGTCAGGAGAGGCACTGCTGAGGTCTGCGTAAGGCATCTTTACTCACAAATGGAATCTTTCCTAAAAGGTCCAAGATAGACATGGTGGTGACAAGCAGCCCAAGAAACAGTGCTGTCTCCCCAGCATCCATCCACACCATGCCAAGCACCCACACAGAGACCATGAGGCTGCAGGGAATATTTAGAAGGCCTCAAATGGTAAAAAAACAGTGTATGTAGCAAACCTGCAAGGCAGTTTTTGTTGGTAGGAGTCACACAACCCCTGAGCATTGCTTGACTTCGGAGGAGGCTGCGGAGCTGCCTGGAGAAAGGCATGCCCCGTGACCTCAGATTAAACAGCCGCTTCACAAACAATGCAGGCGAGAGATAAGTTTTGCTTTGTTTTGGCCCCCACATTAATTGTGATTAAAAATAGAGCCCTCAGCGACGGCAAGGAGCAAAACAACTGTGGCATTGTTAGCTCTATCAGGAGAAACAGGGAGCTGGAAGGATGAAAACATGAGGCAAGTAGAGCAACCAGGACTAGAAAAACTGTATCAGATCCAAGAACTGGATCAGGCTGGAGCTCCTGTCACCTCCCTGGTTGATCTACTTGCTCATTTTAGTGCAGAACAATAATGTGTTTTCATCCATGCTTTATTTTTAAATGAAAGTTTTAACCTGTCAACATTTAGTGGCTGGAGATGAAAAACCTGTTCTTAGATCACCCATTCCCTGTTTCCAGTTCAGGGTTACACAACTATAACTAAATCATTTGGTGTTTTCATGCACTGGAATTAAAATCTCAGCCCCACTGGGATTTCTAATAACAACATATCCATCAGTTTCAATGGATTTCACCCCAGGGAAATAACATTCCCACTTATTCTGAAAGACATGGCTGAGCTGGTCTCTAAAAGGTGAAGACTGCAGCATAGTGGACTCAGCCTCGGAGCTGTGTAGGGAGATCATGTGTGTGGGGAGAGCTGTGTATGGAGCAGATCATCCTGACTGCCATCACGCCTCACGTGCAGGACAACCAGCGGATCAGGCCCAGCCAACATGGGTTTATGAAGGGCAGGTCTTGCTTGACCAGCCTGATCTCCTTCTGTGACAAGATGATGTGCTTACTGGATGAGGAAAGGCCTGTGGATGTGGTGTGCCTGGACTTTAGTAAAGCCTTTGACACTGTTTCCCACAGCATTCTCCTGCAGAAAATGGCCACTCACAACTTGGATGGATGTACTCTTCACTGGATAAGGAACTGGCTGGATGGCTGGGACCAAAGAGTTGTGGTAACAGAGTTAAATCCAGTTGGCGACCGGTCACTAGCAGTGTTCCCCAAGGATCGCTGTTGGGGCCAGTTCTGTTTAATATCTTTATCAATGATCGGGATGAGGGTATTGCGTGTGCCCTCTGTAAGTTTGCAGCTGACATCCAGTTGGGTGGGAGTGTTGATCTGCTCAGGAGTGGGAAGGCTCTACAGAGGGACCTGGACAGGCTGGATCGATGGGCCAAGGCCAACTGTATGAGGTTCAACAAGGCCAGTTGTTGGGTCCTGCACCTGGGTCACAACAACCTCATGCAATGCTACAGGCTTGGGGAGGAGCAGCTGGAGAGCTGCCCCACAGAGAAGGACCTGGGGGTGTTGGTTGACAGCCACTGAACATGAGCCAGCAGTGTGCCCAGGTGGCCAAGAAGGCCAATGGCATCCTGGCCTAGATCAGAAATAGTGTGGGCAGCAGGACCAGGGAAGTGATAGTCCTCCTGTACTGGGCGCTGGTGAGGCTGCACCTTGAGTATTGTGTTCAGTTTTCGGCCCCTCACTACAAGAAGAACATGGAGGTGCTGGAGAGTGTCCAGAGAAGGGCAACAAAGCTGGTGAAGGGCCTGGAGAACAAGTGTGATGAGGAGCGGCTGAGGGAGCTGGGGTTGTTTAGTCTGGAGAAAAGGAGGCTGAGGGGAGACCTTATCACTCTCTACAACAACCTGAAAGGAGGGTGTAGAGAGGTTGGGGTTGGTCTCTTCTCCCAGGTAACAAGCAATAGAATGAGAGGAATTGGCCTCAAGTTGCACTAGAGAAGGTTTAGCTTGGATATGAGGAAAAACTTCTTCACCGAAAAGGTAGTCAAGCATTGGAACAGGCTGCCCAGGGAGCTGGTGGAGTCACCTACCCTGGTGGTATTTAAAAGATGGGTAGATGAGGTGCTCAGGGACATGGTTTAGGGGTGGAATTGGGACTATTAGGTTCATGGTTGTCTCAATTATCTTAAAGCTCTTTCCTAACCACTACGATTCTGTGGTTCTGTGAGATGCTTCAGACAGACCAATGCTTATGTTTTCTAGTAGCTTGTTTCAACACTGCGATGGATAAATTTGGGCTTAGTGTTAAGAGAGGTGTTTGGAAGCTTTCTTTTAAACAGTATGGAACAGAATCATCCATGACCGCAGAAGCAGATCTCTTCATTATCAAGTGTTTGTTATATTACACCAGCACCCAGTGATCTCTACCACATGAGATCTCAATTTTCCTAGATGTTATGTGAACATATATAACAAATGACATTTGCAGGCCAGAAGACATGAGACTCCATAAAATTTCTTGTATCCCTTCCTAATGTATTTTCTAAATGCTCACCCCCAAACTGAAGCAGTTTGAGATTAACAGAGCCTAGTGGAAACAAAGCAATTTTTCATTTCATACCCACATGAAAATATTATGATTAAATCTCAGAGCAAGCACAAATTAAGAAAATAAGAAGCCTGGACTGGCTAAGACCAAAGGTTTGTCTGGTTCTGTATCTGATCACTCCTAGTAGTCATTAGTAGAAGAGCATAATCACCAGATAAGTGTACATTAACCTTCCCTGGGATGCTCTCCCAGCCTCCAACCATCTTTGGCTAAGCATCAGTAAATGATGTATTTGCATTTAATAGTTTGAATGGATTTTTCTTCAATGAATTTATCCAGTTGCTTTCTGAATCCATTTAAACTTACATTTTGCTAAAAATAGCTCCATAGCTCTGCCTCACATAAGGACCTCCTTGTTTGCTTTTACATTGCCATGTGCTCGTTTTACATGGTGTCCTCCAACTCTTGCTTTGGAAGATTCATCGCTCTCTGTTCACCTACTCTATGCAACATGTTTTATACATTTACATCTTATTCCCTCCTCAATTTTTCCTTTCCTGGGCTGAAAAATCTTAGTCTATTTAACTGGTTCCTCTATGGAAGCTGTATTTTTTTTTTCCTTTGACTGTCCTTCTTGCCCTTCTCTGTATGTTTTTCTTTCTACTATGTTCTTTTTGAGTCAGAGGGTGGATTTAAACAGTGCCAGCACGATGTGCCTTTGCTTTGCTCTCTATTTGGCTTGCTGTCTGAGCACTTGCACTTCTGAGCACTGGGATGGTGTTTATAGCATTGTCTATTTTGACTTTAGGATCTCATTCCCAAGGAGTAAGACTGAGTTTAGGTCCCATCACTGTGTGCAGAGTAAGGACTGTTTATCATGTGCTGGATTTTATATTTGTCTATGTTGCATTTCATCTGCTCTTCTATCACTGAGATGCTGGTAATCTCCCTTCACTGTGAGAACTGATAATTCATTCTTATCCTTCTGTTCTGCCTTTTAACCAACAATATATCAGTGTGAAGAGCTTCCCTCTTACCCCACAACAGCTTAGTTTCTTTAAGCATCTCTAACAAGTGATCTTGCTGAGTGCCTTTGGGCACAAGCTTTCCAGTTAAGCTATGTCAGCTGAATTCCTCTTGTTCACATACTTGTTATCTCCTACAAAAGACCTTGCTAGAGTTGTGAAGTACAATTTTCCTTTGCAAAAGTTGAGCTGGACTTCTCCAGTATATCCCATTTATCCAGGTGTCACCTAAAGCTATTTTTTTAGATTTTTTTTTATATACACATTTTGCCTGGTATAACGATTTTCTCTAGAACCTTTTCAAAAATTGGTGCCATATTTGCCACTTTCTGTTTTTCCTGATGCCAAGATCATTTTCAACCAAAAACTGCACACTGAACTGTTAGCAGTTCAACTGAATCAAGATGAAAGTAGAAAAAATATAGATTTTTGTTTGTTTGTTTCCTGGAAAAGAGTTTAGTTTTGCAAGATTCTAAATGACCTGGCACTTTAGCTTGCTGCTAAAGTCAACCCCTAACATTTAGTGATTATATGCTAGTTTATCTTTTCACTATTTGACAAATATTTTGATAAAGGACACTTGACCAGTCAGAGAGTGGAGAGATTGACCTGTGCTGAGAGCACTGGGAAAACTGAAATAAAATGATGAACACAAAAAAGGAACAGTAAACCTGAAACAAAGGTAAATAAAAACTAGCATAAAATACAAAACTTGGAAAGAGGCAAAATAAGGCACTCAATTTTATTTTGAGTCATTCTCAACATTTTTCCATTTCAAAGAGATTGCTCTTCTCAGTGAAAACACAAACTTGACGTAAATGTTTCTACCACTGTTAGAACTGAGCTTGTAAGAAAGCAGCGTGTTCAGCAGTATCTGTTACTCATCGGGGATGTTGTATATTTAAACTGACGTAGGACTGTGCTACAGAGGCTGGAAACGTTAAATAACGTGCAAGTTTGTGTTTCCTTGTGAACATAATTGCCTGACCTCTACAGCAGATGCAATTTGCCAAGATTTTCTTAACAAAGGCAGTGACTGTAGTTTACTACATCGTACAAATGTATTCAGGCTTTGGCACTGGTGTATACTGCATTCCCTTTCCAGTTTTGCCTATTGTTTAACTCTATCTACTTGAGGTCCAAAAGTACCAGCACAACCTACCTGCTGCACCACACATATTGATTAGACCAATATTGAATTCCAGTTCCTTATTTTAAGAAGTTTTGCTAGTGTGCAGTCCTGCGGAGCGTTGTTTATGAAATAAGGCTGTTACAAGGTCAGAGGACTAGCAGCCCCATGGGACAGTAAACAGCATTGCAGACCATATACTGTTAATTATTTAACATGTCTTCAGAGGAGTGATTTGAACTGAACTGTCTCATCTTTCACAGCTAAATAGTGAAGATGATTCAAAAGCTTTTATGGCCCAAATCATCCGGGGTAATTTACCTCTGCAAATTGAGATGGTAAAGAAACAGAAAAAGCAGCTGGATGTCTTACAGATTTGAGTCATTGTCCTTTTGCATTCTCTTTTCTTACCAACCACAACACACCCAGCTCCTTCTCCTGTGTCCTATAACATCCTCACCAGGCAGAAGACATTAAGATGCCAGCTGGGTCAATTTGTAACTGTGCCAGCCTCTGCTGAACGAATACGGCTGGGTTCAACCAGTGCCTCCCTTGTCTGCACCCCAGGTTGGATGTTCTCCTCTTCCCAGCTGCTAGTTTTCATGCAATGTGTAAGAGCTTTGCTTCTCTGAGATTCCTGCCAGTCTGTCAGATCTGACTGGAGTTGGCTTAGTGTTGGCAGGGTGAGGAGGGAAGTGCTACAGGGTCAGACTATAAAGAACCAAATGCTGATGGCATGGTGCTCTTCTATGCTTATTGTCTCTGGAAATCCAATGTTTCCTGTGCCAATTAGCCAGCCAGGAACATGCTATTTTACATATCCTTAAAAGCAGATCACAATGTGGATGTGTCCTGCAAAGGTTCACTAATGACAAACAACTTCACATATAAGTTGCCCATTAAAACTTGGGGGAAGAGGAGACCTGCCTCCACAATACAGAGAAAGAACCTCCCTGGGCCTGACTTGCTTCACTCCTTTGCTTCATCCTTCCCTTCATCTTTAGTTCTCTGGAATCTTGTTGCAGATCTCTTCCTTCAATGTTTTCTGTTCTGTAATATTCCTCAGACTAAATCGTGTACTGTGAGTTTTTGTCACACTCTTTTCTTCCTCATTCTCTCAGATAGCTGATTTCCTTCTTTTTCCATGTCCTCTAGATTGTTCCTTTCCTTCCTTGTTCAACCTTCTTTCCATCATCTCTTTTTTCTCTATTTGCTTTTCTACTCCTATCTTGTTGCCTTCTCATCCTTATCTCCCTGCTTTGTAATTTATTATTTTATTCTCTGTCCCCTGTTCCTCTTTCCTATCTCTGACTTGAATTGCACCATGCCTGCCTGAACTCATGTCTTCTAAAATGCGTGTCAACCAGAAAGGGAAGTGGAGGCAAGTAGGACAGCTTGAGTGGGCACCCTGTAACTCCACCTCAGATCTTCCAGAAGAGTTTAGACAGCTGCTCAACTTTAACACTTAATCCTCATTGATTTTAAGTAATATTTAGGGGCCTAAACCCCTCTGAGTCTGTAGTCCCAGGTCAGCAACATTATCCATCCCATATCACAGCCCCTTAGCAAGAACTACCAATGTGGTCTCACAAAACTTAAGCTATTAATGACAGAAGTGGCTGATGTATATGGCTGCTCTTCATTATGCCCACATCACCTACTGTCAAATTGCACTTGTGCTGATTGAGGGGGATGTACTTATGCCTGAAAAGCTGCTGGGAGAAGAGATAAAGAGGAGAAAACTAGAGAGTAATATGAAAACCTAGGCACTGTGGTGATGTATGACTGCCAACTTCACCAGGTCCTCAGGAGAATTAAGTCTCTAGGCATTCTTCTCCCTTTTGCTCTCTCTAACACTACAGCAAGGAGAACTGAAGGAAACTGCGAGTAGGAAGGCAGATTTTCCAGTTCCCTTTGTAGGAATGACCCATTTAACAGATGATACAATCAGGGTATTTATTCTTTTTTTTTGCTGCTTCCAGTAAGGGATGCTCAAAAGCAACATGCCCATTCATTGAGATGCCCAGTGGCCAAATCACCAGGCACAAAGGAGCTAATCTTGTCCTCAGCCAATCCTATTTGTTCAGGTGCAAAGCTAGTGCCTGTGGTAGTTACCAATCTAAATACAGATGTGGGGGCTTTGAGAGAGAGAGAGACAGAAAGAAAAAGAACAGAAGGAAGGAAGGAAGGAAGGAAGGAAGGAAGGAAGGAAGGAAGGAAGGAAGGAAGGAAGGAAGGAAGGAAGGAAGGAAGGAAGGAAGGAAGAAAGGAAGAAAGAAAGGAAGAAAGGAAGAAAGGAAGAAAGAAAGGAAGAAAGAAAGGAAGAAAGGAAGAAAGGAAGAAAGGAAGAAAGGAAGAAAGGAAGAAAGAAAGGAAGAAAGAAAGGAAGAAAGAAAGGAAGAAAGAAAGGAAGAAAGAAAGAAAGAAAGAAAGAAAGGAAGAAAGGAAGAAAGAAAGGAAGAAAGAAAGGAAGAAAGAAAGGAAGAAAGAAAGGAAGAAAGAAAGGAAGAAAGAAAGGAAGAAAGAAAGGAAGAAAGGAAGAAAGGAAGAAAGGAAGAAAGGAAGAAAGGAAGAAAGGAAGAAAGGAAGAAAGAAAGAAAGAAAGAAAGAAAGAAAGAAAGAAAGAAAGAAAGAAAGAAAGAAAGAAAGAAAGAAAGAAAGAAAGAAAGAAAGAAAGAAAGAAAGAAAGAAAGAAAGAAAGAAAGAAAGAAAGAAAGAAAGAAAGAAAGAAAGAAAGAAAGAAAGAAAGAAAGGAAGAAAGGAAGAAAGGAAGAAAGGAAGAAAGGAAGAAAGGAAGGAAGGAAGGAAGAAAGGAAGGAAGAAAGGAAGAAAGGAAGAAAGGAAGAAAGGAAGAAAGGAAGAAAGGAAGAAAGGAAGAAAGGAAGAAAGGAAGAAAGAAAGGAAGAAAGGAAGAAAGGAAGAAAGGAAGAAAGGAAGAAAGGAAGAAAGAAAGAAAGAAAGAAAGAAAGAAAGAAAGAAAGAAAGAAAGAAAGAAAGAAAGAAAGAAAGAAAGAAAGAAAGAAAGAAAGAAAGAAAGAAAGAAAGGAAGAAAGAAAGAAAGGAAGAAAGAAAGAAAGAAAGAAAGAAAGAAAGAAAGAAAGAAAGAAAGAAAGAAAGAAAGAAAGAAAGAAAGAAAGAAAGAAAGAAAGAAAGAAAGAAAGAAAGAAAGAAAGAAAGAAAGAAAGAAAGAAAGAAAGAAAGAAAGAAAGAAAGAAAGAAAGAAAGAAAGAAAGAAAGAAAGAAAGAAAGAAAGAAAGAAAGAAAGAAAGAAAGAAAGAAAGAAAGAAAGAAAGAAAGAAAGAAAGAAAGAAAGAAAGAAAGACCATTTTAGACAAGCCATAGTGAGCCCAAGCAAGTTTCAAGTACATTAATTGTGGAACAACACAGTGTACGATTTTGGCCTCCTAAAATGGAACATATTCCTTATAAAATGGGCATGCTGTGCAGCTCTCTGACATTTCCAAGTGAAACAATAGGACCACTAGAATGGAAAGTCTGCAGGAACAGCAGACAAGGAAAGGAAGTTTAGGTTGAACAAAGGTTTAGTTCATTTTTACAGCCCCTAGAGGAAGAGCAGTTCTGTACAGAAGCTGTTAATGATGGGCTGGATTGGACAGCCGAAACCAGTGCCAAGATCTAAATGTGTTTTTACTCCAAACTCCTCCCCAGCTGTCCAGATACCCTGCAGAATTTCCAGCTGGTGTGAACCCCACGGGCTTCTTGGACCAGCAAAAAAAAAAAAAACAGGTGGAGGGCAATCTTGTCCGTGGTTTGCACACCACCTTCTCGCTTGATAAAGTCAATTCACTTACTTGAAATAGCAGATCATTAAGCATTGTCTGACAAACTTACAAGTTGACCTAAACTCTTGGGTTGTAGGAAGGAGCTGTGCTGTGCTGAGGGCTTGCTCAGGTAACTATGGCAACTCTGCTTCTCCGTTAGGCTTTGAAGGAACTGTTCCTAAGTGAAAACAGCTTCAGCCTACCATCGCTGTTTAATAAATAATCCACCAGCAGACGAGGATTCAGGTTCGGAGAAGCTGTGCTTCCTTTCAACTAAGAGCTGGAAAATGCAGAAGTAAAAATCAGCAAAGCTGTTTGCAGAATTTCCATGACATGTCTTTGTTCCTCCAGCACGTAAACAAATCCCTGGTGCACACCCCGGGGCTCAGCAGGGGGGTCCGGGGCTCAGAGACCTGCTCCTCTCTGCCAGTTTCCCAGCAGGTAAATGCAGGATAGGAGCTCGTGAGCTGCTTTTGCTCGTAATCTCCCTGTTGTACTCGAAGTCATTTCTAAGCTGTGTGTCATCATTTTAGATCTACACGAACAAAATGAGACATTTCTTTGTATTAGGCAGAGAGGGAGAGAAAAGGAGAGAAAGCTTTTGAAATTTGTCATTCAGGACCAGCAGGGTGAGTCTCAACCTGCGTAGTTCTGTGATATGTCAAAGTGCATCGGGGTCAGAAAATAACACTGCACAGTTCCTGAGTGGGGATGATGTTTACAGGCTTTTCTTTTACAAGTTTGATCCTGCCAGGGACATTACATGAGAACTTACAATTTGTTCTTTATAACTAAGAGCTGTTTTGAATAGTAGCCAGGAAGTCTGGGCCAGGTTCTTCTTTTAGGCTCTGATGTAGCAAGGAGCAGCATCAAGATAGAGTTTTCTATTGACTTCAATTGGAGTTGGTTGAATTGGCCATCTCGGGCATAAAGGTGGGCCACCTTGGTCAACAGCGGTCTTGTTTCTCCTGCCTCTCTCTGCAGAGGGTGAAGGAGGGATGGCTTTGCTCTGCTGCTTGAGCTTCTTCACACATTTTGAAGCCTGAGGCATCTCTTCCAGCATGTTTTGTACATGGCTGTATGACCTGTCCTTCACAAGGTTGGATGAGCATCACAATATATCTAGAAGTGTTGTCAGATAAATAGAAGAAAGCTTCTGGGCCAACTGAGCACCTCCTACCAAGAGAAAGCAGGTCTTACAGGTACCTACCACGATCTAAGGTATCATTCAGATCTAAGCATTTAAAAACTTGCTTCAACCCCAGCCTCTTGACTAGCAAAGAGAGCTCTCACCCCACCTGTGACCTCCTTTCCCTCCAGCTCTGGGCATGCTCTCTGTAAGGCAAGTGGAGGCACTGAGGGCCACAGTGTGCCCTTTCTTCCCTCCCTGCCCTCCCACTATGTGAATCCCATCCAAGTTTGCCTGCCAATATCCATTGGTCTCTGCCAGCATAAACAGTGGCAGAGGGCCACAGGGGCTGCAATTCCACTTATGAGGAGAGGAACAATAAGAGATCAGTTTGGTCCAGAAAGCATATGGAAGTGGCCAAAATGGAGGTGTGACCAAAGCAAAGAGAAAACCTACAGAAAAGGTACCTGTATGGCCCCTCCAAAACACTGCATACCATGGTAGGGTCACCTTCACCTTCCCCAGCCCCGCAGCCTGGGTGAAGGACAGCAATTCGGAATGCAGGGTCCAGCTTCATTAAGGAAAGCCATTTGTCCTGGCCAATGCCCACTGGGTGTCCAGACACACCAGGCAGGAACCTGGTCACCACCCCAGGGCAAGCCAGGGGTGACACCAGGGGCAATGTCAGGGTGAGGAAATGGAAGGAAATGTGTTCTCTACTTAAAACCCCCAAATTTGGAGGACATCTTTCACCCTGTCATGCCTTTGTTTTCTAAGGTTCTGCTGGATCCTGAGCTGAAGATTAAGGCTTTCAGGCTCATAGACACTATCTGGTTATTGTCTTTGAGGCTGGGATGTGAATTCATTAAAAATAACTCCTCTTGCCACTACCCAAATAACTCAGTAGGGCTGAGTGACTGCAACCCAATTTGGCCTTTTGTCATTCAGAGCATTGCTATTACAAGGCTGCGGTTTCGTGATTTGTGGAGAGCAAATTCCCCTCCAAACAAAGGCCAAACCAGAGCCAGGTCCTCACGCACATCTCTGGGAGAGTGGGGTGCAATGGCCATGCCTGGGTCCTCACTGAGCTGAGGCAGCCCCGAAACCATTGTATTCCTGGGGGGGCTCGGTCACTGGGGGTGTCTGAGCACCTTCCAGCAGGAGAGCTGCCTGGAGTGAAGAACTGAAGGTTTATCACTGCAATCTATCAACATCTGGGCAAAGTGTACCTTTGTAGGTGAGATAAAGTTTCCACTCCTGATTGAAAAAAGGAGGGGGAGGAAAGGGAGAGAGGTTCAGAGCCTAAGAATCTCAATGCTTAGATGCCTTAATTAAAGGTAAACTTTTGCTTTGGGGTGGCTGTGGTTAGAGCAGCAGGCAGAGACCTGACAGCACAGGCTAAACAGAGAAAAAAGGCTCTTTCTTTTTTTTCTTTTTTCTTTTTTCTTTTTTTTTTTTCCCCCCAAGCATTCACTTTGGCCTCGGTCTGAAATGGCTTTGAAACTACAGACACCTTCGTGTAAATGTTCTTAATAAAGAAAAAAAAAAGTCCACTGTGGGACATTTGTAATCCTTCTGATTTAGATGTTTTAATAATGTGCAAGTTTATCTTGGAAGATGGTGGCTGACCTGGAATTAAAAGTATGGCTCTGCCAACATCAGACTAAGAGCTCAGACAGAAGACTTAAATATAATAGTATAATATGTGTCTGTGTATATATACACACAGGCATATATACACATATATATGCACGTGCTATATAAACACATCTCTAAATAATCATAAACTCTCTTTAAAAATTATTTCAGCCCAAATTAAGGTATAGATTCTGATTGGCTCAGACACTATGAGTGGTGCCCCATGATATATTAATGTTCTATTCTGGTGTGGTTAATTGGGTATTTCAGCTTAATTACCACACTCAATAGCACTTTCAGTTGAGTGTCTTAAGTGTTCATTTAATTTACTGTAGATTTAATAAGGCAGCGGTTGTATGTTAAAGCTGTTAACCATCTGGATGGGCTGCAAAGCCCATCTCTTCTCTTGGGTAGCTGGGGCCTGATCCAAGACACACTGATGTCTACAACAGTCTTTCTGTTGACTTCAGGAGCTCTAGACCGGGACTCCTTGGGGAGCAAGGAGGTGGGCAAATGCCTTTGGCTGCGGCGTGTGAGGGTGGTTATTTTAAGGTGCAGTTTCTTTTCTGTAGGCAGTTTCATAAAGCAGTAATGGCAGGAAGAGCAACCCATGACTAGGGGTTTGGTAACTGTGAATTATGAGACTGATCCTTAGGATTTAAAGTGAAATTTTAAGAGACTTCTCACAGCCTGGGTGAGGAGGCCACGAGCTGGGTCACACCTAGGAAAAATTAAAATAAACACATCAATTTGACAAGCCGCATGCAACTGAGAGATCTATTTTACCCCTGTCACAAGGTCTGGCAGAGCTGTTCATCCTCCCTCACCTCCTGTGAGTCACTAGCTCATGCCGTGGGTCAGGAAATGTGCAGGTCTGCAAGTTCTGAGATCACTAATGTACCGGGAAGCAAAAAGAGGCAACCAGCAGATATCAGCATAATATCTCTCGATTTCAGGGGCTCTCTTAAATGGGAGCATCATTTGTTTAGGATGATATAGCATAGGGCTGTAATCGCAGGGTCTGGACTTTTTGGCCTGGGGGACCTGCCTATCCTATCTTCCTGCACAGTGCTACTTGCTGATCAGGCTTTGGTAAGATGGTAAAATAACACAGTATTGGAAGTTTCAGAGATATGCTAGTGCCTAGAGATGCTGGCTGGTACTTGAGATTTCCAGAAACACCTGGGTCAGGAGTGGCCAAATATGATGGATACCAATATCCTTATGACCCAGACCATGTATCTTGGATGGATGGGAAGTTTTGGGGAAAGAAGAATGGGTTTTAGGCAGAGGATGAGTAGCCAGGTTCCACAGCTCTGCCATGGGATAAGTGGAAGGAGAGTGTTTTGGGGGATCGTAGAGCGGCCTGTCAGTGCAGGCCATGGTGACCCCATTGCTTGCCTCTTACTCCAGTCAATGACTGGGTTTATCCAGCAACCCTCAGTCACACAAGGCCAGTTATATGATGTTGCCCAGATCCTAGGCCATAGCTGGCTGGCTGGTGAGCTGCACGCAACATAGGAGCCACCAGTTCTTGGGAGCTGCAAACTCCCATGGCCCCCAGGCTTGAAGCCAGGCTGGGTTTAAAAATGAACAGCAGGAACATCGGCAGGAACAGGACTCCAGCACATGAAATCAAGTGGAGGGAAATTCTTCTGTTGCAGAAAGTAGGCAAAAGGCAACTGGAGATGAATGGGCTGCCTGACAGTTGGCAGACACGCAGGCTGTCTGCCGTAGATGGTAATATAGGCACTGCAACTATTATGGCATCTACAGTCAAAAACGCAATGAAAACCTCTGCAATCCAGGAAAACAAACAGTGGCTTCAGATGCAGTTGGTGGAGAGAAGTCTTTGCCATGCTTGTGACAGGCAAAAGGTCTAGAAAGCTCTACCAAGCTGTGTTTGGGATTAAGGCTGGGAACGCCTGGGTTCGCGCTTTATTTGTACTAGCTACACAGCCAGTTTTAGAAATTATATTACTGCTGTTATGATAATGATACTGCTATCACTACTGTTATTTTCTTAACACATCAAGGGAGCCCGGACAGCCGCTCTGTGTTTCTTATGTGAATGCAAACGGCGTTCAGATTTTTGTGGAGATCAGACACCAGACACATTCCTACATTCTTGTCCGATGTTCAATATTTTTCCATGAGTCAAGGAGAACAAGAATGGGCATATTGTGTAAATGCAAAACTCTGCCTTTTTAAACTGACACGATGAATTTCAGCCCTGCCTCTTTGTCTCTCTCCTCTGAGCAGGGGCTTTTCAGCCTGCCAGATTTTGTTACTTACTATCTTTGAAAACAGAGGGAGGGAAAAGTCAGCCCTTGTTAATTCATTGTCCCAGCTACCTAGCAGTGCTGTATCCTTAAGGACTGCTGGGTTGGTTTTTTTCTTTGCTCTTCTGAGATGGTGAAGAGCTGTTGCTTTCCTGCCAGCTCCATTGTGTTCCCTTAGTAAAAAGCCTGCGACACTAGAGGCACTTTAAAAAGAAGCGAGGAGTCTGTTGCAATAGACATCCAACAAAAGTTCCTGCTGCAAGCCGCACTTCCAGTAAATGCTGGTTAGTAATCCAGATTTCAGGCTCCAGGGCTGGTTCTTAATAAACCACTGATACAGGTCAGCATAGCTGCATCTGTTTACAGCAACAGAAATTTTGTCTCTTTTTCATCAGGCTTCAGTACAGATTCAAAGAACACATATGCCAACAAATGTCAGCAAATATGGGGGTCCCTGGAATTTGAATTCCACTTGGGGAACGTGGCAAAACACTTTGCCAGTGCATGTGAAAGATGCCTGATTGATGACCTAAATCTTTGGCTTAACTCATCCATGCCCACCAGAGCAACAGCTGCCTGGAGACTGCTCAGATTTGGTCCATGTGCCAGGCAAGACTTCATGGCCTGCGTTTCCAAAGGCTTCTCCTACAGACAGACCACCACAGACAGAACTCTGTGTGCAAAGAAAGTAGGATTTTTTTTTTCCGGACAGAGATCTCTCTGAATTTTTGCAGAAATTTTAATAGGATATAAAATGTGTATTCTCACACAATAAATTAGAATAAATGTGTCTACTGAGGAAAGTCTAGTGTAAGTAATATGCAGGCAAAGTTTCACTGAAGTGCTTTGATAACCCTGACTTTTTGGTTGGTCTTTCTGAGAGTGGAAAGTTGGTGAATGCCCTCTGAGCACATTTGAGCCAGAGCTTCCTAGCTAAGACTTGTGAAAGAAAGGAGAGCATACAAAGGGCAAAAGGAACTAATTAGCACCAAGAATGATGTGGTCATTTGTCTACTAGGAACCGGTCTGCTACCTCCAGAGTTTCATATGCAGCAGTTCTCTGTGCAGCCCTTTGACTGTAATGATTTCTGTCACCATTAACTGGTGCTGTAAAGGTGAGAGTTTTCCCATTAGTTATCGGAATGGAAAATTACTTTTTATCCAGTCTAGTATTTACTAAAGTGTATTGGGATCCATAGTTTGACACCTAAATAGATGTCTGGTTTTCAGAGGTGCTGAATGTGCATCTGTGTCTTTTGGAATTTAGCTGGAAAACAGGGCTTGTTATGAATGTGTTTGACAGTGCCTAAATGCATGCAGAGTATTTTTTTAGAAAGACATAAAGTCCTTGCATTGGAACCTTATAATCAAAGAGAAAGAGGCAAAGTCCAGTAAAGTCCATTTCAAAACTTGCATATTTCAATAAATTTTGGATCAGGCTTAAGGAAAAACATCATTTAGCAATTTGGATTTATCTGTTGCAGAATCAGTTTGCTTTGTCAACTCTTTGATTGTTTATCTCATTTAAAAAGTACTGATCTGATGCTTTCTCTGAAGGAAACTGCATAGAACCAGAGACTGACATTTCTCATGTGCATTGTCATTTATGACTTTCATCTCCTCTTCCTCCTCCTTCATCATTGACTTGGAGACAAATCAAATACATACATTTCCTCCATTCACTCTGCATTCAAAGCTTTCCAGTTACATACCAGATCTGTCTTAGAAGTGAACAACAAAAAGATGAGAGGCAAGGAACACAAGTTGCTCACAACATATAGGGGAAAAAAGGAGAACTGGACTGGGGCCCAGAGAGGTTGTAGAGTCTTCATCCTTAGATGTGTTTAACACTTGCCTGGACAATGTCCTGAGCAACCTGATGTAGTTTTGAAGGTAGCTCTGCTTTTAGCAGGGCCTGGACCACATGATTTCCAGAGGTTCATTTTCAGCTACATCATTTTATGATCCTAAATGTCTTCTAAGTAACTCTCCACTAAGACCCTTGTGGGTCTAATAAGACTTTTATTTTCCTTCTGTGAATAGCATGGTAAATGGACAAGTAGCACATGAACTCTCTACTGTGTTAGTGATCTGCAGAGATGGATTTTAAGAGACCTAGCTATGGACCTGTATGACTCTTGATGCGGACTTACTCCAGGTGCTTGGACTCTCTGATCCAAGTCAGCAGAGCAGCTGAATATTTCTGATTTTGGCCACACCTGGTGCATCATCAAGGTGCAGGCTACAAAAGTGACGCAGCAAAGCTCTGAAGCTCCACTGTAGGAGGGATCCTTAGAGTCCTTGGCTGAGCCATTTTCACTGTGTAGCCAAAAGAACGCTGTTTTTTGTGATGGCTGTGGTACCCGTGTGCAGTCTTGCAGGAGTGTGCCCCCTTGCCACAGCATGTTGAAGAAGGAGATGTTATTCATAGAATCATTAAGTTTGGAAAAGACCTCTAAGATCATCAGATCCAACCGCCAGTGCCACATCACCATGCCCACTAAACCATGTCTTGAAGTGCCATGTCTACATGGTTTTTTGAACACCTCCAAGGATGGTGACTCCACCACTTCCCTGGGCAGCCTGTTCCAATGCTTGACCACTCTTTCAGTAAACAATTTTTTCCTAATATCCAATCTGAACCTCCTTTGGTGCAACCTGAGGCCATTTCCTCTCGTCCTATCACTAGTTACTTGAGAGAAGAGACTGACACTCACCTCTCTACACCCTTCTTTCAGGTAGCTGTAGAGAGCGATAAGGTCTCCTCTCAGTCTCCTTTACTCCAGACTAAACAATCTCAGTTCCCTCATCCACTCTTCATAAGACTTGTGCTCCAGACCCTTCACCAGCTTTGTTGCCCTTCTCTGGACATGCTCCAGCACCTCCATGTCCTTCTTGTAGTGAGGGGCCCAGAACTGAGCACAGGATGCGAGGTGCAGCCTCACCAGTGCTGAGTACAGGGGGACAATCACTGCCCTAATCCTGCTGGCCACATTCCACTCAGTCATTGCAAAACAGAGTATTTTTCTCATTTTTAATTTTCAAAGCCATGGATAACAATTGGCTCTAGAAACGGGCTTGAGGTTGCTGTGGAGGAAAAGATGACTTTGAGAATGGCTATTATCTTTGAATGGCCTAGAACTGCTCATTTTTCAGCGCTGTTTCTATTTGGAGTTATTCACTTAAGTGATTGGTGCACATAGGAAATAAGGCATAAAGGAAGCATCGAGTGCAATGAATCCACTTCTGTCCCATTCACTGAAAACTATCATAGTAGCTAAAAATACCTGAAAGTATTGTGGTGACCCGTGGTGGTTTACCACCACAGAAGATGTAATGCATAGCTGGTGGGGATGGGCTCCTGTCCAGAACTACCAGGAGCATCTTCATCAGCTGCTTAGCATCCCACTGTGTCTCATGGGACTCAGTGATGAGTCTAGGACCAAGTATCTCCTTGAGGGAAGCTGAGTTGTGGTAATGGCATTCAGTACAAAGGCTCCTAGGAGACTGGATGATCTCCTGCAGAGACGTGAGCATCCGCAGCAGGGGATTGCACTGATGGGCTTAGTTGCTGGCATTGCTGCTTCGAGCTACAAACCATGGCGTGTGTTCAGCAGCAGGGCTTTGCCTCAGAGGGGCAGGACAAAGGGGCTGAAAGGCTGCAGTGGGCAAACTGCATCACCTCTTCCCTGGGGAGGTTTGCATGTCTCACCTTAGCACTGTCTCCTAGAGACTCTCCTGTGTCCATCTGAGGGTTGCTGAGGGCACTGCCGTTGAGTCTGTCTCCCACAGACAGGACAAGGTACGACTCTCGCATTTTCTTCCCCTCTTTCATCCCTTCCCTGTAACGGATTTGGACTTCACATACTCTTCCTACCTATTCAGTGTCTGGTGTAACACTGTTCAGTGCTACATTTTAAACCATATGATGGTGGCATCTCGTGCAGAATCAGCAGCTCTTGAGACACATGAACCCTATTGCAATGTCATATCCTTTTTCCATAGCTTGTAGAAGCCAAGCTTTTGCTAAGTGCTCTGTGCTATCAAATATTCTCTTTGCTAATCAGAGAGAAAAAGAAAGCTAGAAAACTTAATTTCACTTTCTTCAAAGACATCTCAGTGTATTTGACTTGTCTACTTGTGCAAGCATCTTTCATTCATCCTCTCCACTCTGCTTGTCATTTCTCACATTCCTTTTAAACACAGTATTGTAAGCTTTTCAGTACTTGAATGGTTGGTGGGTTTTTTTTAGCTTTCAGGTGCCTTTTTCTTACCTTGGGCTACTTCTTGTCCCTTCTATCCACACTGACCTTTTCCAGCTCCTGGAGCATTTGTTCCTGGGTGGTTACTTGTTTCCAAATCTTTCCATTCACCTTCTCTGGCCATTTCCTTGGGTTTGGATTCTTTCAACCTTGTCATAAAAATATCATCAATATGATACTTAAAAAATGAGCAAATAATGAAAAATCACCTGAATGACAAGATGTGCTAGTCCAAGACAATAAGGCATTTGGCATTCCTGTAACCTGTTGATGAACTTCCATTGTCTCAGACTGATTGTTACTATTCATTCTGTCTGTGTTTTCAGGCTAAAACTGAAACTCAGGAGTACAATTGGTAGCGAACATTTAGATACTGGTCACATGACTTCCATTTTTACTGTTTTCTTACAGACATCTAAAGTGTTAGAAACACAGGAGTTGTGAGACATGGCCACATGTGTCCTTTCTAAACCCCTGCAGCATCTCATCAATAGCAATGACAAATATATGAGTGGAAGGTACATGAACAACTTGATAGGCCTGCAAAAACCACCGCTCCTCCCTCTTACCCTCTTCCTCCCCTGCCCACTGATAACTGTAGCCGGTCCCCATGAACCCTAGACTAGCTTGAACCTTGATGCTTAATCTTCACATCCCCTTCTAAATACTTTATCTTTACCTTTCATAAGTCATCACCTTCCCATTTCCAGACAAATGCCCAGTCCCTCTTTAGATCTTGCTGAGCTCTGTATCTGTCACGTAGTTCCTCAGATTCTATCCACACAGGAAGAAAAAGTTTATCATTTAATTGGGATTGAATTTACTGCTGTTCAAGTTTGTTAAATGCCCTCTTGATCTGTAGTTAATCTGTTAGAGACTTATTGTATAAATCTTCTCTTTTATTTGTCCCTTCTATTGTCCATTCTCTTCATAGGAATATCTTTAAAACTCTTAAATCATTGTTGTTGCTTGTCTGCAAAATCCTCTAAATTTTCACTTGTTCTGTTCATATAGGTCAGACACTTGGCCTGTCCTGACACTGCGTGTTTCAGCTGAAGGTTCTGAAAATGGCTATTAAGTACTGCTTTTACTTTGTGTCCCTCATAATGAGGTGAATGTGCATGATGGGGAGAGGCAGGGAGAAAGATGCCAAAACAGGTCAAACCCACCTATCAAGCCAGTGGGCGCAGCAACCTTGCTAGAGATGTTCTCTTACCACAGGGCTGGATTTGGTCCTAAATATCACTTTTGGCAGGGGATCAGGACTCTTTCCTCCAAACAAGAAACCATTTTGCCAGCTGCTGTTTAAGAGTCCTAGTTGAAGCAGGGATGGAAGGCAGTTCTCATTCAAGCAGGCCCTCCTTGTCCTGGCTGATAGAGTCCAATGATGGGAGCACGACTGGGTAATGTGCTGAGGGAATCTTTTTTTTCCGATTGACAAGTGACGACCATATCTCCTCTGAACCGTAACTTACCCTGCAGAAGACCTCAAGGCCAAAGAGTTGGTGTGAGTGTCCTGTGTGACATATGGATTTGCAGGAAGAGGGAAACAGTCTGAATGTTTCCTTATTTTCCAAGGCTGGATGGATGGTTACTGTCTTCCTCCATTGATTGAACTTTTGATACAGAGTGTTGCTGAGAAGATAGGTGCTTAGACAGGTTAAAAAAAGCCCATGTGTGGGCATGGATATGTGCCCTAATGAAGCTACAGAACCATTTTGGATGCTCTCAGCAGTCTTTCCTTAGGTGAAATCTGCTATGCTATTGATCTCTAAAAGGCAAATCAAACAACAGCAGACACATTTTTAAGGATTAGGAGCTTCCTTTGCAAGACAGTATGTGTTTTTAATACTTTAAGCTGACTTACAAAACTGGTAAACAATGTGGAGGCTGGTGTTGGATGACCTCTTTTACATGCCTGATCATCCTGTCAACATTTATAATGCATTTGATATTTCCTCCTCATCAGGATAGGATCAGTTAAGCAGTCGCATTTCCCAAAGCTCAGGTTGCATTATGCTTTGTTCCACATTTCATGGTAATAAGCGTTGACATAAATTTCTGTAGATTTCACATAAAGTGATTGTTAATTTATTCATGGTTGAAAAGGATCTTAAAAAAAAAAAAAAGAAAGAAAAAAAAAAGAACAGAAAAGACTTCTCCAGAAGACAAATACACAGCTTGCAGGATAAGAAATACCGATCTTTCATGCCTATTTGTTTTGCACACAGTAATGATTGCTGATTAGCAATCTTGACCTAGTTAAAGTGCTATTGTTTCTCTGTGTTCCTATTCTTCTAAAAGACTGTGGCTAGACATGATATTTTATAATCCAACAGATGTAAAATCTGCATAAAAAGTATAATTATTGTGCTTCAGCAACTTGGACCAAAGCCCTGACGTTATATTTCTAGGCAGTACACAGTGAATAATATGGATGCATTTTTAGGCTGGTATGTTCAGTTGGCAAGATATGTTATTTTTCCATAAGTGACGGTAAATTGTGGGATTTCTAACATACTGATTACTATTCCAGCCTTATTCCCAGCTAATGAGGATTAAGTGGATACTTGTCAGACAAGGAACATCCTTATTTGTAACTATAAATTCCATTTTAATGCCAGTCATTACAGTAAACAGGGAGAAAAATTTGTGTTACCTCTCAGTCAGCGTTATTATTGACAGTGGTGCTTATGCCTAAGGATCAACTGGAGCTAGGATGGCAGTGCAAGAGACCCTGTATAGACATCAAGTCTCCTCCCAAAGAGCTTGTGATCAGAAAGACAGGGATGGGTAGTGGGAAGGTTTCGGATACATAGAGCAAAATTCTCATGGCAGCAAACCTTGCTCCTTGTGATCAGAGTGGTCTCAGGAGCTGATGAGCTAAATGGGAAAGGGGTGAGGCAGAGTGGAGGTGTGCTGGCTTGAGCTGCTGTGCTCACAGGCACTGTGGGGCTGAAGGTAGGGTTGAAGGCACCTGCTCCTCCTCCTCAGTGCTCAGAGCGAGCAGTTGGTCCCCTCCTGCAGACACACTGGGAGTGAACAGGGTGTAGGAGCATGAAGAAGAAGAAGAGGCACCTGAAGCTAAGCCTGTGCAAACCAGGCTGGAGTGGGTAACAGCATCTGCTACTCTTGCACAGCTCTGCCACCCTGGTAGGACTGCCTTGACCCCACCGTGGTGCTGTGCGGTGCTGTGAGGACACACCAGCTCTCAGTGCTGCTCCCCATCACACTGGGAGTCCAGGGCCCCCGCTCTGTCACTCAGTCCTGCATGAAAAATTAATGTTGCTTCCCAGATCAGCGTCATCCAGCAGATTGGACTTTCTGAACTTAGAGTTCTAAAATCTCTCTGAAGACAACTGTCACACTTATATTCTCAGCCATGTCAGGTAGAAGTTGCAAATGAAGACAAAAGATTAAAAATAAATACCCTCTTGCTGTGCAGAGAAAGTGTAGCACAGAGAGGCTGAGGAGAGGTGTTTAGAAGAAGACAATGCTATTCAGATTTTCAGGAGAGATGTCAGGCTGAACCTGCTGCCCTGGACAAGGGGAAGAGTGGCAACAGCCAGAGCTGCCAGATTTGAGGAGATGTGTAGAAAGAGCAGTAACAGGAGCCCTTTTGCCTGATCCTGTGAAGTGCATCTGTAGTCAGAACAGGCTGTGAGGGTGTGTTAGGTGTGTGATCACAACGTTAGGACCTGTGATGGATGGCCTGGGAGGTGGCAGCTTGGGGCAGTGGCCCCATCTCATCCTTGTCCCAGGAGGGCATCTTGGTGGCTGCACAGCTGGCCATGGCGTTAGTCACCACAACCAGTGTGTCTGCTCAGAGGGGTGACAAAACAAGGAGAGGAGCAGCTGGTCCTCCTGTGTGCCAGGGAGATACCCACAATGGAGAGGCTTTGTGCTGGTGAGCCCCAAACCCTGCCCAGAGGGATGCTCCCCGGCTCAGCTCTGCTCTGGACAGCACAGGAGGTGACACTGCAGCTGGCTGGCAGCAAACACTGCAAACCACTGTTCTCAAAAGCAGAGCTGCTGTCATTCAGGATCAGGCCCTAAATCCCAAGGCTCGCTGGGTCCAGCCCTGGGATGCAAAGGTGCTTTCACAGCATAAATAAGAAGTAGCATTCAGCATATTTTTCTCCTTTGGAATGAATTCCCTTTTTTTTTTTTTTTTTCCCCTGCCACATTCATTGTTTGAATATTTTCTGTATTTTTCATGTAATTCCTTTACCCCTTCCCCTCCCCAGATACATGAAAGATTTTGTTTACAGTGCAGCCATAGATGCAGTCAGCACACACTGTGAGACATCTAGAAAGTCCAAAAGGGACCTTTTAAAGTGGATTTGTCTGCTGCTTCTATATTAAAAGCAAAAAAATCCAAAGCTGCTCTTTTAATATCAGAAGTATTACTTCGTGCGAGTGGCTAATGCTGCGGCACTACCTGCTCCACAAAGTGTGGTAATCGCTTGGGGGTTAAGTTAGCAGCATGTTACAAGTTTTTTCCTGGTTGTTCTGCCACACAAGCTAAGAAGGCTGCAGACCTTAGCAGGAAAATATGAGAGATGGGAGAACAAAGGTGGTAGGAGATCTTCCTTTTAGATCTTCGGCTAATAAAGATGAGTGGAGAATTAAAACTGTCTATTACTATCTCTGTAGTTTGCTTGGAGCAAGATTTAAATCTTAAGTCTAGCTATAAACATTTTGAGATGACAGTCATGTGTTACTAACATCTCTGTACAAGGCCAAGGATGGGCTGCACTGGGAAATTAATTTTGTTGGAGATCTGCAGGCGCTGTGGAGATATTTGGGCAAGTCAGAGGGACAGGCTGTGTTTTACTTGTCCTGAGAGTTGTGAAACTCAAGGCTGCTGGATGGTTAACCTGGGACTTATCTCAAGCACTGTACTGCTACACATTGTTAAGTGACGTAAAAAGCAAATTCTAAAGGAAGTCCAACTGAAGAAGCTGCATGAAACTCTCAAAAAATAAGACTTTCAATGAAAGTGAAACCAGATAGTCCTTCTCATTTCCTGCGGCCACAGACAAATTCTTTTCTTGGACTTAATGGGCAGTCCCTGTGGAAAGGAATACCTGGTGAATGCACATGGGTAATGTCAGAAATGGATCAAAGATGTGATAAAAATATTGTTAAATATGGATGTTTTTGAGAAAACAACCTCTAAAACTTCTCATTGACAAATTGTGCTTTTGCACCAGAGACGTTTTTGTTTCCAGTTTCTGAAAAAGCTTTTGAGCCTGAAAAAATAATCAATTTTCAGCAAAGTCCTCTGGGTGTACATTTAGTAAGAAATTTCAACCAAAAGAAAGGTGAAGCAAAAGCTTTTTTTTTTTTTTTTCCCCAAAAAGATAAATTATTTGATACCAGGTTGTGATGAGTCCTAATTATTAGCTCAGTGGAACTCCTGCTGGTTTGGCCTGGTGTCAGGGAGCATTGGAGAAGAGGTTGCCTCTCTTAAATCCATTTTAAGACTCAGAAAAAGTTTTAAATAGAATTGTCCCCTCGCATAGGACGTGGTGTCACACTGGGTCGTTTAGACCGAGTCATCTCGGAGTTTGCCCTCCGCTGTTAACGTCCCCGAGCAGTTTATCCAGGAGCAGCACTGTGCTGTCTTGCAAGCCTGATCTCCAGAGGCTTAGCCCGTGCAGCTCTAACTTGAGAAAATCAGTGTATCCAGCGTGAGTCCCTGGCTGTGGGCGCGTGAACGGGTGCTGACTCACGGTAACGCAGGCTGCGGGGGGGCAGTGCTCTTTGGTGGCTCATACAGGGCTGCCCACCTGCCCGTGGGATGGAGCTGTGCATAGAGGGCTTCCTCCTCTCCTGCTTACTGTCATGTCACTCACTTCCCATCACAGAGCCTTTCAGTATGATGCACTTTGAGCAGTTTGAGATGTGTAATCACAAGCCCTTTTGATCTGAGGAATGTGCTTGTGTGTTATAGGAACTTTTGCTTTACGTTTAGTGACCCAAATCAATCCTGGCTTGCAAATTGGAGGAGATGGAGCTTGAAATCTGGCAAGCTCTTTTTTTACCCTCTGAAGAGTCTGTGCTTTGCTTAGGGAAAAAGGGCTCAAGTACTGACTTTCAATCAGTAGTTGAAAAATGTGTTTGCTAGAAAACTGCAGATTTGAGTGATCAAACCCTGGTCCACTCCCCTCTGAAAACAAAAGAGGAATAACACCTGGGCAGCAGTGCCCTGTAGAAGGCAGCGTTCAGATGAAATAGCAAGACAGAGAGGCTTGTGATGGACGCGGCTCATCTCATTGAACACAGACCAGTCCCTGCGAACCGCCCTGACACGTAATTGGTAACAGCTCTGTGCAAGGAGGGAGAGGGCCCTTCACCCCTGTGGGCTGCTCTCACCCTTCCCGTGCCCTCGTCTTCTACATCCCAAACTCCTGTGGAACCCAGCAGCCTCACCCCAGAGAGTCCCCTGCACCTTTGCAGCCTCACACGCTCCCATTTCTGCTTTAAGGTGGGGACATCTATTGACTGAGGGGTTGTCAGCATTCAGAGGACAGTGTTTGCAAGGGTTTGGGGAGATGTGATAAGCCAGCACTGGTTACTTCTTCATTAGAAATGCATGGTGCCCTTTTTGGTGGGTCCTTTAGCAGAGCAGATGTCATGATACCAGGAGTCCTCCAGCCCATGTCGAGCGAGGAGGGAGCGAGTGCTGGGTTAAGGGATGTTTCTGGAGATCTCAGTGCTCTCCCTGGCTCTGCTGATGACTTGTGTGTGTCACTAGGCAAGTTGTTTTGCAGCTTACCCATATCTGCTAGTGAAAAGCCTGGTCCAGGTGCTCTGAAAATGTGAAGACATTTTAAACAGTTCCCTCTGCTTCAAAATGTCAAGCAAAAAGGGAAATTAACTCAAAAAAGGCATACTAACCACATAAAGCATATACATATACAGAGGATATATTATTCATTATCTGTTCAGCCTTTCTGTCAGCAGCACATCTGAAAGCAAAACATGCTGCCAAGTCATGTATTCTGATGACCTGGGGACTTCCCCATTTCCCAGGAAGATTAATTTGGGGGCACGAGAATGATTTCTAATAAACACACTGACAGCAAAGATGATGGTAAAGGAAGTGCAGCTTAAAGGTTTCTTTTTTTTCTTTTTTTCTTTTTTTTTTTTTTCAAAGGAAAGTACAGTGACTCATGTCAGAAGGAACGTGCTAACCAAAGACAGTCCGTGGTCTTTGCAAGTGACCATCCAAAACTGTCCTCCCTCCTGCCCCAGGGAACACCTATTGACAATTAGTTACTCTAGAAGGAACAAGGTCTGTGGACTTGTACAACTGTACAACTAGACACCAGCATGTCTGTCCTTATGAAATGAAAACATGAATCTGTGATTCAAAAGCTATGCTGGAAACTTAACTTGAGATATGAGATTAGATTTTCAGTGTCAGAGAGAGAAATCACAAGCTTTATTTTTAAGGGATAAACCCAGTGACCTGCTGATGCAATGGAAGGATAGGTGGGTATGGAGGAAATATATATCTGTCAGTTGAGCTCTTGCCAAGTAACTCACTGGTGTTCACACCAGAACAAAAGCGTTCACACCTGGAGTTATCTGGGAAAAGCTCTTATCTGTAGATAAGCCTAAAGTTGAGGGGAACAGAGGCCACAACAGAGGATTACGTTGTGCCCGTAGATTTCTGTACAGGAAACAGCATGATACAAATAATGTGATTGGAAGATCTCATAAATCCTCCTTTCTCACACAGCGGGATAATCAGAGTTCTCAGTGTTTCCTCTGCCCACCACAGGCTCCCAAGGTATCACGGGTTGTACATGTGCCATTTTCTCATGGGTACACACAGGTACTTGTCAGACAACGTCGTCTTGTTGCCTCCAAGGCCAGTGCACTTCTCCCCAGGCACAGAAAAGCGGAAGATGAGCCACATTGCCCTGCAGAGTTTCCTGACATTGCTCACAGCTAGAACAGTGACAGCGTGTGTGCCAACTGAGCTAGGTCTGCCTGTGTCGTCACTGCCTGGTGTGCACGCCTCCAGTGCATGGAGCTACAGATAGGACAGCTGGGCTTGTCCAAAAGGGATCTCTTCTTTTATGAACCGTGGGTTTTTTGAAATTCAAAGCAACTCTACTTGAGGGTATCTGCACCAAGTCCAAACATTTCAGCTCATGGGACTACACCTTTGTTTTGTGTGCTTAGGGTAGGAATTTGCGTGTACAGCCATGGCAGATGGGTGCAGATCAGGTGGAGAGGGGGCTGTGAACCGCTTTTCCTTCAGTAGGCCCACAGGGCTTGTGAGCAGATGAAAGCATCGCTGTAAATATTCAAGGAAATGAAATAGAGTTACAGTTCTCAGAGCAGTATTGCGTGGACTGTGTGTTTTATAGCAGATGTTTCAGGACATAAACAATTAGGGCTTAATGTATTAATATACATCTCTGAAAAATAATCCAGCAGTACATCATGAGCCAGACCCTTGACTGACATAACCTGACATGGCTCCAGTTTTGAACAAGTTAATGTCTAAAATCTTTGATTGTACACATCTCTGGCCTGTATAAACCTATGTGAAATTTGGATGCCTGAAACTCATGTGTGCCATCAAAATGTCTCCTTGGGCCTTTGGACTCTACAGCAGTCAAAAATGTGGTTTTGGATCATGTACCAAAATTGTGAGAGTGAAATCCTACAGCACTGGATGGGCACAAGGACACACCTCATGACTGCATTAGTCTCTGCTGCCTGCAGATACTTTAGATCTGTCTGTTGCAGTTAGATGGGAGCAAATCAGGGGCAGATATGCCCTAGGCTTTGCCAGCTACAGCTCTGGCCACCTCCCTCCACTCACACCCGCAGAGGAAAGAGGGTCTGTGATCAACAGGAGGCAGAGGGCTTGAAAAGTGCTGGTGGCTACAAGGACAGGGGTGGTAGTGGCCCGGAGATGTCTCACAACATATTTTCCTACAGTCCTGCAGTTTCATTGGCTGAGAAAGCCCAGAGTAGCTTTCTGTATTAAGCAACACTTACTTGCCCAGTGACTTGCAAGATCCTTGTATTAAATAGACTACAGATTGTTTCTTTGGTGTCATCTAATGATTTTTTTTTTTGCCTCTGCTTCTTTCAGCTCCAAGGCTCCTTGAAGAGGAAGTTGGTGGTAAATCTGTCACCTGTCAACAACAAGAGGCCCAATGGTGTTTCTGAGAGCTCTTTCCTCGACATTAAAAGGATAAGAGTGGGTGATAATATCTCAGTGGGACAAGGTGGACAACATGTTAACAATTGCCAGAGCCAGTCAATGTCAGGAACTATGTCTGTGGGGCAAGGACCACAAAGAAAGGCCAGCAGCCTAGCAAACAATACACATGCTAGTGGGAATGGCATGTTTAATATGACTTTGAAAGAGGTAAAGAAAGAACCAGGAGAAACAATGTCCTGCAGCAAACATTTAGATGGCCAGACGTCCCATGAGAACATGTTCCCTAACAGATATGGGGAAGACTCCTGGGAACAAATGGATCTGGAGCTTCAGGAACTGTTTAATGAACTGACTAACATATCAGTACCACCAATGAGTGATCTTGAGCTAGAGAATATGATAAATGCCACGATAAAACAAGATGAGCCATTCAACATTGACCTTGGGCAGCAGAGCCAGAGGGGCCCTGCGAGATCTCTGCAGATGGATAAGATGGTGATAAAGAGTGAATATGCACCAGGCATGAGTCAGGCTTCTGTGGGCTCCCCACAGATGAGGCCTTCTTCTACAGGTCCAGCCTTCACTATGGCCACTGCTGCCATGTCCACCTCTTCACCCATCCCTTCGGTGCCTCAGAGTCAAACACAGGTATCGCAGGTTTCTTCTGCATCCAGTCGGCCATTGCCTAACTGGCAGGAGGTGTCTCATGCACAGCAGCTCAAACAGATCGCAGCCAACCGGCAGCAGCATGCCTTGATTCAGCAGCAACAGCAGCAGCAGAACCAGACAGCCAATTGGTCCACCTTGTCTCCATCAGGACCTTCCCCTGGACCCTTTGTGCAAGAGAAAATCCCCAGTCCTTCTTTTCGCCAGCAGCAGTTCAGCCCACAAAGCTCAGCAATGCTTGGGGTACCAGTGAATGGAAACCAGTCGAAAGGGATGAACAACTATGTTTATAAACCAACCACTCCCCAGAGCAATCCCATGGACATAATCATGCAACAGAAGCCTCAGGACCTCAACAGAAACTTTATCAACAGCGCTCAGCCACCACTAGAGCAGCATCATGGCAACACAAAGCCTTTGTTTCACTTTAACTCAGAGCAAACAAACCAGCAGATGCCTTCAGTTTTGGGTTCCCAAAACAAGCCTGCCCTTCTGCACTACACACAGCAGGCGCAGGGTTCAGCCCCCGTGCAACAGCCACAGCAACAGCAGCAACAACAGCCACAACCGCAACCTGCTCAGCCTCTCCTGAACCAGTCTCTTCAAAGGCCACCTAACGTACCCCTAGCGATGCAGCAAAAAATGATGCTTCAGAAAATGCAGCAAAGCCAGCAAATCTCAGGTTTGCAGTATCCAGTCTCTCAGCAGCATAGACAGGTAAGGCAAATTCCCCCTCTTACAGAATCATTCTGGTCTGAGTAGTAAAAAGGCTTTTCCAGCCTGGTCTCATTCCTCCGGGACATGTGTACTGGTAGCAGATAATGACCATCTCAGCACGTACTTCAGGAGAGCTGGTGATGACATGTGTAGCACTATTCAGGTATAGCATGGATGCACATTTATAAGAATTTCAAGAAAGACATGTTGATAACACTTTTTTCTTAATGCAATGGAGTGAATATGTCACTGATATATATTATGTAGATACTTATCAGAAAGGTGGGATGGTAGGGCAGATCCAAGCTTATTTTGGATCCTTGTCCAACTATTCTAGCTAACAAGAATTTAAGGTCTTTTGAATGGCAAAATTTTAATGAATTCCTACGTTATCTTAGATAATGTATTTTACAATGTTAATTTTTATGCCATCATTTTCCTCAGGGAGGCAGGGTTAGGAAATTCTGGTTTTAGATATAATTTGACTGACATGACAAAAATACTGTTTGCACATTTGTTATCTGTTTGGCAAAGGAAAACTAAGACTTATCTGTGAGCTTTATAAACACCCATCACAATTCTGGGAATATTCTGTGGCTAAAATACTTGCTTAGATATGATGATGAACGTTGCTATAGATATGTCTACAATCATACCACATGGCCAGCTCCCAAGGTGTTATCATGAGACAGTGCTCTGACACAACTGATCACTGTAGCTCAGCTATGCTTTGTCAAGTCACTGTGCACCAGGATCCCAGGTTTCAGACTTGCCACGCAGAATTTGGATATGTAACCTCACTGTACTCCAGAAACTGGAAACCAGGTACAAAACAAGTAAAATGTATTTGACCTTGGGACGTTTAAGCCACTCTGGAAAGTTTTGGTGGGACTTGGGCTCAACACATTTGAAGGTATGGAATGGAAATATAGGTGTGGAGATCATTTGTGGATGTGAAAAACAGCTATAAGAAACTACTGAAAAGTGAAAGCCTAAGTCTTCCACAAAGTCCCAGAGAAGCAGCATTGTGAATGAGTCATTCAGAACTGGAGTTTCTTCACCAAACTGTTTGAGTGAACAGTCTGGTGTTTTAAAAGAAGTAAAGTAAATGTGGTTGTATGCATGGACACCTTTCTCCTTTTAACTCTTTTAAATTCCCTGACCAGCTAACCATGACTTTCTCCATGACAGTCCCTTAGCAAGAGGTACCAGGTGAAACATTTAGGCAGCTTTGGGTGGGTATATCTTGCTTTGTTGAGAGATGATGGAGAATGAGTGTTGGCAGGAAGCAAGCACCCTTTGCTGCTTAACAGGACGTCTATGCTGGCTGTTCCTCTCCTTCTTGGACCACCGTGTGCTCTCTTCTTAGGCACATTTCCCCATTCTCTTAATAGACTGGCAGGCAGATGAAATGTAACAGTTCCTTCATTCAGCCATGATGAAGCTTCCAGCAATCTGTCAGCACAGGGGAGACAGGCAGGACTTTTGCAAACACTACTATTTTTCTGAAAAAAATATGCAAGGTCACATGCTGGAAAGGAATTGCTTGAGGCAATGTTAGCTCCTTGCTCCGTGTCCTCTTGGGCTGCTGCTCAGGGAGGCAAGCCAACAAGATGGTACTTGGCAATATGGCCATAGTAGTACGTGCAGGGTTTATCATGAGTGTAGCAGAATCTCTCACCTGTGCAGCCACAAGATCTTTTGGCTTAGGAAACTTTCCCTAAACGAACTTTGCTGAGTGTCAAACTTTAGATATTACACCAGGGAAGGAGTTTTGCCTGTCATGACAGACTTCTGCAAGTAGCTTTCTGAAGTTTCTTGTCACTTGACCACTTTCCCACAGTTTTGTCTGAAGAACATAGCTACCTGACCCACAGCACATCTGAGAAGCTTAGAAGCTTTGTAGGCACAGATTACTGGACTTTTGAATGCTGTTGTTTCTATGCTCTAGAGATGTAACTGGATTTTTTTTTGAGATTATTAGCAGTTATTCCAAAGTTCTGCTGAAGTTCAGAAAATCGAGTAGGTCTCTTTCAGTAGAGAATTCTGTAGCTGGTAGAATGATACTTAGAAATCCTATTGGTCTGTCAACTGCAGAGTTTTGGAAAGGTATGAACGTAATTGTTCACCTAGCAGTATTTATGAGTTCTATGGACTCCTTTAGTGCCTGCCTGCACAGCTGCAAGAGCCCATCAACCTGTTGGTCAGGGCCTACTTGCCCCATAGGTCCAGTCTGAATATTAAATCAGAGTGGGAGAAGACATCACCAGTATTATCTTCCAATAAGGACAACAAAGATCAAAGCAACCTCATGGGTCAGCTGACACTGATTTTAGTAATGGGGACATCACCTTATTTAGTCTTCTATCCTGGAGGATCATCTCCCACCTCTGAGGATTCCTACACATCATTAGCAGTAATGCATGATTAATCATCAGCATTTACTGATTAACTTCATGATTAATATTTATTTTATTCATGCCCTATTCCTTCATGAGAAATCAAGGTTTGATTCTGCTTGGTATCATTCAATTCCACCTCAGATCATTATAATTGTGGACTGTAAGGAACATCTCTGTACTGGCTGGAATGTTTTGTAGCTGGACATGTGAGCTCACATTCATAAAGGGCTGCTATGACATTGCCATCAGATAACACTGACTGAAACACTAATTCACATCTTTAGCTGAACCAGCTCACCCTCTGGATTTTTACTCCCCAAGCTTTAAGATCCCCAAAAAGCATTTGAACTTGACTTTATCAGTCCAAGCTTGCTAACTGGAAATGTAAGGCTTATAATTTCTCTGCTTGTCACATTTACTTTGTGTCAAATTGGAGCAAACTCATAGCGGGATTTGCTAATTAGATGTCTTTTGCCTCTAGGGAAAAGTCATAAAAATGATGGAAATCATCTTGGTTTTCTGGAAGGTTGATCAGAATGAAGGTTTTGCTTGCTTCTCTGTTTTATTCTCCATTGTTGTGGGAAAGATTCACCTTTCCATCATCTATCAGGATGCAGAGTCATGAAAAAACTCTTAGAAACTCAACACTCCCTTTGCCTATGCAATAATTAGAAGCTCCAAATTCTGCACAGGTTTAATGAGGTTTGCAATATTTATACAGAACCTGGGATGATGTGGGGAAAATCTGTAACTAGGCTCAGGTAGAATTTTGAGGTCTAACTTTCCTCTTGTGAAGAGATGTAGTCCAGTCAATGAAAGATGCTTCTGAAGTAAGACGTAAGGTTTTTTGAACAAAAAAACTTGATGATTTTAACTAGTCCAAGAAATTTCACACATATTTTCAAAGTTTTTGATCAGCCATAAAACTTGTTTGATAAGATCCACTAGTCTTCTGTAAAGAAGTTAAACAGCAATTTAAAGAAGTAATCTGTATCTACTAAATAAAGCATTATTCATCCCCTTCTGGTTTTGACCTAAAGCCAAATTAAACTCAAAGGTTTCAAGCTGACTTTTTCTTCAAATTTTTTATTTAACTTTATTCCCTTAAGGAAGGGGAGGAAAGAATGTTGAGCTCATGAAAACAAAAACCCTAATGGAGCGAGGCCGCTCTATCTGCTACATGTGGGCATCTGCCCTATCTATTCTTGGCTTTGCAGGCAAGGATAACAGGTGATCATGAGAGCTTCAGCCTTCACTTTACATGAACAACCAGGGGTCCTTGTTTTTAAGGCTCTGGAAGCATTGGTATTGTCTATGTAGTTACAACCCACGACAGTGTTTCCTTGAGCTCAAGGCCTTGTTCCTTTATAATCACTTGGAAGATGGGATCATCTTTTCCTTTTTTCTTTTCTCCATTTTTTTTTTAAAGAACCCAGAAATGTGGTGTCATGAGTTGCAGTTTGGGGGTTTTTTTGCCCTTACTTACCCTGGTTGTGGCATGCCTTAGATCATTTTCTTCATCAGGTCTTAACAGGCTCCTTTTAAACCCAAACCTTCCTACCGGATACCAAGCAGTCCATTCTCCGGTACATGCTCCAACCATGAGTGTCCCATACATGCTTCTTGCCTCATGCTCACCCACAGCAAGGCTTTGTGTTTTGCAGCATGTGGCCAGTGGTCTCTCAGGTACTCCATGACCCATGGACACAGCATGGCTGCATCTGGCTGGAGAGTGGCAATGGTGCAGCACTGCACTGAGGGATGTGCCACCAGTGAGGAGCTTGTGCTCAGAGGAGCTCCAGATACTAAGGTGACCTCCCCTTGCAAGCCCCTTCATCACACCAGCTCTTCAAATGCCCAGAAAATCAGTGCTTAGCTGGTGTATGTGCACTGCTCTTAAATATCTTCAAGGGATAGAGATGGTATTTCAACTAACCCAGCAGCTCAGCAAAGATGCTGAGGCAGATTCTCCTCTCAATTCCTCCAGTGTAAACCCAGGGTAATTTAGTTTATTTTCAGGAGAGCATAATTGGACTTACAGCAGCATAGTAAGCAGCAGGATATGGTCTTCTACCTTTTTTTTTTTTAAAGCATGGGCACCATGTGGATTTAGTAAGAAAAGTATGTTAAACTGTCAGATTGTTAGAGTGCTATGTGGGGAAGAAGCACTAGGAGAAAAAGATCTAATGGCTTTTTTGAAAGTGCAGATAGAAAAACTCTTGTTATCATTCAATGCTGAGCACTAACTTACACCTCTAATTTAGCCTCTAAAACTTCTGAAAGAGAATGTGGCTTCTTTGGATGAATTGTATCAAAACAATATTTTCATAGACTTTTGTGTTTACCATTAAAGAGGAAAAAAAAAGCACATTTTGGTGAAGCAGCCTCTCTGTTTTTAAGTGTGAAGGAATTATTTTGCAAATATTTGTGAAATGAAGAGAGAAAACCTAGAGTGGCTTGTGGTAATTGGTACAAACCAGGACTTAAATTTGACTTAGATCATAAATAACAACGATTCCAGGCTTTTGGAATCTGCAATAATAGAAACTGTTCCATAGTGTAAGAAAATAACAATGTGACCTTTCTTTCAGTGCTTGCTATAAAAATAATATTTGGATGACAGCTTTTCTTGATAGCTCCATTTTGGTCGCATTCCTTCATGCAAGGGCTTCTGAAGTAAATATTCTGGATAAAAACTTGAGTATGTCCCAATAACCACCATCGATTGCAGGGTCACAGCTGATTTATGAACACAAAACCAGAGGGAAAATGTCCTAAGTTCCTGTATTGCCATGGTGGACAGTTGTCTTGGTAGTGCCTTAGATCATTCATGCTCAGTTTGATGAATAAAATATGTAGACAATCACACTGTGGATGGTCAATCCCTGAGGACCTTGTAGTTCAAAGGCTCAGAGACACTGCCAGTTCCGTAAGGTTTCTTGAACTCTTTGCATGAAGTATTTACACTGGTAGATTAGTAGAATATTAGTCACTTAGGTCAAATGCTTCTGAGTTTGGGGATTTGGGACATAGCTGAGATAGTCCCTGTTGTCTCATTTGGACTGTGTTTTGAAGGTACTTCCATAAAGATACCAATAAAAACCACCATTGCACTTGTCTGGATGAGTTCTTTGCTAATTTCAGCACACATGAGGTCTTCTTTACTATTTATTAACATTGTGAAAGTGCCTGGGAGGTCCACTAATAGGGCAAAATGTCATTCTGTGAAAGACTGTATAAACTCAGATTAAAAATGGCCCCTGTCTCAAAGGGACAGTGTTGATCTGACTTCTGTAAGAATTAAAGAAAAGATGAGTTTTACAGAAGGAATTTGAAGGATATCAGCTTCTACCCATCTGCATGTCTAGAGGTGTTGAGGACTGCAGTGATCCCAGAGGCACTTCATGAGCCAGTCAGTTGTCTTGGCCATGGGGCAGAAAAATGCTGTTGGAAACAGGAGGCACAGTAAGGATGCTAGCTGCTTCAGTCCTGATTTTACTCCACTGCCACCTGGAAGGCATGGGCTAGGGTAGGGAAGCAGAGGAACAGCCAAGGTACCTAGTGTGTACGTAAGAGAAGGTGATGATGGATGCAAGGAGGAAAGGGCAGGTGAGAAGATCCACAGTGCTGGTGGCTGAGATTGCTGTTTAAAGGCCTGGTGTGGTGGGGTGAAGTAGGGAACCATCACCAAAGACAGATCCTGAGTTTGTGTTTATTAGATTAACTGGAAAGATGGTGGAACAGGACAAGACTGGGATAAGAAACTGTGAAGATGCAATGCTGACCAGGAGGAAAGGGGCCAGGGATGTTTCAGGTCTGTTCTCTGCTACTAAGCAAGTTAGTCTGTCTTAACCTGTAATCTCATCAATAAAGCTGGGATATCTATAAGGGCTTCTTACCTGGTTGAAGTGAGGATTTCTGCTATTGCTGTGTGTGCACCTCAGGCCAGAGTCAAGCCCTGAGTCAACTTCCTGCAGGGATTCTGGAAAGGCAGCCTGGAAAAACAATATAATTCCTCAGCCATTTGGACCTGGCATGGTGAAAAACCCTTTCCTGTAAGTTTTTGCTTGTTTGTAGGCAATTTATGAATACCTCAAGAAGTCAGGGAACAAAAAATTTTTAACGAGCTCCAGCTCCCCATTTCTCTCCATAGAGTCTTCTTATTATTTTAATTCTCCAAAGTCCTCAACAGCAAGTCTCAGTAATTTTTCTCTCTAGGAGTTCAAAATGAAGGAATATTTTAATGGCAAATATTTGTTCCTCCACTCAGCCACGTTTATTGCTGGTGCATTTATGGTGGAGACCTGCCCCAGGCCGCAGATGACTATCATTAAGGCAGTAACAGACCTAGTAATGTTCCTTTAATGTGAGTTTTCACGGGTGAATTTACCACTTGTATGTGATGCTGATCCAGAAAATCAGCCAGATGCTCCAACAGAACTATTCCAGAACCAGCTGCCTGCTTCATTTGCTGCATGCCTGTTTCTGGTAATGTACACACACAGTGTAAGAGACATCTTTTGCCCTGAAGAATTCCTAATCTAAATAAGCAAGCCAGCCAAACCTTGAGAGAAAGGAAATGTTACTGTATATTTTATATATTATTATATATTTTGGGAAAGAGGGAAGGAAGATCTCATCCAAAGCTATTACAATCAATCCACTGGAGTTGTTGGGTAAGGCCATATGTAACACATTTACTATCACAGAGAAATCCTCTGACAGAGTATGAACTAGACCAAATGTCAGTCTCAGAGACACTGTCTTTGGGTTCCAAGATAGTGCCTGAACTTATCAACCCCCACTACTCATCTCAACCTGACTGCCCTCTGCCCTTGGTCTGAGAGTCTTCTCTATAGACCTATCATCTGCAGCTCCAAGTCTTCACAGCCTGCACAGTCCCCCAGAGGAGACCTCTGAAGCACTTAAAACGGTGTTTGATGCCTCTTTTTCTCTCTGTAACTGTAGATTGATGGCAAACAGCCCACTGAGGTACACCCAGCAGCTTGCCAACTTTCCAAGGGGCCTTTGAGACAACTGTGCATGGGTGGACATGCCCTGGCTATGCCTGAGATACTGCTTGCCACCTCGTGCATGGGAAAGGAGTGAGGTCTTGAGGGGAGCCTCATACCATGTTGAACAGGCTAACCGTGCTGACTTTGTGTCATCTCTTCAAAAAGTGTCCTCACTTCTGTGTCCCCTCTGACAAGGCTCTGCTTTGTTGAGCCTCAGCTGGAATTCAGAGAGGGGCTGAGTGCCTGAAGGGGTTGGTCTCTCTGAAAAGCCAAGTCTCTTTCAGTCTTTTAATAATAATACTTAGCCTTGACATAGCTGTGAAAACATGAGTTGAATGATTTTCCAGTTTCATAGGAAAAGGTGAGGATTTATGTGAGATCCACATCATATAGTGAATCAGTAGAGAACACAGAAAGCAGGCAAAAGGGGGAAAATCATCCTCTTCTTCATACCAGTTATCTGTATTTAATGTTTACCCCCTAACCTTCCCCTGTAACCAGGTAGGAAGGTGCAGCTCAGAGGGCCTAAAGACAAGGGGCTTTAGACACTCTCAGGTGGGGTTTCACAGGATTACAGACATGATCTAAAGACTAGGAGTTTCAGAAAGGGGCAAGGAAGCTCCTTCCCCATTTCAACTCAGGTGGCTGGTGCTAGGGAACCTCAGCTTCAAGGGTGGCAGGAGAGGGGGTGGAAGGCAGACAACTGACTGTAGGAGGGAGTCTGGGTGTGGAAGAACAGGAACTGAGGGCAGGAGAGAGTCAGGGAGCAGAAAGTTTGTTGCAAGGAAAATAAACAGCTAGGTGGGACTGTGTCCAGAGTAGGACAAGTATGATGGGGTAGACAGAGACTGGGAGAGGAGGTGATGAAGGAGTAAAGTGCAGCAAAGATGAAGGTCTGAGGGTAAGAAGAAGCCTGGAAGGCAGTAGTACAGAGTGCTAATCGCGCTTGGGTGAGGGGGCATGAGGGAGAAGGATTGGGAGATCAGGAGGACAAAGCTGAGCATGAGTCTGGGTGCAGGCAGAGAGAGCAAATAGCGAGGGAGGGAATAGGGCGGAACGGGAGCTACCGATGCACAGGGGACAAGCACCTACCGTGTGCACAAAGGGGAGAGTGGGAGATTGGTAACAGTTTAAATCTAGAGATTTCTGTATCCTGTGCCAGGAATAAGTGAAAGGGCATAAGGGAATTGTTGTCCAGTAGTTCCCAAAGTGTCTGCAGGATGTCTTCAGGACTGGACAGGAAATGCAGCTTTCCAGACCTGCCTTACTCTGAGCCCTTCAAATGGACAGTTGAAAGGACACATTACGTGTTTCAGTCTGTGCTATTCATCCTGCCAGTGTCCATCAGTCAGGGACACAGAATAACCAGTATATTTGTCTCACTGGAAAAAAATTAATACATCCCATTCTCTGGTTTTCTTCCTTCAGTGGACCCAACAGCTCTTCTGCCATCGCCACCTGCAAGTGTAGCCATTGAATAACCAACATTGAACAGAACAGAAAAGGGAATAGACTAGACTAGACTAGACTAGACTAGACTAGAATAGAATAGAATAGTTCATTTGGAAGTGACCTACAACGATCACTTAGTCCAACTACCTGACCACATTAGGGCTGACCAAAAGTTAAAGCATGTTATTAAGGGCATTATCCAAATGTCTCTTAAACACTGACAGTCTTGGGGCATCGACCACCTCTCTAGGGAACCTGTTCCACTGTTTGAAGTTTTTTCCTGCTGTGCAAAATATGCACATGAGGAAGATGGATAGAGATGTCCTTTCAGGCCTTCATAAGAATCTGTGTAGTCCACCTTGGCTGAAAAGTTCCCCCTGATTGACTGATACCAAAATACTTACAATGACCAAGGTGTGAAAAGGAAGATGGTATTTTGGTGGAGCCAGTTTGTTCTGTAACCTGTAAGAGGGAGAGAGACTCTGGGGGCTTTCCATAATTCTGTGAAGATGGGTTAGATGAACTCTCACAGTCTTTTCCTTTTCCAGTCCTTTCTATAATTTGCAGTGGTTGCCACAGCCTAGCTCCAAGTGAGTGATGAATGTCTAAAGGATTTAGTGCTTTGGTTCTGGTTAGAAGAGCATCCAACTTTATCCATTGCAGAACTAGATTTCTCCAAATGACTGTAAACTGCAATCCCAGCTACAGCAGGCTTTGCTGGGATGATTCCAGTTTTGTCTGGTTTCAGCTAGAATGGAAAAAAGAGAAAAGAATGGCTTTTTTTTCCTACTGGAACTGGTAAGAGACATGGGAAGGCATAGGGATTAGCAGAAGTATTGGGAGCTTCACAGCCTAAGTGCAAAACAAAGTGGGAGGAGGGAGGACAGGAGTGAGTGCTGGCTATCCATCCTTAATCCAAAGCTGTCTGTTCCTTCCCAGGCTATACTTCACTGTCATACACTTGCAAATTCACTCCAGGAATGAAAACAGACTAACTTTAAGCTTGTTCCCAAAGCTGCAAATTTGTCCCTGCTGGGTGTTAATTTAACTGCTTCCAGGGCACCAGGATGTCTACTAGTGTTCGCTTTTCTTTCTTTCTTTCTTTCTTTTTTTTTTTTTTTTTGCACATCTGGTGTTGTTAAAACTTCCAAGGCTCCACACAGAACAGTGGTGAACTGACCACTTTTAACCCTTTCTGCAGCATGCCAAGTATGAACCAGCCTGGCTCTCTCTAGTGTTGTCTCCCTACAGCAGAGGCCATGGGCCTTCTTGGGCATGGGATCCACAAGCTCCGAAGTGGATCTTAAACAAACTTTTTATAGGCTGAGAATTGAGCCTTTCTTCAGCTCCATCACCCTCTGTTTTTTTCCTGTGAACAAACCTGGTGAAACAGTAATTACTGGACTTCAGAAATTTCCAACAGGAAGAAACAGGTTTGGGGCAGGGAGGATTTTTTTCCAAAATATTTCTTTTTTTCCTTTTGCTTTTATCTGATGTTGCCACTTCCCAGCAGGAGGACGTTCAGTGGAGTAGTTTTGCTCACATTATAGCAAGCATTGGCCTTTTCCTGTTGGTTTTTGATTGTTGCAGTTGTTCTTTAATGGCTGCAATAACTGTTTGCCTGCTGCATCGGCTGAACCAGACCAAATTCAAAACAGTCTGGGTGTCCCATTTCCAGTCATAGCTGCTGTACTTTACCTGACTTTCTCCACTTTGTTTTCTTTCTGTTGAACAATTTGTTTGCTTGACCAACTCACTTGTCTCACTAACATATTCCAACCAATAACATATAGACTGGCTTTTTTTGTCTTTGCCCAGGATTTCTTAAACAAAGCCAAAGGTACCTGAAACCCAAATTCCTCTTCCATTTTGGCCTGTTGTGCAATGCCAGTCTTACGGCACAAGGAGAGTGCCAAGTCTTCCTTTGCTGTCTTCCTCTCAGACCTATCATTACTTTTAATCCCACAGCCCTTCTTTCATACTTCGATCCCAACAATTGTCCCTTCTCAGCCCTGGTTTCTCTTCAGCACCCAACTCTGGGGAGCTGAAGCACCATGGAGAAACATCTCACAGCCACACGGGCTGCTGACACAGTGAGAAAGCAGTGGTATCCATCACACCGATACAGGAGACCCAAACATGCCACAGTCCTTGATTTTGGTATCTTCTCCACAGAGGTTTTTCACTGCTGAGTTTTATTTTTAAAAGAAGTAAATAACTCTCCATCCACAAATTACAGGGCTCTGGTAAGCATGAAAACTACTTCATGGGCTAAGTACAGCTGTGTTGTCAAAATCTTGTTTCATATTCAAAGTGCTATCAAGGGCAGCCTTTTTCAGAGGCAGCACTTCTCTGTGGGCCAGGCTCCAGGGCCCTGGGAAGCATTGGAGAAGTTCTGAAAAGTTTTCCATAGCCATATTTATATATATATACACACTGCATCCAAAAAAAAAAAAAAGTCTTCAGATTTTTAATCCTCCTGAAGTACTTTTTGGAGAGTTGGACCACCTGAAAATGTTAATGAAATTTGGTTTATGGAGGTACAATCATTCATCTCTCTAGTAAGACTGAGCTTTTAAAAGCTGCAGAGTTGGACTTAGGTGTCCATAGCCAAATTATTTATGCAGATCTAGGGAATGTCAGTCCAAAACCCATATAGGTTTAACATATCCATCCCTGTTTTTCTTCTGACAAGTTTTCTAACCAGTGCAACGAGTAACCACTTTTGCAATTGGCCATAAGTAAATTTAGACTGGAAATTAACAGCACGTTCCCAGCAACTGGAGAAATTGTTTGGCTTTCCTGAGGAGAGTGCTGGTGGCCAAAAACCCAACTGCTTTTAAGATAAAATTTTGAATAAATTTTGGATTATATCTGATATCAAGACACTCAGTTTAAAAATGGGATCCCTTTCTACACCTCTGCTTTCATACAAAGTAGTCCTGTGGCTGTCGCCTCATGTGGCCCTTTGTTTGAAGGAATCAAGTGTGGAGCTGTGTAGCCCACTACTAAGCAAAGTGGAGTAGATGGGACACCAAATAGACTTACACACATTTAATTGTAGCATTCATTGAAATGTATGATCTACTTTTGTTATGAGCTTTGAGGATATTTTCCCTTTCTTCCTCCCAAAGAATCCAGAGCAAATCGAAAGCCAGACAGTTGGTACAGTAATTGTATATAAATTTGCACATGAATCATTAATTAAAGTCAAGCTGTGAAAAAAATTAAAAAGTCTAAAGACCTTTGGACATTTGTGTGAAGATCAGTGCGCTTGATACCAGGGAACACAGGAATGTTTGGACTGTGTACTCAAACAGGCACAATGTTAATGAATCATTTTAATCACCTTCATTATATTCTTTCAAACAGAGGAGACTACTATGCAAAACCAAATCTGATAAAAACAACATAATAAACCCGGAGGCAGTTGTGAGGCTGCTAATTAGATAACTTTGTCTTGATATTTGTATTTGAGCCTATGGGTCTGGACAACATAGCACATTACTCTCGGGGCAGGAAGCAAGCGAACGGCTGCTGCCCCATGTCCTCTCAAACAGTGTTTTCAAGGTGCTTCTTGGTCTCTTGCATACCCCAGGGTAAATATTAGGGATGGTCTTTATCGTGTTTTTCCCAATTTGTTCTTACATCTCTGGTCTTTTTGTGGCAACAAAACAATAACAATGCAGAAACTGGAATTGTGCTATAAATGTTAGTGGGGAAAAAAAAAAAAAGTAGAATGCCTAGATTTTGTGTTATTTTAGCCATGTAAATGCTACAAGCAAAAACTAAATCAAATCAAATTCATGAACAAATATCAGTAGGAACACAGAGACAGTAGTGATAGCAGAAGTAATGAAATTATGTAATATATGCTAATTGTTTCCTACACAGTGATTCATCCATAAGGCTTCTATGAAGTGAGTAACTATTAACTGTTCTGTAAAGGTTAAAAATTGAATTGGTGAGATCAACACTTTTTTCTAACACAGCTGGTGAAGTTAAAGCGTTAGAAATACACGTGGTGCATCTAAACAGGTGTTTTGGTACAAAGACACTGACTCAAAGAGAGATGAAGTAGATGGGTACTTGTGAAAACAGGCCACCTATTCAGATGCATAAGTATGGCTTTAATTTTAGTCTCCAAAATAGGGTTGGATTCAGAATTAGCATACATTTTGTAGTTTTTATAAATTTTTCAAATTAAATATTTTCGACCAAGCCCTTCTCCATCAAAAATTCAGGTAGGCAAAGCTTCCTAATCAATGAGTATTTTCAGGAAACTTCCTTTTAAAGATTTAGAGGTCTCAGCAACTAAGTGGTCAGAATTTAATTTCATTAATATTTAAATATATGTAGCTTAAACAAGTTTAAAAATTCAGAGGTTTACATTCCATCTGAGGGAGGCTGTATGTGTTGATACTCATGTGTGATCAAAATGAACTCATGTACGTTAGAGTAGCATCTTAACACTTCATAAAATGGTAAATAGATGTCAGGTAGTATCTCCACTTCCAAATGTACCTCACAGGGGAAATTGATTTCACACCAGGACTTCTGAATTTGCATCTCAACTACTATTTTATATATTTATATATTTATTTATTTATATATATATATCCATTGACGCAGGAGGCAAGTATGTTTTCTTGTATGATTATGTGGGGGGCAACTCTGTCCTTGTTGAAATGGTAATTAAAATATTGTTCATAATTGCTATGTTGCATTAACAACAGCAAAAAAAAAGAGGTACATTCAAATATTTTAAGTTTCAAAGCGATGCCCTGAAAGGTTAGGAAAGGGCAGTTGTTGTTCCCTGTTCAGACTCAAGTCTCCCTTCTTGTCCATCAGTTCAGAGTGTTACTGTGAGAAACACAGGGTGAGTCCTGTGGGGAATGAGAAGGAAATGGAGTCTGTGCTCACCTGCTCACCTGAAATATCCTCTCACCAAGTCTGCTAGAAATGGCAAGGTGGAGGGTAGGAGTCACTGTGGCAGGAGTGGGGAGCACACACACACACACACATACATCTACATATGGGATAATGCCACCATACCACTCAGTGTTTGCATCCCAAACACCACCTGCTACCTGCACATCCATCTCAGGCAACGTATGGACAGGAAGAAGCAGCTTCCTTATCATCAGTCTGAGACTTTTCAGACAATGAGAAGGTATGAGAGAAGAGATACAGACAGAGATCATGAGTGACATGAGCAAGACAAACAGGGAAGAATTAATCACTGTTTCTCCTAGCAGGAGAGTTGCAGGCACCTAGTGAAATCATCAGGCAGCAAAACAAGCGAGAAGAAGGTGTCTTATACCTTACACCAGGGAACACTTTTTTTGGGCATCTTTGCTGCACAACACTGTGGGTACCAAAAGCAATCATGGATTCAGAGCAGGGGCTGGGCAAATTCAGAAGAAATACTTGCCAAGGGCAGTCAAACACTATGGTGTAAATATAAAGTTGCACTCAGAAAATCCCTAAATGTCAGAAGCCAGAAGATATATTGGAGGTAGTCCCGGCAGATGGAGGTTCTGCTCCTATAGTCCATCTGTGAATATCTCCTCTTGGCCACTCTGAAGGTGACCATTGTAACACAGCATTCTGTTTGGAGCCACAGAAATAACACTGCTTGTTCATCACAGAAAAGGTTATTAATACAAACAGTGCCAGAAACAGTGCCTGGTTTGGGGGGAGTTCAGCTTAGCCGTGTCTTCCCCAATAAAGTTTAGGATCACCTAAGCTACCAGCCCCTCATTGCACTGGTATTTTTGCCAGTTAACTGGTCTCCAGTTGACCTGGCCTGTTTTAGCCCGGGGCTTGTTAAAGTGGATCTACTGTTTGGTTTTGAGCTGTGAGAGCAGGCACAGCAATGTCATCGTAGGCCATGCCTCTTGTTTTTAAAGATGGCAGCTTCAGGAGAGCTTACCACCCCCCAGCAGTTTCTACTGGTGTGTGTGCTCCTCCTGTTGCTGCCCTGAAGGCAGGTTTAAGGATTACTTTCACAGGGTGGCAGAAATGTCCCGAGGAACACAAGCAGTGGAAGGGAAATGGTGATTTTCAGCCATTTATAACTGATCCAAACTGGAATGGCATTTCATAGAAAAGCCAAAAGCAATAGTGTCAAGGTACTAGTCTTGCTCACTTCCAAAAGTTTTTTCAAAAAATGAAGGAAATTAGATTTCTAAACTAATTATTGCAGGATCCCTTTCAAGCAGAGTATGTAAAGCCTCCAAAATATTAATGCCTGCTTTTCACATTATGTTCAAAAGACTTCTGCGGATTACTAGGGTGATTTGTATAAATAGTGACAACGATCCTTGTTTAGCCCTCCCTGCTATTTCAGGTTCCTAAGCAAAGATTTTGAGTCTGATTCTTATTCAGGCTGAGATCTCCTTTATATCATTATGACCATAGAAAGGAGCCTTTAATTGAAGAAAAATTTAATTACATATTCAGGCCTCTTTGGTGTAACAGGGACTTAGTGTTAATAAGAATCAGACTTTAGGTGTTCCAAATGCTCTTTAAAATAGAGACAACAATGTGCAAAGTAAACTCCAAGTTATTAATTCAAGAGCAGTATGAGCAGCAGCAGCAGTAAAGAAACCCGATATATCCATCAATCAACACTGTGGAACCCTGTTTGTTTGCACTAGTTAGAGAGTGATGAATAGGTCCTCTGTGTAAAACATTCAGCTACAGTGTGAAAGGGTAATAAATTATGTTTGTTAATTTTATATGCCGTACGTATAAAAATCACTAAAAATTGTTAATATACTGTAATGGTGACAGAAAGGTCTGGTGCTGTAGGAAACTGAACACAGTGCTTTTTCATCTCTACAAGTGAAGGTCTCTTTGGCATTTCCTGCATTTCAGGAATAGGATATAAAAAGCCTTGAGGAAGAATTTTACCTACTAATCACTCAGGTTCACAGCTGTATCACTGGACTATACTTACCTGAAAATGATGCTTCTCACTTAAGCTCATATTCCCCATTACCTCAGGAGTTAATGGAGAGAGACATGGACCTGTGAAGAATAAAAAACTCTATCCCACAGGTGGTGCCCGGGAGAGGTGGTGTGATGGGTGGTGGAGGTGGAGGTGGGAGATGATCACAGAATCACAGAATTGCCTGGATTGGAAAAGACCTTTAAGATCATCAAGTACAATCATTAACCTCACGCTGACAAGTCCCCAGTTAAACCATGTCCCTCAGCACTGTGTCTACACAGCTCTCAAATCCCTCCAGGGATGGAGGCTCCACCACTGCCCTGGGCAACCCCTTCCAATGCCTGATGCACCCGGCTCTGGAGATCTGAAGGCGGATGAGGGGATCGTGGCAGGGTGGAGGGTGGGCAGGCATAAGCCCACTGCAGGGCCAGGCTGGGAGAACGGTCCTGGCCATTAAGCACCCAGCAATGACCATCAAGAGTTTGGTCTCAAACCATCCCGTTCTGGGACAGGTAAAGGAGAAGTTCGAATCTGGGCAGATGGCATAGACTGTGTAACCACCTCAGCCTCGTATTTTTTATACCCACGTGAAATTGATGCAATTTGGTTCATCTTTATCTGTGTGAGCTCTTTCCACTTTTGGCTGTGAGCTTTGCAACACAAGGGGACAACCCTTTGCACACACATCCCCTTCTTCTGTCCCACAGCTACGCTGCTGTATGGCCCCATTCGTGTTTTCACACCCACTTCTGCCGCAGCCAAGGCTCAGTGAATGTGTGTGCAGCCTCAGTCATGCTCTCGGAAACTGAAGTTGCTTTTCAGAGATCTTTCCTCCCTACATAAGCTGGTTGCTGTTGTCCGGTGTATGCTGCGGAAGGGTACAACGTCTGCAATGACACTATACACTGTGGACAAAAGTATGTTGGAGTATTTTTTAAAACGTTGTCTCAGAGGAGAAGGGAAGCTTGAGAAACTCCTTTGCTTTCCAGAAGCTTGCTTTACGGCAGTATTTTATTTCTCAAGTCAGGGCAGTGAGGAAATGAGTCTAATGCATGAGAATTTTGCCGTGTTATTAAACGGTGGTGTAAAAGCTGCGCTTACTTTCATGGGAATGAGGTTCTTTGCCAAAAATGAGATGCCTCAGCTCCCCCCTGGGATTGCATCCTAGTTTGGAAGGAGCAGAGGAAGCTTCTGCGAGCAGCCGGAGCAGATAGCTGGGAAGATCGTGTGTTTGTCGTAGTCTGTTCGTGAGGATGGAGGAGCCGCTGGGTGTTGCTCTCATTTGCACTTAGGTGCAAATCCAGTGTATTTGCACTGAAGCCCACTTGCACTGTGCAGGGTGCTGTGGCTGGGCAGGGCTGGACCTGCACATGCGAGGCAGCACAGCAAACTGGCCGGTCTCTACCAGGGAAAATCAGAAAGGCTCCACTGATGGCAGCACTGGCCTTCATCCCCCAGTCTGTACATTAAAAATGAATGAAAAATAAGACTAGCTTTGTTTGACTTGTGAAATACAAATCATTTCAACTCCCCGTCAGCAAAAAGTATTTTTTTTCCTAGCTATTTTTATTTTATCAGAAACAGGGAGAACTCATTAACACTGATGTTTTGAACTGTAGTTTAATAGAAGGCAGACTAATACAGTTCATTAAAATATGTGTGTTTGATGTTTGAGGTAATGTTTGCACAAATCCTTGGGGAGAAGATACTGTAGAACTAAAACGATGCTTTTCACAGCCAAATGGTATAATCTCGTTACCAAAGTTTTGTGATCAAGATGAAAGGTACACTTAGTAATTGCAAGGGGTAAACATTTTTTCCTCTGTAACTGCCCTTATTACTCACAGCTAACAGACCCAATGCAGACTGTTACATTTCCTTCTTTTCTCTTTCTGTCTTCTTTCCTTTACCACCCACTTTGTTTATGATTCACCAGCAGTTTCTATGGACTGGATGTAAGGAATGAGGGAAATTTCTGTTTGCCTATTTCATGGCAAAACAACATCCCGAAGAGGTGTGTTTGCTAACATTTAGCCTGGAGATGCAGGTATTGCTTGGGGAGGGGACAACATTTTAAAATCTGCAATTCTTTTCCATTACTTTCCTCCAGCTTCCAGCTTTCAGACAGGCTGCTCAGCACATTGCTCTTCAACCTTTTCCAGCTGGTGAACCCAAATTATTTCAAGGAAATCCGCAGACCCAGTACAGAAAATAGAAACCTTGATTTTCTTAGTTACCTTTTGACCCTCAGAAGTAATCTGTGAACTCCCAGCCATCTGATCTTACGCTGAAAACTATGGGTTTAAGAGACCTGAAGGAGAAAGGGTACATCTGCCAGAAAAATATAGCTCTTCTAAACATTCCTCTGACCACGTTGTCTTTGGAGAGGAAAAAAAAAATCCTTACCCCACTTGCAGGGTATGGGAAAAATCCTTTTTTGCCCTTGGTTCAGTCCTGCTGTACCAGCAGCTGGGGTGGCCTTTGGGCTGTATTGTTACAAGTAACTGAAATGAAACCGCAACACAGTCGAAGCACTGGACTATAGTAGGATCTGGTGAACATTCATTTTATATGTTCTGGTGGACATTTTATTGTGTACCTACTGGCAGGTTTGGTTCAGAGAATGCATGATAAATTGCACTGTGAATTTTTTTTTTCTGCTGCTTTATGGCTAGCATGTCATATCTGTAAATGAGATCTCTAAATCAGGATCTGACACTGTTCCCACATCTGAAATGGTTATATGACCCTTTAGGATTGAGTGATGTGTTAATCTTTTCTAATTATATTATACTGTAGCTATTGCGATCAAACATGGTCATGAGCAGGGGTGTTTCTGCTCCCACAGATGTAGATGGCAGAAGGCCAGCTGGAGCTGCACCAGGTCACATTTGCAGCCCAGTGACCATGTGTTTTTGGGGGAAAATTAAAAAGCTTAAGTACATGGAAGACAGAAGAAATAAAGATGCTGGAGCAGGAGCAGGATGAGGTCTAAAATGATGTTTTGAAGGTTCTGTCTCTTTTGCAATATGATTCCTCATTCATCATGCAAATTTATAATTTTCATGCAATTAAAAAATAATTTGCCTTATGAAGGTGAGTTTGATTAGCTTGTACAGTTGACAGCTAGTAAAGCTATGTGAAATATTCACACACACAAAAACTCTCCTCTGAGTGGGAAATTCCACTTTTTCCTGGAGAAAATGCATATTTCCCTCATCCTTCAAGCAGAGAGGGAGGATGAGAATTTGTCCTTGCATATCTGGACATTGGCTGCAACCTGAGAACTTTACACAGCTGATCCAAACTTGTTAGTGTCATGACATAAAGCCATGACTCAGGAATATGCCAATCTGGATCCTCACTGATGCTGCCACCATGTACAAGGACATTGAATTAGTTGCAGAAATGACAGTCACTCTTTGTCTTAGAGTTCTTGATGCTCCCAGAGTGATATAAAGGTGCTACAATGCCATCCCTTCTCCTTCCCGCTGGTCACAGCGCTGGCTGAAGCACTGGGGTGAATACATCTATGCTGACAGAGAGGCGTGATCATCAGCTTAGTTTATGTCATTCAGCAGCAGTAAAGCTGCCAGCAGAAGGACTTTTGGCAGCATACACTGTATCTCCACTGGAGGCTATGCTGGTGTGTCTGCTGTGAGGGAAACATCCTGGTGTGGACAAGTCTGGGTCTCCTCCCACTATCCTGAAGAAGCTTTGGAACATTACTTGGTTGTATATCCCCCTGTGTAAAGTCTCTTTTACACAACAAAGGGATTTGAAGGTATTTTAGCATACATCCAAGTCAACTAGTGTGTGGCAGATGGGCTCGTCTTCTGAAGCCCTCAGCATACATGGCTGCAGACAGATGTCCAGAAGCACTGAGAATCTTACAGATTGCCCAAAGAAGTCATGGTTGTCCCCTCCCTGGAAGTGTCCAAGGCCAGGTTGGATGAGCTTTGAGCAACCTGGTCTATTGGAAGGTGTGCCTGCTCACGGCAGGGGGGTTGGAACTGGATGATCTTTAAGGTCCCTTCCAACCCAAACCACTCTATGATTCTGTGATCTTCTGAGGCTATGCAGTGGAGCAGCCAATTGACTGCTTAAGACCCAGTCCAGCTTAGAACTACAGGAGTCCTTACTGGAATGATACAGGCAACTGGGTCATGGCATTTCCAACATCTCACCAGCATCACAGAGATGCCCAAATTCAGCCCTCATGAGTCTCATAAGCTTCTGTGACATGCCTCCCTGGAAGCAGACCTCCATTTCAGGGAGTGTGGTGGCCTTTGCCATGCCTCAGGAAAGCTCATGCCCAGCAAAACTTCTTGTACGGATTTGTGATCCCTTAAGAGCTGTATGCACTATGGGTCAGAAGGTCTGGGGCAGAAACCAAGCCACAGGGAAGCTCTGCTGCCAGGGATGCACCATGCTATGTGCTCGCCTGCTCCAGCAGCCCAGTCAGAGGCTGCACCATGGCTCAAGTTGGTGCTGTGAGACATCTCTGTGGCCTGGGTTGGCACTGTGAGCCATCTCTGTGGCCTGGGTTGATGCTATGAGCCATCTCCCTCCATGTGACTCAGGCACTTGACCAATACACCAGATGAGTCTTGTGTGACTCAGCTCTATAGAGCTGTCTAGTGATGGAAGGAACAAGACATGAGAGTTATTTCATATTTCACGTTGAAAGGTTGCAAAAATGAGAACTCAGTCAGTACTTTTTTTTATGAAGATGCTCAGGCAAGTTGGAGGTCAGGTTCTGTAGAGCTGTCAGCTTGACAGCTGTCTCTCAGATGCATGTAACTTGATTTTAGCAGTCAGCATGCGCCTGCCATATCCACCTCTTCCAAAGACATTTGTGCCAAAAGTCAAAAATGGGGAATTTTGAAAAGCTCATCCAGAGCTGCTGGTGGCTGTCATCCCAGGCTTGATGCTGAGTAGCTACAGTTTGAAAGGGTGGTTGAGTGATTGGTTCATGTAACCAAGAACTACTTCAGAGGCGTTAGCTACAGACTACCTGCTGCTGCCTTAGCACTCCGTTTGGACCTCACTGAAGTCCCTTCAGAAAGGGGTTTGGACTACCAGCTTATTCCTTCAGGTAGAAAAGTTCAGTAAGTCCAGCTGACAGGAATCTTGAAGTTGAAACATAATTAGATTCCAGCCCTTGGCAGCAGTTCTCCATCAAAACCCGATACAGTCACCCACCCCTGGAAGGAGGAACGAATGCATCCTTTCTAGTTAGACTCAGATCTATTGGAAGCATAGGAAGGAGAAAGCAGGGAAAATAAAGAAGCAGGAGAATAAAATTAATATCTATCTTGTCTGAATTTTCATTTGCTTTCCAAGTCCTAAGGTTTTTGGAGAAAAACATCTAAAATAAGCTTTTGACTATATGTAGCACTATTGCAATACTCATTTTAAGGCCAAAGCATCACTGGTTATGGCCAGAAAGGAAGGGAATGAAAAAGATACTTTCTTACTCAACCGATCAGTCCCTGGTGTGCATTATGAGTCATATCTCCTTATTTCAATAACAGAAACAAGTTTTTACTCTTTTTTTCCCTTCCTATTAGCAACACATAGCACTGACAGCTAAGGGAGGACTGACTAGGTCATACTCTGGCCCTCAGATCACCAACAGAAGAGTTAACTACATTTTTATTGCTGTGATGATGCACAGGCTAGAACACCACAGCCTGGCTTTCAGGCCTCAGGTAGCATTCACAGCCCTGGCAGCTAGAAGACACAAATGAGAGATTTTGCAATGCAAAGAAAATGTGTGCCCAGCCCTCTGAGTATCCATGTTCACAGCAGATACTACGCAAAAGGATGGCTGTATAAAGCCCCCCAGATATATCAACTGATTGCTTGAAAACAGGGAACTGTTGGACAAGTCCTACCTTTAATAAAACCTAAAGCAGTCCATGCCCTTTTTGAGGACAAAGATGTGGTCTTAAGTGGGCAAAAACAAAGCTGAAAGGGGTGGCAATGGGGCACAGCAGGAGGCCATATAGGCACCAGGAGGTTTTACTGTCCCAAGACCAGAGGTACATTCACCACACCAGGCATCACTGGCTGGGACATGGTGTGGGCGGATGCCCTCTTCTCCCTCCCCAAGAAAATCTCCATAACTGGACTTAACCCATGCAAATGATTTTGTGAATTATAAAATAACCAGCTGGTTGATTTGTCAGCTGAGGAGGTTCATGTCAAAAAAGTCCCGTTCAGTCTCCTACATGTGCACTGACTCTGCTTTAACAGCCTAAGGGCCAAATACTCCAGTCTGTTTCCAGTGTTGGAAAGCAAGATTTAACCAAACTGGCTGGCTAAAATGGGATTATGGCAATGTATTTCACACCATTGAATCTGTCTCTTATGTTTGTTGCTAACCAAAACAGATTCCATTTAACCAGGGAAATAAGCTGGCCTAGTAGGTGCCAATTTTGCATGAACCTTACACCTATAGTAATTTTCTTACGTCTGTCATCTCAGCTTTCCATACATTTGGCATATGTGGATGGATACTGGTGCCAGCAGTCTTTTTTTCCTCCAGTTTCTACAGAGCTGTTCACATGCATGCTGTGTACGCTTATTTACACTCACTAGGAAGCGGACCCAGCGGAGCTTGCTCTCAAGCACGCTGCTAGCACATAGCAGAGGTGAAACCACCAGGCTGCAATAAAAAGTTTTGCCCTTGAGGCAAAAGAGGGATGGAGACAAAAAGCATTTATCATTTCCTGTCACTATTATTGTCTCATGGCTCCTCCTCAGCTAATGCCAGACCTCTGGCAGTGGAGTGAGGAGAGATGGAAGGACTCACGCTGTGCGTCCATTGAATTAACAGTTTGAGGGAAGAGGCTCCCAGTAGCTCCTTGAAGAATCAGTTAGAATTGAACCTCAGGCAAATCTCCTACTCTTTAGGTAGGTACCTTTGAAGGGTAGAATTTGCCTTGTGAATTATTTAATTTAGGTTAACTGAAAAGTCTTAATTCATTCAATTAAATGCACTGAACTCCACAGTGTTATCCTATGGACCCATTTGAGTCAATGGGAACATTTCTAGTGCCTTCAGTGGCTTTGGCTCTATAAAACAGTTTTTCTAATTGTATTAATTTAATTTATTTAGTTGTAGTAAAGATTTCTTGCATAGGAAAAAAAAAATTTCTTGCTTTCTGAATTTAAATCTAATGCTAAGTATACCTTTTAGAAGCAATGTGTCAATGAAAGACGTAATTCTATCATCAAACCAAATGAAACATCTGTGAAGTCAGAACTCTCCTAATCTTTATCAAATGTGGAGATAACATTAATATGTACCATCAATAAAGGAAAAAATCCTTTCTATCAGAACTAGAATTTAAAATTTCCCTTTGTACTTTTTATCCATTTTAATGCTGAGTATTTGATTTAGACCAGAGACCCACCCCCAAACTACAAAACAAAACCCTTGACAAAAAAACATTTTGAAATCTCAATGTCTCCACAAAATGCTGATGATTTAAAAACAATATGCTTGACCCTTTCAAAATGTGCATACTCACTCCTACGCCAGTAGCACTTTTATTTTTGTAGCAGCCCAAAATCTGGCAAGACGCTCATTTCTCCCATTGACATCACTGAATCATGGATCAGTGCACATAGGCTGGAAGCTTGTCATGTAATACCTTCATGCTAATATTTATACACTTGCCTAATTTTACTCCTAAGAATAATCCAACTACCATCAGAATTTTTTGGTTCACAATGTAACTACAAGTAATTATTGCAGGTTAGTTCATGCTTCTGTTGTTAAAGCAGAAAAAGGTGAGCCAGATCACAGACGTGTTGTCCTCGGTGCACTCCAAGATAAAGTAAATGGCAGTCAATGTACTAAAAACTGCACGTGTTCTTCGACTTGTTTATAAACATGATATGTCATTGTGATATTATGTATGTGTATAATAACCAGAACTACTCATGCATATAGTGCTTTAGTGGAAAGTGCTGCAAAAGCATTTTTGTTACTATCCCAAAAGATTTGCTATTACTTTTGACCTATACCAAGCTATAAGACACGTCAAAGATTGCTCTTCACCAGCTTTAAATTATTTGCTCTTCAGACAGATTTCAGAGTTGATAATGTTTCCAATTTGAAATAGCACTTTTACATCTTCAGCCTGACTTTTCAGCTGGTATTTAGTGACTGTATGAGTCCAGGATCTTCTCTGGGGGTTGGCAATGAAAATTAAAGTCACTTTCATTAAAAACAATTCTGAGGTGGCACCAAGTTGAGGAGACAATAATTTCTTAAATAGCATCAAGCTGATCCCTTGCCACTGTCTGCCCGTGGCCGGACTCGATGCTCTTGCAGGGCACTTCCCTGCTCTTGCCATGCCTCTCTGACATCCATGTGTGCCCCAAGCTATAGGAAAAAGTTTCAATGACTTGGTTTTGCTTGCCCTCATTTTGCACTCCTACTTTTAGTACCAGAAGCAGTGCCAGGCACTCTGCAGCTCTCAGTGGTGTGCTTGGTTTTTTTATATAAACTTTTGTTCTTTCATACTTCTGCTGTGATGAAGGAGCAGGGTCTTTCTGCCAGCCATGTATCCATAAGCAAAACTATGTTGGGCTTTGAAGGCTGAGCCGGAGACAAAGCATTCCCAGTGAGAGCTGTTTCATATATACAATCACTTAAGTATCCTTTAAATGCTGCATTAATTGTGAGGCATTAGTACAGGGAGGAATATCTTTTCACGTAATCATTCATGACCAAGAGGTTTCTTGTAAACTTGGTTCACTCTCTCGTCTCTGGACTTTTTATTCTTCTATCTTGCTCCTCATTTGAAGTAGCAATCTGCTACTTATCCTGAAAACAGTTCTTCCCAGGCCAGAGGAAATGGTATGAAGCTGCTTTTTCCCTCTCCCAGGCCTGCGGCCAGGACACCCGGGTCCAGAAACTCACTACTGAGTGTCCGACACAGAGTCCCAGCAGAGAGAGATGCTGTTCAGGCCCATGACCTGGTTCAGAAATAGGGAGATGATGTCTTCCCCCAGTTGCAAATGTCTTTTCTCTTGAAAAAGAGCTGATCTCCCCTTTTACTGTCAAAACAGAAAAGAAATCTGGTGAATTATTTTCCATAAAGTTTGGTTTATTACTTACCTTGCCAGTTAGGTGACAATTCCTATGAATTACAACTTCTGTTCTTTTCAGTTGATTTTTGGGGTGATGGGACCCCTTTCAGTCAGTAGGTCTCTGTCACCACTCTCGAGCTAGAAATGCAAGGAAGAAAAGAAAGAATTAAAATTCTGTACAAAGGTCAGAGAAAGCTTAAAGCCTGCAACTTGAAACCACTGGCACGGAGCTGCGGCACTTCATATTTCTGCTGGGAAGGGATCCCGCTTGTGGAATCAGAATAAAAGAAGTTCTTGTGAATCTTACGAGTGAATGCAGTGAGTTACATACATATATATATTTGTGTATATATATATATATTCAAAATTATATGTATGTGTGAATAAATGCATGCATATTTGTTATATACATGTACATGTATATAAAGATGGAAATCTTTAGGGGCAGTTTTCATTTTAAATCCTTGCTTATTCCTGGGTGATTAGGAAGAATAATAATAACAATAAAAAAAAACTCAAATGGGGATTAAATCCTCAAGAGAAGAAGTGCTCCATTTATTGGAGCCTTGCTTATCTCGCACAGAGTAAGGGGATTATGCGATTGCTTTTGTGTTCTGAACGATTGTGGCTAGACGGTTTCTGACATAATAGACTTGCCTACTGAAATAGAAACATTACTGTTAGAGGGGTTTGCAGCTGGCTGCAGAAATGTGTTTGAGCAGAAATATCATTTGTAACTCACTGAAACACTTTCTCTGAGCTTGGAAGTCAGGCCTTTTGGTGAAGATATACACTGCCTTTTGTTAGGCTTGCGAGATGCTGTAGCCTCTGGAGACACTGGGGCTGGCACACTGCGGAGAAGGGACCTCAGTTTTTAAGCCCTTTTGAATTGAAAATGCAACCCAACACTTGCAGAGGGGAGGCTGGGTATATAAGAAAAACTGGCTTTTGGGACACAGTGCTAGCTGATGTAACAGCACCAAGCAAGGAGCTTGATTCACAGGAGCACAGCCAAGTTATGTGGTCAACTGGCATGGGCTCTCCCCAACATTAGGGTTGGGAAATATTTCTGTACCAGAGCTCCATCTCTCTGGACATGCAGAGTACATGTGATAACCATCACCAGCTTCAAATACTGCCTGGAAGAATTTGGGCTTGCAGGGCTCCCTGCAGAATTCAGTTACCCATGTGCTGTCCTCCAGGGCTGCTGGTTTGCATTTTCTGGCCTCTAATGTGCTTCCTTGGAAGTGTTAGGTCCTGTTTTGCTCTGGTGTTGGGATCACAAAGGGGCTTTAAGTGTTATAGAGACAACTTTTGTAGGAGCAGAAGGGAGCCTTTGCATCTTTTCCGGACAAAGACAGAAGTTGCCTGCTAACAGTGACATTGGGGCACTCAGAGCAGGGCTGTTCCACTCCCTCTGTGTCCCCTGTCTTTCCTTGGGGCACTTTTTCCCCCACCTTGGTAGCTCAGTAAATGCCACGTGACAACAGAGGTACTCCCAGGCTGGAGCTTTTTTAGTTCTCGGCGTGGGGTGGGTGCTGTTGGCTTCAGAGGAGCAGCATGAGGCCAGTGCAGAGCACATGGGAGAAATCCTCCCCATCCACACCTGAAACGCCACACTGGCACAATGCCAAGCCAGATCTTTGGGCTGCGCTTTGCTATCCCTCCCTCCAAATCTCAGTGTGTCCTTCCCAAATGTTTTGTCAAAACAAAACGTGATCCCAGGGCCTCTCATCTCCCTCCTGTGCCCATGGCTGGCTGTCCTCAGGGAAGGAACAGTCTGGGAGGGATGTGCCACAGTATGCGGCTCCTTGGGGGATGATTGTGCCCCTCTATCCCTTCCATAGATGGAGAACAATCATGGGTCAGAACATCTTTTGAGGTCAGGCAGCCCAAAGCCACATGAGTGTTGTAAAGGGACAGCAAAGGGTTAACATGTTGGGGCCATGGCAGCCACATCAGAGCTACTCTCCTTTCCTGTTTTCATTCATCTCTGGCCACTTCTACTAACACACCCACTCCCACCCCTTCCCATAACCTGGTCACTTTATTTGGGGAAGACATTAACTTTCTGCAGTGTTGCTTTTAGTGTGTGGGTTTTTTTCTTTAAGATTATGTCATTTTAAAATCATTTCACTTCTAAAAATGACAATAAACTTTACACTTTCCTGCTGTAAAACAGGGCAGTGCTGTCACTAGTCTGCTCTTTCTAGGGGATTTATGGCCCCGTGTCTGATGTGATGCAATCCTCTCAAATGAAAAATCATCACGACTGAGCCCGTAGCACAAAGAGACGATTTAAGAGGAACGGGAATAATTAAGGCTGCCCCTTACAAGCCCAGCACAAAGGCATTTCTTAGACCAGCCTGTACTCTTAGTGAATAGGCAGAAGGGGATCTTAGTTTTCCAAGACTGAAATCCCCCATGGTCTCCACCACATCTGCGAGTGAAGGCGAGCCTGTGTCTTTGGGTTTTAGCCAGTGCTTGGGGAAAAAAAAGAGACTGCCACTCTGGGGGGATCCTTCCCCCCTCCCCAAGCCCTCCAGACCTTGCCAAGCCTGTCTCGGGGAGGGGAGGATGCTGAGCGTGTGCCGGTTGCAGCACACACAGGAGCCCACATGGCTCTGCATCCCCCTGCTTTCAGTTGTTCCCTCCGTAAGGAACCCAGAGCGTCCTGTGGCCCCACATATTTGCATGAATAGTCGATAGGATTTGAGTTTGGCCATGCCTGTCATCCCTTGCTCAGTGGCTGCTGTCTCGCTTGAGCCCCTGGCTTATGTTTGGCTTATCCCTTGGATTTGAACACTCCTGCTATGACCTGCTCACCCTGGTGCCAGTGCAGGGCAAGAATCTTCTCAGTGTCCTGTAAGAGCCCAAACCAAGAGCTCTTTAAAATTTATAATTGTTTTCCAGGGTCTCAGGGACTGTAGCCATCTGTGTTGAACGTCCCCAACATCTCTCTTCCCAAAGGTCCCTGCTGCAGCCTGTCTTCTTGGGAACTGAGGTGCCAGGTCACCAGCTCCTGCTGTGCTGCTAGGGATCAAGAAGGGACCTGTGGTGCACTGATCTTCCCATTTTCCTAAGGCACCAAACTGTCTTTGGGGGGGGGAAATGCCCAGCAAATGTGTCCCCTCCTGCTCATGTACTATGTGATTGAAATCAGAAATTTGACAGCAATCAAAATTCAAATAAGGCATTTTAGGAAGAGAAAAAGCCATGTTATAACCAAAATAATAATTGAAGTTATGTTTTAAAAGTCCCCACCAAGACAATTTCCCCAGAAATTTGGGGGATTTTAGACAGCCACTTTAAATGAACTACTGTAGATGCTCTGAAACTGGCACGTGCTGCATTAGCAGTTCTTGCAGTTGGGCTGCTCTTTCTCTGGGAATGGAATTCATGTCCAAAATGTTAAAGGAAATGACCACTCTGGTTAAATGACAGGGTGGTAATTTCAAAACCACACAACTTTAGTTTATCTGCCCCTCTTCAACTGAAAAAATGAGCAGTGATTGCAACAGGAACAGACTCTGGCTGAAAGCTTTTATTAGATCTCACTCATTATCTAGAAACGTGGCTGAACAGAGTACCAGCAAGCTTGTTATACAGATCCAGTTTTTATTTGTACAGGATTTTTAACTAAATGATACATATTTTTTCTCATCTTCAGTTGCTGGCTTGGCTTTGTCTGCCTTTCCAAGAGGGAGGCTTCAGATTATAAAAGCCTTAGGTCAACTTGCGACTGAAAGCACTCTAAGATCATCGGCTTTGCAGCATTGTGCACACAAGTGGTGCAATTTAATAAAGATAATAAATGTAACAAATATGAGAAATGTGCCAGTGCTAATCACATTTCATGAGAGTAGGCTTTTTAGGTCTTAACACAGAAAAAAAATGTGTCTCTGCAGCTTCTCTTGTTTACTATCATTTCTGTGATTGTTGTTTTATGTACTTCTTAAATCCAATTATGAATGTGACTCACTAGTATTCCCAGCAGACTGCGTTCAGGGAGACCATCTTGTCAGAAGTTAGACCTAAGATAGTGGCTCATTTACTCTACATACTTGCTCTCATCTTCTCTTGGTAGGGCACCGATGCAGAGCCCTGATATTCAGATAATTGCATTGCTTGATTTTATCTGGAGACATGTTTTTGAACTTTGGACCATTCATGGAGAATTCTCTGTAAATATTGCATGGTTGAATCGTGATAGTTAGTTATATGTGGTCACACCAGCCCAAGAGTATAATTTCTATTTATTCATTTGATATCTAGAACAGCTAAGTTTGATAATAAAAGGTCTATATTCCTCCAGTATACTGGTTTTCACTGGTGAGTGCAGCAGTGCCAACTGGAGATAGAATGCAGTTTAACTTAACTGTCATGGTGTCCTAAGAAGAGGTAATGTCCTAAATTTTTCCTTCAGCACATCCCATCAGTAAGTCCTTCACATTTTTCCTAAATGCTTCTCCCACCATCCTCCTCCAAACCTCCCCTCCCCAACTTTCTGTCCCCTCTCTCTCCCTGTTTGTTTCATGACCTACAAAGGAACTGGTCTCTGTGGAGCATCAGGAGATGGATCTGCAGATATGCAGAGCTGACAGCGCTGCTATGGCTGTGCTAGTCAAAGCTTGATCTAAATCCTGCCTATCTAAACTTATCAAACCATTGGGACACAGTTCTTGGATGTCACTTGGTCATGCTCACACTGTCCTTGGAGGTGAAGTGAAAAGGCAGTATGCAGCTACGTAGCAGGACACAAGAGTGTTCTCCTACTGCATGTGTTCATGCAGTATCTGGATGAGGGTTGAGGGTTGCAACTGCTCCAGCTCTACAGCTGTTGCTTAAGAAGGGAAGGTCTTGTACATCAGCCTCGTTGCCCTTGTTATTGTTGCTTCCATTTGGCTTGGTTAAGTAATAGATTATGCTCCATTTTAGAGTCCTGTCATAATAAATGCAAATGATCCGCACTCTTTAGTTGCCTTTTTTGAGATGACCTGTGAGTATACATTGGTTCTTCTCTAGTACTGAAAAACTCGTAACTGTCTGAACATTGAGAGAAACATATTAGCTGAAGCTGAAAATGAACGTGCAAGCCGCGTAGATTAATTCCTGTTTGCACTTTCCTTCAGCGCATTTCCTGTGCAGACTGATTGTAAAATGGGTTGTCTTAGAAGAAAGCGGTTACAGGCTGTGTCTCTGGGCACATGGAGATCTTGGGTAGAAGTTAGGGGGAGGTGCCATCTGCTGGAAAGTCTGGGCATTGTCAGAAGGAGAAGCAGAGTTGAAAGCAGCTGTGAGCAAGTAACATGGAAGATTAAATTAACGCTCAACGCCCAAGAGTAGCCACTAGCCAGAGGTGAATCCCACCTCCCACTTTCTCCACAGCTTGGAGGACTGGAGCTGCCTCTCTCCTCCTGGTGGGATGTTTGCCTGACCCTTGTTGGCCAAGCAGCTGCTGAATCACGGCTGCCACCGCTGTTTGTGGTTGCATGAGGCTGGGAAGGAGAGTGTGGAGGGGAAGAGAGAAAGAGGTCAAATAGTCAATAGGACAATCAGTAAGAGTGGGTGTAAAGGAGAATAAAAGGTTAAAAATCTAGAAGTGTAAGCAGGAAGAAAAATAAGCCAACAGAAGCCTTGGAAGGGAAAGCTTTTAATATTGGGAACCACAATAACGATAATTGTAATCAGTGGGGACTGATAAATGTGTGTCTCTAATCCAGCAAAACATTGAACTTCACTGAGTAATGCTGCTAACACCTTAGTTAAGCACTTATGCAAATTCTTGAATGATAAAGAGAAAATGAAACCAAATACAGGAAACAGCATGTCAAGAATAAAACTGTTAATTGTTTTTTGATTTAATCCTCCGATTCTCATTACTGCTTCTCTCTACAACCCACTGTGTTTTCACTGTAACTTTCAAACTTTCAAGGTAGTTGTAGAGAAGTAGTTAGAGCTTAGTGCTTTCTTCATTTCCCCCTAGTGTGTGATTGCACTAAATGTGTTTTTAATATTGCTTTTTACCACTTAGATTTTTTATTTTGTTGTTGTTGTTGTTCACATCAGAAAACCACAAGGCAGACATTAGATATGATTTATCAGGAAATATCTGGGGCTACGCCAGCTGATTAAAAAAGAAAAAGAAAGCAAGCACAACACACATGGGAGCCCATCTGAATGATTCATTGGGCAGCAGTCATGAGAGAAGTTCTCTGTGAACTGGAGTTGGATGAGCTGACATCAACAAAGACACCTGTGTCAGTTTGTGATGGAAAAGGAGAAGTGATACCTCACAGCACATATTGATAGGAATTAAAAATAATAGGCTCAAGCATCCTTCTTCAGCATCAGAGTTCAAACATATACAAATGTGTATTGCTGTGGGGTTCCGCTTTCATATGGTACCTGAGATCTGTCTCAGAGCCTTACAGAGAGGCATTTAAACATGGATAGGTTCAGCATGATTCTGCTCCTGGCAGTGAATGGCAATAGGCATGAGCCATTATTATAGAATCATAGAATGGTTTGGGTTGGAAGGAACCTTAAATATCATGGGGGGTTGGAACTAGACGATCTTTAAGGTCCCTTCCAACCCAAACCATTCTATGATCTTATAGTTCCAGCCCTCCTGCCATGAGCAGGGACACCTTCCACTAGACCAGGTTGCTGAAGCCTCATCCAACCTGGCCTTGATGACTTCCAAGGAGGGGGCATCCACAACTTCTCTGGGCAACCTTTTCCAGTGTCTCATCACCCTCATAGGAAAGAATTTTTTCCTCCTATTTAATGTAAATCTCCCCTCTTTCAGTTTAAAACCATTTCCCCTCGTTCTGTCACTACGTGCCCTTGTAAAAAGTCCCTCCTCAGCTTTCCCATAGGCCCCTTCAGGTACTGGAAGGCCGCTATAAGGTGCCTATTAGATGCTCCTACTTGCTTTAAGGCCTGTGTTGAGCCCTTGGGAACCATGAACCATGGGTCTTGCTTTAGCAGCAAGAGGCCCTGGCAACATTCTTAGGTGGATCTTGGGGCTGGGAAGTAGAAAGAAGATGTCAAGGACAAAGAAGAAAAGTGTAGGAGGGAGAATGTGAATAGAAAAAGAAGAGAGTAGAAAAGTAAGAGCACCATATATCTATTTTGCGTTGTCAACTTAATTTAACTTGGAAGCTCCATGTCTTCCTTGCACTGGCAACAATCAATAGCTTATAGTAATGACTTGCAAAACTGAATCATTAGATAGTTGGAAGGTTTAATCTTCAAAGCTCTTCAAAGATTATATCTCAAAGATCTCGAGGAGTTAAGATATAAGGGTGATGGAAAATAATAGGCAGTCACATAGGCAGCTGGGTAGCTGGGTGTGTAGATGGCTAACAAGACAATCAGCTAGCCAGGGATTTAAGAACATGACCTTTGGATGACCATTTCAAGCTACTTCATTTCCTTGAAAGTTCAAATCTTTTCTCCCTCACCTGGATCCTGAAACTGGAGGATTAACAGTTTTCTGGAGCTTTACACTGGTCTCCATGAGGGTCACTTCATGAAGCAACTCACGCGCAGGCATGGGCTCAGCTACTCCTCTGGTTGTGGTGAGCAGATGGAACTGCTGCTCCAGAGGGAATCCATGCTATTGGAAGCATCATTGACAGCTCTTCTCAAAATCAAGGAGACATCTTTTGTATTATTTTTCCCAACAACAAGAAGATGGAAGACCATTTATGCCACCCCTGCCACCAAGGAGTTTTACATGGGGTCCGAATAGCAGCAGTGTGAGAAGTTTAGGGTTTGTTCCAGTTAAGAGAAAAGAAGTGGATTTCTGGGAAGGGGAGGGATGACAAACTTGTGTCCTTTGAGTTTTAACCACTACTAAGCTCTCCAAGCTTCCTGAATTTAGTTCTTATATCTGAAAAGTTTTCTTTGTGCTTGTCCCAAGACTTTAACATCATAGAAGAAAATAACATTGGAGGACTTCTTTGTCAGAATGCAATGATACACCCAATGTAATTAAATTAGACTACTACAGTACTAATAACTCCAATAATAGTAGTAGCCAAAGGAAGAAGGAAGGTTGTAAATCCTACTGTTTGAAGAATTCTCCACGTACTCAGAGCCCATGAGCAACATTGCTGTTCTCAGTGCTGCAGTGCTGCTTCTCCCTCCTAGTGAAAAATAAGGTGTGCTGTCCCTCTACAAAATGCACCAAATGACATGTGAGTCAGTCCTAGCACTCTGAAATCCTATCTGGAATGTCAGGGGAGTAGTTAAGCAGCTGCCTTCTTTTTGTCATAAAACTTGATAGCTTTTTGCAAATATGTACAAGGAAATGTTTTGTTTACTTTTGATGTGTTTGAACACATATGCTGCCAAAAAGTTAAGTACCTCCAACAAAGTTTGGTATTAATTCTTTCCCATCTTCACTTGGTTGCTTATTGATTTGGCAGGAGAAGGAATATACAGGATTTAGGACAAAATTAAAAGTAGCCACAATCTCATTGTCGAACTTGAAAATTTTTAAGAAATAAAGAAAAGAGTGAACATTTGCAAGAAAAAAAAATAGTGGGTTTGTGGAGTTGGAACAAAAAAAAGAAGGAAGAGTGCTGAAATACCTTCATTCACTGTCTAAAACATTGCTCCAAGCAGGAAACTTGGCGCTTGAGGCATTTATTAAATCAATTCAGAGGGATCTGTTTTCAACAAATGAGATAAATGTCAAGATGAAGTTTTTAGGCACTCACAGTACATCACATTTTCCTTCCCCTAGAAAGCAGAACAAAAAAGTGCACAAATAAAATTACTTACATATGTAAAAATCACATTCAGTTTAAATAATCTTTTCTTCCTGCCTGGATGTATCAACAGTGTATCGAAGCTTAAAGTAATCTTTTAAAAGTAGGATTATTTGAGAATGTTTTCATCCTCTCTACTCCTTATTGTTAACCTACATCAAAGTAAACATGTAAACACATATTTATCTGGGTAGCATCTTTATTTTGGTCACTGTGGTTCTGGGTGCTTCCTATGTGTATATGGAAAGGGACGTTCAGACAAGTCAGTAATAACTCTTGACAATATTTTTTGCTCTCATCCATTTAGCAACCTCTCTCTTTCTTTTTGCTCAATCTCTCATCTTCCATTATGTGCTTTTCAGACTGTTCCAGCTCCTGTAAATGTCTGTTTTTCTGCTGCCTATTCTTTGCTAGCACCATGCAACCTAATGCTGCCAGGTGCATTCATTGTGGCTGACAGGAGGGAGGACCTGGCATGGAGACAAGGGCATGCTGCTCTCATCTGCAACCTTCAAACTTCCACTGCCAGTTAGTCCAGAGGCTTTCTGGCAATTGAGTCCTTTGCATTTTAGTAGAAATATGGCAACAATTTCAGGTGCTTGTATTCCCTTTTCCTAGAGAAAACAGACAGAGAAGGTGCGGGTTAAGAAAATGCTAAAACACTTCTGGGTCTGGTGAGGATGGAAACTGTGGGATAATGCTGATCTCTTCATGCTGACTCTGTTCCCTGAAGCTCCCAGTGTGACTCCTAAGCAGGCACAAGAAAGAAGGAAGTTTTATTCAAATTTCTCATTAGAGTACCACCTGATCCTGCCTTTGCAATACAGGGGGGGGAGGATGCAAACAACTTAAAGAGCTGGGGGCGGGGGTTGCTGAGGGAATCTTTCTGTCCCAAAGCACTGAGATTTGTAATCCTTACTCAAGCTAGGGAAGGCTATTGTCAATAGTCCCTTGGTATTTAAGCTCTCCAAACCACTGAGTCATTGGGCCTACTCATCTGAGTCATTACAAAAAGCAGGGAGTGCTGCTGTTGCACAGAGGACTCCAGCAAAGGCCAGTTTGCAGGGAATATCCCACTGGACCAATCCTCTTGCATCTAAATGTGAAGAATGTTCAAAACTCAACAGACCAGAGGAAGACAGAATCAGGGAGAGGGTGTCAGGTAGGAGTTGGAAAGCAGTGATGAGCACAACAGGTCAGATGACTTCTGTCTTCTCCAGAGGATGTTCAGCCAGTTTTCCATCCCTGCTTCACATGATTCATGCTTCACTGTCCCAACATTACTGATGGGAATCTCAAAAGATCAGAGAAGGAATGAAAAGAAAGTTTGCTCCCTGCCAGGTCAGAACATCAACCAGGGACAATACAACTCCAGGAAAAGCCACAGAAGAGGGAAAGTATAGTTCTGGTGGCTCACATTGCTGGTTACAGAGTTTGGCAGGGCAATTTAGCAAATCTTATGATGGCATGGAAATATGGAGCTCTGTCTTCTAAGGAAAAGCTTGGGGAGGCCTTAGAAAGCAAATCAGAATTTTTCCCCTTGTATTACTGTCAATGAATGCTTTCTTTGAAAGGTTATTTCTCCAGGATGCAGAAGGTTGGCTGCCAAATCCTTCCATATCTCCTACAAATCTGAACTTGCTTTTTTCACCTCTTCCTCTTAAAGTAACGGTGCTCCAGCCTGATGTAGCTGGGGAGAAAAAAAGCCCATATCAGCACTTACAGAAGTGACCCTGGTTCAGTCTCCAGTCCATATCTTCACTGCAGAGATACCAGCTGTATGCCTGGTTTGGTCCCCAGGAAATTGCAGGAAATCTCATGATGACAAGAATTTCACAACAATCCTTATATTTTTACTACTTCTCAAAACATGCCGGTGATATTAGGGAACCTTAAGGTAATAATCCAAATCTTAAAGTAATAACCCAAATGTGGCAGCTTTGTTTCTCCCCAAGGTACGAACACTGGGGTTCTGTCCATTGTGTCAGGTCCTCACATGTCGGTTTCCAAGGTAGAAGATGGGGTTGAGGGTTATTAAATGTGTCATTGCAGTGCTATGAAAGCTAGGGACGTTTGTCCTCAAAGGGCAACTGAGATTTTTAGGATACAGGCAATCCCATGTAGACAGAAAGCCAGCATAACCAGATTTATACTTTCCACTATTTTGTAGGCACCTGGACCATTCCAGAGTCACACAAGGAGGGTTTTGGCCAGTGGCGGTGGTTCCTGCCGGACTGTTCTAGCTAGCATAGGTTAGAACAGACTTCAAGATGCTTTAGCTCAAGGTGTTTTGTTATCTCTAAAGGTCAAAATTGGGATCCTTGGATTTTATCCTGGGTTTTGAAAGTGGTCTGCTGGTTGGTTACAGAACATACAACCAGGAATGCAATTTGGAAGTAGCAATGTGGATGGATTTTGGGTCTATTTTAGCAGATACCCATTTTTTGTTCCACATTTGGCTTCCATTTCCATTCTGTCAATAAGGAGATGTGGAGAGTTTTATCTAACAAAGTTCAGCTACCAATGAGCTAAGAGAGAAAGTCGGATCAAGTTAGGGAAGAAACTATGGGGATAAATGTTCAGGTTCTTAATAAAGGAGTTTTATCATTGGGATTATGTCCAGGACCTTTGGTGCAACAGATATATAGATCTAGAAAAACAGGTGATTAACAAAGTAATAAAGATTGCTCATAGCACAAATTATTCAGGGTAAAACCAAAATCCAGCTGCAAAAAGTGGAGAAAAAGTTTCTGAAAACTGAACAACTGCACGAAATGGCAAATGTCTATACAGAGTAACAGACATGGTTAAAAGAAACAACCCTGTGTGTACGTACAAAATAATGAGCTCTGACTTAGCTGCTGCTGCTCAGCAGAGATATATTGAGTTACTATGAGTAGTTCTCTGAAAATATCAGGATCAACAGTTATTGGAAAGGCAAATAGCAGGTACAAAGTATTAGAAAAGGAATAGAAAGCAGACTGCAAAAACATCATTATCCCAGTGTTTCAGCCCATGATTCACCCACATTTTGACTGCTGCGTGCCGTTTTGTTCTCCCCTAGAAGAGGATCAGAGAAAAGCAGCAAAGATGATCAAGAGATATGAATAGCCTGTAGGCAGAAACAGATTAAACAGTCCAGCACTCTTCAGCTTGAAAAAGAGAAATCTGGGAGGGCCTGACAAAGGCATACAGGTACGAGTGACATGGAAAAGGTATATGAGGGGGAGAAACACTTTCCTTGTGCTTTGTTCCCTGTACTCCAGGCATTTATTGACAGTTGCTGCTGGAAACGGGATACTCGGGTAACTGGAGCTGTTTGCTAGTTCTTAGGCTCTTTTATTTGAGATAGGAGAAAGTAGTTGCAACCAACTATAGCTCATATGGGAAACTTGTATTGCATCTTGCTGTATTGTGAAGGTATCACTGATTTTTGCACAGCATTAAGGGCAACAGAGAAGGTCAGGCCAGAGTTTCTGCTGAGGCATCAGTTACGATGAAGAGAAACAAGCCGAAGATTAGCTTATGGGCAGAAATTTCCCAGAATACATTGGCAACTGGGCAGAATTAGTGCTTTGGCTTGGCTCCCAAGCACACTGGCTCTCCGTTCCAGCACAGGAACAAACCTAGGCAGTGTTTTGTAAGATGGGTCAAATTCCTCGGGATGGACCTGATTCCAAAGTATCCGCTAGTTCATGACTGTGCCCCAAGTCTAAGGGTTGTAGTAACTCTATTAGGCAGTGGCAAAGGGAGTCACGTGGTGACACTCAGTGAAAGTATTTCAACTTTATAAAGTTGTCAGCTACCTATCAGCAATTCAGAGAAATGCAGAAATTACAGCAGTGTTGTTGTAATTATTGGTGTGCATTATCTGTCATCGTCACTGGTAACACTCAAGCAGTTAACATGCTTTTTGTTAAGAAGTATCATGAATAATTGTCTTGTCACAATGATACCACTAGTAAAAACTAACAAATTTTGTATGATTACTAGTGCTGTCAAGCTGTGTTCTCAGATGAGTATTCCAGGTATCTTATCTATAGCTGGTGTTATTTTACCACCAGTGATGACTGATCATAATTTTTGTGAGAGACCTCAGTTCAGATGAGGATCCCACTTCACTACCCCACTCTAAGGTCTTGCCTTGTTGGGACATCACTATTGCCATATAAGAAATGGGAAGTGGTAGGATGAGACAGGGTGTGCACAACAAGGCTTTCATTGATGATGGTCTTGGATTTGGGGTAGGTTTTTTTCCTCACAGCACAGGAATTCTACAGGAGCAGCTCTGATGCTGGTGGACGTGGATTCCTAAGCAGGGAGGTTCACCACCAGATGAGGTGTAGGCACCTTAGAGTTAACTTATGGCACTGCTTGAGGCTGGCAGCAGAGAAGCTGGAGTGCCTGAGAAGCTAATCTGCATGCTGGAAATGGTGTGCTGGAAACATTAGCTCTAGCTAAAATAATTTTTCTTGTTTCTGAGCTTGCTCAGAGCTACTGCAGCATCTCTCCAAGGCACAACATTGTACAGCTCTCTGATAGTACCTCCAGAAATCACATGGATGTGCTGTTAAAAACGGGAAGGAACTAAAGGTCCTTGCCAACAGGCATTAGAACTGACTATGTCTTAATTTATCCATGGCAGAGTGTCTTACTCAGTAGGTAAGAATTTGGCTATGAGTATATTGAGTGGCAGCCAGCTTGGAGCATGAGTCTAATTTACTGTAACTCTTGCTACATTCTGTCTGATCATTATCGTGCTGAACAAAATGTTTTTAAAGTGCTTTTATAGGGTTGAGTGACTTATTCAATAATTTATACCATTTTGGAGGGATTAGAGGATGAATTTAAGTCATCAAATAATGTCATTATGGCTCAATGACTGCATTCTTTATCAGGAAAAAAAAAATCAGTTGTAATTATGCTCAAAAAGACAGAGACCCTTTATTCAGCAGTTCCCCCAAGAACAATGATATCAAAGATGCTGATAGGTCTCTCAGCTGTAAAGAGGGCTGACCTTCTTTGTTAGGAAGGAATATATCAGCTGCCATCTGCTTATCTATATAACCATTGTGTCATTTATGCCACATATTTTCAGTGTGCCATGCCCTTAAGTGTCTGTTGCTTGCAGAGGCCAGTGATCGGTCTGCATGCAGAGCTGTGCAAGCTCTCAGGAAGCCTATCACCCTGCTTAAGTGGGTGGGAGTTTTGCCCCTAATTTCAGCAGAGAATTTATCTCTGCCAGAGCTCACAGAGCAAAGACACAGTCTAGGTGGTGACTCTCTGGAGACCTTTATTCACACCAGTTTGTAAGGTGTCAGCCTGGCCCTTAGGGAATTTTAAATATTTTTTCCCTTTAATTTGTTTTTATTCATCTAAATTAATAACTGCTCTGGCTAAGGGACCAGTAGTATCTCAGAATGGATGTGCTTTCCACTGGTGGATCGAGCACTGCAAGATTTCACCGGACCCAGCTTATGTCTAATGCTGGCAGCCTAGCAGTATACGCAAAGCTTTCATTTTCTCCTTAAAGATATCCAGTGAAATCATGAAATCCTGCTCGCTTGGCCTCTGAGCAGGCTTTTCAGACCAGCTTTTAGCAGCTTAGGAAGACTTATCTCAGAGAGGAAAATCAGGTCATGCAGTGTGTGTGGACAAAGACTAGATAAGTCTGATTTGAGCAAGGGAGGAAAATACATTTGATCATTCCTTACCTTTGCAAAATGACTGTACGTACGTACAGATGGGCATTAGTTGGAGTATTTCCCGCAGAAGAGCTCAAGAGGAGCAGACCAGAAGGAAACATGTCTCTCCATGAGGGTGTTTGGGTTTGGAGTTCTCTGCACATCATTCTCCAATGTCCCTCACTTACTAACAATACAGCCACAAGCAGACAGGCCACAGAACAAAAGCTCATTAAAGACAGAAGTAATAACAAGTAACACATTCATTTTAATGTCTAAAGGCATGTAAATTACTACGAAGATCCGCACCTGAACAATATTTTATTGCAGGCATTCCCCTCCATGCCGCATGGTGCAATATGACTTTTCTTAAGTACACTCCTTCTCATCCAAAATGCCACCTGGCTGCTCCATGACTGTGTCTCTGTCCTTCCAGTTTAAATGTACCCTGCCTCGATAGCCAGGGAAACCTGGAAATCTCTATATTATGCAAAAAGAAACACTCCCCTCCCCTCCTGCCGTGCTTCCACAGCTTGAGCTCTGAAGGAAGTGGATTCCCCACATTCCCAATATGTGTTGCCAGCACCAGAGTTTCTGCAGGCTAAACAAAGCTATTAATGACACTTTTGTTGTCCTATTAACGAGTTAATATTTTCAAAAGCAGAAGGATGGACAATTATATGCTGATGACTCAAAATAACAATATCATTCAGCCCTCCTCTCTAGTAATGGTATTGTCTGTACAGGCCTTGTAAGAATCAAGGGCAGAAAAAGTTGGTATTTTAGCCCAGATTCACCAAGACATTGGCCTTCCTTACTTCCAAAGTCTCACTGGATTTCAACCAGACCACCCCAAACAAAACAAACTTAAGTTCATTGTTACCACTGGGCAAAAAGACTATACTGTAAATATGGGAAATATCTTCCTGTGGACACACTGAAAATACCCAGAACTGTGAAAAACAGTATTTTAAGTGCAATTATGAAGAGCTCTTTGGATTGCAGTGATATCCCACTGATATCAAGCTGAGGAAATTAAGAAACTTAAACAGCTTGTTGAGTCATGGTCTTGATGGCTAACTTTGACACACGCCTAAGCAGAGTAACAAGTTTCCATTTTACCTTTTTTTTTTAAGGCAAAACCAGCCTTTTTCTAATTATAGAATCATAGAACCATAGAACGGTTTGGGTTGAAAGAGCATCCAGTTCCAACCCCCCTGCCATGAGCAGGGACACCTTCCACTAGACCAGGTTGCTCAAAGCCTCATCCAACCTGGCCTTGAACACTTCCAGGGATGGGGCAGCCACAGCTTCTCTGGGCAACCTGTGCCAGTGTCTCACCATCATAATTAGTGGCATTACTTTATATTATCCTTTTATACCAAGGCTGGAATGAAGGAATGGTGCAACAAAGAAGTTTTGCTTGTAAAAATAATGCTTGCAAGGGTAATGCCATGCAGTGCCTCTTCTCTACATTTCATTTGCTTTCCTCTTTATGTGATGAGAAGGTGTACAGCATTTTTGCGCATCCTTTAGCCTCCTTCCCCTTGAGCGTATCAAAGCAGATAAGAACTCGTCTTTATGAGAGGGCCTGGTCCAAAGCCCAGTGGGATCTTTCTAATATGTTTGCGTTTGGTTCCTAAATGCGTTACCACAGGTTTGGTGCCCATGCAATTTCTTATTCAGATTTCTTACCATCAGGTGAGAATTGTCTCATTTCAACATATGGTCTCATGTCCAATTTAGCCCCCCATGCTCCTCCACTCAGCAGAAGGACAGAGGCACCTCCAGGCTTACCTCATCCATTTCAGAGACCAGTCTTGACCAGTCACCCTCTGTATGCAATGAGTTGAATTCTCCCCCCAAACAACTAGGAGAGCCTGGGTGATTGGATTAGATGCCTAACTTTCTAATTACATTAAATTAATCCATTTCTGGCTCCTAGATGGGACAAGACAGTAAGTCCTGTCCCTTGCATGTCTAGGAAGGCAGGGACTGGTGGGTCTGGCTATAAGATGGTTGTCTGAATCACTCAGCACCCTCTTGAATTTAGATGCCATAGTAGTTGCGACACCTAATTATGTATAGTAGGTGGTCTAAATAGGAGTGCACAGTGGAGCAGCAGATGTGGGTTGCTGCTGTCAGATTAGATTGAGATTAGATAAAGATTAATTAACACTTTATTTTCGTTAGATTCAACTCTGATTAGTCACACACAAATTATTACAGAGAAGCATGGCAGAAATCAAGAGGCACAGTTAACATTATTAAAATCAAGGAAGCACTTTCACAGAGCAAAACCTTGCTAGTAAGGGGTTGTTCCTGAATTTGACACCTCTTTGGTCTGGAGAACAAGATGAACTTGGGAAAAGCTCTTTAGCACACCAAGAAACTACTTCCTAAACCTGCCCTTTCTAGCCCTACACATCCCAAGTGACCTAATTCACAGAATCATACATATTTCAACACACATTTGATGTAATTTATGCCATTGTTAAAACTCGCATTATTTCACATCATATTGATTCTATATTTTTAATAACAAGAAGGACACAGTATTTTAGAGATATTTTATCAAGACTTTTAGTAACTTCAGTACAATTTATCAAGAGTTTTGTTGTCAAACCAGCTTCACTCCACAAATGTCACATCACATCCTTGCTACCCAGTGTCAAACCTTTATCATCATATTCTGAACCCACAGTTCTACACATCACAAGATTTTTGCCCTTCCTCTAATTAACAAATGCAGGTGAATTCTTTTGTGTCAGAGTCTCCTCCTGTTGTTTGAATCCACACAGTTTCCAGCCTGGTAGGCTTCTCCTGCCTGTAACATCTAAAAAACTTAACAGAAGCTTTTATGTGGCCCAGAGGGAAGGTCACTTGCAGGAGGAGCCTGCAAAGCAGCCTTTGGGTAAAATGTATTTCTATGCAAGATAGTACAAGTGAGCCAAGTAAATCCCATTTAAACCTTATTTTGAAGTTGAAGGAAGCATATGCTGACTAGTGCCCAAGACTGAATCCAACTTTTGCTTTTTAGGGCAGGGAAAAGGATGTCACAGATCAAGATAATTTTTCAGCAGAGCAAATATGCATCTCTAAAGTCCAAAATAATTCAAGCTTGCAATAAATGAATGCTTTGTTCTTGTGCTATGTTGTTGTCCAACTCTCAGGACTGTGAAGGGATAACCTCTACAGGCCATGCCAAATCAAACCATGTCAACTCCTTTTTTTTTACCTCTGTGCTGTCTAACCTAAAGTATTAACAGAACACAGTACAACTCCATGTAGTTCATTTAGTTCAGCTGGGTTCTCGCTGTAGTCTTCCTTTTGCTTTCTTTCCTCATTTTTATGAAGGCATAGTTAAGTGCTCAGTTGGGTGTTTCTACTTCGGTGTTGTGTCTGGGCTGTTTGGTCCAACACATCTCAACAGGCATTGCAGATACCCATGAAAGGCTCCTTACTGTACTTTCATTCCCTCAGCTCTGCCACCAGACAGTGAGGATATACTCTGTCCCCTGAGAAGCCTGATACCAATAAATTGAGTCCTTTCTTAGTTTGTGCATTTATTAAATAGTGTGGCTGTGACCATCAGGGTGCTGAACATCTTCATTCTCGATTCTTCTTGCTGGCTTGTTGATGGATTGTATTTGATCTCTCCAAATAGTTGGAGAAAAGCTCAGCAATGTAATGTTGGCAAAAATGTCCATATTAGTTGCTTCTTAAAATAATACTACTTATATATTTTTAATATGTGCCGTGAGACTAAGGAGGAAAGGGCTGGTGTAGGGAACACGATGGCAGTGGGGAGGGTGCTGAAATAATTCCTCCCCATGGGCCTTAGAGGCTGAGTGCTAGTTGAAGCCAGGCTGTCCATCCAAGAAAACAAAGTTCACAATGAAGTTTCTTTCATCGGCATTTTTGCTGACACATGAAACAAGGTCCCAAGGACCTCTCCAGACAGAACAGCAGAAACATGGAAAACTGAAACAACATATTGAGCTATGGCCACATTTAGCAGCAGAAAAGAGAACCTGCTGCTGCCAGGATGTGCTCACTAATGCTTAGTTAAGAAGCCGTGTGAGACAAAAGGATAAAAGAGAGAGGTCAGCTCACTCTCCAGGCTGTGGACCATGTACCACCCCCGTGCAAAGATGGGGGTAGAACTTGCATCTCCCCAATGCCTCTTCAAAGCCCCTATGAGAAGACAATGATGTGTCCCGTGCTGTAAAGCCCAGGGTTGTCTGGCAGGGGGACAGTGTGAGTGTAACCAGAGACCCCTAGTCCTTGCACTGTGGGGTACTGGCCTTGCTGTTTCCCAAACTGTGGGAAATGCCACTGCATAATTCGAGGATGATTTGTAGACACAAGCAATTGCATTTGCACTTTCCTCTCCTCAGAAAAAGAAAACAGGACAGTGATACCCTGTCCAATTGTTCTTTTTCATATGTGAGTAGGTCTGTTTAAAAACAGGGATGCAAAACAGGTTTTCATTGCTCTTACACAAGATTAATGCAAAATGAGCAGAAGTCCAAGACGGTTTTTGTTGGCACCAACCTTCCCATTTCCCAGAGTCACACTTTATCTGATAGCTGGAATACAGCAGGCTCTGGATAGTTTGTTATTCTTTCCCACACTGCATGATTTGGGCAGTAAATAGCTTAAATAAATGCCACAAGTATATATATATATATATTTTTCTTTTTTTTAATATATATATATATATTTATTTTTTTTTTTTTTTTTACTGCATCTGATTTAAGGAAGCCTTTCCTAAGATAATTTCTCCCAGACACGCTGCCCAAGGCAGGACTAGTCCCTGGTAGATCGGGCTATTCTCACCTCTGTAGCTGTCTCCATTTCACCTTTCTAATGGTTGTAGATAAGGAACAGAAGAAACAATTCACTACATCCAAGTACTGGCGGACCTTTCTTTGAGCGCGGTGAGATGCCAGGCTCTCCTTGAAGGGCCTGTGCCATTATGCACTGGTAGTGGCCTTCTGTCACTTCTGATTTACCTTATTTTTCTGAAACCAGATAAAAGAAGTAACCACTATGCAGCATTGCCATGTCCAGTGATGCTACTGGAGGGGCAGTGAGGCAGCAGATAAACTCCCATGCTGGGGATCCTGACCAGGCAAAGAGCAAAACTCTGCAGGGCTGAAAGCAGAACTCTGTCTTATTCTGTTATCCCTCAGAGAAGTAGGATTTGGAGCTGTTTGGATACCTGATAAAACCACGTTGCTTCCTACGTGTTGAGTTTGGAGTGAAAAATGAGGCAAATCCCAGGAGTGCTCTTTAGGAAGCCTGGTGTTTTCACATTTTAATGAAGCTGCTGTTGGCACAGACAGATGAAGGATGGGTAGATTTGTCAAACCCTCAGGCTCCTGTGGCCACTGGCACTGTTTTATCACATTCATCAAGAGAGTGAGAGGGGATAGCAGGAGCCTACAGTTTATCTCAATTCCCACAAATTAACAGCCATCAAATTAAGTTGTTTTATAACAAAGACAGCAATTGTAATAAAGGAAGGAGAAGACTCTTCCGCAGGAAGAGGGAAGACCACAGTTAGAATTGTGTGCTAGGAACCCATTTAAAACTGAGGAGGTGGGCAGTCATATCTTCTCCATTGAGCCTGCATTGTGGACTCGCACCAGTGCCATGGGCTGTCACAGTGGGGAAACGATTTTCTGTCCCCCCAACCCTTCTGTGCCCAGTGACACTCAGCCCCAGGTGCTGATTTTGGTTAGCTTCAGGCATTGTCCCAGGACAGGCAACTTGGAGCAAAGAGATCCAGTCCCATCATGTGTCCCACCCGAGGCTTTAATCAGCACATGGAGACGCAGGTCAGCGCTGTTCTTCACACATTGCTTTTCAGTATTTGGCATTGTTTTCCATCACAGTTCAGAACTGCTGGTTTAGAAAGCGGATCCCAGGAGGCTCTGGTTTAAGGATGCTCATGTTCTTGCTGTGTATTCTCAGCAGGAGAGCTTTGATCGTAATATGTGTCTCTGACAGTCATGTCACCCATGTTGTGCCCATTTGTATTCAAGTGTTTGGTCCCAGTGATGTGGTTTTTCTGTTGTTGTTCTTCTTCTTTGTGTTTAATTATTTTTTCTTTCTTCATTAAATATTTCATTCAGGTTGCCTGCTCCCTCATACAGTCCTGTAGAAAAACTGGCATTTTATGGTGTTTGCTTTGCTTTGTTTTATTGCTTGAGGAAAATTTTCACATTATGTCATCATCCCTTTTATCCCTTTTTTTTTTTTTTTGGTAGTTGTTATTTAGAAGTGACACAAATGTGTTTAAACTGCAGACAATTAATGGGGAGGGTGAATCCTCTATGAAGAAGGATATGGAAGGTGCAAAGAAAACCTAGATAAATGCCAGTGGGAAAAGCTGAAGAGACTAGAGAATAGCCTGGAAATTAAGAGGATTAAAAAAAAATTACTGTAATTTCCTATAGAATTTTGCACTTGTGTTTATGATCAAGAAGAAAAGGCACAGACTGTTTTATTCTATCTCCATTAGATCTGTTATAAAGTAATTGTTTTGCAAATGCAGCACTAGTATTGACCTAATCTTACAGTGTCAGTGCTGGGTGGGTTCAGGTCTGGAAGATGGCTGCATTCACACAGTGTCCTCATGAGCTAAACACACCTCAGCTCAGTGTCCCTCAACGTCACTTATCTTTTAGAACAAATAGTGGCATTTGAGAACGAATATTCCACACTTAGCTAGTTCACTTGGCACTGCTCCATGCAATCTTTGCTGCTCAGGTCTTCACAAGCTCAAGGACCTCTGGACCACACTCGCTTGCATGGTGCCCATCTACCCTTGGGTTAGTGGGACTGTCAGAGTTGCTGCAAGGAGGGAAACATGAGGATGGGGTATGAGGATGATATGGCAAAAAAGACACGTTATGTGTAAGTCTGTTATATGCAAGACTTCAGTGTTATTTTTAGCACTGCTCTGTAAACCGAGCATTTAAATACAGGTATGAGAGAGCCACCTATTACTGAATTCACCCAACGCTTCCTCTTATAAGACCCTGGTTTTGATTGCTTATAGTTTTTCTAAGCGAGCTGAACTTTTCCATATCAACCTCAGGCTAGATAATTTTTTTGAAAGAAAATAAGCATATGGCAACAAGACAAGAACATTTAGATGACTAAGGTATACCTATCCACAGATAATATGCCTACACTAAAGATATAGACAGATAATCACAAGTGTTTAATTCAACCAGTTTAGGAAGTTTTCACTGCCTGAGCTGGAAATTACCACTCCTTAGCAGAGGCACAGAGCCTGCAAGCATGCACGTACCTTATCCTCAAGTACTAGGCAAAACAGGTCCACTCACACCAGCTCTTGTTGCAGTTAGAGGAGCAGCAGTTTCTTAAACTTCTCTAATTTGGTTTCCTGAAATTATGTGATGATAAACTAAAAGATCTGGTTTGTTGTGATGTGGATATTGCATATTACAGCCACTGCAAATGGTAATGCTAAAGTAGAACAAATCAGTATGTGTCTGATCTTGTCAAAGACCTGATAGGAGTCTTCACCATTCATGCTTATTGGCATACTTACTTCAGTGCCAGTTAGAGCACATGAGGCGTTTGAAACCAGAGCTCCGTACAAACCTCACAGAACCACAGAATGGTGGGGGTTGGAAAGGACCACTGAAGATCATCTAGTCCAACCCCCTCAGCTAGAGCAGGATCACCCAGAGTAGATCACACATGAACACATCCAGGTGGGTTTTGAATATCTCCAGAGACGGAGACTCCACAACCTCTCTGGGCAGCCTGTTCCAGTGCTCTGTCACCCTCACAGTATAGAATTGTTTCCTTATGTTTAGGTTGAACATCCTGTTTTCCAGTTTGTGACCATTGTCCCTTGTCCTGTCACTGGGCACCACTGAGAAGGGTCTGGGCCCTTCCTCCTGACACTCATCTTTTAGATATTTATAAGCATTGGTAAAATTCCCATCTCAGCATCCTCTTCTCCAGGCTAAACAGACCCAGCTCTCTGAGCCTTTCCTCGTATGGTAGCTGCTCCAGTCTCCTAATCATCTTAGTGGCCCTGCACTCCCTGGACTCCTAGGGCTCTCTATTAGATCAGCCCCCAACCTGAACTGATACATGGGATTGCTTTTCCCCAGATGCAGACCTCAGGAGAGTCTTTGCCCGAGTATGTTAGTGAAGGGTCTCTGCTGGTGTTTCTCTGAAGCAGGTAAGTGTCTTGTCCAGATGGTGTACGCTGAGGTCACTCCAAGTCAAGGTGCCCCTGTGCCCCTGTGGCTGAATGGAGACCTGTGAGGAAATTCTAGCCCTGTTGAAGTCAGATGGAGTTTTGCCCTTGACCTTCATGGAGCCAACATTCCTGTTCTGATGCAGACATTTCACAAGAACCTCATCTGTTGAACTTTCAACACATGCAAGTTCTTTTCATTACAAATAAACAAAATCTTTCTAAAATTGAGACCTTTGTATATACATTATGCGAGAAGATCACATTAAAAGTTCATCATGGTGCACGTGGTAAAATACTAATAATCCATCCTTGAAGTCTCTGGGAAAAATTGTGACATGAACAAATCCCCTTTAGGTCGTTTTGCCTGAATATGCAGCAATCAGATGTACAGCTGAGGGTTTATTATTTTTGCAGAATGCACAAGCATTCCGAATTTGCCCTGCTCAGAAACAGAGACAAGAGGTTCATCTGTGCGCTCGGCTTTGGGAAAAGACATCTCTGTGTGTCCGGACACGGGCCCTGGTATAACGCAGACAGGAAATCTGCCAGACTGCCTCGGCAGGAGGCTGCCTCCAACACGTGCAGCAAGGAACAAGAAATGTCTTAATGATTAATCACTGTCAACCTTTGTTCTCGTTAAAAGACTTGATTGTCAGACGAGGCTCGTAATGAGGCACTGTTCCTGGGTCTGTTGCTATGTGATTGTGCAAGGGCTGAATCTGAGCCTCGGACCCTGCAAGATGTAGCTCCCACTTTGCCCAAGTTGGGGTGAGAACATTGTTGTAAGAGTGCCTGCTAGTGGCTATAGGGCTGTGCAGATTCCAGCAAGGGATTAGGGCAAGGCTGCCAGTAAATCACTAACGCTGAAAATCAGTTCACAAGGATCTCAGGAGTGAGCAGCATCCTTGTTGGTGCTGAAAAGGCAAAGTGCTATAAAAAGTTTCTATTAAGAACTGCACAAATAGCTATCTGTCAAAGTCTCTTGCTTGTGGTTTCTCACCAATAGCAGGGTTTGGCTCCTCTGAGGGATTTGATCACCCATTTTTACCTAGGAGATTGTGCACAGTGTCCTTTTTCACTATTTTCCTGTATAAACTTTTGCAACTTTTCGCAGGAGAATTACCTATTGCTGAAAATAGTTCTGGGTTCCACCTAAATTTCAGTGTGTCCAAAAAAATTGGCTTTTTAATAAGCCTGGCTCTCCCAGCGAGAGCTGCAGCAGTTGGATGTGCTGAAATACTTGTCCCTCTGCATGTTGGGTATCTGCTGCGGCACTTGGTATCCAAACTCCACTCACACCCGTGTGTGACTCACACCCATGAGGGTGCAGAAATCGGATGTGCACTTCCCACTGCCATGATCACTTCCACCTTCATTTCCAGTATCTTTGAGCTCTGTTGCTCGGTTTGTTGGAAGAGTGTCACGGCATTTGCTTCTTTTCTTTGGTTGGATGACAGCACAGGTATTTCTGGCAGACAGCCTGGGCTTGTGAAATTGCAAATGCTAGTGTCCATGATTCCTTGTGCATATATGTGCCTTGGAAATATGGATAACCCTGAAATTTTTGTCCTGAGAGCTTAGATCTTCACAGGAGAAGATGGTCCCAAGTGGCTGAGCCAACTTCTTATAAGCACTCTACAAAATTATTGAAGGGAAATACTTTGCAGTCTTTACCCAGCTGTATCTCTGCATATTAGACACAGCAGAACCAGGTCCTGGGATCTTGCAATATTCAAGTTTTTCAAATGCTGTTTATACATATGAAAGTGATCTCGCTGGAATGCATAAAAATACTCTTGGGAAGGGTATTAGGAGATATTCAATCTATAACAGTATCTTCTGCATGACTACCTTGGGAGGCTTTTAGGTCACTCTGTACCACACTCTTAGAAAGTGATCCACTAGTACTTGGCAGATCAAGGGGTGTTCACACTCACTCTTCCAGGCATCTTACTTAAGTGTGACTGGAAGCATCTAAAACGAGGAGTGTAAGGGAAAGTTTATATCATCTAATCTGGGCTCCTAACTTAGTTGTCTAAATTTGGTATCTAGAGCCTAATTATACAGCCCCATCCCTCTGTATAGTGAAAGGAGAGCTCCAACAGGCACTTTAGAGAGAATCTGATCTAAGTTCTCAGTTAGAAACCTCAAATTTGAGGAGACTCACTTTTATGCTGTATGTTCTGGATATGAAAAAAAGTTCAATGAGTTTCAGGTGCTCAGGAACAAGCAATAAGGCAAGGGAAAATCGGGCTGGCTGTGTTCCTGTCCAGTCTGTGTTATTTCCAGCCCTGATACACAGATCAGATCCTCAGCTGTTGCAAATCAGTGTAACCTCAGGAACTACTTGGGGCTCTCGCAGTGTACACTGGCACAGAAAGCAGCCCTCTGCGCTCCAGGCAACAGTGGGAGTTATTCCTAAAAATAAGGAAACCCTTTAGCTTTTTCATTGTAACTAAAAGAGTTCTTACTCTACAGGCACTCTGCCATGGTCCTGCTGTACTTTTGTTTTCTTGTCTGAGTCAAGGACACAAGCAGGCAGTGCTTGGAGTCCAGATGTCTGAGGAAACCCCAGCATTTAGCAGAAAGGGGTGTTTCTGCTTGCATTAGATGTAGCAGAAAAGAGGTGGCTCAGAAGGGGGATGGCAGGTGCTGAGACCAGCTGTTCAACAGAGCACCCTGTGCTTGGCTTCCTGAAGTTGCATGAGTGAGATCAGCTCTTCCGAATAAGCCCGGTACTGCCCCGTGCTTCGCCGCAGGGCCTGCTGGAGAACCCCTGTTTCTGCCTGTGGAAAGGAGCATGCCAGCTGAGGTGATGGAGGTTCACAGCAGGGGTCACAGGGGGTCTGTGCTTTGCCACCAGCCTTACACCACCCTGAAATGGTGTAGCAGCACTTTAGTGAGCCATTCCTTGGAGCACTTCTCTTGCTCCTCCTCCTCCTCCTTCTCCTCCTCCCACTGCTTAGTGTGCTGGGAGAGGAGAGGAGAGGAGAGGAGAGGAGAGGAGAGGAGAGGAGAGGAGAGGAGAGGAGAGGAGAGGAGAGGAGAGGAGAGGAGAGGCGAGGCGAGGCGAGGCGAGGCGAGGCGAGGCGAGGCGAGGAGAGGAGAGGAGAGGAGAGGAGAGGAGAGGAGAGGAGAGGAGAGGAGAGGAGAGGAGAGGAGAGGAGAGGAGAGGAGAGGAGAGGAGAGGAGAGGGGAGGTCTATTTTGGAAAGTCTGTATGTGTGTTAGAAGCCAAAACCTCCATTTGTATGAACACAACTCAGCTGCAGCAGGGATAGTGAAAGGCGAACTCAGTCTTAAATGTTTTGATTTACTGTTCATTTAAACATTTGAGCATAATGTTCTTTGTGATGCTTATGAACAAAACCCTAGTTGTGCTACCAGCTCTGAGGAGCTTTCACTGCCTCTGCCTCTCTTCCTGCTTCTGGTAGGTTTTATATCTCACTAATATCAGAGAACAGGGTGCCCACAGGTGCACCTAGAGCTCTTTGCACCTAGAGCATCTCTGTGCTGGAGTTTTGGCACCAGCAGATCAGATGGTGTTTGTGGTGCTTGGTGAACACTAGATCGGTCTTTGGCTGCAGGAATGTGCTCCTGGTTGTGTCACCTCTTTGGAGGCAGCGCAGGAAGAAGGTTGCCTTCACCATGCAGGAACACAACATGGTGCCACAGTGCAGACAAGCACATGGGGCTCCCTGGCTGGAGGGATGCTGGGCTGCCCCTGCAGCCTGCTGGACAGAGGCACTCCTGGGCAAGGGGGCACAGATGTCCTGCTCTGGGCTTCCTTCAATCATGGGTTTCTAAAGTTAAAAGTGCATGAACCACAGGCATGAGAACCCAGGAATGAAATTCAAAAGGCCACTGGCAGCTTTAGATGTGTGGAGTTGTAGTAAAGCTGCTGCAGTAAAGCCAGGCTTAGAGCAGTGTGGTGGTTTGGACAAGCAGAATGAAACAGTTCAATGAAAGCAGGGTAGCTACAGCCCAAATCTGCCCTTCCTTGGGAGGGATGTCAGAAAGTGCTTTGTCTGAGCCCAGGGGCAGAGCCCCACGTCCCCAGCAGCGGTGTATTCCTCTGCCTTCTGATTTGCAGTGATACAAGCACAGGGTGAGCGTAGGGCTCGATAGCACCAGTTCACGAAGGGTCAAACTGCCATGCAGCTAATCCTCTGATTTATTAGGAAACTGTTTTTCCTTCTCCCATTGCATTGCTGCCTCTGGAAGATCAGCAGGCAGGAGAAGTAACACATCGTAGATTCATAGGCTCACACTGACATTTCATGCACAGCAGAGAAAGGCCCAAATGCAAAAGAAAAAAACAAAAAACCCCAAACTGGCTCCAAGTTGATGATTTATACTATTTTCTCAGGACCTGTTTGCCAAGCAGCTGGTGATTTGTGCCAACTGCTATTACAGAAGAGCTTTCTTTGATAGGTATCGTGAATGGACACTACACAGCTTATCACAAAACAAAATCCCTCCCCACAGCCTCTATGGGCTGGAAGGGGATGGGGGAGAGAAAAGATTGAACTTTGTTGTTTGTTTGGGTTTTTTTTAATGCAAGACTATGAAAGCACATTTAGGGGAGCCTGCATTATCTGTGCAAAGACACAACAGATGAATTCTATTAATGGATGTAACATGTGGCTGGGTTCAAGCTAGAGTTGTCATTTGAATATAGAAGTCAAAGCTCATTTATTGTAACATATTTTTCTTTTCAAAATATTTTAAGAAAGACAAAAAAGTTTGCGCAACAACTTGGCAAGCAGGTCTGTCGAGAGGAGGTATCTTCTGTCTTGCAGCTAACATAAGGGCTGAAAAATGTGGCAGTGCCGAGCAATCCTGGATTCCTTCTGGAACTGAAAGAAAGTGTGCGGGATATAATTGTGTAAGAGCCCAATAAATTTTGAAGAAGGGGTTTGTAATGCTGCCTTGGGGGCTGCACGTGGCTCCAGAAGAAGTCATGGTTTTTATTTCAGTAAGGGACGTCAAATACTTTATCTAGCTAGCTACACACTCATGTGGCCCCATCTAAAAGCCACAGAATTATTTTTAAATGGAAATACCCATAACAATCACTGTGTTTCTTCCATGGCAGATGGTAGGAAGATAAGTTGGATTACTCTGTAGTGTGTGTGTGTTATTGTGGAGGAGGGGGGAGTTTGCAAAAGCTCAGGCACAGAAATGAGCTTTCCTGGAGTCTGCAAAGCGATGAGCATCAGCGCTCCATGGTCTTTAAGGCATGGGTAGGCTACGCCTGGCCAGTCCTTGTTTCACTGTTGGTCAGCCCGTGTTTCCCTGGATGCCATGGGAGGTGATGGCCATGGAGCAGAGCTTTACCTATCTAGTAGACCAGAGCCTGGCACTACACCTTGGTATTGAGAGAACCACTGCATAACAGGGAGCATCAGACTCCAGCCATGGACTCCACTGTTGTGGAGCAAAAATGCTGCTGCATATTAGGTTATACAGGATGTTGTGGTTAGGTTCCTGGTGAACTGCAACAAAGTGGAGTCAGAGAACTGATGTTTCTCATGACTGTTGTGACCTCTCCAGTGTATCCTATTTTCTTTGTAGTTAGGCAGCTAAAGAATACCTGGCTATCAAGTGATCCAACATAGGATGAATATTTTTGCGTGTGGACTGAAAAAGCTATTTCCTACATTTGGTAAATGCCCAAGTACCAAACACTGGTGGAGCAAGTAGATAGGATAGAAAACATATTGCTGGCAAGGGAAACCATGGCTAAAAGAAAACAAGCAGCATATTGTCATCCCACGTTCATTCTCATTCTGTATGTTTACGGTTTGAGTCCCTAGGTGCCTTTCCCATTGCCTTCTGAGATGACTTTTTGCCATCCCTTCCTCATGAAGCTGCACACAGGGAAGAGGAAGCAGATCTAGATCCATTGCAAAGACCAGGGCGACCCTAAAGCGCTCTTCAAAGTTCTATCCAGTTACCCATTTGGAAGTTACACCAAGGAAGTTGATACACTCTAAACCTACTTAATCCTGCTGCTAATGGGAGTCAATCAGCAATCTCTCAGATTGCTCTTGTCAGGGAGGTGACAGGACAAATGAAAGCGGCACCACTCACCTCACTGCGAAGTAACAACTTAACCGCTTCTGTATTCTCTATGAGTAGACACCACTTCTAGCACTGAGTCTTTAACTTCTGCCTGCTGCTTGCCAGATGGTAGGAACCAGCAGACACCGAGTTTGTTCCCTTGTGGTCAAACAATTTGCTCTATGGCCCAGTGCAAGTTTCCTGAAAGATCCCCAGGATGGCTCTGTTACTTCTGTTACCGTTTCCCAAGCTCCTGGTACAACATTGAGGTTTTCCACTGGAACCACCTGGCACGTTTTCAGAGTCCCCCATGAGCGATGAAGTTACTCAATGCCTTTCTTATTTTGTCAAAGCCTTTGTGTTGGTCACTTGTCCTGAGAGTCTGTGGGCTGTGTCCTGTACTTGAGCTAATTTCATAAAAAGGATTATTTCCTTTTCTTGATGCTTATTATTTTCCTCCTTCACAAACCATTTCTTCTGTTTCAGGATCAACACTCTGTGGTAGGCCAGGGAGCTGGCCCCACTCCAAGCTCCAGTTCTTGCTCAAATCCAAACACTGGAAGTGGTTACATGAACTCATCCCAGCAATCAATGTTGAATCAGCAACTGATGGAAAAGAAGCAGGCACTGCAAAGGCAAATGATGGAGCAAAAACAACTCCTTCTACAGCAGCAGATGTTGGCAGAAGCGGTAAGTTTTCTAATGGAAAAGTTTTCTTATTTTGTATGGAAATTATTATCATAGAAACAATAGAAAAGAAAGCTAAGACAGGGAGAAGAAAGCCCCCAAAACTTCAAGGTCATTTTGGCAATGCCAGGACCTTCTAGAGTGTGTCTCTTATTTTTCAGCACTTTGCTAAGTCGTTTTGAAACCTTCTTCAGTTTACATGAAACAACTCAAGTATCCAGGCTACTGTGCTTTCACTATAAGAACGGTCTAAGGATATGCTTAATTTGAGGCATATGAATATTGCCAGTGGTTTTCTTTGCAAGATAAGATAAGGTGCACTGCTACGCTACTTCAACCACTGGGGAAAGCTGACTTCCAGGCTCTGCAACCTAGGCAGCATGGTGTAAAGTGCCTGTGTGTAAACGAGGATCACATACATCAATTTTAGTGTTCAACACAAGTTTGTGTGCATGGCTGCGATCATACATGAGTCCTCCTTTCTCTGTTTTTCATTTTGCATTTCCAGCTATTTGTAGCTGGTTCTTCTCTATCCCTTGGTATCTGAGAGACCAGTTGGGAGTTTCTGCTTATTTCATGAGGCATGGGTGATATCTGTGGTCTTGTTGGCGGTGATAAGTGCTGGAATCCACTGATTTTGTTCCACTAAACTGGCATTGCCATTGATATTGCATTAACTGAGTCAGCTGAAGGTGCTTCATTGGCCATCACCCATGGCCAGTGCAACAGGAGGGAATCCCAGCTGTCCAGAGCAGTAGCACATGCCCTCTGCATCCTTATGTTCACCACTCCTTGGTAGTGAAGAGAGAAGTCCTAGAAGAGGAGCTGAGCTTGGCATGTCCTTGCGGCAGGCAGAAAGCAATGTGGGTGCCCTGTGGCAACTAGGGAAGGGCTGCAGGGAGGTTGCTGGGAAGGATGGAGGTGACACCACCACCTGCTTTGCTTCCCTCAGGCTGCAATGCCAGCAGACCCCTAGCTTATGGCTTATTTACCTCAACCTACATGCTTCTCAGGACAGCCTATGGGGCAGACCCATTCGTGCTTGCCTGATATTTTGAATCCAGAACTTTCTTTTCTATATAAAGAAGTAGACTCAGAAGTACTGACACACTTAGTGAATACCATTCAGTAATTAAAGAACACCACAGAAGTCAAAAAACATTCATGTTTTTGTGGATGCTTTCAAAACAGAAATGATTCAGTTTTTTATAAAGAGTATCTTTTTGTTTGCAAATTCATTTCTATTCCAAAAATACAATTAGAAAGCTTGAGTTTGAAATTAAAGACTTCTTTTGTCCTACAAGGGAAATATTTGTTGACTTTTTAATTTATGCAGAAGAAAACTGAAGTTTCAAGCCAGCTGTACGTGCTGCAGTTTTCTGTCAGAGTTTTTAGCAGAATGAAAAGTTAATTGCTCAAATGGCTCTTCTTAAAAATAAATAAACTAGAAATTAAAGTCATATTACAGAATGCATTTTTTTATCAGCTTGCCTTTGCTTTTGTACCATGTACACAGAAATACACACAAAGTGTGTCTGCAGTTTTTACATGTATTGCAGGGATTTCCTGGCAGAGAACTTCTCTTTCTTCTTCACAAGGGTCCAGGTTGAGCGGTATGATAAAAAGAGCCTTATAAATCTTAATCAGACCCCTCACTCCCAGAGTGCATTATGGAAATGCCTAAATACCACAAGAAAGGCTCTTCTCTAAGTGTTTAAAAGTGCCCCTGGCAGAAGAAAAAACAGATTTTCAAAAGAAGGTCCATTTGCGTGCTCTTTTCAGGCAGAAGATCCCCTAATTACTCTGATGGACATCCATCACCAGTCCAGGCCTGACTCTTTCACCCTGATGAGCTGGACTGCCATTCTGGCAGCTAGAGCACAAAACCCAGGCACGTCGCAGAGAAGGGGTGAAGCTGTCCAGCAGCTGCCCCGTAAGCATGACCCCAGGAGGCACATGTGCATCAGCAATGACTTACCAGTGACTGAGGTCATCAAACTCATGTTTTCCTGCCATGGGGCCACACATCCCAAGTCGTTGCTTGTGGGCAGGCAGTAACACTCTAGAGACATCATAGAATCATAGAATGGTTTGGGTTGGAAGGGATCTTAAAGATCATCCAGTTCCAACCCCCCTGCCATCAGCAGGGACATCCTCCACTAGACCAGGTTGCTCAAAGCCTCATCCAACCTGGCCATGAACACTTCCAGGGAGGGAGCACCCATAACTTCTCTGGGCAACCTGTTCCAACGTCTGACCACCCTCACAGGAAAGAATTTCCTCCTCAGATCTCATCTAAATCTACCCTCTTCCAGTTTAAAGACATTAAAGTCACAGTTCTATTTTAAAGCCATCAAGTCACAGTGATGCTGATGATAGGTTTGCCACTGATGCCCGTGCCTGCACTTTCCACATCTTAATGAACACATGGAGACCTTCAAGAACTTGGATTTCTACCTTCCCTTTAGCAAAGATGTGTCCCTGCAGGCCCAAAATAAATTAAAAAAATCTCTTCTACTTATCCAGTTTCTCTGCAATCTTTCCCTGCTGTCCTTTCCCCGGTGGTTGCACTCCCAGTGTAAGAGGAAAGAGCACCATGGACGTGTACAGGGAAGCACAGGGCAAGGTGAGCGGCATGAAAACCAAATGGCCCAGCACTGTCCTTGATAAACCCTGGCCATGTCTCCTGCTGGCATCCCTGGCGCAGGGGAGGACAAAGCAATGGGTTTTGCTGGTTTTTGTGTGAGCTCCTCCAGTGCAGGAGGCAGGAGAGAGCGAGGGATGAAGATGGCTGGGACAAAGCATGTTTAATGACAAGATGAAATGCTCTTTGCCAGCTGTGCACGCTTACAGGTCAGCGTGGGTGAAATGGGTTGATGAACACTGACTCAGCCAAGGGGGCAAGTGTGGACCTTGCAGGTCTGGACCATCATTGCTCTCCAGCTGCTTCCTGGCTGTGTGTTTGAGTTAGACCTGGATGTTTGCTCTGTCTTTGTGCTTTCTCTGAAGGCAAACCCAGCAGCACAGACAGTGAAGGAGCCATGAGGAACCATCAGGCCCCTCTGTCTGATAAGCATGGTGAGCAAGACGGTGCAGATGTCGGAGGACAGTTTGTACTGCAGTGCAGAGATGTCCAATGTTCTCAGAGGCTGAGAAACTCTCAGTGGTTTTAAGGAAAGTTAGACCAGACTCAAACACAATACAAGCAGCAGAAAGGTTTCCATACAGACTTCAGCATGTGATGGCACAGGTTCACAGATGCCTCTCCTGTTGACCACACAAGGTGAAAGGAAGGACCACTTCAGCTTTTTACATACTGAGGAAAGAAAGAGGTGGGCAAAACACAAAGCCAGAAAACCATGAAGAAAAGCAAATTAATGTATTTCTCTTCTAATCCTCTAGGAGAAAATAACTCCACAAGATCAGCTGAACAGACACTTGACACGACCACCACCAGATTATAAAGACCAAAGAAGAAATGTGGTCAACATGCAACAAGCAAACCAATATCCTGGTAAGTGCCCATGGGCTAAATTAAACTGTTTCCTTCCTTCCTTCCTTCCAGAGGGGAGACCATCCAGAAGAGCCATGCATTCATTAATGACTGGGGCCTGATTTTCTGGGTATCCACCTACATCACCACAGAGGCAGTGGGTGGTGGCTGCTGCTCTCCTGTGCTATTTACTTTACTGTCCCCCACCACTGAGAAGTGCTGATGTATGATCTGGTGGTTCATCCAGGCTGACGCTGCATCTCTCAGACATGGAGAAGGAGGAACTGATACCCCTCTCAATAGCACTGCCTGGGGGCAGATGTGCACCCAAATACTTGATACAGAGGTGTCCTCTTGACTATGCAACCGTACTGCATCTAGATGCTTCTTTCAGGTTCTTCAGAGTCTGAGATGAAAACCAGTCTCTCTTCGAACAGCGGGTCATGTACAGTGTGAGGACCCTCATCCTGATTTTTAAGTATTGCATTACACCATCATATGCAACCAGAGCTACCATCGGAACTTTTGGTCTATTTAATGTGCCATGGTCACAGCCTCACTGCTGCTCTACAAGTAGCATTTCAACAGATCAGTGAGACAGTAGGGTAAAAGACCCTACTTTCTGTCAGAATTGCCCAGGGCAGAAAATACCCAACACTTCAGGACTAGTCCTTCCTTTCAGCTCTTGAGACCTTGGAGAGTCTCATTTAGGGAGCACAGGACTGCCTGTTGGGCTTTTCATGCTGTTCACTTTGCTGGTTAGCTGGAGGCTGCTCTGAAAGCAAAGGCAGAGTAAGGAAAAGAGGCTGAGGAGAGTGAGGAGGTGGGGGGAAATGCAGCAGATGGGATCAAAGGATGTTCTTTACACCACAAAGCGTCTGTGCATTTAAGTATAAAAAAGGATCCTTTGCCTTCTAGTACATCTTTGCATATAACACTTAGGGGAAAAAAAGATGTTTTGGTTAATTTGTTTTTTTCTATAACTGTTGGCTCTGCAGATTCAACCAGGGATCTGAGTCTTTCCTTCCTACCTGTCTTTTGAAGCAAAACTTCTTCAGGTTATTTTATTATTATTTTTACTTTAATGAGTTCTCAAATGCAGCTTGCTCACATGCCACGTCTCTGCCCAACTTTCTGGCCATGGCACCAACAGCCAAGCTATGCATGGAAAGGCCAAGCTGGACTCCTCAGTCCATGCACTATTTTGTTTTGTTTACAAGTTCTAGCAGCGATAAACTTGCTGCAGTCTGGAAACTGCTGCTTTCCAACAGGCCTGAGTGTTTATCATCTTCAGTAAAATTTGCACAAGCATCAGTGATGCCAGCGCAATAACCCGTGGTGAGGGCAATGCCATAGGGCAGAGAGAGTGTTGTTTACTGCCTTGGTACCTCCTGTGCTCGTAAAACAAGTGCTTTGGCAACCCTGGCAGTTTGCTGGGGAGTGCTGTGATTTGGTGTGTTGTTTAAAGGCTCATTCCTGGAATCAAATGATTAACTGAGATTCTTGGCTTTTACTTAAAAACAATCCATTTCTAGCCTGAGAAAGAAAGAAAATGGAAATGACTACAGCCACATCTGTGAAAGGCTCCAAAATAAGTAGATCACCGCTGTTATGTGGCTCTTCTTCTTCTTAATCTGATGGAGTCCTTGCCAATCTCGTGGTATTTGGAGTCCCATCTCCTGATTCTGAAACATATGGTATTGGCAGCACTTGTCCATTCAAAGCTCAAGTCCCTGCGGAGTGAGTCCAGGGAGGAGAGCAGCTTTTCAGGCGAGCTTGGGAGAATGGTCTATGCTGGGAGCTCGCAGCAAAGCTACCAGATGGAGCGATGAGGAAACTCTTGCATAAGGGAGTAACAGCAGGAAATCTGTTCCCTTTTTCTGGGAAAAACTTTGCTCAGGTCAGGGAAGAAGAGACAAAAAGTTAAAAAAAAATAACATAGGGACTTGGAGACACACAGTTAAGTGTTTTATTCCTCTATGCTTTTCCCCATAGTGCCATGTCATGGCAAGAAACCCCCAGGAGAAGAGCAGGTGAATGAGGCAGTGAAGGTGTTTCTCTGAATCACCGCAGCCTGGGGTGCCCGGCTGCCCTACACAGTGCTGCCGGGGAAGACATTTCTTCCCATCTGGAAGAAATCAGAATGGAAAATATTTGCGTTAAAAATAAAAGGATAAAAATAGCAATACAAAGAAAGAGGAAGCTTCTTTTTTGCACAACAAGTACAACCCATGTCCCAACCACTTGTGCTCTTTAAAGAGTGTGGCATTTTCAGGAGTAGTGTGATGGTAGCCCTGGGGGCTGCTCAACAGCTGGCAGGGTCACCCCAGGAGGGGCTTCATCCCAGCAGCAAGTGAAGTCATTCCACAAACCTGTACTTCAGCTGGAGGGAGAGAAGCAGCTCTTCCCAGATGGCTGTTCCAGGTCTTTTGAAATGCCACGGATTTCTGCACCGTTCCTCCTCTTTACTACTGGCATAAGGTAGCGAAGAATCAAGGTCCCCATCTCTGTCACCCCTGCAAAAAGATGTTACAGTCTTTCCAAAAAGCAGTGAGCAATGCACAGCCCACTAGCAAAGCCAAAGATGGGGCTAATCCTGAGGCTGCCTGCTGAGCACTGATTTTCTCCTCTTTGTTTCCAGAGCTAAATTCAGTTAGGTGGCTCACTGGGTGGATATGGAGAGAACCTGATTGTCCCGGTGGGGCTAAAAGCAGGTGGACTTCTCATAGCATCTCCTGTCTCAAGGACTGCCCATCTCAGGGACAAAATTTAGGTGCTTAAATTAGGACAATGGAATTGTTAGGACAATTAGATTCTCTATGGTCAAGTGTCTCCTGCTTAGAGCCAGTTTGTGGGCAAGCCTGCCTTCCAGGATAAAGTGAGCTTCTTAATTTAGGTATCTATGTTTATATTGATAAGCAGCTCTGGTTGTGGAGTCACATGTTAATAATGATTTGGGAAGAGATTATTTTTGAGTATCTAGGGAAAAAAAGAATCCTTTGTATCCATTACCAAATGGAAATGGGGTATGTATAAAATGAAGCAGAAAAGCCAGAAATATATGATAATTTTTTCTTCAATTCCAGTCTGAGGGAACTGAACATCATTATGGTGAAATTTCAACAAGAACAGTATATTAAACAGCTGTTCCTAAACATAGACTTTTAAAATATGTATGTGTATGATGTGTCTTCAAGAGTTTTAAAGGAGCTGGCTGAGAGGTGCTCCAAATTCTTAATGTAATTTTTTATTTAGTCTTGAAACTCCAAGTGAAGACTGCTAATGCCATGACAAAAATTAAAACAGTAAGTAGGTAATTGCAGCCCTAGTGCAGAGCTCAGCAAAAATACCAGGGAGCTGATACAGCCTGAATAATAAAGAATTTAGGAAGGGAATATAACTAATTTCAGGTAACATGGGCTGATGTAAAAGAATCTTTTCAAACTAGCAATGAAACCACAACTTTGGTTGATAAAGGTAATAGTTGTTCAGTTAATGTTCTTTAAAGGCTCTGACTTCATACTGTCTATTTTGGTTAAGAAACCAGAGTAATACAAAAGGAACGTAGCACATAAGGAAATGGCTGACAGGTATCTCGATGTCACTGTAAGCAGGCTATGTGATTGCAACTGAAAGGACAAACACAGTCTGAGATTGCGCTGAATGAGAAAAAAGGAGCTTTACACCCATGCTGGAGCTGTGCAAGAGCTCTTACTGTGACTAGCTGTGGTGTACAGCCTTGGAATCCAATGCTGAAAACTGTCAAGTTCTGAAAAGAGCTTAGAAGGACCGAAGGACTAGAAAACAAGCCACATACTGTGACAGATTTGGAGAACGCTGCAGGCATGGTCACAGTCTTGAAGCACCTGTGCAGTAAGAAGGACGTGACGATGGACCACCTAATAACATTAATCACACAGACTGATATATAACAAGATTTGATGATGAAGTCAAAGTTACTAACATTCAGTCTAGTTTTGCTGCATGTGTGAAGGATCAAACCAAGGTGGTGTCCCACGTCCAACAATTGCCTCTAGTTGCTATCTATGAAGTAGCAAAGCTCCAGGGCTGGCTTGGGGAATTCCCAAAATGTGGTGGTACGTTGGTTGCCAGCCCATTCAACATGGGTGGCTCCCAAAGTGGTACAAGAATTTAGTTTGCACTGTGCCATGTGGCAAAGATTTCCTCATCTGACCCACATGTTGTGTGAAGAAACATCTTTTTTTTTTCCCTTGAACATGACTTCTCCTGGCTGCACTTCTTGTAGGCCTTGTATTGGAAGCAACAGTAGTGAAGGGAATTAAGCTGTGGAGCAGATGATTGTGTGCAGAGGTGGGTTCTCCACAGTGCCATCTATGCTGGCTGTGTTTAGAAAACATTTGGTCTTCTTCAGCCATTCTCTCACAGATTAATTCAGAGCCTTGCGCTGCATAAGCAGTCAGCCTGCATTGCATAAATTACTTCTTGTGGCCCCGAAATAGAGACTGTGTAGCCACAAATCTGCCACAGAAGTGAACTTGTGTTGAGGTTTGGAGGCTGAGGAGAAGAGAAACCTCTCTTCTTGTGTTTCATTGCAGATGCCAGATACAGAAAAATCCTCCACTGGGCAGAATTAGCCACATGGTAGATTCATGCCAACTCCCAACTTCTAGTTTTCTGATGCACAGAAGGTGATGTTTATGTGCAGCAAGTGCCTGCACATCAGGTATCATGTATGGCTCCCTCATGGGCAAGTCAGCTTCTGCAAAGGCAAATGGCCATAGCCCAGCTGGGAATAGAGCTCAGAAGGGGGACATGGGTGGCACCAAGCCATGTCCTTGTGCCTACTTGGCTGCCACGCGGGACGTCAGGAAGGTCCCAGGCTGGGCTGAGCAGCTGTCTGGGAGGGGGACTCTGAGCACTGCAAATGTGTGAGATGCAGTCTTGGCTCCTGCTGTCACCTGGGATAGGTCTTTCCCGAAGGAAGAGACACCACTGCTGTAGGTGTCTAAGAAAGGTGGAAAAGGGGCCTGATGATGGTGCGTATCACTCCCCATTGTCTCTAGAGGGAGCCAGGATGAGCCATGCCCTGTGAGGAAGAAAAATTCTTGATCTCCTCTGCCTCTGCTTGTTTAGACAGACTTTGTCCTGTCTGAGGTGTCTACTGCTTCTGTAAAAAAAAGGCAGAAAAGTGTTCTTTCCTGCACAGTGGTTCTGTCTGTCCTTCCCTGCTACAATATTTCTCTTACAATGAGCACTAGTTTTGGCATATCTGATGTCCTCTGAAGGCACGGAAAGACCACCAATGGCTTCATATAGACCAAATCACCCTTTGGATGATAGGCACCTTAAAGGCCTTGAGCAAGTTCATGCAAGTCCTCTTAAGAGCAAAATATCTTCTAGAATTCAACTGCTGGAAAACTGTATTTTTAGCCTGTTGGTTTTTTGAATGACACCATGCATTGAGGCACTTGTGTTTGTTTTAACACTTTTGTTTTCTCCTTTCCAGGTGGTTCACCAGCTGTGAGTATGAGCTCCAACAACATGTCCTTATCCAACCCAATTTCAACTCATAGCATCATGTCGCAGAGCTCCAGCCTCATGTCCACCCCTTCTGGGACCCGAATGCCTTCTGTTCCTGCCACTCGGAGTATGGGCTGCTACGGGAACCTTCCTTGCAACCAACCAAGCACATACAACGTGACTTCAGGAATGAACCAAATGCAGCCACACAGAAACCAGAATCAAGCCCTGCCCAGTCAGAATAACCCCATGATGTCTCGACAGCAAACCATGACACAGGGAAACAACATAGCGGCTTTCGGGACGGGGTCGGTGGTCAACTCGCAGCAAGTAAGGCCAAGCTTGAACCACAGAGCCACAGGTATCCCTGCACAAAGGCCGGCCAACGTGATGATCACGGCTACTGCCACAGCCCAGAACTGGGCCCCGCAAGAAGCTGCAGTGAAGCAGCAGGATGCACTGAAACCCGCAGGGGTCCGTTTCCCCACCGGCACTCCATATCCTAACCAGTCTTTGCAACGCAATGTAGGCAACCAGCATTTTCCTCAGCGTGCTTTGGCTCCTCCTAACCAGTTAACAGCAGGAGTCCAAATGAGGCCTCCTCCAAACCAAATGCACCAGACTTTAAATGGACAATCTGCTGGCTCCCTACGAGGTCTCAGCATAAGACCTAACCAGCTGAGAGGACAGACTGTGCCTACCTTGAATCAGCCAGGCACAAGTATGACACCTCCATCATCTCTGCCATCAACTAGTTTCACATCTACCAACCAAAACTCTCGGGCTTACCAAGGAAGTGACCATGGTAATGACCTAGCGTTTGACTTTCTGAACCAGCAAGGTGACAGTATAGGACCTGCACTCAACAGTGACTCAGACTTTATAGATTCTTTACTGAAAACGGAACCTGGTAACGATGACTGGATGAAAGACATCAACCTTGATGAAATTTTGGGGAACCACTCGTAAGTGACAGTACCAAGGGTGAACCAGATGAAGAGGCAGGAAGGACATTAGCTTTCTCTTTAGATGCCAACAACCTGCTTTATTAATTTACACTCCAGTAACTGGGCTGTCCTTTAAAATACCACGTAGGGCGACTGCCCTCTTTGAAGAGTTGCTCTAGGAACAAAATTGAAGTCTCCCCCAATGAAACAATAACATGAGTGATATACACGCCTGTCACAAAGGAGTGAGAATGTGTGAAGGGTCTGTTCCCCACACCGGTGCCCCACACATTGCAAACCCAACAGTTCTTCTCATGGGGTCTGCATGGAAAAGCGTGTTTAGCTTCCCACACATGCAAGCACCAGACAGTGGTTGTGGAACATCATTTCTCTGAGTGCAAGTAAGAGCCCAAGCGGTCCAGAGCACTTCAGTCATCATATTCGCAGCCCTTAACTTCCTTGGGACTACTCAGCCCTGACAGCATCAGGCCCTGTGTCTCATTGTGTTACACAAACTGTTTACTTCTACACAATGCAAACTCACATTTGCTTTCCTGACAATTTTGGTTTAAACCCTCTATATTTTGTAGCACACAGAAGGGTAAGTGGTCCCATCCAAGGGAAGAAAGAAACAAATCATCCAGTGTATAATGCAGTGTGCTCTAGTGTTCGCCTTCTGCCTTTCATCAGCACTTGCAGTAGGTGTCAGAGGAGGCTGCTGTCCTGCCAGCAGCACAATCATTTTTGGCACTGAGGGAAACATAAGATGAACTATACCAAAGCTCAGGAGCCTCACTTTGCCACCTTGCCCTACCCAGGGACTCCAGTGCATTAACGGACAACATAAGTGAGAAAGGTGCTCAAGATCTGACCCTCACCGACTACTTTCTCGGTCCAACCTGGGGGAGGGTAAATGCATGAAGTGGCTCAGCTAAGACACAGTCCTCATTTTCACCTTAACCCATGGTGAGTGTCGGGTAGTTCAGCCCAGTCCTCTTCTATCAAACAGATTTAACCCAGCAGAAATGCCAGCCTCTCTGGCTGGGCAGAGGCTGCTGTTTTGAATGCAGAGCATTTTGGCTCCATCCTGCTTTGCCCTATGGGAGGAGCTGAAAGAAGTCCAGTGATGGCCCTGGTTCACCGGGCAGAGTACAAGACACTCTGCCCCTGAAACTAGCATGCAGATCAGTTATAACCACCTGGGCTACTCACAGTAGAAGGTTTCACTCAGCCACATCTGTGCTTGTACGTGAAGCAGTTTGGGGGACTATTTCTGGGCACTGGACTCAATCATCTGTTCTGGGTTTGGGGATGGCCCAGCTAACACTGCCCTGAGCAATTTCTGTGAATCACTAGGGAGTTAACCTGGGGCAAGGACCTTTCCCATAGACAGTTTGCAGTCACCTTGCCTTGGAAGCTAACAGAGCAGAGCAGCAAGGATGGAGGTTGTTCCACACTGCTTGATTGTGGTGCCAAGGAATAGTCTCGACCATGTTAAATTTTCTCCTGTAGACTTGGTCAGTAAGGGCATCAGAAGGAGGTGCTATGTCACTATAAAGCAACTCCTCAGTGAGTTAGACTGGAGAATTCATGGATGGAAATAGATCTTGCAATTCAAATGAAAATGTTGTTCTTTAAAATGATGTAGTGAGATGCATTTCACAGCCTCCTCTAAATTAGCTAAAACTAGATGTGGTAAAAGAATACAATGCCTACATTCACATGCCTCAGTGCCAAGAGGCATTGCTCTGCCCCGTGCAAGTGCTTTATTCATCCTTGTTAGTGGCAGTGGGATGAGTAGACTACTTGACAATAGCCTCTGCACTTATCTGACCTATTTCTCAAGAGAGGTTTTAATAAGGCTTTTCCAGTCATTTCACATGGGCACAATTTTTCATGATGTTTCAAGAAGCAGCATCACACAAATGAGCATCAGCACCTCCAAGAAAGGTGTAACGTGGGCAATTGGGTAAATATGCCAGTTGGGGTGGGCTGGTCCGTGATGCTGTTTATTCCCAGACATGTTTTTCATAAGAGGGACAAGAAATCCTGCTCAAGAGTCCCTTCTGCTGCCTCAGCTAGTGATCATTGCACACTCCTGCATTGTAACACAGCGGCTCAGCTGCCCAGAAAGCTCCCTCTTCTCCCCAGTCCTGGCTGGGGTGTAAGCAGTCCCTTTGACATGACAGTAAAAATTTTTCCAAGTCTTTGAAGAGCTTTTCAGCCTAGGTCACTGGTGCCCTACCTAACTTTGGAGAGATACAGATGTGGTCTAACAAATAAGTCCCCTATAAATTGTGCAAAACTAGACTGAAATAGTAGCTGCATGAGTGTAAAGCGGAGGGAAGATCAGCTCATCTGTCTGACACACAGGCACACACCCTGTCCCTGAGCAGGTCAGCAGTGGCTGATGAAGCTCTGGTAGGAGCAGAGGACTGCAATGCCACTGAGGCTGGGGCAGAGTTAGTATCATTCTGAGCAATGGGCTCTGGTAACATCAACTACCCTCAACGTGCCATTGAAAAAGCCACCACTGCTTTCTGTATTAAGTGCAGATTGTTTTCCAGATCCTCAAATGATGTTAAAAAAATATTCAGCTGAGGAGCTTTTCCCAAGACTTCTGGATATCTGGTGATGGATTCAATGCTGAGCTTTGTCCTGTTGGCCTCAGCCTGGAGCAGAGAAGACACTGGGCTGTGAGTGCCATCCCCAGAATCAGAATTTCACCTCATCTTAAGTAAATTCAACAAAGGTAGAGGCCATTTGCAGTCCTATAAAGAAACATCTGATGCATTTGAAATGTGAGCTTGTGAAAGACTCTTGCAACCAAAACTTGAATCCAGTATCATTTCTTCAGAGCATTTGTATTTGAACAGAGCTAGTGTCCTTTTTCTCTTTCTTTGCAATGGCTAAGTGCACTACCCTTTTAGTCTATTTTTCATCATTGACCGGGCACTCTTCGCAGTATTGGGTTGTAAATATAAAGAATTATTTGTTTTGTAAACTTTTGTAAAAAAAACAAACCAAAAAGTAATAATATTTTGGTAGGAATAATAAAAATCATATTATTTGGGTTATATTTATACATATGTGAGATAAATATACTATCAAAAAGTTGTATTTTATACAAAAAGTCAATGGTTACCTTTTGTATTCTATATACAAAGTTTTGTATGATACGATTGTTTATTTTTATCTGCAGACTTCAACTTTGGATTTTGGGGGAGGGCAGAACAGGATCATGGTTAAATAGCTGGGCCTGACCCCAAGCTCACTGAAACCAATGGAGTCTTTCCATTGCCTTCACAGGGCTTCGAATCAAGCCTTTAAATCACCTTCAGATATGTTTGACATCTGAAGCTCTCTGGAAACCTCAACATGAAAACATTCCAGGTTTCAAATTTTTTCCCTGAAAAAGGCTTTTATTATTATAATTATTATTATTGTTATTATTATCGTAACTCTTGGGAGGCAGGTGGGACCTATGTAACTGTCATGTCCTTGTTGCATGTATGTCTGCTTTATATTTTCCCCATATTATAAACCAGTGTTCCTCTATACAGACTGAAAGGAAAAGTTGCTGTACAGAAATGTTTGTGTTTATGCATTTTTACATGTGGCTGTATATACCTCCTAGTACTATGCAGTGACACTTATTTGACTCCATTTATTTTTCACCTAAACATGAATAGTATGTTTTTCAGTAGCTATCAAGACTCTGCCAAGTAAATCAATCAAAATTATCCCAAGTGTGTCTTTTCTTAATATGAATTTGATAATGAATGTCTGTTTTGTCAACTGCTCATTCATCTGAGTAAATTAAAATTACAGTGATATTTTAGGAAGGGGTGAGAAAAATGTGCATCTGGCAGCTTTTGGGAGCTCAGTGTGCCTCTTTGCAAGAGAGCTGCGATGTTTTCCTGCTGACTGAAGCCATGGTTTCATTACCAGCAAGGGTTAATGAATAACACATGGTATTTTAGCTCCTGGTGAATGGGTTGGTGTAGTCTTGCAGCACAGCAATTTGCTCTGGGATTCTACTGAAGTTACAGCAGAAAGCTGGGTGCCCCAAGAGCAAGGTGCACTGAGAGGGCTGGCCAGGTCCCCAAGTACATGCTCTGCCCTGGCTCATGCCCTGGAGATATCTGCCTTTCTCTCCTCCCCAGCACAGACCCCTAATGAGATGCTAGAAATCAGGTAACAGGTTTTTCCTCCTCTTCCCCATGCCTGCCTCCCATTACACCTCATTTTAGCCCAAAGAAATTCCAGCATGCACCAGATCACACTGGGTTGGGGACTGTTTCACACAAGTATTTATCGCCACTGGGCTATTTTTAGCAGGCCAGCCCCAAGGAAGTGATGTCCCATTCCTTGAGAGGCTTTCCTCGTTAGCTAGGCTCTGTCTCCAAGCAGGTTGCCCATTCCCACCCCCTGAACTGAGCAGCAAGAGCTGGTGGAGGGGACGCTTCGAAGGGACAGCGCTGCCCATACTCAAAGGCTTTGCTGTGCTGTTTTCAGATGTAGCAAATGATAAAAGGCTCCCCAGACCTTAACTGCCTCACTGTTGTTGGTGATGTTTGGGGACATTCACCGTTTTAGTGCCCCTCTTCTCAGCTTTCCCCATGGGGTAAGTGGGGAGTCACCTTTCTTGGCTGCCCCCCACAACCCCAGCTCTGCCAGCTGCTGTCCTCCATTTTTTTTCCCCCAGTACTGCTCAGTCCCTCCATGATCTTTGACTGCCACCCACAAAGAGTTCCTGCATCCTTCCCTGGCATCTGGGGGCTGCACAGGGAGGGATGGAGGAGGGATGCTAGCACATGCCCTGGGCCCCACCATCCCAGCTGTGGCCATGCTTCTCTTCCCATCCCAGCTGGAGATGCTGAAGTGAGGAGGTCCCCAGGAGGTGTGTGGCTCTCTCCTCGCTCCAGCATCTCCAGCACAGGTGGCAGACAGTGGGCCCAGCAGACAGTGCTCCCCTTGCACTTGAGAACGGAAAATAGGACACAGTCCCTCTTATCCAAGAGTACATCTGGAGCAGGTCAGGCTCATGCCCTAAAGGTCCCTCTTTGTCTATCCCAGCTGTAAAGGCAGAAGGCAGGGTCGGTGGGATGGAGGACAGCTGCTGCCTGGCTGAAGAAACTACATCTGTACCAGTGAGCTGAAAACCAGCCAGGGACCCTTCCCAGGCCCTGGCTGTGCCACCAGGCTATGAGGGTCCCTGGTAGTGCTTGGGTGCGATAACCACAACCAAGAGCCATTCCCACTTTGGATGCAGGATAAGAGAAATAAGAGAGTATAATAATATGGACATGACTCACCCTGCGCTATGTGGCCTCAGTGCCAGAAACTGTCCCCAGGCATGTCTCCTGTGCTCAGGAAGATGTAGCCAGTGAGATCACATGGAGGGACTGGGAGACACTGGTGGCAGGGAGCATTTTCTCTGCTCAGACAGACGCAGCACAGCAGGAACTGCAGCAGATCCGGGCGAGGGCTGACCTTTCCCACCACATCGGAATCACTTGGCGGGAAGCGCTACCAGCTCGGCTCAGTGGCACAGCCAAGGATGCTGCTCCCTCCCCCGGCAGCACGGCGGTCCCGCAGCTGCAGGGACCAGGGTGACATGGAGAGGATCCTGCCACAATAAAAGCTTACTCCATAGTAAAAGATTCATCACTCTAGTTTTTAAATTAGGCATTCTGGGTCATGCAGAGCACTTTGACAGAGTCCCTTTAAGCGGGTTCCAAATCATATCCAAATGCGCATCTAAATAAAATATAGAATTTATTTAATTTTTAATTCTAGCTCACAAAATCATTGCAAACTAGCAAAGCCACAGGTTACTGCCTTACTAGAGGACTCACAGGGTGAAATCCTAGTCCATACAGTACAGGACAGGTCAGGCAAGCTGATAAAAGCAGCCTGTTTAGGACTTAAAAATTCAGGTTTAAAAAAAAGAAAAAGAAACCCACCCCCAAACTAGCATTTGCCAATCTTGTGTTTTCATTACAAGGAACTCCGATAAAAGAGTTGAAGCTTAAACAATTGTTTTTTCTGCAATGATTCAGCCTCTTCTGTGCTGAAGAGCAAGCACCCAGCAAGAGACTGCAGCTCCTGGTGAACATGTGCTGATGTTTGGGTTGCTGCTGCTGGGTACCAAGGTTAGATGAGCTGCTTCATCGTCCTCAGGACATGCAACTGCAGAGCCAGTGGGCACCTCCTGGAGCAGCACGGTTAAAGTCCCACCGGCTGTGCTGGCGTGTGCCTGGTGTGCAGCCCTCTCTCCCCAGACATGCCATGCATCCCTGCACATGGCCTGAGACAACAAAGATGCTCTGTCTATGTTTTTTGGAGGGCTGCCTGTGATGTTTTCACTCTGGTTGACTGGTCTGCCTTGTTCTACAGGACATAGTTGCTCTGTTTTATCCAGGAACATTGGGAAAATCCTGTGGTGGTGGTGGTGAGCCTTTGGGTGAAATGCTGAGTGTAGACGCATCCACGCAGCTCATGTTCAAGTTAACACATCTGAAGGCAAAACCTATCCCTCAATATCAATATCAATTTGACATGAAAGTAAAGGTTCCTGGTTGTTGTGAAGGTCAATGAATATCACGTAAGGGAAGAATTTGCCCTTGTCACTGTTATGTTGAGTGACATGGTAAAATAAAACCAGGGAAAGAATTCAAAATGCCTGTTGTGCTGACTTGGTCTCTAAGTACAACAGGAAGGTGCAACTCTGGAGGCCTGAAAAGGAAGGCTGGGGAGGTGGCTTTTTACAAGGGCACTGATAGATAGATAGTGATAGAACAAGGGGTAATGGCTTTCAAATGCAAGAGGATAGGTTTAGATGAGATATGAGGAAGAAATTCTTCACTGTGAGGGTGGTCAGACACTGGAACAGGTTGCCCAGAGAAGTTGTGGATGCCCCCTCCCTGGAAGTGTTCAAGGCCAGGCTGGATGAGGCTTTGAGCAACCCGGTCTAGTGGAAGGTGTCCCTGCTTATGGCAGAGGGGTTGGAACTAGAAGGTCCCTTCCAATTCAAACCATTCTGTGATTCTATGATTCTCATATAAAAAATAATAAATTAGTGCCTGAACAGCACTAGCTCCAGGGTACCAGCTAATGAGGAATCCTTATTAGAAATTATTGTGTTATCATTTGAGGATTTCATTTGGAAAGCTCCTTCTTATAGAAGTAGCCCATAGGGTTAGTTCCATAAACTAATCACACATGTCAGTCAGGTTAATATATGTGTAATTCATATATGAATGTAACTTCCCTCAGTGAAAAACACCTAACTTTCTCTAGAAATAGCATATCTGGGGACTCAGCAAGTTGGCTGTGTCTCTTCAAACTTATTTTAGAAGAAATTTGACAAATTCTCCAAAAGTGTAGTTTTTAAAAGAGAAATACGTCAGAATGAATGTTGCATATTATTTGATTCATTAAACTTACCTGTGTCTTTAAGGTAAATACTGAGGAATGTCTAAGAATATATATGCATTGGCCAAAATATCCCTTTGTGAATCTGCACGTCAACTTTGCCAGTGATGGTTTATTCCTTTCTTGAATTCCCTTTTCTCTTAAGGATTGTCCTTTTTTACCAAGCTACTTGTCCTCCAGCAAGACTTTTAGCTGGCATAATGTCATTCATAGTAACTCTGTGAGTAACTGAACTCTACACCAAATTAAAACTGGTGTAAAGAATCCTATTGTACTCTCTCCTCTGGTTTTCTTGGTGTGAACATGCTCATCTTGGTCTGCTGGATCATCAGGCTCACAGGATGTCTACAGCAGAGTAAGGAACTCCATGTATGTTCCTAAAAGGCAGATGAAAGCTGCAAGGCTATGTGGCGTCCCCATTCACACATGAGCAGCAACTAACTGTGTTAGTACAACTAAAATCAGGATTTCGTGCATAACACTCCCTCACAGCCAACCTTTCCCTTTATTTAAGAAACAAATCCACTGAGCAAAGGAGTTTCCTCATATTTACATTGCATCTTTATATTATAATGTGCCACAATGGTTTTGATTAATTGTGTGGATCTCACTATAGTAAAGCCATCGCATCTCAATCCTATTAATTAACTTTTCCTCCAAACCCTAAGACTTAGTCCAGTCTGTTTTACAACATAATCTGCTAGTTTCTTACATACAAATACCAACAGACCATCTGTTTATACTGGTGGAGTTTAAAACCTTCTTGTAGAAAATGTCTGGAGTGTTGCAAAGAGAAGCTTTCAAATGCTGACAAGATAGTGCCTTTTAAAGAAGGAAATCATTAAAAAATAGAAAAAAAAAAAACCCTGGAGCACATTTCATTACTTTTTCAACAATGAATATAGTCTTTTTGCAAGTGACTCAAGTGCACAAAACAGCACAAAACCTCAGAGATTTCCTTTTGTTACACCGTGTTTTTTAAGCCTCAGTAGTGGCCTATTTTATTTTGGTTTTCTTTTTCATTTTTCTTTAAAAAAATAATAAAACGAAATCATGTCCTTTTTATACACTTTGCTGTTGCCTCCAAAGCCTCCTGCTGTTAGATCACTTTTAGCTTTCAGTAAGTGAGAGCGTGCAATAGAGAAAACTCTCCCAACGGCCACCGATACCTTGACACAGTGTAGCTGTGCATTTGGACAGCAGATTAGCTCCAGAAATGCTCCCTTCGATCAAGCTATCCAAGCTTGCATCAGAGAATGCTCACACCAAGCTTTTACACTCTTTGATAAAATCCAAGATTTTCAAAACAGAGCCCAAAGTCTGGCTTCCGTGCCCACCTTGATCAAAATGGGGATGTCTGGCCCTCAGATTGTAGTCTTACAGCTGCTTGCAGAACTAGAAGCACCTTGGTAACGTGATGTACTCTGGGCAGAAATAAGCAATGCAAATGATCAGAAGTCTAGAAAATATATAGAAAAGAACCAAGGTGGTTTAGCCTAAAAAAGCAGAGGTTTGTGTGGGGATAGGACAAGGAGTCTTTGAATAGATAAATCATTGCTGCCAGGGAAAAAGCTTACATATTTCCATATGGATTTGAAAAGACCAAGAAATAGGGCTCAGGATAGATGCCAGGTGGAAGTTTTTAACAAGAAAGATAACGTGAGGATGGACTGTCTGAGGAGGGTGGAAGGTCTGAAGGTCCTCAAGACCTGTTTAGGCACCTGTTAAAAATGATACTGGAACAGTTCATCTGCCTTCAGCCAGTGGAATAGACTAAATGTCTTCATGGATCTTCAAGGGAAGACAGAAAAACTATGGGAAATGAGTGGAAAGATTTCATGTTGAGGAAGAAAAGGAAAAGAATCAGTAAACATAGTTTTGTGGGACTTAGGTCAACGAATATTCACCAATTCACATGAACATCACTCCCCGACTCCCCATCCTATAATGCAGCTACTCGAATCACTCTCTGCTCCCACACCATAAATACATGGCAGGAGGCCTGGGGGACTTGGGTTTGTCCCAACTGTCCTGTCTGCTCCTTCAGTCTTTTTCTTGGGGGGTGAAGTTAAGGAAATCTCCCATTTGAGCCTCCTTCCTGAAGAAAAAGGTTTTTATTCTACGCTTGCCCTTCTGTGTTAAAGTTACCAAGGCAGGCTGGCTAATTGCTGGAATGATCAGAAGGTTCCAGACATACCCGAATCCAGCCCTGAGCATGTCTAACTTGATGTCTTTGTTCACTTCACAAAACCAAACAGGAGTAGCTTGTGTGAGGATTAGATATCTGCAATTCAATCCAGATGATCGCTTTATTATGGTAAACCATCCCTCTCCATACCACCCAGAAAGACAGCCACCATGGGATGAAGTATCCTGGGCTCCCGTTCCGCTCCAGTTGAAGCTGCAGGCTTTAAAGGCAGAGTTCGAAGACATACAGCTGCTAAAGGAGATGGGCTTAACAGCGTGTGAACGCCGTGTGCCTGTAAGGATATTTAAAGGATTAGGGGAGAATTAAATGTTTGTCTGTCTTTGTTGTTCAGCACAGCCTCAAAGCTGGAAGATGATACTAAAGAAGATATTTCCCCTTTTTAAATACCGGAAGGGGACTCCTAAAACAATAGCTGGAAAATGCAGGCATGACCTAACAGATTTATACACAAAGATCCTGGATGGTTCTTATCAGATGAATGAAGAACATGCTATCTTGCAGTATAAAACAGTGATATAAAATTCACAGTTTAAAACAGCAGTGAATAATCCCCAGCATGGACAAAAAAGCCAGCTCAAGGAAACAGAAGGCAAGCAGCCTGGCTGGTGGTTTCCACTTATCCCGTTACGCTGGGTTGTGGGTTAATTGGTCAGCAGAGCAACACTTCCCGTGGCCTCTGCCAGGAGTGGCTCTCTTGGGGAGGATGAGGTGGGCAGCCAGGGTGGTCACCAGTTTGGCTGCTTCTATTAAACCTGCCTTGTACGTAGGATCAGAGCTCTCAACAGGGAAGAAGTTCCTGAACAGGGAACTTTCTCTATAACCTTTTAGGAAAAAGCAAATCTGAGATAGAAACATTCTTGGTGAGATTCTCAGGTCAGCGGGTGCTCTCTGGGGAGAAGACTTACTTAAGGATTCCAGTAAATTCAGTGCCTTAGCTTGTGAGGGGAGGAATGGAGAGTCTCTAAAGGAAAAAAGACATCTTTCTCAGAGAGGTTATGACATTAAATCAGATTTTTACTGAACTGAGAAACTTACAGCTCCAGGAATAGGACTGAAATGGTCTTAAGATACTTTGGCATGTTCCTGATCTCGAGCTGTTCTGCATAGCTTAGATGACTTTGGGGACATTGGCTAAGTTGTGGCACACACCCCACAGAATCTGCCCTCTGGACACCACAGCTTTGCCTGGGGCAGCCACTTTGCTCTGTGCTGTGGCTGGGCTTTTGCTCTGTCTGCAGCATCATCTTCTCAAAATAACAGGGCCAGTGTTTCTGAAAGCACCTTTAACAGGCTGTTTTCTGCATGAGAGAACATCTCTTCCAGCTGCATTTGGGGCTTTTATGGATTCTTCTTCACTGTTCTTATTATTTTATTCATTACTGAAGGAGCAGAGCAAAGGTGAAAACCTTGCTCATTATAACTTTCCCCTCTCCTTGCTTCCGCCTAGCTCTCTGAAAGATGTTATCCCTGAAACAGTTAATTTGGATTAGTAGCAATTGATATCACCTTTACAGAATAAAGGGAAATTCTTTGCCACAGCAAATACTCATTTTGAGCAATCCCAGTTTCCTAAGCTGCCCATCACCTAACACAGCCTGCATTACCTGTGACTTCACAGGCCCAACAGTGAAGAAAATCACTTTGTCCATCCTCACTGTTGACATAGTATAAATCTGAAATGAGTTTGGTTTTGTGTTAGGTTTAATCAGAGTGGGAATGTGCTCTATGGAATATTATCCAAGCATTTTTACAATGGGCACTGAGCTAATAGATATTTAGGTTATTGAGCAACATATTCATACAACCAAAGGCTTTAAATCCTGTCCATGAAGAAATGTTTGAGCAGAAATAGGACATTTCTCTTCCTTTCTAAAAGTGAATTAATATTTCTTAATGGGAACGCCGCTCCATCCTACATTAACATTACTTAACCCTTGCCTTTGCAAAGGACTCTCATGACTGTTCTCTGGGAAGGGATCACACCTCCATTTTTTGGAAGCAGGTATTCAATATTCGGCACAGGGAAAGCCCTCAGGGTGAAGAAGTATCTTTGCCCTGGGAAATTCCATTCTGCTTTGGTTGAGACTTTTAACATTAAACCTCTGTTCTTTCACTTTTCTCAGTTTTCTTGGACTAGAAAATATGTTGGCAATGCTCCAGCATGACTGAAGCATCTGAGGGAGCTGGGAGGCACATGCTGATGGTTCAAGCCAGGGCTCATTCTGAATTCCTACTGGCTTCAGGCACTGCCAACCCCACAAGCACCTCTGCTCTCTGCAGTTGCTTTTGTAGCAGAGTTGGCCAAAGCAAACATGTCCCAGCCAAAGCATGAGCCTCCAACCTGTCTCTGCTCACAAACCACCCCAGCTCGTCTATCAGCATGTTGAGGATGGGCTGAACCTGTTGGCAGAGCAGCAGCAGATATTGCCTGGAGACACTGCTGAGCTGCCAAAGCAGCTGCAGCTGGGAGACAGTGGAGGACTGTGCTTCATGTCACCATCCCATCATATCACTCTGGGGCCCCCATGATGGATGGAGGGGTGCCATCCCCAGGCAGGAAAAAAACAGAAAGGTTACCTTATGCTTCTTTCTTCTCCCTCCACAGGAGTGCCACCAGATCCGGCACCAAAACTTATTCCTCATCCTTCCCCTTCTTTGTCAGAGGCAGGAATTCCCCAGCTGAGAAATGAGGGCTCTTCCACCCATAAACTCTCCAACAGTAGCTTATGTCCCTCTCAATCTCTCAGACAAACTGCAGGGACATGAGGCCCTTGCCTTTCAAGGGCAGGAGAGAGGATACTGGATTGTACTCCTCCTCCTTATCTTTTGAGCCAAACACATCAGACAGCAATCCTTTTCAAACATCCCAGACCCAAAACACACAGATATGCACAGAGGAGTGAGGATGTCGGGACCATCAGTCTCTAAGTTACAGTACTGAAGGCTCAGGGGTGACCCACTGCAGGTGATAGTAAAGTGACTTACCATACTCACATAAAGTAATTAAATGCTTAGTTTTAGCCTTTACAAATTGCAGGAGTTCATATATCAACACTGCATCAGAGTCTTGCTATGTGGGCTAGAAGCAGTTGACATCCAAATGCTGGAATATGGCCAGAAATGGCATATTTGGAGTTGCTTGTGAAACCTGAAATCATCCACACTTATATGCAGGCATTAAACTGATTTTTAATTACACAGTCCTATCATGCTTTTTGTCCTGAACCTTCACTGCATCCAGCACAGGGATGTCTGAGCGGGATCAGTTCAGGTTATGTGGGGAAATTTAAACCAAGCATTTCCTAACTTTTTACACGTGGCACTGCAGCCTAACTATTTATTTCACAGATCTGACTACAAAACAAGTGGCAGGATAGGCACAAGCTGCCTGCTACTTCCACGACATAAAACCAGCTTCAAGAGAAGGGAAGTGGTGCTCATGTCTACGAGAACGGTAACACTAACCAATCCTTTCAGCTCATACCAAAATGTTGGAGTCTCAAGACCACTTGTAGGACGCTGCATCCTACAGCTCTGCACTTCCCTGACTCTCTACCACCTTTCTGGGAAAAGCACTCACTTCTCTTTCCAGCAGCCTGGTGCTCCTAGAAGCATTAACCAGCATTCCCATACCGGGTGTGTAAGGCCTTGAAGGCAATGAGAAACAACTCCCTGGGTAGGTCCATAAAAAGTGGTCAGGGAGAGATGCTGGCCATGAAGCCAGGTGGAGCAAATTTGCTTCTGCTCAGACTAGAACCAGTTCCTTCTGGAGCAGTGTGGCCACATCCATGCTATACTGAGCCTGCAACTCAGGGCTGAGCCTGTAACTCCCCAGCCCTTCCATCACTAGAGCTTAACAACCTATTGCTTCTCAAAGAGAGACAACTGTATGAGCCTTACAGATGGGAATTTGAGCTATCGGGGTAAATAAAAGGGAAAACAAAAGGAATTAATTCTTACTGTATTTTATATCCTAGATGTGTCCTTCTAATTTTAATATAATCTCCAGATCTTACCATCATGATTTTATTGTGTTTTGTTATAACACTACAACAAATGCATGTCTTCCTTAACAGAAAAAGAAGTATAAATTAGATAAAATCAAGTATTCTTAAACATCTCCCTAATTGTAGCTATTAAATACATCAGCTGTAGATTAAGATCTCACTTTGAGGTCTGTGCACACATACACAATGTAAAGACAGATAAAGACAATATCATTCCAGACAATTTAGACATAAAATTACATGTATTTAAAATGACTGTTTGCTTGAAAATTGGTGCATAGATCAGGACTGTAAAATAAAGATTTGAGATCCAAGAGGTACAGAGACTCTTATCCTGCATATGAACACCTATCCCTGTTGATCTTAACGAGACTGCTCAGCACAAGCGCTGAGATCCCAGAAAATCCTCCTCCTAATGGCTAGTAATATCAAAACCAATTCATGTCCCAGTGTCCTTCCTGCTTGATCACCCTACAAGTTCTGGAAATGCATTTATTTCCAGCAGTGGTGGTTTAACGAGCACCAGAACTTTCAAATTTAACTCCTGTGAGTGATTCTTACTTCATGTTTGCCAGATTGGAGACCATCACACAGATGGCAAGGAGCTGCTGATGTGTTGCAATCCAAACCTGTAGACAGCCAGACAGCTGCTGTGATGCATTTAGTCCTTCAGGAGGAAAGATACTACACTCCTTTATTTGAAGTGACACTAAAAATTGATCTTCTAAAACTACAATATGTTTTGCAGCATGTAATGGAAGTCCTGCCCCTAGAGCCTGAGGAATGGAGAGCATAGCAGGTGGGACAGCCTCACGCTCTCCAGAACAGGGCACTTGCACCTCAGGCTTCACAGTCTGCTCCAGCACTAACGTACGTTCCTTGTCAGCCTGGGAGTGTGTGGGTACCACTGCTTAGCTATAAGCAAATGCACGCTGCAGTACACTGCAATAAATCGGTATCTGCAGAGGCCATTAAAAATTAAAAGCATGAGGCAATTAAAAGCTGGGTGAAATGTCTGGCAGTGGTCTGTACACACCAAGCACGCACTGGGATGGATCCTGACGTACTCATTAGCCCATCTGATATTTAATGCCTCACTGCTCTGCAAGCAGCCAGGAGCTAGTGGTGGGAGTGAGGACAAGAAAGCCCTACACAGGCAGAGCAGCTAGCAGAATATTCTGCCCATTAGAAGTTCTCTATCAACAGGTATCATGCTATAGCACGTAGGATTAGGTCCAGGTTGAGTCCAGAGCACCCCATCTGTAACACTCTGTACCAATATGTGCATGACTGCATAAAAAAGAACAATTGTGACAAAAAAACCCAAACAAAACAACAACCCTGTCAGAGCCCCAGTGATCATTAGCTGCTGCTTCTATCAGACACATGGGGAGTGCAAGGCAAAAGCACTATCAGGGTGTCATCACAGCCAGCTAAGAACCACATCAGGGTGAGCTAAGGTGATCACTCTGATCAGGTTAACCTCAAGTACAGTGTCTTGGAGACAATTTAAGCGTAGCTGTAAGTTCCTCTCTTGGTTTTGGCTAATTTCCAGCTTTGACGGTAGAGTCATCATGCATCAGCAGGACCAAATTTGTGCATGTGCCCCATGACCATCTTGTAACAGATGTTCTTGCAACCACAAGCAGCTCTAGCTCCGAATCACAGCCACAGCACCTTGTTCTTCATCAGCCTCTCTGCTTGTGCCAGAGCTCTCGCTGTTTCTGACCTCATACTTTATCAGCTGATTGAGCTTGACAAAAGGAACACATGCCACCTCCAGTGTGATCTGATGATCATACATCACAGTGGGGTCTCGCCAGTGACAATACGCCCTTCCCAAGGCACTGAGAATCTTTTATCGGCTGCCCACTGCCCTTAAGCTGTACATCAAGGAGACAAGAAAACAGCAAATCTGAGAACCATTTTAGGAATCAAAGGGAGAGACGAGGGTGTCTCTGGTTGTGTGGTTTTCAGAACAATTATGGGACCGAGTCATGCTGCAAATTTGTTGGACTCACTGATGTGGACTACTAGAGAGCAAGGCGCAGTGTGTGAAGCTGCCATTGCCATGAATTATTTAATGTGTTGGCTACCAGGGCACAGGAATGTATGAGTGCAGTGGGGAAAATATGGGAGATCCATAGAGCTCCAGCAAGGAGAGCACTAGTGGTAGGGTGGATATGATTCTAATGTTGGGGCTGGAGCAAAGGGGACAAGGTGACCACTTTCAGAAAGGATTAGAGCTCTCGCTCTCTCGTTACTTATACGTCTTTCAAATAACCATGTTGAGTCGTGTGATGGGGGAGAGGGGGAGGGAGGGGAATGCCTGATGTGCTGTATCATGTAAGGGCAGGCTGTGACAAAGACTGCATCAAGGGAGCATGCTTTCTTAAAGAGAATCATATGAGCACATGGGCCTGCTCCATGGTCCACACTTTGACCACTGCAGAAGCATGATTCCTCCTCTGCCCTGGCACCCAATGCTCGGGGTACATTTAACCAATGAATCACAGACCACAAGCACATACCCCCACAAGATCCCTACGAGACAGAGGCAGAGTGAGGTTGTGGTAGGATGCCTGGGATACGTGACTGTCCCCAGATTTGGGGAGCACTGTGTTCACGGTGTCAGCCAAGACAGTCTGTGTTTGGCTGTGCAGCAGCAAAGCCAGGGAGTTCCAGGGATGGGAACATTTGGATTTGGAATATCTGGCACATTCACCTGTCATATACCAGATGTATGGACTACACATAAACATAGAGCCAGAAAACCCCTTACTCAACAGACACGTAGTTTAAATACAATAGGCACAAATGCTATCTCCCTTTCACACTGAAAGACCAAAGCAAAAGTGTTACTTCCCCTCACTTAATCAAGTTTTACATGGTATGTAAAACCATCCTCTTTGTGCTTTCAGCACAGCTTTGACAGCCTCACCTAAGAAAGCCAGGCTACATTTTAGACTTCTTATGTGCTATAAACAAAAGTTACAACCATTTCTGAAAGTATTGGAGGTTATCTGCTTGTCCTCTACTCAAAAATAATCTTTCACACCTTTGACTCAAGAAACTTCCTTGTCATTCTCTCTTTTGGAATATCATTTACCTCAGCTGTGTCAACCACATGGCATTAAAGATGAACACAGATAATTACTTATCCATTATGCTAATTTTCTTTTACTGTTTCTCTTACTGTGTTCAAATCACAAAATGGCAGAACTTTCCCTCATAAAAAAAAGCAAGTGATGATACTTGCAAGATAATGGTAAGGGATGTGGCAAGCAAAAGTAGGTTAGCAGACTGAACTACACTTATTTTGCATCAGTTATAAAACAGTTTTGTGAATTGTCCCTAATTGGTTTTGGTTATGTCAGGGCCTTTATTTAATTCTCCATCACTTGTAAGAGCCCTGAGGTAACTCACTTCACAGAGAGGAAATTCTGACTGACTTTGAAAATGTGGTATTGTTGAGCAAAAAGACTCACTGAGCAGACTGCTAGTTTCTTTCAGCAGCAGGAGAGATCCAGGAGGTGATTAGCTTTGTTCTCATTTACAAAGCACCAGTGGGAATTTCTAAAGGGTTTCACAGGCCCTGGGGATAAGGCCAAGAACAAAACAGGGCAGTGAAAAGCAAATAGAGCACTTCATCAATAAACTACTTAGAGATGCCACATCAATAGCGAATTAGGAAGAAAGGAAGGAACTCTAATACTTTCACACAGCAAAGGAGGTTTATATTTTGTTTCTATTCCTACTTGACTTTTTTAAAACAACTGCACAGCTATCAAACTATGCTTAGCAGAGGGAACAGAGGTAATACCAATGCACCACAAGACTATTAGTCTGATAAGATTTGGAAGCTAGCACTAAAACGCTGACCTCTCCCAAGGGTTACTACTGTCAGGAACTCCATCCTTGGAAAGGCTGGGAAAAGAGCGCACCAGTGGGAAGAGGCTCCCAGGAACTGTGTGACTGCTCACCAAAGATGCAAAACTACTGCTGCTGCAGCAGTCCTCAGAGAGGACACAGTCTGCTCACCCTGACATAGGTGGGGATGGAAAGCTAGAGAGAAGCTGGAGGGGAAGTAGTATCTCATTAGTGTTAATAAATGCTACTTCTGGAAGGTTTCTTACCTCTAACTACAGGGAAAAAAAAAAAAAAAAAAGACATTTTAAAAAACTTTCCAGCTGGTACTAAATCAGCACAGGTCTATCGATCTTTTCATCTCAATAATGTCGAAGCACTCTGTTTGGATTTTAACACTGCAATAAAACACTAGCAATTAGCTTATTTTTTAAAACAAAGATCTCATTTCTAATCAGAAAACAGAGTTTTCATTTTAGAAAAGCCTATATGAGCTAAATTTTCTAGAATGGGAAAAAAACCCAAACCACTAGATAAACTCATTTGCCACATCTATAAACTTTTACTTTAATTAAATAAAAATAATACAGAAAAAAATCCCCTTGCTTTGACAAAGCTGTATTTTCAAATTTAAACTAGCTTCAGAACCACCTCGCATCAAGCGTGCTCAACAGCAGCTGGTAAGACACTAAAGGAATGAGTGACGGAGGCAATTCCACAGCAGCTTTGTGCAGTCTCAGGCCGGGCAGCTGCAGCCCCACTTCACCATCCTGCTTGTGTTCACGGGCTTCTGCTTGACATAAACTGCTCGGGAGTCAACGCTCCGATGACAGGAACAAAACCGAAAACAATGGAAAGAGATAAATCAATCAATTTACTCCTTGAAGCACTAAGAGGGATGATGTTTCAGTAACTGTTTTACAGCCACAGAGTATTCAGATGTTTAGAAGACACAAGCTTTATGCCGTGGGGTTTTTAATGTAGTTTTTTAAACGTGGGGCGGGGGTGGTCTATTTGGACTGATGCTCCTGACATTGGGTGCTCTCTTTACCAGCAAACAGGCCTTACTGGAAACCCACCTGCCTACTAACACATCCCCAGCATTTCTGTTTCTTTGCCCGGTGGGATTTTTGCCACACCAGCCGTGCGTTTGTAAGACACCTTCACGCTGTGTATGACAGGCTTAAGATGTAGGTCCCCCGACTTCGTAAGCAATGCCAAGAGCTTTTCTCTTGCTCATCTAATTGCTCCAAGGAACTAAACCATGGTTCTTGCTGCAGAACATTTGATAGCGAGCTGTGACTGCACAGCTTCCCAAGCACAAATCCTCATGTACGCACAGGAGCTGCCGCCCAGGTCACGTCTCTTCTTCACAGAATCACCTGGGTTGGAAAAGACCTTTAAGATCATCGAGTCCAACCATTAACCTCACACTGACAAGTCCCCAACTAACCCATGTCCCTCAGCACTATGTCTACACGACTCTTCAATCCCTCCGGGGATGATGACTCCTCACTGCCCTGGGCAACCAACTTCCAATGCCTGAGAACCCTTTCACCAAAGAAATTCTTCCTCAGATCCAATCTCAACCTCCCTGTGAGCACACCCCCTGATTTTGACCTGCCATGTCCCACAGCTCCTGCCCCGTCTCATTCAGGGATAAACTCGGGATTCTCCAGCAGATATGGGCAATCACAGATTGCTGCGGGAAAGGAGGTGTGCCGAGGGGAGGCGGGGAACAGCTTCCCCCCCCATTCCCCTCCCTCAGGCGGCCGAGCTCGGCGCCTCTCAGCCTAGCGAAGGGAAGGAGCCGCATGGCGCCCGCGCCCCCGCCCGTCTCCCTTACTGCCAGGACTGCGGGCTGAGGGGAAGCGAGCCCGGGAACGCGCCGCCGCGGCCGCTCCCTTGCCCGCAGCCCGCAGCCGGCGGGCGCAGCCCCTTCCCGCGCCCCGCCTCAGCCCGCCCTCCCCGCGCGGCACGCTGGGCCAACATGGCCGCTTCCCGCCCCGCCGGGCTCCGGCCGCTCGGCTGACAGGCAGCCGCCCGCCCCGGGGCCGCCCCGCCGCCCGGCATGGAGGAGAGCTCCAGCTGCGAGAGCCTCGGCGCCGGGCGGGCGGCTGCGGCGGCGGCGCGGCCACCCAGCGGCGACTCCCTTTCCAGGTAACGGCCGCCGCGCCATCGCCCCCCGCCGCCGCTGCCGCCCGCGGGGACCGGGCCGGACCGCGCCGCCTCTGCTGCGCCGCCGCGGGGCTGGGCGGCTTGAGGGGACCCTCGTCAGTCCAAAGCCATCGCGGGGCGTGGGGGGAGAAGAAGAGGGGCCGGCAGGGAAGAGGAACCCAGGGGATGGAGCCGGTGCCGTTTCCTCCCTCCATAGGCAGCAGGTTCCGGCTGCTCCCCACCGTAGGGTCGTGCCCGCCGGGGTGTGCCGGCGCCTGGGGTGGCTTCGGGGTGACGGTGCTGGCTGGCAGGCAGGCAGGCGTGGGCAGCGCTCGACTGCGGCCAGGCCGGTTTCTTTGACAGGCGGTTAGTCAGCGAAGGAGGTGCCACCCGCAGCAGCCTCCAGCTGAAGTCTCCAAGGCCCCCGAGCTGCGCTGCCTGGCTGGTGCTGCAGTCACTGGGTGTAGGAAATGGGTCACACAGGTGAGCTCTGGCTGGAAGGGCAGGGTAGGGCACCAGGTGCGTTTGCTGCCGACCTGCACACCGCTGTTCCCAAGCTTGGCCTTACCCTGTGCTTTTTCAGTAACAAATTTTCCTGGGATGCGTTAAGCATTTGTGATTTTGTTCTCACAGCTGTTTCTGAGGGCTTGACTTTGTGGTGGTCTGAGTCATTTTTAATGCTGTGTGGATCACTTCCAAGGTCTTTAAGCCACAGAAGCTGAAGGGAGGCTTTCCTGTTCCTCCCACCCTCTGCACGCTGTGAGTGAAGTTTGAATGTTGTGACTCGAAAGCACAACCCACTTGGGCTGTGGGTTTCACACGGGAGAGTGCAGTAGTGTAGCAAGGGAGGATGCTGGCTGATGGACGGGGTGGTGGTAGGAGGCCTGGGTTTTGTGGTAGGGCCTGGGAGGCAGGATGAGCTGATGGCTGAAGGTTATCCTGTGCCATTCTGGCTGTCCTCGCTGTGCCCAGGTTGTCGGATCACAGGGTAACTCAGGCTGAAGGGATCTCAGCATCCTTCAGTCCAGGCTCCTGCTCACAGCAGCGACAGCTCTGAGGTCAGATCAGGCTGCTCACAGCTTTTACCCAGTCTGTTCTCAAAAACCTACAAAGATAGAAACTGCACAGCCTCTCTGAGGAGCCCATCTCCTGGATGCTTTCTGCATTTCTGGAGCACTGGGGCTGCTTTTCAGTCCTCCGAAGCAGTCTCTGCTCCAGGTTCCCCCAGCCTCTCCTCACAGGCAGGTGCTCCAGCCCCACCGTCCCCATGGCACTGCCCTGAGCTCCCTCCAGCTCATCAATGTCTTTTCTGCGCCGAGAGTGCTAACAACTGGATGCAGTATTCCAGAAGCACGCTAATGAGTGCTGAGTAGAGGAGGACCCTCCTCTGGATCTTCTGTCTTTGCCTCTGTTCTTACAGCCCAGGGTGCTGGTGGCCTCTTTGCTGCCAGTGTTTCTGTACTCTCGTGCTTGGTTTTTCCCCAGCAGGACCCCCAAGGCCCACAGAGCTGCTCCCCAGACAGGCAGCGCCCAGTTTGCACTTGGGTTTCTTCCTTCATGAGTCCCCATTAAGTGCTCTTTGTATCAGTTTGCTTGTGCAGTTTACTTGAGCCCTGCCAGATGCCTACAGGCCTCTTTTTCCCTTACCTCACTGACCCAGTATACTCTTCTTTTTCCCTCTGCATCAACTTGGGCAACTTGGACCCATCTGGAGGTCAGTCACTGTAAGAGACACAGGCCTATGGACACAGAAGAGATCTTAACTCAGAAGAGCCAGTGGCTACAAGGAAACTCCTGTTCAGCCTCTCAGCAGAGATGGAATCATTGGGAAATGGAGATGATAAATCAGTTTCTGTTGAACGTGCACAAGGCTATGTCTTCAAGCCCTGAAAAAGCCCAGACTTGAGCAGATTTCTTGCATATAAAAAAGCTTATCCAAAAGCTTTCAGAATTTCAAGTCTGTGCTCCCACATCTAGAACTCATAGGAGAAAGCTAGCCAATTTTTTTTAATGTAACAAAATATATTTTTCTTTATCTGAGTGTTGGAAATAGATGTTTTTTATCTGCAGTTATTAATTTAAAAAACTCATCTTGAGTTGGTGTATGCTGTGAAACTTTTTACTGGAAATGGTTAAGATTAGGGCAAAATTACAGGAAAGTAAAATAAGGTTCTTTTATTGAGAGATGCCTGGTGACCTTCAGAATGTTTATTACCAGCTTCCCCTGCAAATGTAGTGGTACTCATGCACAAATAAATAATTTTCCTTTGAACTGGACCTTAGGTGCATTTTCAGGGTGAGGTTTTCTTTAAGATTTTTTTTTTCATTAAAGCTGCACTGCAGTCTGATTTTATGCATCAGAACAATCCCTCTGAAGCTAATGGGACTATTTGTATGCATTGAAACGTATTTATTTTCATCTCTGTGATTGTGGTCTAATTGCTAGACCAACTTTGAATTGTTAACCTCTGCCTAGAGAGAGATGACACATTTTCACTAAGCGATTTTGTTTAAAAAGAAGAAGTTAGCTTTGGGGATGATGTGAGGAGCACAATGGATCATGAGGGTGCTGTCATCAGTTTTTATAATCCGTCTTATTTAAAAGGAACAACAACAAAAAATGAGTAGAAGGTCACTCATTCCAGATTCACTGTTACCTAGCAATGTGAAGCCTTATTGAGTTGTAGCTGACTGAATTGTTTTATGCAAGGTTTAGATTGAATTGTTTTATGCAAGATTTAGAAGACTTGGAAGGGTGATAGTATTAAGTGTATACAGCACTGGATTCCTGGGATTCAGCTCCAGTGCAGAAGTTGAGTTTCATAACTTAAGATCTAGCTCCTCAAGAAGACATGCTTGATAGAATGTACTCATATGTAAGGTTGCTTACATGAATAAGTGCCTTAATTAACATATATTAGTATGTTTATTTGTATTTTAATACTGCATGTGAGATAAGGCAATAATGGCATTTGACAGTGAAAGTTGCTCTGCTATTTTAATAGACCTTAGTAATGTGCAGTACTTGTGCTCCTTGAGTGAAATATGGGAATAACTCAACTATCTGTTGTCTGCTTTCTGTCCCAACTACAAAAAATATTTTAAAAACTCTTTATGAGGCTCACAGTGTAGCTGTTTGTACATGGTAAAAAATCCCCAGCTCTGTGTGGAAATTTGTTGAGTGGAGTTTGTTTCAAATGAGCAGGTCACAACTAATTAGCTCAGCTGCCCTCATAGTTGTGCTGAAACAGCTGTTCTGCTTCTCAAGTCTAAGCCATCTCGCCCAGTGCTGGTTTTGGGAGGCACAGCACTGGGTTCTGCAGCTCTCTGTGGTTTCCAGAGATCAGTATTTAGGGTGGACTTTCCCCTTGCATCCTGTTCTCGTGGAAGACAGCTGACCATGAACCAATTAATGATGAAGAGCTGTGGTGGTATTTAACTAGCAGCTCGCGAGGAGCAGTAGCTGTCTGCAGAGTCAGGCCAGGGACAACGCATGAGACAGAGGAGTGAGGTAAAACTCTGATTCCGATGTTTGGTCAGCTACAGTATGGTTCTGTCCAGAAGAGCAAGCTTTACTCAGTGTTACAGACTGCTTTTACAGCTTTAAAATGGCCTGAGGATGCTGGGTGAGTGACAGACACATTTCAGCTGTGCTGGTTAATCAGACTCTTGAAATGAACTCATAGGTAGACTTGTGTTTTGGGCTTTTTTTTAATTTTAAATTTGCTGTTGCATATGGACCCCCTGACCTTTAGAATTCAAAGTAGCAGCCAGCAAAATTCTACTATAATCTTTCCTTTTGTGAAAGGAAAGCCAGAGAGAGCCATGGGTGACTTTAACAGCACACATGGCTTTAGGAGAAAGGTGATGTCCAACTTCAGATACTTGCTTTTCGTTAAAGGCGATGAGGCGTTTCATTCGTGCCGTCTGTGTGATTACGTGCTGTATTTTCTGGATGAACATCTCTTTGTATTCCTCTGAAATGTTATCTGAAAAAGCATCTTACAGTCCAGTCTGAACAACAGACCATTAAGATATCCAAGAGGCTTTCTGTTAGATGTGCTGAAGGTAAATTTGTCCTGCCTGTGCAAAAGTGTGGAGATGATTGTACTGTAAAGAAACTGCTGTAGGAGATTTCAGTGATACTTCAACCTCAGTATAAAATGAGAGAAAGAGATAAGGCAGTGGGCAGATGTTTCCTGCCAGCATGACTGTAGCAATGTTTGATGTTACCACTTTCTGGTTGCTTGTTACCACCTCTCTGCTGGTGGTTATCGTCCACAGAGGTCTGCAGACACAGTGGATCCTATGCATTGCACTCTTACTGAAGCATATGATAATAATCATGCTCAGTGTCTTTATGTTTGCAGGGATAACTCTGAAAACATAAACTCTGTGTAAATCAATGCAGCAAGGTCTGTTGAAGCAATAGCTCCATGAGGTATGAACTCCCCTCTTTGTCTCAAACAAGGTCCTGTCAATACCTGGTCTGATTTAAGGCTACGTTGAAGAAATTCTTTCCTTACGGGTGAGAGTGATGTGGGAAGGAGTTGGGTCTGTAAGCTCTTGGCTGAGGAGGGCTTGCTGGCACCACATTGCTGCCAGATGTGTGAGATTTGCTGATTGAGTTGTTTTGTGATGAGTCATTGAAGTTAGAGTTTGAAATGGAAGATTTTGGCCAGTTCCAGTGTTCAGTGAAATGTGAGTAGCTGTCATTTTCCTCATCGCCTTTGAAAGCACTTCTTGTGTTTTATTTCTTATGTGTGTGAAGCAGGATTTCTCAGGAGTTGTTGCCTTTAAAGACAAGCATGTTGCTGGCTGAGTGTTGGTAATGAACTATTTTTGCATCTGAGAAACTTCACACTGTGCCTAGAACCAATTAGCAACTCCAGACGGGCTCATTATCATTAATTTTACTATGTGAGTGATAATTTATAACACTTATTTGCAACTGAAGTAAATTCTGAGATAGTTTTTTCATGTACTGTATGTTACGAAGATAAAGAGGAGTTTTGCCTCCATATATGTTTGCAAAGTGAGGAGAATCTTTTATTAGAGTCTGAGGATTTGGGGCAGAAAAGGATGAAAATAACATTCAATCAGAAGGACTTTAGAGCTTTTAATTTACGTAGTGCACTTGTGAAGAGAAACTGTTACCTCTGAAGAACTTGGGAATTTTTTTTAGTAGCAGTCTTTGGCAAGCACATTTCAACTTCTGTACTCAGTAGAAACCATTCCTACTTCTCTTGGAATATGAGGCTGTCAGTCTCAGTTTTCCTCGGTCAGCACATGCAGATCTCTCTGTCCAGGCTCTGACCATTCAATAAAAGTTTGTGTTTGGTTTTTAAGTATGTTTTCCATTTGTGAGTATAAAATACAATTGACACTTGCCTACTTGTTGTGTTATAATTAACGTGATATTGCTACTTAAAGGCCTCACAGGAATTGGGGGTGCCATGGGTCTGGCTGCTATACAGGTACAAAAGGCAATAATTTCTGCATTGAAGAGCCAGGGACCAGCTATTTAAATATAACTAAGCCAGGAGTACTCTAGTGTTACTAATGCCTGGCAGGTAATTTTACTAAGCCCTTGGATGTGCAGTTGAGTGCTGAGGCTCCTTGCTGAGAGATTGGGCAAAGAGCAAGACAGTCTAAGGATGAGATTAAAAACTGCTGTGGAGAGACAAGGCAAGATCTGACAGCTGGTGAGGAGTAAAGCTGAGCTCAGAACACGACTCTCTTGGGTCCTATCAAGTCTTGGATTTTCTGAAGAGAGATGGTTATGTTATGTTGGCTAATGGTCTATTTGCTATACAGTTTTGAGTCGTACACACAGTTCCTTAACTGCAAGCTATTTACAACAGAGACACAGTTACAGAACCTGGATTTTAAGACTGAGGATGACCGGATGATGTCGAATTACACAATTCTTATCTGTTACGTGATTGTACTCCTGCTATGACCTCAGTTATAGGTTAACACCTGTCTTGAACATGTTTTGTTACCTATTTCTGATGTTTTATCATCTTCCTTCCTTTGCTAATTCTTTTATAGCTCACGTATGAAGGCAAGAACTGCATTTGGAAAGGCTTAATGCCTCTTGGATGGCTTGGCAGAATCAATAGTCCACAGCTTCTTTTTCATTAATCTTTTCCTGATGACCTGCTTACTGGCTTTTCAGTGCTGAGGTATCAGGTAATGTAAAAAGAGACCTGATCTATACACCAAAGGGCTTACATTACCAGAAAGCTTAGTTGAGGAAAAAAACAGCAAGCATACACTCAGAATGCATTGGGAACCTTCCAGAGGTCACTGTGATAGTGTTATGTACAAGGTGTAGCTGTAAAACAGGACATGAAAAAAGTGGTGGTCTTACTTGTCCATGGGAAGCCCATTCCACCAAGAAGAGGAGGGTGACAGGAAGGTCATGAAGTGCTTGGTTTGTAGAAGTGTTGTGCATAATCCAGGGAACTGAGAATATAGAAGAGATACTGAGATACTGTCACAGTAATTACCCTGTCTTTATTTTTAATTAAAAACATCTGGCTGTTTTATAGTCCCAGTAACTGGGAGCTAATTGAAGAAAAAATTCAGTGAAAGACAACAAAAAATCAGTGGAACTTTTAACATATTTGTATTTCCTTTTCCTACCATCTGTAGTTTCTTTTGCCAGGCAATGTTCTCGCTCAGTAATTTTCCAGTGATTTCAAGGTAGCTCTTTTCCTTGCTTCTCCCTTTCCTCTCTGCTCCATGAATTCTTATCCGTTGCTTTCTAAAGAGAAAGTGTTAGCAGTTTTCTAGTCCATAACCCATTCAAGGTGATGTTCTAGTCATTTGGTTAGCTCTGCACAAATGCTCCCACTTTACAGATCTGGCTTTTCTGTAGTCTTCTGGCCGTGGCTCCAGAATCATTAAAGTTAGGTCACCCAGTGGTTAAAATTTGATCTGGGTCAGATGTCGGTATGTGATCATATTTCTGCTGAACTAGTTAGAAAAATGTGAGTTTGTGGGGCTTTCTTCTTTGTTCTGGAAACACAGACAACACCTGTTTAGAAGAAACCAACATTTTTATCTGGATTTCTTTACTGTGATGTAAAGATTACGTGCTTGTACAAAGTATTACACTCAAAATCTTGTTCATGGGCAAAAAGGCAGCACATCTTTCTATAGCAATATATATACAGTTAGTGTGAATAACAAATAAAGCAATAAAGTAAGTAAATAAATAAAGTAATAAATATACAGTTAGTGTAACTGAAATTCTGGAAATCTAATCATTATTGCTTGAGATGCAATTATTACAGAAAAAGAAAGAGTAATAATGCAGTTAACTGTCACACATACAGATGTTGTTTTTTCCCTCTCTTCCTGGTCTTACGCTCACCCCTCCCCTACTCCTCTGGGTTGCTAGTTTTATTCTGGTGATCATGGGTGTTACAGCAAGTTGTCAGCATCTGCGAGTCCTTTGCTGGGAGAAGTATGAAGTTCGTGTTGATGGTTTCTCCTTTCCTTCCTGTAGGATCAACCGAGGGTCATTTTAGCATGTTTGGTAAAACAACTTTACACCTACCTCTTTCTTCATTAGTCTGCAATTCCAGACCTCATTGATCCAACTCCTCCTTGAGTTACTTTGTGTTTTGCATACACTGATTTCTGCTTGAGGAAGCAGAAGTGGCAGGAGGAAGGTTGCCCAGATAAGCTGTGGCTGCCCCCTCCCTGGAAATGTTCAGGGCCAGGTTGGATGAGGCTTTGAGCAACCTGGTCTAGTGGAAGGTGTCCCTGCTCATGGCAGGGGGGTTGGAACTGGGTGATCTTTAAGGTCCCTTCCACCCCATACCATTCTATGGTTCTGTGAAGTGGCTGTGGGTGATCTTAGAAGGTTAGCCCTCATTTTGGATGCATGAGAACTGATGTACATAAAATCTTCAGGTGAGCTTGCAAACTCTGTCTGCCTCCTTTCATTTGGAAAAATTTGAAAGACCTTAAAAGGTTTTCAACATGCACCCTACAACTGGCCGGTGGGGGTGAATGAGTGTGTAGAGCTTAGACTAATCTGGACCATATAGAAATCAATGGCTGCTGAGCACTTTGGAAACTGGGCTTTGTATTTAGACAATAAATGGGTCTGAGTTTGTGGGGAAGCCTGGTCTCAGGTATGAGTGTTGAACCTGGAGACTTTGAGTGATGGACCACAATCTTCAGAGCTGCTGGGCTCTGTGTAAGTTGTGACAAGATACAGGTGCTCAGTGTTTCTGAAAACATCCTGTGTTGTCTTAGCTTGAATGTCTGGGTATAAAGCCCCCAAATTCTTGAATACTTGACTTCCTTTAGCCTTGAGACTCTGCTAGGGACCAGTTTTGTGCAGGGGCTGGGCTGCTGACAGTACGTAGTTGTTCCCAGTCCTTTTCTGAGCCGAATCTGGCAGAACACGCAGCTGCACAGCGTTTGTGGAAGTTTATCAAGTTGTTACAGCACGTCAGTTTTGCTTGGTGATACAAGACTCTCCAGATTGGCTGTATTTATGTATTCTTTCTCCCTTCTTTTGATTATTCCCAGTATGGAACAACTAATTAAACTGATGAGTAAATCACTTGTATTTTTAATTCCTGTGGGTGTTTGGTTCATTGGGATGAGGGTGTTATGTGACGTGTGTCTGAAAGAAAATCAGAACATCTAACAATACGTATTCTAACTAAAGTGTTTTTTTAAGTAGGGAAATAGGTGGGAATCTAAAGAAAAATTGAGACAACACATGAACTGTGGGAAGTATACATGTATTTGATTAAACTATATGTAACTGTATCTTAGCATGTAACTAGAAATTAAGGTACTGACAGAACACAAATAGTAAAAGAGAAGTTATATCTGTCTTTTTTTTTAATCCAGTTCTCATTTCTGTCCTAAGGTGAGTACTTACTAGTGTAGGTATTACTTTGGTTTCTTTCCTTGATCAAGTTAATAGGTTTCTTAAAAAACAAACAAACAAAACCAACAAAAACCCAAGCAACAAAAGATTTGCTATCTTGTGTTGGTTTCCATTTTTTCCTGCTTCTCCTTGCCCTTAGACTCTGGAGTTGTTATTGCAATTTGTCATGGGACTGTCTGAATTTGCATCAGAATCCTGATAATTTTTTACTTGTATGTTTTTCTCTGGCTTAGTGTATTTTTAAAGGAAGGGGGTGGAAGTTTATATGGTAAATATAAATACTGGTAAACAACAAGAGTGGTTTTGAACTGTATGTAGGATTTCTGTAATGACTTGTGTCTGCATTCAAAGTGCCTGTGGAGACAGATAGATGTTGCCAGCCCTCTGTCTCCTGTGGGGTGCAGGGGTAAATCTGAGGTCGCTCTGATGTAGAAGAGAGTGGCATCAACCAGGTCTCTTACTTCTCTGCCACAAAGTGTCCCGAGCCGTGGAATCTGCTTCTTCCACAGGTAGGGCTAAGAGACACGACTGGCCTTGTAGCACCAGGAAACACATGATTTGGATTTTTGAGTTACCTTTTTGCTAAAGGCAGTAATGCTGCTGCCTGGAGAGCCCCTTGGCTGTGGGCTGCCCAGGCTGCTGTCCTTGGAGGAGAAAGGTACAAGTCAGGATGTGTGCTGATTTGTCATGGCTCTGAAAGATCACTTGCCAGACATCCTGTCAATCAGTGATCTCCCTATTGGCTTCCTCTCTGTCACTGTGCAGTTCTTCTTCAGCCATCTGAAACAGAATCACAGAATCACAGAATATTAGGGATTGGAAGGGACCTCGAAAGATCATCCAGTCCAATCCCCCTGCCGGAGCAGGAACACCTAGATGAGTTCACACAGGAAGGCGTCCCCTGAGGTGCTGGAACTTCTCTCCCTCAGTCATGGTTTTTTGACTTAGAAATACGGTGTTCTTGAGAGGATCTTATTTGCTTTTAGTTCAGTCCTGCCTACTGCAGCATCTTATACCTGGAAACAAAGGCTCTAGCTCATGCTGAACAACCCCAAGTGATCCCAAAGAGCACAAGAGTAACCAAACGGTAGGAAGGTCTAGAGAGGAGCGGGTGGGAGCTCTGTTCTAGCAGGCAGCCTTGTTTGTGTTGACAGTAAGCAGGGTTGTGTTTTTAACCCTTCTTCACTTTATAATCTTAATTTATTTTCAATGCTAAGGGTCTGTCCTGGTGATTGGAAACCCCAAAGCTTTGCAGCATAGGCCCTAGGGCAGAGCCAGAAGGACTAGCTGCCTTTCCATCATGTCTCACCTGGAGGAGGTGGGTTGCTTGCCTTGCCCACCGCTTACAGCCCTATCTGCCAATGCTGCAAGCAAAGGTACGCTAGTGGTGGATTTTGCCAAACAAACATTTCCATTAGGAGCTGGAATCAGACCAAAGTACTGGATTATCGGCCTGCTTTCAGGAGGTATTAACTAATTTTGGACTTTCTAGATATGGGCTGAAACAGATGTTAAATGTCATTTCCCAGCAGAAGTCTAACAACTTCTTGAAAAATACTTTTTTTTTTTTTTAATTATTTTCTTTCTTCTGCTTTCTTCCTTGTAGCTGAGCACCATCCCATACCAGCCTAGAGCTAACCTAACTGCTCTTTTATTCCTGAACACAGATAATTTTGTAGTTATCTTCCATGTGCTGATCAGAGGATATCAGTCCAGGCATCTGATAGCTGCTGTTCTTCCTGTTTTTTACCTTCTGGGTTGTTTGACTCATGAGAGCATGATCCCGTGGGCTGCTCACTGCTATTAGTGACGTGCTGCGTATTGGTTTGTCTTTGGGTGTTGACTTTCTATTCTCGGAATCTTGCAAATATTTTAAACAATCAGCCTATTGTTTAGCAAGTGCTCTACACACACTGTAAGCCTTTTGTGAATTTCTGTTTTTAAAAAAATAATAAAAGAATGACTAATGGAGCACGAACAGTGCTTGCGACACTGGTCCATTGTGTAACTATTGAGAGCAGAATTTGCATTCCTAGAAAAGCTTGTTCACGGTCAAAATATAGGACATTCTCTGTATGGCTCATGGGAAAACATGTACTATATATTCAGCTCAGGATGCTACTTAAAAGGATCAACTTTTAAAAAATGTCATTTTCCTCCCTTGGAACATTGAAGTTGGACTGAGACCCGGCTTTGCTTGGCAACAGAAGTGAATCTTTTTCATTCAGGCAAGTGGCGTGGGGGCTATTTTAGGTCTGTCACACACAGGCACAATGATTTGTTTGCTGAAATGGCTTCTTTTTAAGATGTTGTTAAGCTCTGACATTGCCAGCCCTTTTGAATGGAGAGGGGACATTATTATATTATATAACTGTCTGCCTCCTCTGAGTGCCAGAGGAAGCCCAGTGGTTGGTGCTTTTCTTTCCTTCAAAAACATATTTGTTTATGGCTTTTTCCCCCCCCCCACCTCCTTCTGAGATTGTTACAGGTCAGGCAGAGGTTAAAGTGGGATTTTTAAATGTTTAGAAAGATTATGATTTCCATGTACTTCCAAAATGTCTGTCCTGTGTGTACCTAAAAAGAGCGTATGGGGTGTTCTGGGAGGATGAGGGCGTGTCTTATATATGCTGTAAGTAGTTTCTTTCGGTACCTGTTGTCTAAGTGGAATGAGCCTGGTTTCTGTTTCACTGTGAACAACTAGTATCAAGTCACTGCTTGCTGGAGACACTGCTCCTTTCTCCGTCCATGTAAGCTCTTTGGGAGAGGGGTTGCCTGTTATTATGGGCCGAGCACTGCAGATTCCTGTCCTGGGAGAGGTGGTGTTAAAACACTAAAGCTTCATTTACAGCAGCAAACCCTGTTACAGCCCATGGGGGAGTGGAAGCCAGCGCAGAGCCACAGCTCCTGCAGCAAGGACCTGGTTCGGTCGGGTGCCAGCCATGCTCTCGAGTGCTTGCCCAAAGAGGGACATACAAGGGCCTTCTGAGTACCCTTGGGTGTATGTGCATACACACAGATAAGGACCGTGGGGACCACTTAGCCTTAGCACAGATCCACAGAGAGCTGCTGTAAGTGGGAGAGCCTGATGTGGGCAGCAGCTGGGTTTCTCAGGCCAGTTCAGCTGGTACTAGGCAGGACAAAGTCATATTCATGGAGAACAAGCACTGGTTTGTCTCCCTCTCCTCTGATGTGACCCAAAAGGTTTTTCAGTATTTCTTTTTCCTTCTCTGAAAGAAACAGGAGTGTTGGAAGTATTGAGGAGGGAGAGTTGTCTGCTTGAGTTTGGGAAGTGAGCGGGGAGTGCTCAGTACCTCTGTGTCATTATGCTTCTAAGAGAAGTTCCCGAGTGCTGCAGGTGTATTCATGGCTCTGCTGTAAATCTGAATCAATTGGATCCTGCTCTCTTGGCATCTGAAGCTTTCAAATTAAATTGTATTTGTCACTAGTCATCATTAATTTGCAGTTTTCACCAGGATTAATTTTTAGGAATGTACATAATGAGAAACTTTTACAAAAACAGGAAGAGAGGAAATGGAAATTTGCCCTCTGCAGTGTTTTTCTCATTTATGACCTCTGTGGCTGAAACTGTATCGCCCAGTGGTGCATTTTATCACCTGTTTTCCATGTCAGTTCTGTGATTATTGAACAAAACGTTCAACTTGATACAGAAGAAATTATGTGAGCGGCTCACGGCAATTAAAGTCTGAGTAATTGGCACACCTCTGCAAGCAATGAAGCAGCTACTTGTTGTACTGGCAGGGCAGGAACATTCGTAAGGTGCTGGAGACCTGACTTGATCTATCATCACTGACTGTGTTTTGGTTGTGTTCTTTATAGGAGTGAGCCAGGTCAGTATCTTAAGACAATGGTGCACAAAAGAGGTGTCCTCAAGCCCTATGTATACGCTGCAAGTAGAAATGGCACGTTTTCCAGAGATGTGTTTTCATCCTGTCCCATCAGGTTTTTGCAGAGTTCTGGGTGTTAAATTCAGACACAGGTTCCCAGTCATGGATTTTTTTTCCCTGCTTTGTCTTTTTTGAGCAAGGCAAAGTTCTCTTCCTCGGTTTTCAAAATCTGAACAAGTGTCTTTAGAAATTAACAGTAGTTTCTCAGGGAGTTGCTACCCATAGAATCAGAGTAGTCTGAATTGGAAGGGACCTTTAAAGATCATCTAGTCCATCTAGACATCTTTTACTAGATCAGGTGGCTCAAAGCCCCATCCAACCTCTGCCTTGAACACTTGTAATGATGGAGCATCCTCAGCTGCTCTGGGCAACCTGTTCCCCTGTCTCACTACCCTCTCGTAGCCAGTCCCTTTCTGCATTGGATTGTTTCTTATTTTTAGGAAGGCCTATGTGTGTATACTTTTTATGTTCTTGCTGAACACAAGTATAGTAGAAGGAATATATGTGTGTATTTTTTATGTTCTTGCGGACAGAAAGAGGCAGAGCTTTAAGATGCTTACTTGGAAATTACTGTTTTCAGCAATTAGAAGCTGGGATGGTTTAGCTGGACCATTCCTGAAGTAATGTCATGACCTTTGTCTCAGTTTTTGACAGAAGATACAGTAAAGTTTTATGTGATAGCTGAAATTGTTTGTTGTAACTTTCTTTTTGGGTTGCATGGCAAGGAGAAGAGGTTGTGTGGTGTGGTTATCCTTGGGCTGACGTTCACAGAAAGCTCTTCATAGAGATCTAGGAGTTTTCCTTCCTGTGGAGGGTGAGGACAGTGAAGGAAAATATACTTTTTTTTTTTTGAGTACAAAGAATGTTGTATTAAATTTCCAACAATAGGGGTAGGGATACAGGGAGGAGAACTCAGTCCTGCATAAATGGTGCATTTGTCTGCATCAGGTGAAAGCTGTAGGACTTCACAGTTTGATTTCATAGAAACATAGAATGGTTTGGGTTGGAAGGGACTTTAATGATCATCTAGTTCCAACCCCCCTGCCATCAGCAGGGACACCTTCCACTAGACCAGGTTGCTCAAAGCCTCATCCAGCCTGGCCTTGAACGCTTCCAGAGAGGGGGCATCCACAGCTTCTCTGGGCAACCTGTTCCAGTGTCTCACCACCCTCACAGCAAAGAATTTCTTCCTAATACCTAATCTAAACCTACCCTCTTTCAGTTTAAAGCCATTTCCCTTTGTTCTGTCACTCCCTGCCCTTGTAAAAAGTCCCTCCCCAGCTTTCTTGCAGGCCCCCTTCAAGTATTGGAAGGCCGCTGTAAGATCTCCCCGGAGCCTTCTCATCTCCAGGCTGAACAGCCCCAACTCTCTCAGCCTGTCCTCACAGGAGAGGTGGCTCCAGCCCTTGGATCATCCTCGTGGCCTCCTCTGGACTCATTCTAACTGGTCCATGTCTCTCTTGTGTTGGGGGCTCCAGAACTGGACACAGTACTCCAGGTGGGGCCTTACAAGAGTGGAGTACGGGGGCAGAATCCCCTCCCTCGATCTGCTGCCCACACTTCTCCTGATGCAGCCCAGGATACGGTTATTGATCTTCTGGGCTGCAAGCGCACATTGCTGGCTCATGTTGAGTTTCTCATCCACCAGCACCCCCAAGTTCTTCTCCTCAAGGTTGCTCTCGATCCATTCTCCCACCATCCTGTGTTTGTGCTTGGGATTGCCCTGTCCCAGACGCAGGACCTTGCACTTGGCCTTGTTGAACTTCCTGAGGTTTGCATGGACCCACCTCTCAAGCCTGTCAAGGTCCCTGTGGATGGCACTTCCTTTGCATCTCTATGCTTATCCTCTACCTGACCTGTGTTCACTCTCTCACACTTAGACCCTCATGTGGTCAGTTTGCCATCTTCAGAAGCTGTACTTGAGCTTTCTCCTTCCACGGAAAATTGTTGGTTACCTACTCTAGGAAAGCAATAACTTCATGTTCAAGCTCTTTCTGTAACAGTTGGCAAAACAAATGTCATTGCAAGTTCTTATTTCTTTTCTTTGCCTTTCTTATACACCATGGTTTTTTAGATTGCAGGGGCATGAGGGTAGAGATTACCTCGGATGGCTTTGGCAGATGCCATTTAATGCACTTTTTGAAGTGATTTAAGACTCTATCACTGGTTTTCCCCAAAAATATATCCCGTGCACGTTCATAGTTTAGCAGGGTAAGTGTGCCTGGCTCAGACACTGATGTTTGCTGCTTCTTTACAAGCTCCTTTGTTGACAGTTTGAGCTAAGCACACAGGCATACCTTCAGTTCTGCTACGGATGCAGTAATACCTTTCAATTGCCTGAACAAGAATCACCACAGGGCATCTGTCTGAGTCTGAATTATATTTAAAAACCATCTGGCATGTTTTGGAATAGTTCTAACAACAACAATGAACCCTTTATTAGGAGTTGAGTCATCTTGCTTGGTTTCCATTGTAGTTCTCTTGCATATATGTATTCCATATAGCCAAGGGGTTAATACTGTGTGCAGATACTGTACAAGACCATTGTGATGACAGCCCTCATTTGGACTCATTTATCATTCAAAATCTGGCCATAAGAAATACATTTAAATAATAAAAATAATTACTAAGGTGAAAGACATACATCTGTGTTAATTGCATCCTAAACCTGTTTCCCACTTCTGCATGGGGAGGGAGGGAGGAGATGGCAGTCACAGAGCAAGATGCTTTCCCTGGAGGTGCTTTTGAACTGTTGGAGGGGTCTCTTTTGGCACTCACCACCGGCATCCATGAGTGGGAACAGTGTGGACCTGCCTGGGCCTGAAGTGTGGCAAGAGAAGTGCTCCAGGAGTTCCTTGGTCTTCACAGGTTCCTCACGGAAACATCTGCACTCACTTTTTTTCCTGTAGGAAGAGCTCAGAGTATTTTCTGAACCTGAGTGTATGCTGTTTCCTAGAACCTTAGTGAGGTTCAGAGTTAATATCATTATTTTGTGCATTTATTAAGTTGCATTGAACCAGACCTTCAGCTAGCAGTGACTGGCACAGCTCCACTGATTTTTAACCCTTGCTGAAATCTGGCCAAGCCTATCTGTGTTCTCAAGTGTTTGTCATGTGCCCCCAACCCCAGCAGTTATGTCTGTTGTGCCCGTGCCATCACTCAGGTTTGCTCTGTGTTGTCTTACTGGTGGAACACAGGTGTTGGGGGTGTGTCCCTGTGAGAACAGAGCGTCCTTGGTGGGGTCCTCAGCATTTTAGACTGACACCAGAAGTACCCTGTCCTGCTGCCAAAAGTACTGTAGGAAGCAGCTTTAACTTTACATTGGCAAAAGCTGGGACAACGTGCAGAAGCCATGACAGGAGCAGGAGTAAATGATTTGCCCAAGGTGATGCAGAAGGGCTGAAGGCAAAGTGTGGAGGGAGCTCTGCTCTCCTCACTCTGAGTTTGTGTGTCAGCCCCAGGACGCTCTCCCCCTTTCCCCACCCAAAGGCACATGAAACTGCGTGGTTTGAGGATCTTTCCTTTTGCATTGGCAGCAGAGGAGAGCTGGAGATTAACTAAACCAGTGAAGCTAATAAACTTCTCATGTGCATGCAGGGACATCAGTTTAATTAGTTTGCAAAGTGGTGGAGCTGGAGCCACACAACTGCCTGACGACGATAAGAGGAGGGAGCCCGCAAGCCAGCGGCGTTTCGGTTGTCTGCTCCTTCGTTCCATCTCGGCTCCCTATAAATGATGGATGAGGAGAAGACAGGCAGTGAGCCAAACACACGCAGCCTGTGCATACTGTGCAGAGCTGCGTCACCCGAGCGATATTGTTTGCTGTGCGCGCAGGCAGTGCTTCCCTAAGGCTTGCGCTGCTGTTGCTGCACGGAGATTTCACCGGTGGCTTCTGTGGGAGCAGAGGGACGCTGGTGAGGGGAGCTCTTGAAAATCCACTTCTAAAATGCAAATGCTTTCCTTCCTTAAAACCCACTTGAAGCCAAGCATGATCAACAAACACGAAACACTTTCGCAGCTCAGACATGCTGTGGATTATGGTTCTCCCCTTCCCCCCCCGGCCCCTGCATGAAGCAGTTCACCCCTCAGCCTGCCAAAGTGAAATTAATTGACAATTTCATAAGAATCTTTGGTCTACAATGATGAGATGATTGCTGCTTGTGTATTAGGTAGGCATTGGGAATGTTCCAGGGCAGACAAGTTGTGTAAGCAGAAAAACTGGTGAAATTTTGATCGTTTTGTCAGCACTCTCCCTCTCTGGGAGCTGTTAAGAGCGGGTTTGACAGACTGGTCTTGGTAGTTGTTTGGGTGTAGCTTGTCCTGGCTTGGGGGCAGAGAGACTAGTGCACTGCATTAAAGCTTCCCAGCCTTTCCAGCTCTCTTTTCTGTGACTAAAGGATGTGAAATTCTTGGTGTAAATGCTTCTGTGCAGAGGTTACTGTGCTCAGTGATTTAGGGATGGTCGCTCAGTGAGCATGGTGGGGCACATGGGCCAGGTTAGCTGCTGGTGTGCCCCTTGCTTCTTTATTTGCACCTGTGCTCAATAGTGTGTAAACTCAGCAGAGTTGCTGACCTGTAAAATACATTTAAATACACAAACCTCTGGACCCTGAAAGGGGAGGGAGCTAGGAGGCATGGCTTCCAGAGGCTTCTGGAGGCTTCTGCTGAGCCTCTGGCTCCCCCGGCTGGAGCCGGCACCAGGGAAGGCACCAGGGGACCCAGGGACAGGGTCAGAGTTGTCACCCAGTGATAAAGGCATCTGCAGTATCTGCTTGCTCTTTGCTGATAACTTTAAGTGCCATCTCCTGGATTGCTGTACAGTAAACTGGTGCTGCTTTGTGGAACGACTAAATTGTGATTTTTTTTAAAACATGCTTTTAAAAATCAAATTAATTAAACAGTTGCAAACATGAGAGTGAATGCTTGAAAGATGAAGGCTCATCATGCAGAAACCAGGCTGAAAGGAGTTTCAGGGAAAGACATCCAGGAATCTGAGCTTTGTTTAAGTAATGTAAAAATGTGGTTTAGTGCTAAGCCTAATTTAGCTTGCCTGCAGACTGCTGTGCACAGAAGTGCTCTCAACCTTCCTCATCATCTCCAGATACAGATTCCCTCCCTCTCTGTGTGCTGTATCTGGTGATTTATACAGCCATGTAATGAATCCAATCAGCCCTGTTATCCAACAGAAGACTCTTTTCATGTTTGTTAATAGTTTACTGCCGTGGCAGATCAGCAGATTGAACCGTGCATCCCGTGGTGCTTGTCCAGCGCAGTGGAGGTGGCAGCGCTGTGCAGCCCAGGCTGAGAGGAGGAGGAGGAGGAGAGGGGAACGTGAGCAGCCTGTTCAGCACTTTATATCAGTGTTGTTGTAATGCAAAACTGTGCACAAATTCCATGTGTGTGAGAGGCCCTTTGATCCGTAAGAACAGGAGGCTTTGCAGATTCAGTTCTTGCTATTTTAGTGTGAGATTTTTTCCTGCCTGGGAGGGAGGCTGGTGCTGCTGCAGTGTGAGGAGCGCTGGGTGCACAAGTGCCACTGTGCAGCTGAAATGATGTGAGTTTACCTGGCAACACCGCGGGAGCTGAGCAAGTTGGAAAGCTGAGTGATTAGCTGTTGAACCATGTACAACAAGTGCATTCAGTGGAGTTGTGCTGTTTGATTGGCATACCAGCATCACTTATTTTAAATATTTTTTTTACTGTTCCCAAAGGTTCCATTTCCAAGTTTATACTTCGTAGGGGGAAAGAGTTGCCAATACTCTCTAATCCTTGGAGAGAAAGGAGTAATTCCCAGCAAGAGCCCAATTTTGCTGTAGTCCTTCATGTTTTTAACGTTGCCTGTGAAATACTTTGCCAAATTCTGAAGAATAGAAATAAAAATGGAACATTTTGGCCTTTTGGTGGCTGTTTACCAGCAGCAAAACAATTTTCAGATAATTAACAGGTCTCCAGGCTCTTTGGAACCTCAACTATAGCTGTCTGTAGGTTGTCACATGTCTAATTAATACAAGTAATAATGGTCACACTCCTGCTGGTATTCTGCTCTGGCCAAGGCTGGGCTTGCAAGCCTGATAGCTGATCCTTAGAAGTGTTTTACACCTGGGTCAAACCTTGCTGGGGTCAGTAAGAGTGTGGGAATTAATTGGTGTAGGTAGCGTTCGCTGCTGTACTGTGGCTTCAGGGAGTAGCGTTATACCATGGTGGGGCTTTCATCTTGGGTTTTAAGAGCATTATTATCAAATGCTAATTTTAAGCAATTGTGGTTACAGCACAAAAATGCTATAAAATAAGATCATTTTAATTGCTTACAGCTGTAATAGAAAAACAGTATAGAAAATGAAAATAACTGTTTTGCTTTGCTATTTCACAAATCACACTTCATAGCACTGGAGAGGTATGCAGAGAGAGTCTTTTTAATTGTCCTGAGGGTTGTACTTATACCAGAAGGAGGAAAGTTATGTGTGATGGAAAGAGCTTTTATTCAGAGTTTCTTCCACCGCTGTAAAGCTGCGGTTAGAGTTGTGCTGGCGTGTGTTCAGGATCCCGTCTGTTTTCAGCCCCTTGCAGCGCACTAATATCTCCCATCTGAAAGCCAGAAATGGAGGCCCTTCCTTTCTGTGACTTAGGAATTGATCAAGTGTGTGAGCGTGATAACGTTGGCTCATTCTGAGCTGAAATCTGGTAATGCATTACGTGTGCTTTGGTAATCCATGGCAACAGGGAGTAAAGCAGGTTCTCCTAAACCACTGCTGAGGGCGAATAACGGAACACAGAAAGGGTGGAAACAGTGGAAAATGCCTGATAGGGCTGTAAGCGAGTGGCTGTGCTTGGTGGCTTTGGAGCAGTCTTGGGCTTGGTTCTGATACGCTGTGGTGTTTCTCTTTGTAGTGCTTCCACTTCACACTCGGACCATTCTGCTCACACCAAATCTGCTTCTGCTGTATCGTCTGACTCGGTCTCCACCTCAGCAGACAACTTCTCTCCGGATTTAAGGGTATGTATGTATTGTCTTGAAAAAGAAAAAAATACATATTGTGGCCTCCTTTAGAGGACGTCTCTTGCTCCTGTGACTTTGGTTATGGTAAAATCATGTCAGCTTTCAGGCTGATGCCAAATTTTATGCAGCCAAAGCATGCAAGGACTCAAAGTCAAAACAGGTGAAATTAAAGTTTAATCTCTACTATATTATTTTCTTCTTCATAAAGTTGTTTAATCTTCAAAAAGCTGACTCTGCAACCCACACTTGGAGATGAATTTTCAAAGGAAATCCATTTTCTTGTAGGTGCTTTAAGCAAGTGAAACCCTCAACCTGCCAGCTGTATATCTTTTTTTCTGTTGTGTGTATATATGAGATGTCCTCTCTTGAGAACTCACGCTTATTTGTAAACACCAAGTCCTTGGAAGTATCTTATTTCAGAGAAAGATTGCTATCTTCAAGCTCATGAAAATAATCTTCTGTCACAATAGATTGCTCTGACATAAAAAGATCCAAACAAGGCTCTTTTAAGTCTGTTATTAGATTAGTTAACTATAAATTGAACATTCTAGTTCAGTTTCATAGGAGTTTTGAAAGTATTTGTACGTTCCTCTTATGAAACCAAGGGGTTTGCTGATACACCTTTGCTTAAGAAAAATCTCTGAGTATAAAACTGTTTATATTGGTACATCCTGGTAATGACTTTTAGCATTTCTCAGCTGTGGTTGCGCATCTTTGTAAAATCTAAACACAGTAAAATTGCATAAAAATGCAATTCTAAATGAAAAACTAATTCCTTTGACAGCCATGGTAATTGTTTTGTCCCATGAATGTTGTCTCAGTAGTCCATAATTACTAACAGAAAGGCCACCTATTCATAAATGGCAAGAACATGAATGCTTCTTTCTAAAGGCAGGTTATTAGCCAATCTTAAGCTAAGATATGGAAATCAATCAGTAGTTTATGTGCAATCTAGTGTTAGTATACACCTTTTGCCTATGAATGCAAAAAGTAATCTTCAGAACATGTCTGGGTAAAGAAGTTTGTAATACGTCTGAAGCTTTTCCTGTGTGAAGCTGGGGTGTTCAGTTACTCTAACATACAGAAAACACAGTTTTTAGGCTGAGGCTGTGATTCATTGATATGAATATACATAAGATTGCAAATACTGCTACAGCTGTGATTGTATAATATAAAAGCATATTCACACAAACTTATTTATTTTTTTTACTGAAGGTTGCATAAGTGGGTTTCTTTTTCCAGTTTGGCTGCACAATTCAACTGCCTTTTTGGTTTTTGTGACACTTGGGGATTACCTTTAGGGCTTGTCTGGTTCCTCATCCAGCAGGGCCTCTGTACCCACTAGCAACCAAAGCCAGTGTCTGCAGAGGAACGTTCACTTAGCTGCGTGGCAGATTTCCTGGGCAGAAGATGCACACGTAGCGTTCACTGGAGATGGTTGGAAGCCCATCCCTCCTTGCTGTGCCACAGTTCCTGTAATTGGCAGAGTGGTTTCTTCACAGCCTGCCCTCCTCCTTTGTTTATTGTTGTTTGTTTGGGTTTTTGTTTGTTTGTTTGTTTGTTTCAAAGCAAATGGAAGTTCTGCCATGGTTGGAACAAATGCTGCTCCCCTTTCATTTTAGAGTAGTGTTTAAGGAGCGATGGTAAAGCAGAGGATTACTTATTTGGAATAAAGGCACTGCTGGCCAAGTGTGAGCACGTGTCTCTGCTGGCAAAATGCTTCTTGCCCTTAACCTGCAGCAGCTCTGTGGGGCCTGAATTCAGTGTAACCTGCCGTGCTTCACCTAAAGCTTGCTGTAGCAGAGGTGATATGAGTGGCTGCAGTGCAGTTGTGTGTAGGCCTAAACCTGGTTCTTCCCTTTACACATGAGTGACTGCTTGTCAGTAGTAAGCAGACCTCGAGAAAATGCATTCCTGTTGTCCTCCTTGTATTAGGGTATAGGGAGAGAGGGGCAGTTTCCACTAATACGGGTTGACTTTGTCTCTCTTAGAGGAATTAATGCATTAACCATTTCTCTCTTCTTTCCTGAGCGTGTTTGATGCTGGAGAACAAGCCTGGGAGGTAGGATGAAGGTCTGTCCTCTACCTCTTGTGTTGGTCTTGCCAGTGCAACTGCAGTCCCATAAGCTGTCCTCAAATCAATTGCTGTCAGCGCTAGTGAGTTACTGGTTGGTCCCTAGGCTTGCTCCTGGAGCCTAGTTCTAGCTCCTAAATGGAAGATTTATTATGGGTGGTGATCAGCTAACACCACTTTCTTCCAGGTCTTGAGTCAAGGTGAACAGATGTCCTCTCTCTGGACTTACCGTTCTTTGTCCAGTTTTCTCTGGATTAACATCTCTGTCATCTGACAGTTCTGCAAGTTGGTTTGGTTTTTTAAAGTCAGTTCTGTGAGAAATTTTTCAAGGTCCTGATTGCTCTTACTATTTTCTTTGATCTTTCTGAGGTGTGGCCTTGTCTTTGATACTGCAGATGGGGTCATACCATTAGCCAATACAGTGGCATGAGCATGTTCTCTGTTCTAGCCTTTCCTTACACACCTGAGTGTCTTGTGCAGCTTTAACTGACACAAGACAGCATGAACTCCCAAGTCTTAACAGGTACTGAGATTTGAGCTAAGCACCTTATTACTTCTGAGGACAGAAAGAAGTCCCTCATTGTTCCTGGAGAAACGTAAGAGAATAAGCCCTGAAGTGGGAACTAATGCATTTTGTGGTAACTGTGGTGTGGGAGACAAGTGCCTGGGCTACAGGGTGTTCTCACAGGAAGGTGCTGCATCAGTTAGCTTTAAGAGGCTGAAAATAAGCTTTTAAAGATTTTGAAGTGGATCTGCCAATTATGGGATTATGTTCTTGATATAAATTTTCCCTGCTAGAATGAATTGTTACGTGGATCCGTCATCACTCCTGCCTCTACTTGGTCTTTACCTCTGCGTGTGCATTGATTCAAATTTAGGAATTAAATATCTGTGACGATGGAAAAACACTTTGTGATAGCTACAATTAGCACTCTCCTTTTCTGTGGGGAATTTTTAGAAGAATAGTAGGCGTCCATCAGGAGGAGGGAACCAGAGGAAGGACCCACATCATTTTGTGCAGTCTGTGCCTGCAGTTTTCTTTTGGAGTGCAATTAACACTCTGTGTGTGCGCGCATGTATGTAATGAGGTAAATGAGACAACCACTGGGGATTCCTACTGAATCCATGTGCAGTATTTTTCCTAAGTCTTTCTCCAAGGTGTTTAATAATATCCTTTATGAAGGGATTTTTTTTTAATGTATATTGAGCATTTCAAAATCTGGAACTAAGATTAAATTACCTTTTTACTACACTTATAGAATTTTCACTTCATAAACTAACTCTAAATAACTTCTGGCTGCTTCAGTTAGCTTCATGGGCAGGGGGGAGAAAAAACCCCAAACCCTAACAGAAAAACAACAAAGCACTATTAGGTTCTCTCCTCCACCCCCTTCCTGATCTCAAATCTGAAGCTGTTTAGAATTGATTTAGGGAATGCACTTTTTGAGGTAATTTTTAGCAAATACACTGCCATATGTTTTAACATAAGTTGTAGATCAGGCAAGAACAGAATTGAAGTAGCTGGAAGTTAAAATGAACTTAAATTCATAGATACTTTGTAATTTGGGATGAGATTTTAAAAACACCTTGGAGCCAACAGTGCCAAAGGGACTGAGGTGCCAAAATATCTCTTACAGATCTGGGAACTTGTTGGTTATTAATTACAGTGAGACTCTTGCTCCTAAGTCCTGTAGGTGGTATTTTCTCCCATAACTATGGGCAGATATGTCTGTGCATTTACAGTACTTTTAAGTCTTCTTGCTTTTATCAGTAGGGACTTTCATTTTGAGTTAGCTGTTGAATTACAGCATAATGCCTGAACTTTACTGCGTTCATAGTGTTGGAGTAGCTGTCGTAAAAGGGTTGTATCCTCTCCATCTGCAGTTGGGAAGCAGTGAATGCAGCCAGGGGAGCCTGCTGCCACTTGCCTTAAGAACAGTACTTTTGCCTGAAAATTTATTAAGGTCCATTGTGTTTGGTTTTGGATTGTATACAGCAAAAGCTTGAGCCAGAGGATGGAAACTCATGTTTTGGCTTTCTTATATTGCTTCTTGCTTCAATTCCATTCTGTAGACAGAGGAAACCAGTACCATTCTGTAGACAGAGGAAACCAGTACAGCAGACCCGTGGCTCACCTGCTGAGTTGTACAGCCTTCAGAAGGGTGGTTCATATTGTTGTTCTTGGTGTTGCTGTTTGTGATCACTAAACCATTCTCCCCTTTGAGGGCAACATTAAGATCCACAATTCTTCATATTCCTCTGAGGTTCAGCAAAATACTGTACAAGCATGTGTCCCATCCTCCATGATTGTTTGTTATCCATTGTGTGCATGGTTGGAGACTGTAGACAAGCCTGTGTGGTTTGCTTTGTAAGATACATAACTGGTGCATGACAAAAGGTGTATGAAGGAGTCTTCTCCTTCCAAGACAGTAAATGCATGCCATCGCTGTCTCCTTAGTTTTCCTGGATGAAATCTGTTTGAGCAAGTCTATTCAAGCTAGCCAACCACAATTCCTTTGTAGTCAATGGAAAGAAATAGGTCATTTATGGTCTGATTTGTCTCAGCTTTAAGGAAATGCCCATGCTAGGTGAGAACATCATGCATCTCAGCTGGGTGAGTTCTTGCTGCAGGATGTTGTGAACTTTATTTGAGGGTCAGCAACTGATTTCTCAGAGTGGATCCCAGCTTTAGCTGTGCTCCAGGATGGTGCAGTTTTGTCTCATTTGAAAACCTGCTGTGTTTCTCTTCTGACTATAAAGAGTGTTCAAGGCAGTTTCTCCAGATGTTGACCTCTACAACTGAGGTAAATCCTGACCCTCAGGTGATGTTGGGCAGGATTAACAGTAATGCCAGTCACTGACTTTGCCACCTTTGTGTTACTTTATTCTAGCTTTAGTGCAAAGTGGCTTAGACTAGTTTTATGTAGAACATGTATATTGTTAGTAGGAAAACATATTGAAGAAAGATGTGATTTCCCCCTGCCCCCCATCCTTTGCTGTAAATCACTAAAGCTAGCCTCAGTGAGCTTTTCCATTGCCATCTCCCTGCCAGCGCAGGAAGTGTGTCAGGCTCCGGTTATGTGTAACACATGTTCGACAAGAGCTGGGTTTAGAGAGCAGCATAACTTTTTAAACTTTAAGCACTCGTTTAAGCAATGTTTTTTAGTTTTATTTCTTAAGAGACTTTTCAGTTAGTGAATGATGCTGGCTTGGAAGCACTAAATCATGAAAAAAATTCTGCCTAAGCACCTCCAGGGTAGTTGAAGTCTCTCTGCCCTGCCAGTCGGCTCCATCCCTCGCCTAATGATACACGGGGATAACTGTTCCTCTTTCGGACTGGCCCTTGACTCTTTGCATGGGGCTGTCTGTAAGAAGACTCGTTCACAGCTAATGCAAAGGTGTCTTTTGTGGTGTGAGCTTTCCTTCCAGTGCACTGGACTGTGACTGCTATTAAATTACAGACCATAATGCACAAGCCACCAGATGGTGAAGATAATTGACCTGTGGTCACAAAAGACGTGGCTAGATGTGAACTGGTGATACAGCAGTGAAATTAAATAAACAGTTTATCTTTTTACTGTCACTGTGTGAAGACTTGACCATATGTGTTTCTCTGTGTTGTCACTTTGGGCTCAGTTATGTTCTCACATGGAGGTGCACCTCACATCTTTATGAGTGTACAGGAGGCTGGACTAGATGACCTTTAAAATCCCTTCCCAACCCAAACCGTTCTGTGTAGGCAGACGTAGTCCTTACCTGATCTGTGTGTGGGATTTCCACAGATCCCTTCACATACAGGGATGAAATTGGGGCTAAATCCAAGAACAGGTGATACTTTACGTTATTAAAGGTATCAAGTAGAGGGACTCAGAGTGGCAGAGGAGAAGCTGGGAAAAATATTTTTACTATCTCAAAATTCTGATTTTGAACACGAGTTGCATGTTTGTCTGTGGGAAACGAGCTTCCTTTCTTCTTTAGAGCATTAAGCTGTTGATGAACAAAGCCACAAAGGACTGGTTCTGGAAATGAATGATGCCCTTGTCCATAAGCGTGGTCATTCCAGGACAGCCCTGTGAGTGACTGGAATTTAGCCCTTGCATTGCCATGTTTTTCTAGGACTCCAGTTTCCATGACTGTAAATGCTATCTATTTCATGAGAATTATAATCTTTTTAAGCTGTCCTAAAAGATAGAAAATCTTGGTCCCCTCCCTGCACCTCTCCCCACTAAGTCCTTTTCTGCACCTCCCCCTTTCAAGGAAACAAAACAGAGTAGCCAACCTCTGAGTTGCAAAGTATTGATTTCATGCAAATTGGATGGGGGAAAAAAGCCAGATGCAGTCAGTCTTCTGTCTCCTTTACATGGAAATAATACCCCCCTAAGTGCTCATCTAGTTAGAAGATAGCAAAGACAGCAAGCATTGCTAGTTTTTCTTGTGTAGAGGTACCTGAATGTTTGAATATGAAGTAATGCACAGTGAAAGAAATCCCTGGAAGTGTTTATGATTGCCATCTATTAGGAATGGAAAACTAAGAAGAATAAGCAAATGGCCTTCATATGTTCCTCAAGAATATTTTCAGCTCTTCCTAATCGACTGCTGTATTTCGCCTAGCTACAAAGTGCAAGAATTCTCCTTTTGCTGACTAAAACTGGGTAAGAGGTGGCTTTTTTCCTCCTCTCCTTCTCCCCCTCCCCCACTATAGTTATAGTTTCTAGATTGAAGCACAAATCAGGCAGGAATGAACAAGCATGGTATTTAAAAGGAACACACGGATTTGTGACTGCATGCAGTACCTGCCAAGATTTGATTTTCTGTAGGTGTTTTTGCACTGAATGAAACATCTTTGTTCCCCTCTTTGTGATTGTTTACTCCTTGTAAATATATAATTACTTGTATCTTGAATCCTTATCTTACATTTCACTTTGGAGTTTAGTGATATATATGTGGCTTATTTAGTTGGTGGAATTTATAGCTCTCAGAGTGTTTTTCTGCTATTTAAGACTGAACTACTACTACTTACTTACTGCTACTACTTAAACTTCACCTAACTAGTTTAATGCTTTCCTTGAAAATTTTAATCCATTTTCCCCATATAAGTTGTTTGCTAAACAAAATACAGAAAAAATAAAGAAAGGATAGTCAGGGTAATATGCTGTCCAGAGTTTCTGAGCAGCCAGTGGAGAACAGAACCGTTGTCATTTGAGACGGATGTGGAACCCTTGGCACTGAAGAAGGTTCTGTATTAAAAAAATGTTGGACTTGTCTGAATAGATAATGTCTACAACCTTCTGTGCCAGGGAGCATTGCTCTGTTGAGTCAGTGACGACTTTCTGTCAGAGCCTAATGAGAGAATTGTCTCACCAAGCCATGCAAACTTGAAGAGACAAGCCAGCCGTGGTTGAACGAGGGGCCCTCAACAATGCGTTCCTTTGAGCTTCTAAGCCTTGCCTTGTACTTGTGCAGCGAGGGCCCAGGAGATTCACCAGCTCAGAGAGGCTGTTCTTCATCACTGGACACTCAAGTCTGAGTGGAGAAGTACATGGTGGAAAAAACAAAGCAGAAAGTCCCAGGGAAACACTGTGTGGTGGCTACTTCCTATGCAGAGGAGTCCCTTTATATTGCCCTGGTGACTGTGTTGGTTTTTTTTAAATACACTAATCTTCAGCTTCTTTTTAAAGATTTTCAAGACAGTGGTAAGTGATTTCTCAAGCCTTTTTATACTTTCTCAAAATATAATATGGTAGGTAGAGATCACAGTTTGTGATGTGCTGTTTTAGTTGTGTCAGGAAAGGCAGTTGCAGTGCACACTGCATGTGATTATTGTCTGTAGAGCAGTGTAATAGATGGTCTGTCATCTGAACATTTTATTGATAACTTAAATGCCTCTTGTGTTGTTTTTTAAACAAGCTGTGAAGCCTTCTTTGGCTGAGGGCTTTCTTAGGAGCTGAATGGGCTTGATGTGGTCTTTGGATAGTATATCTGAATTTGTGTACTATTCTAAAATGATCCATGTGTCTATGGTGTTTTGTCTTTCTCCTTTGAACTGCTAATATCCCCAAAAAATAAGATATAAAGCATTTCCTTGCAATTAATATCTTGCTGATCTGAGTGTCTCTAACATGGTTTTTCAATCCATCTGGTCATAATCCTTAGAAAAGACCTCGTACCTCAGTCATGCAGAGATGCTGCTGTTATTTCCCGTAGTCATTCTGCTGTGGTATTCCTAATGATTCAAAAATAATCAACAAAGTCCATTTACTTGATCAATTTATGTTTTATTGCATTTCCAGTAGGATACATAGCACATCAATCTTCTCAAAGTACACTTGAAATAGCCATAAAGGACAGCTGACAGATCTCTCCAAAGTAGTACGGTGTTTGCAGTCTGCAGGAAGATTTGTCAAGTAAGCATGACTACTGTTTTCTGTGCTTTTAGGTTTGGGTTTTTTTCTAATTGAGCATTGAGAAGACAATCATCTTAGCAGTAAAATGCTAGAAAAGATGTGCCTTTCTCCTGTCGTAAGAAATGTTTTTTGGAGAAGAAACCAATACACTTATGAAAAATTATCCTAAATAAGCATGCAGGTCTTGCTTCTCCACAAATTAATGTCAGTTCTGCAGCTTCTGTCAACATCAGCTGTACAGAAGTAGACCTCCATGGTTTGTTTTTTTTTTTTCCCCTGAAGTGAATGGAAAGAGCTTCTGTATCTGTTTTGTTTCAGAGGTTTTTACACCATTACTGGGGTCATGATAAATCTTGATACACCTGCCATAGTGGCACTGTCCTTGGTTGATTGACTTTTATGGCAACAGCCGTGAAAAAAGAAAGGGATGGAGTGAGAGGGCAGTTTGGGAGAAGGAATAGGTGAACGTGGTCTGATGCATTTGGAAGGAGAAAAACGTTGGTTACGTAAGTGCACATGTTATGCTCTTGATTTACAAATAAAATAAATTTTAAAAAATCAAGTACGTAAAAATGACCCTATGGCTAAGCTCTTGCAGAAGGGCTGACCTCCCTCATGTGGTTCTCTGAGACAGCAAAAAGGTGGCAGCTCTGACCCAAAAGCTGTTTCTGGTGACTCAGATAGCAAGACCTGTCCTAGAAGCTTTGGAGTCATGCCTGTTTTAATGAAGTTAATGCAGTTTGTTTATCTGACCTGGCTCATCCCCTGCTGCCACTCTGCACAGAGCAACTTAGGACTTAGAGTCATAGAATCACAGAATCATAGAGTGGTTTGGGTCAGAAGGGACCTTAAAGATCATCCAGTTCCAACCCCCCTGCCATCAGCAGGGACACCTTCCACTAGACCAGGTTGCTCAAAGCCTCATCCAGCCTGGCCTTGAACGCTTCCAGGGAGGAGCAGCCACAACTTCCTTGGGCAACCTGTTCCAGTGTCTGACCACCCTCACAGTGAAAAATTTCTTCCTCATATCTGATCTAAACCTCCCCTCTTCCAGTTTAAAGCCATTACCCCTGTTCTATCACTCTCTGCCTTTGTAAAGTCCCTCCCCAGCCTTCCTGTAGCCCCTTCAGGTACTGGAAGGCTGCTGTAAGATCTCCCTTGAGCCTTCTCTACTCCAGGCTGAACAGCCCCAACTCTCTCAGCCTGTCCTCATAGGAGAGGTGCTCCAGCCCTTGAATCATCCTTGTGGCCTCCTCTGGACTCACTCCAGTAAGTCCATGTCTCTCTTATGGTGAGGGCCCCAGAACTGGACACCCTTTGCAAAGGGGACTTCTCTGCAGGGTACTGGTTGCGATACTCAGTTGTATTGGGATGTCCAGGAGACTGAGCATTGCTGTGCTGGCCACAGTGAAGCACCAGAGATGGGATTAGCCCATCCAAATCTGCATTGGAGTTACTTACCCTAGTTCTTAGCCTTTGGTGGGAAGAAAGCCACTCATTCTAAAGGTGGATCTCCTTGGTCTCCTGCTTTCCACTGACTGCAGCTCGGATGTAGATCTCCAGTTTTAGATGAAATGAATATTCCTGCAGTTTACTGACTACCTGTCTGCAGAGTGGCAAGAGTGCTGATTCAGGAGGGCATTTAATCATGTGCCAGTCCTTGAGAGAAAGACATTTGAAAAAAAAGATGGGGATGAAAGTTTAGATATGTTAACTACCAGCAGAATATTCCCAGGTAGTCCATTAAAATGTGAAGTATCAGACAAATGTTTTCCTGAAGGAGACAAAACCTGTCACTTAGCTGTTGAGTTTCAAATCCATATTTCACCCAGAATTTGAAAAGCTACATATCTGCTAATTCAGTGTGTATGTTCTTGCACACACACATGTACAACATGCACGTTCTTGTCCCCACAGTCTATATCCCACTTGTTGCTGCTGACCAGTGCATGCTCACCAGGTAGATGTGACAAACCCATGGGTTCAGGGGCTGCAGATGCAGAGGGATTTTGTGTGTGTGTATAATGTTTGTCTGTACAGACAAGTTATATATGTTTATATCAAGGGATTACTTAAGAGACCAGCTTCCTGCTGTAGGAGATGCAGAACAGGACTGTTTGTAGCTGGAACAAAAGCAGCTCCGAACCTGGAGAGCTTGTCTTTTCAGTAGGTGGGGCAGACGTGGTTTTGGGGAAAGGAGTAATGCACAAGTAAGGTGGTCATGGTGTTGGATGGGGCATGTTGCACCAGTGCCGTGGCTTTATGTGTAACAGATCTGTTCAAAATGTGCAAACTGGAGTGTGTAGGAGGTTACCAAGGAGAGATTAACTCAGAGGGGGGGAGAAAGAAAAAAAAAAAGAACAAAAAGGGGTACATTTTAATTTTGTCTAAACCAAAAAAAAGGTTCTTTTTGTTCATTTTGATTGTGATTCAGGATAGAAGAATCTATGCCGACTTGAGAAAACTGTTACCCAGCAATTGGGTAACACAAACGTGTAGTGTCTCCTGAAGTTTCATGGGGCCAAGAAAGCTGACCTTTGTCTGTGGGTTTCCTTTGTCTGTGGAAAAGGGCTATGAGGGACCTCAGGTGCTCTCTTCATGCATCTTTGTTATCTGGAGACTTGTGCTGCAGATGTTGATGTCCAGGGACAAACTTACTGTCCCTAGGCAGTCCCAGCTGCTCTCTGTCCCTCGCCCTGGGTTTACGCGCAGTCACTTGTGTAGTCACACCCGAAGCCAGTCCTGGCAAAATGGATATGGAAAAACATCCATTAAAAAAGCCATTAAGCGAACAATGAAGGCATCTTGACTGAGCTAGATACAGGAGCAGTGGCAGCACTGGCAGATGGGGTGGGAGGAGGCAGTCCTGGCTCAGCCTCAGCCAGCACAGGACGTGTTGTGATGCTGGCTGTGCAGCTCCGCTGGCAGGCAAACGCCTTTCAGGCAATACAAGAGGAAAACATCGGTTGTTTTGTTCACAGGCAAAAGCAAACCCTGAATAGAGAGTTTCATGCACCCTCTTTGGTCCTTCTGGAGCAGTGTTCAGCGATGCTCAGACCTCTGAGACCCCGTACTTAGGGTTATGGTGCAACTGTGATAGTTTAACTCAGCTGGCAGCCAAACAAGACACAGCCACTCGCAGCATCCCACCCCCTTCAACCCCCACCCAGGGAAGAGGGGAGAGAGTTGGAGGGGTAAAGGTGAGGAGACCTGTAGGTTGAAATAAGAACAATTTAATAATTACAGTAAAAAATAATAATAAAAAAATAAGAGTAATAATGATAGCAACTATATATATATTTGAGTGATGTAGAGTACAGTTGCTCACCACCTGCTGATAACGATCACGGAGGAGCGGAAAGGAGCCCTGAAACTGAAATTGGATCCCGGAAAAGCGAACCTGAGCGATTCCCGAGAGAATCCCCCCCCTTTCCGGTCAGCCCCAGTTAAAATACTAAACATGATGTGATATGGTATGGAATATCTTACTGGCACATCCAACTGTCACTTCTGGGTTTTACTGACTACTACACTTTTCTTCCCCCCCTCCCCACCCTTTCCAGTCCTCTGCTCTTGCAATCTACCCAAGCACTATGTCCTTGTATGTTATCAACATTTCTTCTCATAGCAATCCTCACTGAAACCACAGCGCAGTGCTTTCTGGCTGCTAAGGAGAAAGTTAACCCTATCCTAGCAAAACCAGGACGGCAGCGTAAGCTCTGTACCACCCTGGGCTGGCTGTGGCCACTCAGGACAAGCTACTTGCATGAGCTGTGCAGAGACAGCAATCAGGAGAGGGGTTTTTGGAGCACGTGCTGGCTGCTGTGTTAGGAGACAATGTGAACATGTGGTTGGAGAGGCTTGGTAGAACTGCAGCATCCTGAATCACAGCGTGAAGAGGTAAGGGATGAGGCAGGGAGCAGTCTTACCTTTTTGGCTGGTTCTAAGCCACTTTCCCTGGCTCTATACATGCAAGCAAAGGAGGTAATAGTTTTGTTGCTGAGGTCTGGAGGTTGTGTCACGAATACAGCATCAGGGCTTTCCTGCCTCGGGTGCTGTAGGTGGGAGGGCATGAGAGAGCTCTGCACTGTCAGCCATGGGTAAGTGGGCCGAAACTAACACAAGGTGGGATCCTGGAGTGTGAGAAGCAGTTGTTAAATGTAGCAAGTGTGGGTTTGTTCTGCCAAGTCGCTGTTTGATCAGAGAACAAAGGTAGGTGGTGGCATGAAGTCCTCGCATCCTCTCTGACTTGTGTTTAGGTACTCAGGTACTCCTGTGCTCAGTATCCTGGAGAGCTGCTGATGGGTGGAATGGGTAGATTATGTTACTCGGTAAAAGAAGATAGAAATACAGGTTTTTCTGGTGTGTAACTAAACTCTTAATTTCCCTGGAGATTCAGTTACCAAGCATAACATTTTAGTGGGGAAAAGATAACAAAAACCTTGTTTGGCTTACAGGCAAGTCAAAGTAGTCTACTAGTTTTTGGTGGTTGTATTTGTTTCTTACCGAAACCATCTCAGTGGTGGTTGTGACCAATAGGGCCAGTGTGTGTCTCAATGTCAGCGTGGTCCTATTCCTAAGTAATGCTGATTCTGCCCAGCTTTGTCTGTGACCCTCATTGCAGATCTCAAAGCACCCTTTGCTTTTGTTCCCACTGAACAATTTAAAAACCTGAGGCACACAGAGGTGAAACATTTTGGTTACAGATGTAGATGGTACCTGCCTCGATCCCGTTAATAGTAGCCATCCGTCACTCTCCAGCAGCTGGGCTGGAGCGTCCCTGGCCATGTCCCTGGCTCCCCTACCTGCTTTTGTGCCTCACTGGAGTTCCTAATTTTGTTTTGCAAGATTTGCAAAGGGCTAAATCTGGCCCAGGAGTGTTATTTTTAGTCTTGAAAATAGGGTAATGTATAAAAAAAGATTTTTCTGACAGTTTAATGAACCATTTTTTGATTTGAGGCGGGGAGGGGATGACGGCAGTAAGGTGGAGGGGCTTTTTGTGTCATCTTCTTAGTCATGTAAGGGACAAAGGGTCCATCTATGGTATTAGTGTAGTTAGTGGTCTTAGAGCTCCATGTGCATTGTCCCATCCCATTCTCCCCACTGATCTGTTTCCAAAATTCCTCTTTCCTTATCCACCCACTTTTCCTCCCTCCTGCCACCTCCTGTGCTTTAGTGCTGCCCCAGATGCCTTGTCCTGCGCCTGCTGCCTGCCCTGTCAGCTGCACACAGATTGCATTTCCCTGAATCAATTTTAAGGAGCTGTTGATGGAGGTGGATTTCAGGAAAATGCCTACCATTCATTTCTTGGTTCCTGCCAGGACAGGTTTCAAGTGTTCACGTTCCAGCTAGGAGGTTTGTTTAAGGTCTAGAGCTTGGCAGATGCTGCAAAGACCAGCACACCGGAGAAGTGTTTGTCCTGGGCTTTCTGACCATGTCTGTCGCAGCCTTTTGCGAAGGGTGACTGTTACCCTGGGGTGATGAGCTTGTGCCTACTTTGAAAACATCATGAAGGCGATCGGTGCTGTGTTACCTGAGGTAGGTTGTGTGGTTGAGGTCGGCTGGGGGATGGGGAAAGTGGCGGTTTAGTCCTCAACTCTGTGCCAAAAAAAAGAAAGGGGAAAAGAAAAAAAAAAAAAGAGCTAGGGAAGAGGGAGGCAAGGGGCAGAAGCTGTTGACCTTGAAGTGCTGTGCTTCCAGGAGGCCATCCATCTGCTGCCCTGTGTTGAAGTGAGTGTGGATTTGGATCGCTGATCCTTTCCTCTGACCCTGGGGATGCCACATTTCGGGGAGTGCGAGTGAGCAGATGGATTTTATTAGACTTGGAAGAGCCAGTTTTTAAACCAAAAAAGCTTTCAATCTCATCTTTAGCAGAATGGTGTTGGCATGGAGGTCTTTGTCTTTCACACTGCTTGCCTCTTCCCTCCTTCTGTCCCCCACCTGCAGTACAGTGTTTAAAACCCACCTGAGCACTGCCCACCTAGTGATCAGGGCAGCTGTTTGTCAAACCGAATGCTTTCTATGTATCTTACTTCATATTTGTTTTGGCTTAATATATAACCCAGTCCTCCAAATGTTCACTGCTGGACGTGCTTCTCCTGACATCTGCAGTTGAGCAGTGAGTCCAGCTGTTGACCGAAGTGACCCTAGCAGCAGCTGTTGCCCATTTGGAGTATGGACCTTCTCAAAGAAGTTGTGTTTGTGTTTTTACTAATGTCCTTCCAAGACAAAAGGCTACAAAGATGACCACCACTCACAGACTAATTATCCAGAAACCTCTGTTTAATTTGGCATAATCCAGATGTTATCCTGCTAATTTCAAGGCTGTTACTCAAGTGCAAAAGCTGACACACAGGAGTTAAGAGCGGGTCTACATCACAGGCTTTGTCAGGAAGGCCATCAGTCAGGGCTGTGATGGGATGTGTGATCATTGGCCAACACGGCTGTGCTGACAAGTCCTCAGCATAGAGTTCTGCTAGTTATACCAGCAAAACCTTGTTCTTACTGGTATTGCTGATGTGAGGGAGGAGAAGCTTTATTGCAAGTTGAGTTGAGTGCTGCCAGTGTGAGCTCTGCCCTTGGTGACCTCCCTTTACCCATCCTGTAGACCCCAGTCTGGCTGCTCTGGCAGCCTTCATGCTAAAGGCTGCCCAAAGTGGGTGCAGTTGTGAGGTTCCTGTTAGGAAGTCAGGACTATGCTTGCTTTTATTACTTTATTTTTAAAAGTGTCTTTTGAATGCTTTTTTTAAAAAAAAAAAAATTACATCTTACTCTCAAGAAGGCTTTGATCTTACTAATCTTTTCATCTATACATCAATCTGTTGTGTGAAAATGCTGGAATGTGCTTTTACTGTGGCATAGGGTTTCTTTGGTTTTTGTTTTCATTTTTTTTGCATAGTTTAGAGAATTTTTCTTCCCTGAGGCTCTGCCTCTGGCTTGATCCTACATGAAAGTTGACCACAAATGTGTCATGTTCTAGAGTGCCACTTTAGGCTATGTCTTTGAATTTTCTTTGCAGGGATTTCCTGATATCAAATTAAAACAGTTCTTTCTCTTCCCTTACATTAAGATAAAGAAAGCATTTTGGGTGACATTCAGTTGTGCGCAGACCAAGGTTAAACCCGGAATCTTGTGGATGCTACCACATGAGGCACTCTGGACTAACTTACCTGCTGTCTCTCTGTGTTATTAGGTTGAGCAGCTGGTGTGCTGCTGTGGTTGTGGTCATTTGGCCGGTTCAGGGCATGGGCAATATGATTAAATCCATCCGTGTTCAGCCACATGGACTTAGCTTTAATCTTGGTCACTTAAATGAGCTTTTCTCCCCTAGTTCTTACCACAGGTTTAGACCTTGGCTTATGCTTTCATAGTTACAGCCGTGCTTTCTTTCCTAAAATGTCCATCTGCTCACGGTAGCAGCTGTTCTTGTGCAAACCCTTGTGTAAATGCAATCGCATCTTTGAAAAGTAATGCCCTATGGTATAACTTTAACCCAAGGGAAAGTGGAGGAGGGGTCATTTGGCTGCCAAAAAACCCCCAAAACCTCAAGATTGCAACTCCTGTACATACCTATCAAAACAGAACCTATCTAAGAAGTCATTACTACTGAACAAAATCAGGATCTTTGTAGTTATTGGACCCTCATTGAAGACAGTGCTGTGACAAGGTGTCCTTTTGAACTTTCCTCAGTGTAAACTAGAAATTGCTCTGCTTAGTAGTTGATAGCATCGTGGTAATGGTTGGTAACTTCAACTGGAAAAGGAACTGATCCCTTTGATTCCTTACCTAACTGTGAGGGAGTTTGACTTGTGATGATGGGCAGGGAAGGAGAAGGTCAGAGCATGAAAGGCAGCCACCTGGGAAGTGTGCTGCCAAAGCATGCAGGCTGCTTTATACAGCCCCTCCATGGCAGACATCCTTGCTTTAAAAACTTCTGCATGGCCCAGGGATGTGCTCGAGGACTGCACCGAGGTCTCTCACATGCTTTGTGTTGAGCTTTCAGAGGCTGAGACACTAGGCAGTGCCTTAAGATCTTTGAATATTTGTTGTCTTGATATTGTTGGCTGGTTGCAGTTAAGTGTAAACTTCCTGGTTTATTTCGTCTTCTACCTCTATCTTTTCCCTAGGTCCTGAGGGAGACTAATAAATTGGCTGAAATGGAAGAGCCACCTTTGCTACCAGGAGAAACCATTAAAGACATGGGTATGTGAAGAGGAACTTCCTTATTATTTGCTGACCAAATAGAACATCCATAGAGCAAAATACCTTGGTGGTCACTGACCAACGACAGTAAATTGCTGATGTTTTGAGAACCATGATCAGGTTGTTTCATTAATCAAGTTATTGCCCATCACAAGAGCCAAGGTAACTATATGTCTCCTCTTAGCATGTAGCAAGTACAAGGCAATTCAGCATAACTTAGTGTGAGTGTTGAGGTAGGTCGTACAGCTTTGCATCTGCTGCCTCCTGAGAGGACGTGGATCAACTGTTCCAAGTTGTGCTCACCACAGGGTAACACTGCGGGTTGACACAGGACAATTGTGCGTTGAATTTCTATCACAAACTGCAGGAGAGGATGCAGTGCTGCTGCAGAGAACTTGGTGTGGTACAGGGATGGGTCTTTTTTCTTCTTTTTTTCATCCAGACTTCTGGCATGCATCAGGTTTGCTGATGCACTCTAGTCTGAAATTTTGAGTAAGCCTCTTGAATAATTTTCTGTGAAAGATTTTGCTGCCTTCTTAAAATCACAGAATGGTTGAGGTTGGAAGGGACCTCTGAAGGTAGTCTAGTCCAACCACCCTGCTCAAGCAGGGACTCCTAGAGCACATGAACTGGGATTTTGTCCAGAAGGTTTTTTAATATCTCTGGAGAGGGGGACTCCACAACCTCTCTGGGCAGCCTGTTCCAGTGCTCAGTCACCCTCACAGTAAAGAAGTTCTTCCTTATGTTCAGGTGGAACCTCCTATGCTGCAGTTTATGTATGTTGCCTCTCATCTTATTATTGGGTGCCAATGAGAAGAGTCTGGCCCCGTCCTCTAGACACTCTCCCTTTAGATATTTATAGACATTAATCAGATCCCCTCTGAGTCATCTTTTCTCCAGGCTGAACAGGCCCAGCTCCCTCAGCCTTTCCTCATATGAAAGATGCTTCAGCCCTTTCATCATCTTAGTCACCCTTCACTGGATACGCTTCAGGAGTTCCATGTCCTTGCTGCACTGGGGAGTCCAGAACTGGACACAATACTTCAGGTGGGGCCTCACCAGGGCTGAGTAGAGGGGGAGGAGAACCTCTCTCCACCTGCTGGCAACACCCTTCCTAATATAACCCAGGACACCATTAGCCTTCCTGGCCACAAGAGCACACCGCTGGCTCATATTTAACTTGTCCCCCAGGACTCCCAGGTCCTTATCCACACTTCAGTCTTAAAAAAACCCCAACACCCTATTTTAAAAAACCCACACAACAACAACTTCCCCCCCAAAACTAAAACCAAACAAAAATCCCAACTCAATGCTCAGTCGTTTTCTCTACTCCTTTCCTAAGCCCTGTGAACTCATACTCCACCCAAGCACTGCAGACTGGCCTCTAACTTGCTCCACAGGCACAGTTAGCTCTGAGAGCAAAACTGTCTTTTGAAGAATTCCTGGGGAATGGTTTGAGAGATGAGAATTTTAATTTTTAATTTTTTTTTTTTAATTTAAATGATGTGATGAGCCACATAAGTCTGTAAGACTGGGTGGCTTTCAGAGGGGGCCAGAGAGCAGCTGCCTGGTCCAGCAAGAAGTTAAAGGTAGCAAAAAGGAAATCTTTATTATTCATCAGCAATAATTATTTCATGTTAAAAGTGTCAAGAAAGGCAAATGTAACTCTCTTTGTATTTTAGAGGGAGGGTAAGAAAAATTATTTCAGCCAACCCAGTAATCTAAGGTAAGAATGGCCCTATAAAAGACAGGAATTCCATAAGCAGGGGAATTAGTAAATCCTGGTTTCCAGTATCTTTCTCCCATATGGATTTTCATATAGCTACCAGAGGCTGAGCTTATTAGACTTTCCCTTGGTAGTAGCACTAATATAACCTCTCTCATACATGGCATCACAAACAGTGAAGGATCTTAATGCCTTGGAGATCCCTGTTTATCAGATAGAGACTGCTGAAATCGTACCACAGGGTTAAGGTCAGACAAGCCATGTGTGTAGGTACATATGTTCATGTGCAGTGTAATTAAGTAAAATTGTTTCCTTAGGAAACCAAGCTAATAAAATGCAAATGTGAAAGGTGATGTGGCTCACAAGATGGCAAGGCCAGTGTTTGAGATCATGCCTGGGATTCCTTGCCTGGAAAACATTTTTCTAGCACCTTCCTCTTTATCTAGAAATCCTGGTCCATTTCAGATGTAAGTGCACACTTCTCTTGTTAGTAGGTTTTATTTTGTTTTTCTTTAAGCATTTTGAAATTGCATTTTGAATAATGGGAACTTTAGTGGAAAAACCAGGCAGGCTGCCCTCACCCTTATTGTGCTTCATGAGTCTGCTTTCAAACCTCTGTCAAACTAGTCTTTGAAAAGCAGTGATTAATAGTAGGCCAATAATTAAACACTTGGTTTAATTAGAACTGGCTAGAAGCATTTCGTGTTTAATTGTCTGTCCAACACATGCATGTACAAATAAATAAACAAATAATAAAATTGCTAGCATGTGTAAATTTTTTTTTTTTTAAATATTTATTTTAGCCAAAAATTCTGTGCTATGTATTTTTCTCTGGATTAGTTACTCCTCATTTTTTAAGGATCCTTCTCCATATGCAGATCTCAAAAGCCAGTGAAGACTGCAGAAGCAGAGCTGACATGAGGATGACTTAGTTATATGAGTTGCCAGGACCCTGGAATAAGGCAGTGTCTCTTTCTCCCTCCCTCCAGGCTAAATCTCATGGGATAAAGGTAGAAGAAATTTAAGTCCCCATCCTGACAGCCCAATAGCCTCATGCCTCTTGTGTGTGGTGGCTGTCACCTGGCTGGGAGGCCATCTGTCCTTCTGGCTTCTCACAGCCCTTGCAAAATGGATCCCATAGAGTTTGAAGGCTTGAGGATATTAAGATGGTCTAGGGGGTTCTTTCATGGATCTGGCAGCTCTGGGCAGTAGGACTCCTTCTGAAAGGATTTCTGTGTGTTTGAGGGGTGTCATTTCTTGTTGGTGACAGCATAAACCATTGCCACGGCACAGCCAGCCAACTGCTTCAATGGCAGAAGATGTGATGGGTCACTGCTGAGCAGCAGGGTGGGAGGGAACAACCTAAATGTTGGCATTTTTAATTGATATAAAACAGAAGGGCAGTTAGGGGAGGTGTTTGCTGTGGAAAACCAGCAGCAGCTCTTGCCTTTTGCTGGAACAAGTGAGAAATGTTTGAGGCTTTTTAAGAAGGGGACTGTTTCAAGTCACCATCACTCAGGCTCAAAAATAACTGAATTGTTGCAGAGTAACTTGATCACTGACTTCAGACTTAAAATCACTGGCAGTTGGGTGCTATACTGGTTCCTGGCTGCTGGAAATCACTGTAGCTCTGCTGGCTTTTAGCATGAGGGTCTTCATCCCAGAGCATCCCTGCGTGCAAGGGTGTGCAGAAGCATCCTAAAAGTCTCATGTAGGAGACCTGCCTTCTCCTGTCCTTGGTGGCACAAACCAGCTTGCTGGCAGTCCTTAGCTTTATGCACATTGTTTTCAGCTTCAAGCGTATTCATCCAGGCAGGAATCGTCTCCTCTTTTTGTGCGTGATGTTCTCAGCTACTGACAATGCATTGCTCAGTAAGAGCAGACAGTTTGCAGCAGAATGCTGCCTTTTTATAGGGGTAGCAGTTCTGTGCAAATAATAGGGGTTTAGGTGATGGTACTTGCCTGGAGATTAATTTATACCTAAGCTCTTAACTTCTCCACAGAACTGAAATTTGCATGTTAGCTCTAGGCTAGAACCTGGTATTCATTCCATTATCTGAAAAGTAGAGCACCCAAACATTGTTGCTATCGTAATTTTACTCCCATAAATTAACAACTTTTTTTTTCTTGTTTTAAGCTAAGGATGTTACTTACATCTGCCCCTTCACTGGAGCAATCAGAGGAACCCTTACCGTTACCAATTATAGACTGTATTTTAAAAGCATGGAACGGGTAAGCTTTTGAAACCATCTACTTCTGTTGACTATTCAATCTTTAGAGCTAGATGTTCTTTGAGAGTTAATTCTGTATGAATTGTAGCTATATGTTTGGGAATACAGGCATAAGGGAGCAGGAGCTGGGTACTTTTCCCCCTCCCCTTTTTAAACTCACAAATTTCAACTGTCTACAGGACCCTCCTTTTGTCCTAGATGCATCTTTAGGTGTAATCAACAGAGTGGAGAAAATTGGAGGTGCTTCCAGTCGTGGTGAGAATTCATATGGGCTGGAGATTGTATGCAAGGTAAACTTTTATTCATGTTTTACAATAGGGGAAGGGGAACATATATTTTAAAAGGTTTTCACTACAGAACTGTAGGAAGTTCTTCAAAACATTTCAGTCAGTGTGACTTCACAGCAATTTAAAAGTGATTTTCAGGATTCTCCAGCTCCACTCATTCAAGATGAGATCCAAACCTTTATTCAGGCTTTGTGCTAGGTAATGTCTTTTCTTCATAGTGGAAACCTAGGCCTGCATCCTACTAATGCAGTTCTCAGGGTTGCCCACCAGGCTATCCCAGCAAGACTCCAGTCGTGGAGTACAGGATGCCTTTCACTCACTTGCATCTCAAGAGCAAGAAAGGGGCACGTTTCCCCCTGAATTGTTAACTTATGTCCACCTGCTGCTGTACTTTGTGGTGAGGGACTGGCAAGTAGCCTTCAGTCCTCCTCAAGGCTCTTGTGTCGTTTCTCAGGGCAGTACCTGTCCCGATCCGATGTCGGGGAAGGTTTCGGTACAATCCCAAGAGCGAGATTAAGACAAACAAGGTCAAATGCTGTACACCCAGAACACCCTTTGTTACAAAAAGAAAAAGTAATAAAGACAATAGCAATAGGATAGGATGGGATGAAAGATGGCAATCAAGCAAGCAGTCGGGATAGGGCTGCAAGAATAGTCACCACCATGGCTCCTGAGGTGAGGGGGGATGAGGGGGTGTCGGTTCCTCGGTGATGCAGAGGTGGGCAGTCACCAGGACCCTGTGATCTTGTGACCGTCCTTGCAAGCAATCTTTGAGACAAGTTCATTCACTGGAATGACGCCTCTTGAGGCACTGGAATCACTGGAAATGCAAACTTCAATAAAAATTAACAGTTCACCTCGTGTCTATTTACTGTAGACCCACAAAGTAGGTAAAGCCACCATCACCTAGATCCATACCTCCGCAGTTCACCAGGGCGTGGCCCCTCTGTTTTCCTCGGTGGGCATGTCAGGAGAGCTGGATTCTGAATCTTCTAGGTCTGGGGCTGCTTAGAGCTCTTGTCAGAGCCCCCTCAAGGCTGAAAGGATGCTACTTGCTGGATGAGGGCAGATGAAGGAATGAAAATGAGTCCCAAACTGCTCTGGTCACTGCTGTGATTTTGAGGCAGGAGGAGGCTAAGCAGACTCAAGCTGTGGGTGTGCTTGGTCAAGAGCAGTTGATATAATCTCTGTGCCAAATCACCCAGCTGCTCCCTCATCCTATTGCAGTCATGATCCTCCATGGCTAACACAGGGGTGCTTGTGCTGGCAGGCTAATTTGTGCCCTGTTTTGATCTGGCTGGTCCTAGTCCTCAGCTGTTTTGCCTATATGCACACACAGTCAGGTTTGGAGTGAACTACATTGTTTCCCTGGGTGAGAAACCCAGACACAAACGATACAGTAGGTTATCTTGGCCCTATACATCTTGTATATATATGTGTGTGTGTGTGTATATATATATATATATGTGTGTGTGTATATATATACACATATATATGCCAGCCTGCTTGGCTTAGGATACGCAGAGCAGTTCAATGCAGTAACATAATACAGATACAGCTTGTGCATCCTTAAATGTTCTGTCTGAGACCAATTACCTAATGTCAGTCTTGTGAGACAACTGAGACTTTAGCTGTTTATCTCATTCTCTGACTTGCTGCACCATCTTCATATCCTTGAACTTGGTAGCTCATTGCCTGCTGGTGGCTTTTTAACTGTTTACTACAAGTGTTTGAGTTGTAGGCTTGGCTGGAAAATCTTGGCATCTTAGAGATGCTTTTATTTAGTTTCTGAATTCGATTTTGTAGATGAGTACAGAGAGGTCTTGGGTTACCACTCTTAGTGGAACCTGCTGCTGTGCAAAGTGGAGGAGCTGTCAGTTTCAGTCAAACTCTCCAGTGCTCTGAAAGACAGAAGCTTTGAAGAGGTGATGGCATTAGTTGCTTTGCACCTGAACTGGCTGGATTTGGGTTCCCTATGTGCATTAGCTTCATGGGAGGTACTTTGTGAAGCAGTCCCTTCCAGCTGTCTTCTGGCACAGCTCAGCCTGAGAGCTCAGTAAGAGCTAGGAGATCTGTCTCACAGAGTCCTGCTGGTCAGTGGTAGCTTGTCCCTTCCCTGAGCAGGGCTTTTCCGGAGGCTTTCAGCAGGTAGAGAGCTTCAGTGTGAAGGCCAGGTGCTGTGATCAGGCGTGCCTGTGCTCTCCCTCTGTTCCTCTGCTGTTGTGGCTTTGTTAGAGGCTGCCAACCACTGAACCAAGCCCAGAGTTGCAGTACAACAGTGTTCAAAGTATGATATTAAATCAGTACTAGAAAGAACATTGTAATGTGACCCTGTTTTGAATGCTGGCTTTTGGATTTTCTCTGGATTTTGAAGTGATTCAGAAATCTGCAATTTGATTTCCCTCTTTTTTTTTTTTTCCTAGGATATTCGAAACTTGCGATTTGCTCACAAGCCTGAAGGCAGAACGAGACGATCCATATTTGAGAACCTAATGAAATATGCTTTCCCAGTTTCAAATAATCTGGTAAGTATTTCCCCTTCATTTTTTACCAAAAGACACAGTGGCAATAAGCTGTTTTGTTCAGGCCCTTCTACTTGGTACAGTGTTCGCGTGGGGTACCTTTTGTTGGAGGAGGAGAAATGCTGGTTTTTAAATTTAGAATTAATTCTGTAAGAGTTTAGATTGTATAGAAAACAGGAAAAGTCTCCTACCATGGGTCTGGATTCCTTCATGCATGGAGGATGACTTACTGATACATCCTTGTAACAGGGAAAATACTCAAAGCATGGTGATATCCGTCAGGCTTACAGCTAGTGGTGACTGTGCTGCTCCACATCTGGAATGCAGTTCATCTGCTCTATCTCTGCACCTGCAATGGTTGCTTCAGATACTGGTTGAAATGAACTAGTTCTTAATATGTAAGAGTTTTCTTGCCCAAGTAGTCTTAACTTTCTCTCTTTAATAATAAACTCCTTTTTTCCATGAAGTACTAGGTAGTAGACAAGCAAGATCAGGGGTACAGAGGAAAGTACATTGTTGCATTAATTACTACTACAGTGAGCATGTTAATCTTTTGTACAAATCCCTAAAAGAAAAGTAGTGCGGTGGGAAAAAAGAAGGACCAGTCATAAGTTAGTATTTGAGATATCAAACATCCTGGAAATAGTCTCTGAGAGAGCTCTTAATGGTAAATTTTCTTTCTTTCAGCCACTTTTTGCATTTGAGTATAAAGAAGTTTTCCCAGAAAATGGATGGAAGGTGTATGACCCCACCTGGGAATACAGAAGACAGGTGGGTATTGTGCCCTGTCCTTCCTCATCCTCTCTGCTCTTCAGAAGTGAGGCTCTGTGCAGCAATGTAATTACAGGCTGCCTGGAACAGAGGATGATCCTGCTGTCAAATGTCATGCAGGCTGGGTTAGGACATTGTTCTCCACACTGCAGTGACTGATGACGGCAGCACAGCTTTAGAGGTAGTAGCATCCACTCAAGGAGATGACTCAGGCTGCAAAGACCTGACTTCAGGCTTCGGTAGAAAAAGCTATTGCTCTGGCTTAGTCATCAGCCACTGCTGGCAGTGAGGAACAGAGGATGCATTTTGTGGGTACAGACATCCCAACCTCAGCTCTTGCTTATGTTAGTTTTAATTCTTTCCAGTTTTCTGCAAGGTATCTCAAACAGGAACTTGGAAGGAAAAAAAAAAATGAAATGCAGAATTTTTTCATTTTCTTGGGAAATCAGCATAGGGATCGACCTAGAGAGTGTTGTGATTAACCACAGCTTGGAACAGACAGTTGTAGTTTGTCCAGAGTAGACTGGTCAAAGGTGTTAATGATTGTGAAGTGGTAGGCTGTCAATTAGGAATACTGTGATAAAGACTTGAGTGCTCCTCCCTGGGGGAAAAGATGGGAGAATTTTGTTTTTTACAGTGAAATAACTTTTGTCATAAAATTCTCAAGTTGAGACAGTACAATTGGGTGGCAGTTTTGCCCTGGACAGAGTAAACTTTTGTCTCATTCAGATCTGTCAGGACAAAACCAATTTTCCTTTGTAAAATTAAGAAATTTACAGATTTAAATTTAAAGATTTATTTGGATCTTTCCCATAAAGCAAAAAAAAATGTCTGTCCTAGCCTAGTTCATCTGATTCCTGACATCAAAACCTAAGGAAGGGATTCATTTTCCTAGCTTTAGTCTTCTAGAAGTTGAGCATGCCTTCTAAATTGGTTATCTAGGCTTGTCATTAACAGATGGGGAGAGAGAGCTTCACTGTTGGGGGTGATCTGTCCCCTCCTGAAATAGCTGCCTAAGATAGATTGCTGGCTTCGAGGCTGCTAATTGAGAGTGAGATGTATTTTACCTCCACTGTCTTCATTGCAAAAAGCATGTTTGCAATGAGATACCACAATCTAAAATCCTAGTAAAGACAAACTCCACTCATTTGTAATCAATGACAGACATTGTATCTAAGGCTGGGTTTGACAAATAAGACCAGATAATGCAGTGATTAGTGCTTTGTTTAGAATTTACCTCTTTCTTGGTGGTTATTTTAAGGAAAGATCTGTTTATAAAGAGATGGATCTACTGCCCAAGCTGTATGGGAAAGATTCTTCTATATAGGACTGAGAACTTTGGAGTAAAGACTAAAGAATACTTGTGCTAACAAAATAATCTCCATTGAAAAGCACAGCATTCACTTAGCCAAGCTTCAGTTAAACAGATGAAGTACTAAAGACATTCATACAATATCTGGGAAGAAGGAAGGGTGACCCTTGAGAATTTGAAGGTAAATTATTCCCATTTCTTAATCCTGGCATGTCTGTTTTTAGAACACAAGCTTTTCTATCCATATTAGTTTTTATATTGTGATTGGCTGTACCTTAAATTTGACAGGAGCTTGGTTAGACAGTGAAAGGAGATATATATATATATATATTTATATTTATTTACATGAATGTGATTTGCAGCTCTTCATGGCCTTTCTGTAAAGAAAATGGGCCTCTGGGCCGTGGTGTCTTTGTTTCTGGCCACACGAGGTAGCACTGTTGTGTATGAAGCATGTCACAACTGAGACATTGCTGCAGCACATACTTCTTTTGTCATGACCTGCTTTTGTATCATTTTTGAGTGGACAGGAAAAACTTAGCCTGACTGCTTTTATGACAAGAAATCAAACTGATGTCTGTATGCTGAAGCCCTCAGTCATTTGCTTACATTGATAACTGCAAAAAGGAATCCAAACAGGATTTTCTGCATCCGTGGCCTATCTGAATTTTACCCATGATGGGCCACAGTCGTCACCATTCCAGATCACACAATCCATCTGTTCCAGTAGCTTGTCTCCAAAAGTGACCAACACCAGCTGCTGAAGAAGAGGCAAACTGTACTACAGTAGATGTTTATGTTGTGATCTGGCCAGGAGAAGAATTTCATCCCTTTCATTAGAGTTGATTTAAGTCTTGCAGTATGAAGCTTTTATGTCCCCTCCAAAACTTTTAGGTATTTCAGTCTGTTTATTTAATTTCAGCATTTATAACTATGGATGTTCAGTTTATCTGTGTGAATGTCTTAGCCTTTTTTCTTACTCCAGACAGGTTCTATTAAAGCAATAACAAATACTACAGTAGATCAGGATTATGTCCTGAAATGGCAGCAGGGATTCATTAACAGTGAAACAAAACTGGCATCATCAAATCAGATAATAGGATTACCTGTCTCTGACTGTATGAATTGTGACCAGAAATAGAAAAGCAGGACATGCAGACTATCTGCAGGACCTTGTAGAATTGGTTTAAAAACTATTAGAGAAGAGCTGGCCTGGGGCATAATAAGCCCAGCAGTAATGGCCAGGCTTTAACTTGGTATATCTTAGGCCAGGTCAGTTATTTCCCTGTGGCAGCACGGACAGAGAGAAGGGAGTAGAGCAGAAATAGAAGCCAACTACCAGACATGCAGAAAAGACTAGATCCTGGAGTAGGATCCATAGTAGGATCTATGTCTACACTGGTAAACATGGCAAGTATACGTGTGGTGTGATTTTGGTTTTTTTTCCCCAGATTAATAGAAGTGTGTTGATATGATAGAGATTGTAGGAATTAGGAAACATACTCAGTAAAGCCCTTAGAGTTCTTGGGAAAGATGGAAATATGTAACTTATTAAAAATCTGTGATTGTGTAAAACTGTGGGGAGTAATAAACAACCTGTAGAGAACAAAAGGAACTCAGAGTGGCTTGGGATTTAGTCAGTAAATGGAATCACATGTGGCAAATGAAATTTAAAACTGAAATTGCTCCCTGATTTTTATTACGCGCGGGCTGGCAGAATATAAAACAGAATTGCAAAGTGAATAAGACTCAGTTGAAACCAAAAGGCCTTGAGATGCCTTTGGAGTAACTTAAAGCTTTCATTTTCCTTAACAAGGTGGGGAGCATTTGGAAAATATTACAAGGGGTTGTGAAGCTGGAAATGTGTGATGTTTCCTTACAGAAGTCATGCTTGCCTAATCCTATGCTCTGGTCCTGTGTACCAGGGAGCCACAGTGTAGGGCTGTGGTTGCTGCTTTCAGAGAAAACATGGAAATTAATAATTCAGAAGATGAGCTGACCTGTTTTGAGGACAGAAGTGCCCAGCATTAGTATATAATCAGAGTGGGAAAGGTAGAGCATGAGAACAGCATCCTGTGTATGAAGGTTGGGTGTGCAGCTTTGGGGAAAATGAGAATTGAATTGTCAAATGCCCCATGGTTTACCTGAGATCCTGTTTATGCTAGGTATGGCTCTACTGCAAAATGGGTCACAGCTCTCTTGTGCTAAATGGAGACGGTCTGAGCTGAGTACATGGCAGAGGGACCAGCTTGGCTCTGGCAGCTGTATCCTGTGTGTAGGGATGTGCCTGAGCTCATGTGCCTCTTGGTATCTCACAGCTCAAACCAAGTTTGAGAGAGGCACTGCTGGTGTGTAACTCAGGACCCTCCCTGCCTTGCCCTTGTGGCTAAGCTCAGAATTGGTCAGCTGGGTCCAGCAGGGAGATGTGAGTGTGTGTAATTCCAGCGAGGAAATGACTTCTTTCCTGTCAGTGAAAGGTCCTCATGTGCTTAAGCTTAAACGTGTGCTTTGCAAGGTGCTGGTTTCGGTGCCATGCTGGTGTGTCTTCAACAGTTTTTCCCTGCAAACAAAGAAACTCCATCTTCTACAACATGCATAGGTCAAGTGATAACTGGGTACTGGTCACTAAAGTAAGACATGAATGACTATCCAGAGGGAAACCAAGTCTGGTTTGTGTGTGGACATGACACAAAGGCTGCGTCTCTATGGTTAGATGATACGGTCATAGGGAGTGTTCCCCAGCACTGAGGTGTCTTCATTGCAAGTTCCAGGCAGAGCTTCAGTCCAGGCTGTTACCCTCCCTCTTTTGAGTGAGTGTGTTTGAGCACCCTTAGCCATGCATGAAGATACTCTTCCAGCAAGATGTATGCAGATTGAGAGTATGAAGCAATTATTTACTGGCTAACACACAATTTTTTGATAGCTGAGATTTAACTAGCTACTAGGCTGAGTGTTAGTACTCACCACCTCAGAGACAGCATCTGAAGAGACTTTCCTGGCTAGGCAGGCACCAGTGAGAGAAGGATCAGCCTCTGCACCTCTTTCAGTTGGGCTGTTACTGCCATCTTCCACCAGTAATGTTGACACCAGCACACAGATGACCCAGCTGTTGGCCTTCACTCAGTGACTGTCTACTTAAACTCAGTTTTTCCTTTTGGATTTTATACCACTTCATGATCTTGTTTTCGCTCTTGAAACCTTGAGCTCCCAGCAATCCCCATCTCAACAATCCTCTTCCTCTATCTGCAGTTTTACATTTTGTGCCTTTCTATAGATTTTCACACGGCTCTTTCACATGGCTTTGCAGTGCCCTTGGCAGTCTGAGCTGTGGTTGTGCGGCTGGGCCACATCAGAGCTGGGACCTGGAAGAGGCAGCCAGGCCCGTGTGGAGGGGAGATGAAAGAGGGCTTCAAGGCCAGCCAGACTGCTCCCAAACTTGGGCACATTTCAGAGCCTGACACAAGCCAAGCACCAGTAGGTGGTTTGGACAAACTGCCATGTTGAGGATAAAAGAGTTGAATAGTATGGGTGTGAGGTGCACTGTGCCAGCTGGTCTCAGTGAGAACGGTCATGAGCACCCTTAATTGACAATTATAGATGTGGCCATGTTGCTTTCCACACTTTGTCCTCTGGAAGCAGCTGAACATGAGCTCTCCTAAAAGCAACAGTGTTAGTTTACCTAGAGGAGACAGACCTTGTGCACCAGTCAGGGCAGCAAGCTCTGGTCACTGACATGGGCACCCATCAGCCACGTTCCCTAGCAGCTCTGGGACAGTCACATGTGCTGTTTGAGGTATGCCTGGGTGGTTACCTACTGCAGATGCACAGGCAGGCGGTTCCAGAGCTGGTCCTGAGCCTGGTGAAGCTTCTTGAGTTACATCTGTTACAGTTTGGGTTGGTTTCATAGTAGGCTTTTGGGCGCTTGTAACTTTCCAGGAAGCAGTGAAATGCATCTTACATGAGGAAATACCAACGTGCTTTACATCACGTTTAGCTTTTTCTGTTGATTCCAGCTGGAGAAAGTGCTGGAGTCAAGGAGCATGAATAAATGCACAAGCTACACTGCATCATGGCAAATGTCCTGGGAAGATGCAAATTCAGCTCCTCTTCTAGCCTGCTTTGCTTCCTTCTGCTTGCTTTGAGTCTGTGGAGAAAGTCACGATCTGGATCCAAAGCCCTGTTTGGGTGGTGCTGTGATTGAAGGCTCCTGTATCAGGGGAAAGCAGACATTCCTTGTGACACAGAGGAAATCTGAACACTGACATGCAGCATGTTTTCTTTCCTTGAGGGATCATCATGGATTTTTCTGATCTGGGCTTATTGCAGAGGAAAGATTTCGTTCAGATTTGTCAGGGTGGCAGCCGAAAGATGTAGAGCTTTGGAGATGTCAGTTCTGGACCGAGCAGCATGAGCTGAAGCCGTTCTGCCCAGCACTGTGAGGAAGGTGCTTTATAGTGCCAGTGACTGCTTGATCTTCTCAGTGAGCGCTGGTAGAGCTGCAGGGTAGCATGAAAAGGAGCTTTTCTTCCACATAACTGCTTGTCACCTTCTGGTTTCCTTGCCAGGAGTGTGCTGACAGCATAGCTCCAGTTCCGATTTGGGGGAGGTGACATCTCCAAGTGTTCCTGATGGATCCATTGCAGTGCAGCCATGTTCTTACTAGGACAGGACTGAGAACGACTTAGTCATTTGCCATTAGTTCACTTCCAGGTAGTAACCAGTTTGATCACAGCTGATGGACAGCTAAGAGCAAGAGTCTTGCTGTTACCTGGTTGACAGCAGAACTGGTGAACCCAGGAGGTTCCATCCTTGCTGAGTACAGCAGGTAGATCTCTGAGCATGTTTGACCCATCAGTCAGTTTGGACTGTGTATGATGCCTGTTTCTGCCACTTCTTTGGTTTCAGGCAGTGCCAAAAATACTGTTCCTTTGGGTTTTGGGGTACTGGTAGCTCTGCTGATTCTTTGTAGTAACATTTCCTCCCCAGGGAGGGCCCCAGGACTGGGAGTGGTTCACAAGCAGGGTGTGACCAGAATTAGACAGAAGGTCTGTCCACTCCTCAGATTTCTAACCATGATCTGTTTTGATAGCATGACTCACTGCTCTGATGGGAAACCGGCTGCAGTCTGTGTGGGTCAACCATAATTACCACAGCTCGTCTGACTTGTGTTAGATTTGTCATTTATTTCCTGTGGGAGCCGCGACAGTGGTAACCAGTGTCCCACCACCCTCCTTAAAATGAAGTCCTGTTTATTAGAACAGAAGCATGTATTGTTTTAAGAGCTGATACTCCACTAAAACAGACTCTGTGCTTAACAGTCTGGCCATGTTCACTGTAGCAGATCTGCTTTCCCCACAGAGATGCTTTGTGTCAGTGCTCACTCCTGCTGGAGCATGTTTCTGTTTAAATCTTTCCTTGCAGACACGCGGTAGCAGCCATGCTGTTTTGATCTTTTAACTCCCAGTGTCGACCAAACTAAGTCTGCAGGTTGTCAAGATCATCCCTCGTTGTGCTTTAGGTGTTCCCTGGAGGTTATCATCTGGGGAAGCTGTTGAGTTGCTTCCCTATCAGGGCACTCTGAGCTCAGTGACATGCATGTGTAGATTCTCTGCTTTCCCAGCCCAAGTACAGCCAGAGAGCTTAGTCTGAGAGGAACATGGGAGTCACACGTTACTGTCCAGATCCCATACAGTCACACAGCTGGACACATACCGTTATTAGGTTTCTTGTGTTTATAGGGGATTGCACAGCTGTGCCACAAACACTGAACAAGACCCAAAACAGATGGATTTTTTTGGGGGTGTTTTACTGTGTGTTCTCCTTTCTGTCTTCCCATCCATCCTGTCTGGTAACTCCACTTCCTGTCCCCAGTTTCCACCCACTGTGTTTGAGCTAAGTGCTGAGAGAGGAGTGAGGACTGTTGGTCACCTGTTCTGTCCTGCTTCTGGCTCTCCTATAAGCACCACCATGAGATCTGGAGTTATGTTAAAGATGCTCTCAGGGGGATCACCTGTGTTGCCACATCTGTAGCCTCCACAGTTCCTTTGCCACAGGTGAGCCTGCCTGAAGTCTTCTAGTTTTCCTGTTCTTCAGTGACCTGAGCAAAACATCTACCTCTCTGGGAACGAGGCGTGAAACTCAAGTTACCGAGATAATGCAGTCCCAGGCTCCAGCCCTCAATGTCCTTCATTAACAAAAGTTGCCTTGAATTTCAGGTCTGGGGATTTGACTGTGCTGAGGTCTCCGAGCAACTCATTTGCTAACCTGCTGTTGTTTCCTCTTTAGGGAATTCCCAATGAAAGCTGGAGGTTGACAAAGATTAATGAGCGCTATGAGCTGTGTGATACATACCCTGCTATTCTAGCTGTGCCCGTAAACATTCCTGATGAAGAATTAAAGAGGGTGGCATCTTTCAGATCAAGAGGACGCATACCAGTGAGTGTGACAAAAGAAGCCACTTTCATGTGGTGTTGTAACATACCTTTGGGCCATAAATAATGCTAAGAACAGGCTGAGTGAATTCCACGGAGTAAATAAATGGTCAGTGGATAATAAAAGTGACAGCAACATGTTAGAGGAGTTAGAAAGCAACATTACCTCTTGTAACTACTGTTGTGAAAGAGATGTAGACTAAACCAAAATGAGAAGATAAGATAAGAGCCCAATCCAGGCTGAGTCTCAGTTCAGTTCCTGGGAAACGCAGAGCAGCCCCATTTGGTTGTTTACAATTGTCTGGCCTCCTCTGACTTTCAGGGCAGAGGAATACTTAGTGATACTCTTGATGAAAATACTTACTAAATGGAATTAAGACAAAACACATCCTTATGATTATTTCAGCACTAACTGAAAATGTACTGTTTTACTTCTCAAGCCTATAGCAAATTAAATCTGTTCCTAAAGTGCTTAACTTTTACTTGGTGTAGTGTAGAGTGAGACATAATCCAGTGACTACAGAGCGAGAAAGTGGGTTTGCGACTCACACAACAGTGAGTAAACAGTCTGCATCATATTTAAAAGTCAGACTCAAACTTACTCAGTCACCTCTTATTTGTTCAAACTTTGGGAATGACAGTAGGGTGAATGAGTAAGGACAGAAGAGTTTTCTTTGATTTGGTTGTGATTGAATAGAATCCAGCCTTCTGGAACTAGCTAATACATGGCAGGATCCCAGCACAAACCATTACAGGTAGAACACTTCACTGGTGTAATGAATCCCATTTTTCCTTCACTTCCTTCTCCGTTGTTTCTGAAGGTATTGTCATGGATTCACCCAGAAAGTCAAGCAACAATCACTCGCTGTAGCCAGCCAATGGTGGGAGTGAGCGGCAAACGAAGCAAGGAAGATGAAAAGTACCTTCAAGCCATCATGGATTCTAATGCTCAGTCCCATAAAATCTTCATATTTGATGCAAGGCCTAGTGTGAATGCTGTAGCCAATAAGGTCAGGTGCTTTTTCCTCTGTCAGAAGCTGGGAATGTAGTAATTTAGAGCGCTTTCCCACCACCATTTCAAATTATTCCTTTTCTACTCTGAAGAGATTCATATGCAGTGACCTGATCCTCTAGACACCTGCACTGGTATCAGTAGATACCAGTGTGACTATGAAAGGTCCATTTGGATTAATCCACAACTCAAAATGAGATTGGAAGGGAAAAAAATCAAAGTAGTACTGGGGTCAAACTCTAGCACCCTGGATCTTTGTGTATCACCATTTTTCACTTCACATGATTGAAAGACTGCTTCCTCTGACAGCACCAGAACTCCATCCCTGCTAACCCTGATGGGAGCAGGAGTTACTCAGCACTTCTGAAAATCAGGCACCAGGATCTTTAATTTCAAAATACAAGCTGGGGATCTTTAACATCTAGGAGTGTTGCTGTGTTCTTCCTGCTGTTGTGTCTCATGCCATCACTATAAGCCCTGTTTTAATGGTAGAACTGCTTTGGTGCACTAAAGCTGATTTTTTTTTTCTTTTTTTTTAAACTGTCTTTCCCTCTGCTTAGGAAAGGCAATTAGTGTGTGGGATATACTCCCCTCTAATAGTATGGTAAATTTGTAAATGACAGAATAGTGAATCTAATGAGCTAGCAGCTTGAATGGGGATAAATGATAATTACAGAGAAAAAGAAAGCTTGTAATGTGATATTCTTTGGTAAAATTATAGCATTCATTACTGTCGCAGGAAAGAGACACAAAGTGGGTGCGTGTACATGTTTGTTCCCAACTGTAAGATAAATCCAGTGTTTTCTGCCTCCTTTAGGTAGCACAATCACTGTGGTATTTTGTTGGCTGATACTTGCTCAGAACAAATGAATAGGATAAAATATAAAATATGGTTTTGCTTAATTATTTTTATGTGGCTTTTGTTCTTCAGGCTAAAGGAGGGGGCTATGAGAGTGAGGATGCCTATCAGAATGCAGAATTAGTATTCCTGGACATTCACAACATTCATGTTATGAGAGAATCACTGAGAAAACTGAAAGAAATTGTATATCCCAATATCGAGGAGACTCACTGGCTGTCTAATTTAGAGTCAACTCACTGGCTAGAGCACATCAAGGTATGCATGTCTGCACCCACTGGAAGTGGACGAGTAACCACGAGTCTGTACCAGTCTGTTCACTGGGAAATGTATCCAGAGCTAACTCCAGTGCTGGATTTTCAGTTCCTGGGAAATTTAAAGACTTACAGTTTGTTTGCAGTTTAAAAACAACTAAAAACACAGTTTCTTGGAATAGAGAGTTTTGAGGAGATGGGAAGAGGGACAAGAGAGGGGGTGGAACGACTGAGAGACAGTGTTTTGGAAGTGAAGCATGTTCCTGGGTAACTTGTAACTGTGAAAGCCCTGGGTAGAGCACAGGAGTCCCCGAGTTTCCAAGCTCTTGGCTCAGGGATCCTCAACATCCTAGTATTCCTGCCTGGTCCAGACCTGCAGATGTTGGGAGTTTGTGCCCCATCAGCCTTTCAGGAATCCAAGCAGAACTGGAATGAGTGGGGTAAAACGCTTCAGCTTCTACAAATGGTGGTTTTCAAATTAAGCTCTTTCTTTCCTACAAACATCCAGCTTACGTTGTCTGCCTGCTAATGCAAAAAGGGGCAGTTGCAAATTGATGGCCATGGTTGTGTTCAGAGACAGAATGCTCCTGGGTTTAAATCTTGGTCTGTCCAAGGACTGAGCTTAATGCAGGGGCCCTTCCAGAGTTGTGTCTGTGCTGCAGTTTAGATGTGTTGTCATCTTGCTGGAAAAAAAAATGTGTTCTCCAATTTGCTGTGCTAGTTATAAAGTAGTTGGAACCGATTTACCATTCTCCTTGAGGCAGACAGAGCCCTTGGTTTGTCCTGTGTTGTCACTAGCCATTTTTCATTTATAGTTTCTGTTCCAAAGAGATTTTGTAACTTTTCTTCCCCCCCCCTTGTCCTAGCTCATTCTCGCTGGAGCCCTTCGGATTGCTGACAAAGTAGAGTCGGGGAAGACGTCTGTGGTTGTACACTGCAGTGACGGCTGGGACCGGACAGCCCAGCTCACCTCTCTCGCTCTGCTCATGTTAGATGGCTACTACCGAACTATCAGGGGCTTTGAAGTGCTCGTGGAGAAGGAGTGGCTGAGCTTCGGCCACAGATTTCAGCTGGTGAGTCAGTAGCCCTTGGAAGGCACTGAGCAGAAAGTTACTGTCCACCTTGAAGGATTTCAAAGGACTTTAGCCTTTCCTGTGAGAAGTCTCCCAGCTGAACTCACAGAGAAAGGTGAATGCTGTGCTATTGTTTTCTGCCTACAACTCCAGTCATCTCTTAACCTCCTTGGAGACAAGTCTTGGTTAGATACGAGCAACAGGTGGTATTAAGTCTCTCAGGTGCATGGCTGATATGTCACGTTCCCATGCTCAGCCTTAAACCAACAGCGTGCTTTGGGTTTGGGACAGGCATTTCTAGATCATGGAGGTGTTTTGGTCTGTCTTTCTAGATCAGTCCATTTTCTGAGACTGCTCAGACACAGTGATCTGGCAAATGCCTTGGTATTGAAGAGGTTGGGGAACATGGTGAAGGCCTTGACTTCACATTCTCTTCAGGCATGTTTTGCTTTTGGGGAGGCTTTAATTGTTTGGGCATAGTCAAATGTGATGTACTCTACCGGTTACAAGCAATCAGGCCTTACATGTCTTATCCAAGGCTGCACAGCCCAGTCAGGGTTGGAGGCCTATTCCTGGAGATAATTTCATCACTGCCTCTCTTGAGGTGGCAGGAGATGGGCTGGGTTAGTGTTTGTACAGCGCTTGGAAGCCGCGAGGTGTTGTGTGACGGTTATCACCGTGCCTGCAGGGAGTGTCTGGACCTAGCACACTGCACTACTGAGGTAGCCAGGACAACAGCTGCAGCTGAAGCAAAAAGCTTTCTCATTTTTTTTTTTCCTTCTGAACTTTAGCTATTAACTGAAGTCAGTGCCAGCATAGCATCTGGAGCCTCTTCTCAAACAACTCTTGTTTTAATTTAGCATGAAAATATCCCCATAAAGAAATTTCACTTCAAAGACAAAGGGAGTAGCTGTCCTTTACCCGCTGATAGAGACAAAGCAAAATCAGGAGTCATTTGAACCTTCTTAAAGCTGTTGGTAAAGGCTGAGAGGAGACCACAGCAGTTTCTCCATCAAGCCCTGTGCGATTCACGTTCTTTGTCCTGCTCTGTTTCAGAGAGTCGGCCATGGAGACAAGAATCACGCAGACGCGGATCGCTCTCCTGTCTTCCTCCAGTTCATCGACTGTGTCTGGCAAATGACAAGACAGGTGAATTGCTGGGCGGCACACGTGTCCACAAAGCCACTGTACCAAGAACGTGGCACAGTGTCTGGCCACAGGAGCAATTTCCAAGCTGACCTGCACAGGTTCTCCTTCCTGGGCTTCTGCTCTTTTCTTGAGAGTCTGTTTAGCAAAGAACCTGAATGCACAGGAAGTGCACAGGAAGGTTGTGATGTCGGTGTGCATCAGATTAGCTAGTTAGTGGGTGCTGCTTGCCTACACACTGTTATAACATGAGCTTCTGAGAAGAAGCTTGCCTCACTCTGAAAGAGGGGACAGCTGCCTCGCACTCGCCGTGGGCAGGAACAGACCCCAGCCATCCTCAGGAGCCCGCTGTGCCTTCAGAGGCATAAGTGACTTGAGCTGCTGATAAAAATCTCTAACGTGGGGAGTGCAAACAGATCCCTGTTGCCTCTGCTTAAGCTGATCTGATAAGCAAACCTGCAGCAAGACGTACATTTGCTCCATTTTAACTACTGAAGGCAAACATACTGCTCCTGATTCATATGTGAAATACAGAGCTGAGTTCCTCACTTCAGACCAGGCACGGCAGAGGCACAGTTCAGGAGAGATCCCCTGTGGTTGGGAGGTTTTTCCCCAGGTATGGGGAACCTGGAAGGTTTTTTGTGTCTGCTGTGATACAAAAATGTGTCACATGGCAAATGTCAGCAATGGTCAGGCAGTTCACTGAAAAATTTAAGCTCATCATGGAATAAAACAGGTGAAATAGAAAAGCATGCTACTATATGTGAAGCAGTAATGTATCCAAGCAGAGAAAGAGGGAGGCTTTACCATCATCAAAAGTCACTTTCAGTGTGCTATCATTGGGTTGCTCCTAGAAGCAGACATCCTGACCTGCAGCTGGCGAGGTCAGGATGTTGCAGCTGGGGCAGCCTGGGAAGAGTGGGGTGGTGTGTGAGGGAGGAAGGCCTCCCGCTCTACTCTCCATCGCCCCAGCATGTCCTTGGTGTTCACTGCACGTATTCTTACCAACTCTTTGTGGAGCTTCAGTTCTCCTTGTCTTGGGTCTGATTGTTTCTGCATGGTACAACCACAGCAAACACAGCCCCTGCCCACACACCCGTTCCTCCCACTGACCTGCGTTGCAAGATGCCTCCCTGCTGTTCCCTCTGGGAAGTGCTCTGCTGCATGCACAGGTTATTTCCATTTGTCCCTTGGAAATTTCAGTTTCTTTTTATGCATCATTTCACATGTGCTCCAGCCTTTTTTTCACAGTCTTGTTGCATGGTCTGTCACTGGGGACAGGCATAGCAGAGCAAGCTTCCACTTGAAGCAGCACTGAGTGTATAGAAACACAGCAGTCAAACCCTTCAGACCTTTGGCTTTTGCTCAGAATTTTTCTCTGCACATGTAAAGCAACTTTTGAAGAGAGAAACCTCTTGCTCCTGCAAGGAGAAAATATGATCCTGAATATTCTGCCAGGCAAAGAACAGAGACAAATCCTGGTTTAGAAATAAAGAAGAGAAAGCCAACTCTCTACTGGGACGACAAAGTGGGAGAAAGTTTATTTGAAATTCCTGTTCTAAAATCCCTGCCTAATTTTCTGGTTCTGTCTGAAGTTTCCTACAGCATTTGAGTTCAATGAGTACTTCCTGATAACCATCCTGGATCACCTGTACAGCTGTTTGTTTGGGACCTTCCTGTGCAGCAGTGAGCAGCAGAGAGTCAAGGAGGTAAGACAGCTTGGAAGGCGTGGTACTGTGATTGCTTTAGCTGGCCAGACACTGCTAGAGACATTGTCTCAGCACACAGACAGTGGTAGATGCAGGTCTAGGTAACACCAAGCCCCCTTCTTCACAGTTTAAACTCATGTCTGTCGGAGACAACATTTCAGAGCAACATCATTGCCTTCTGGACGGTCCCACTGCTTTCAGCATGGCATTCAGCAACTCACTGCTGGCCGAGTAGCTCCCGGGTATCTCCCGAGCAGTTGGAAATGCGGTTTTTCTTTGAATTCCAGTTCAGTGCAACCTTCTCTGTGGAAACTGGGACCTTTGTGCCCTCCCTTTTCCTGGCAGTGGTCCTGTTACGTTGATTTTAACTACCAAGTGTGTATTGTCATTCTGCACACATGGGTTACAGCAAGTAACTGGTCTCAGTGCGTGTTCTTGCTGTGCTTGCATAATTCTAGGAGAGGACAGAGCTGCTAGTATGAGGAAGGACATGCCTCTGGGTCCTGCCACCAGCCAGCTCTGCCCAGCAGTCTGCTCGAGGTTTGCTTGCCCAGGGAGGAGTGTGTAGATGTGTACAGGTTGTCCAAGGAAGTTGTGGATGCCCCCTCCCTGGAAGTGTTCAAGGCCAGGTTGATGAGGCTTTGAGCAACCTGGTCTAGTGGAAGGTGTCCCTGCTCATGGCAGGGGGGTTGGAACTGGATGATCTTTAAGGTCCCTTCCAACCCAAACCATTCTATGATTCTACATGGAGACCATTCAAGCACTACCCTGTTCAGACTCAATGTGGAATCAGAAGGCAAAGCAGTGACGCTCATTCTGTCTCACCTACCTACAGATGAAACATTTTGTCACCAAAGGTGACGTTGAGGACAGTGCTGTGTGGATCTGATGTGATTAAATTTGACAGCATGCCAGTTAAAAAATAAAAATAATTAAAAAATAAATTACTGTGATACAGGAGTGATAGCATCATACTGAAGTGGAATCAGAATTCCTGTTTCTCTAGAGTCCACAGTAGTTGAGTAATTGGAATTTCCAGAGCGGAAAGCCTGGGTGCTGTTTGGATGTGGGTTTTTTTAAGGCCTCAGCCTAGTCAAGTACTTAATGTAGAAAGTGCTCCAACACTGGTTTCACTGGGACTACTCACAGGCCGAATTATTGAACTAGATCAGGGCTTAAGTCAAATATTTTCTTTTTTTATTTGCAATGAAATACTCCAGCACGTCTCCCAGGAGCACTTTAAAGAGGTGAAGTTTAACCAAAGCATTGCGAGTTCACGTGCCAGTGTCCCCTTGCTGTGCCCATGGTGATTCCTGGTCTGTGTTGGCAGCAGGGTGGGTAAGGGGGTGGGATGTTTCCCTGCCAGGGTGCGTGTGTACCTGCCTGCATCCATCTGCTTCAATTACAATAACCACATCAAAGGAAGGGAGGGGTTTTTGTAAGCTGCAAAAAGACAACCAGCTCTAAATTAATGGCAGGCATATGTATATGCTGTTATATACACTTTGAAGATAAATGCTGGGATTTGTACGGGAAATAAAGCCTCCTCCACCCCCTTCCCTTATAGAGCCTTCCAAAAAAGACGGTGTCGCTTTGGTCTTACATCAACAGCCAGCTGGAAGACTTCACCAACCCGCTGTACGTGAGCTACTCCAACCACGTCCTGTATCCCGTGGCCAGCATGCGCCACCTCGAGCTGTGGGTCGGCTACTACATCCGCTGGAACCCCAGGATGAAACCGCAGGTACGTCTCCTCCAAGGACCCTGCTTCTATTTCCCTCCCTGCTAGTTCTAATGCTGTCCTTTTGGAACTCGGGACCTTTGAAGCACAAGAAGTAACACACAAACCTGAGCTGCCATTGCTGAAATCTAAACCCAAAAGCCAAAATTCAAATGTAAGCAAATGGAAGAGCAGCATCTACAGCTGGGTGGTGTGGGTGCTCAGCTGGAGGTCACTGCCTTGTGCATTCAGCAGGAGCTGAAGATACTCAGCAGTTTGGAAAATTTCTCACTTAGAACATGGGCAATATCATCTGATTTCTCTCTTCTTTACAAAAAGAGCCTAAAGATCTAAGACTTCTTTGGATGTGGGATTCTAGATCTGAGTTTTGGGGCTCTGTTTAGATTACCAGTGACAGGAACCTGCTGCTCACTTTGGCTGCCCAGGGCATGGGGGTCTGAGTGCGACCCTCTGACACTCTGGACCACTGACAGCGGGGAGACTGGTGTGCCCAGGGCAGGCACCTGAGACAGGGAGACTGAGCATGGCCCGAAATGCTGAAATCACTTTTTCATAGGAGGGGACATATTCCTGCATTGCCCCAGTGTCCAGCTGCAGTTAACACAGCTTTGCAAATCTGGGGTGTTAGATACAGGAACCCAACAAGTGCTTTCCAGTACTTTTCACAAGGGCAGTTCATGACAGGACAAGGGGTAATGGCTTTAAGCTGAAAGAGGGTAGGTTTAGATGAGATATTAGGAAGAAATTCTTTCCTGTGAGGGTGGTGAGACACTGGAACAGGTTGCCCAGGGAAGCTCTGGATGCCCCCTCCCTGGAAGTGTTCAAGGCCAGGCTGGATGAGGCTTTGAGCAACCTGGTCTAGTGGAAGGTGTCCCTGCTCATGGCAGGGGGGTTGGAACTAGATGATTTTTAAGGTCCCTTCCAGCCCAAACCATTCTGTGATTCTATACTTACTGTTTAACAGGCAGAACTGTGTGAAAATATTTAGCTAAATCTGTGTTGGTTGTTTTTCTCCAAAGCCCTCAAGTTCTGTCCAGGCTAAGATGCCAAGGCCAGTGTTCCCCATAAATGTCAGAGATGAGTTTTATAATTGTCATCTTTCAAATGATACACTAAGTTTTGTTTAGCCACCATGGCACTACACATGTTGGATAAAATGAGAATCCCAAAGCCAGAGCAACCCCTCACTCACCCCTGGGCTGGAGGCAGTGACATCAGCACCTGCCTGCCCTGCTTCCCTCACAGCTGTGTGCGAGGTCAGCGGCAGCGTTCTGGGCTTCAGGCTCCCACTCCCATGCCTGCCTCCCAGCACTCAGGTACATACTGTTTTTCGCAGGAACCTGTCCACAATCGCTACAAGGAGCTTCTTGCCAAGCGGGCCGAGCTGCAGAAGAAAGTGGAGGAGCTGCAGAGAGAAATCACCAACCGTTCCACCTCGTCCTCGGAGAGAGCTGGCTCTCCCGCACAGTGCGTCGCTCCTGTACAGACAGTTGTGTGACACAGACTTTTTTTGCCAAGTACCTTCCCAGGACCATCAGGGCAGCTTTTCTGAAACCCTCTGGATTTCCAGCATGGTGTCTGGGAGATGCCAATCTATTTATTTATTTCTCTCCAGGGTAATTTATTAGTACTGTAGCACTAGAGGAAGCTTAAGCAAAAACAAACAAACAAGGCCCCCTATGCAATTAACCTTCTCAGTGGCTAGATTATAATACAAGCTAATTGCACTTGCCACCTCAAAGAAACCCTTTGTTCACTTATGTGCTGGAAATCGCTTGGCTTTAAAGAGAGACTGTGCACTAGAATGAAATACCGTGAAGGAAAAACATCTCCTCGAGGAAAACATCTCAGAAGTTTGAAAAACAGAAGTAGAGGATCTGGCTTTGTCTTGGAGCCCAGGATACAGCTGTAAAGTCACGAAGGCCTCTGCTATTAATGTCTGCATAGCCCTGCTAGTGAGAGCATTTGCCAGCATACTTGGAGACAAGCACCAATAGCAGCTGAAACGTATCCCTGTTTTCACTTTTCCCTTCACTTTGAGCTGCTACATCATAGGAAGCCATGGAAATGATGCCTTATTTAAAAAGGGCAGCTTCTACCAATAAACCATGGTGGTAGAGGAGCAACCTACATGACTTTGTAGGATAAAAGTTTACTGCCATCTCTGCAGCTTTAGAGTCTTGCTTATGGTTTACATGGGGTGTGCAAGGATGCAACTTCAGCACCTCTATTTCTGAGGGAGGGAAGCAGAGCGTGGCTCCCCTGGGCTTTCTGCGGCACCTCTGTCCTCCAGTGCCTCATACTCATCAGGGGAAGGGTAGTGGAATATCAAGGGGCAGGTGTGAGCTGCTGGGATCAGTCCTTTCATTTTGCTTGGGTAAGCATAATTAGTGATTTCAGTGCTTCTGTGCAGGATCACAGTGGTGTATTCAGGGTCCTGCAGTTTTCTGTTAACTAACGGAACAACTATCAACCAAAGAAGCCTTTCTGCCTACATTGCAACTGCTACTTAAGGTTAGTGTGGTCAGCTAAACAGCTTAGCCAGTTTCCACAAGTCTTGTGTTTAGGTCTTCTTCCTCATAGCATACTTCAAGATTTACAGTCACCTGACTAAACTTAAGTCCAAAATCAATTTTAATACAAAATTCTATTGTAGCAATGGAGATGAAAGACAAACGTGGTGAAACTATGGCTGCCCCATTGCTCTTCCAGACAGGTAAGTAGGGGGTTACAGAAGATAGGGCTTAGTGAAGGAAGTGATGTATGTCCAAGGAGCTTTACTCCAGACTGTGTCTCATCTCCATGCTAAGGAAGAGGGGCACTGCTTGGTTTGTGTTCCTGTGTTGCTCTTTTATGATCAGATGCCACAGTGTGGTCACTGGTTTAATACACCCATCAGCACACTGCTTCACTCTGCCTCTCTGCCATGATAGAGAAGTATTTCCTGAGAGTGTAGAAGCATGGACCAATTTACACATAAGAAGCTGCCTTTCAAAAGCCACATTCCTCCTTCTGAGGCAGTTACATTAATTTCCCCCTGCAGTCTCCATTTCTGCCTGCTCTGCTGCAATCAGTGGCTCAGTACTTGCAGAGAAAGCCACCAACACCTTCTGACAGGATGGGTGACAGGCTGTACAGCATCACTGCATCTGCTGTAGGGTGGCCTGAGACATTATGGTTCAATAGTGCAAAGAAGCCACACAAAATCCCTCTGAAGGACTTGGATTTGCTGCAAGGTTAAAGGGCAGAGCTGCTCTTATGTACAATCACTAGCTGAGATGGTTCATAGCATTATTCTCTATTAGCAAATTGACCATGTGTGTATATTTTGTTCCTTGATGAAGGTTGTTTGGTTTCCTTAACACTAATAAAAATGGATAAATGGGTAAACTTCCTGTGCTCTTGATTTTCAACTGTGTGGTTCTCCAAACGATGTGTAGGACATGCAAACATTAATAAAACAGCACTGAAAACTTAATATGTTGACTCAAAATCTCTCTCATTCTTCTGCAGTTGGTCTTACTAACGTTCAAACTCTGAATCTAGAATGACAAGAAAACAAAATTCATCTTTGGACAAGTTTCTCTTGTGCTGTACAGACCAGTATTAATACAGATACAGTGCTGAGATGCTCAGTATTACAAAAATACTTTCACAATAAAAAAAATCAAACCCATTTCTGCACTTCACAGTGCACTGGCACAGTAACTTCTGTGTAAAACCAGAATTCACATTTTTCTGTGTAACTCATGTTAAGCTCAGATTCACTGGGACTATTTGGATCAGCTCAGTGCCTGCTCCTCAAAGCTCTCACACCTAGAATTCCAACTTGGGCACCTCACTCACTGTGTGCAGCACACAGGTAGCTTAAAATGCGCCTAAGCCCTCCATCCCCAAGGAGCTCCACCTTCAGCTCATCTAAAACAGCCTGAGCCTCAGGTGATGCTGAAGTTAACCCATCTTGGAGCAAGATGATCCCTAGAGACCCTTCCCAAGCAAAACTCGAGTGTAGTTTCAGCTTCTGATCCATAGGAAGCTCGGGGATGATCTGCTGTCCAAGGGGTGACTCCAGCCCCCTGCAGCCCCTGTCCCTATCCTAAATGGTGTGAAGGGGATGGCTCCACACCTGGTTAACAGCTGCTGACTTCTCACTGCTAAAACCTTCTGTGCCTCAGATGCAGGGTGGATCACCTACAGATTAAAAAACCTATCCAGATCACCTACAGATAAAACTCAAATCCCTTCTGCCTGTGTTGACCCCACAGTTCCCTGCCTGTTCAGCTGCAGGCAAGGGTGGACAACTCTGACTCCCACCTTACCTGCAGCTTGCTTGTCACCACAAAAAGCACACTGGATGGGGCACACTGCTGCAGCAAACACACAGTTAGAGGAAGTGCAGCTTTCCCACCATTTATTCAACAGGCAAGCTGGCTTTATTATTTCTCAACTGTATAAACAGATAATCTAGGTCTTCTATACATTCCATTAATAGGAAATTCTTTACATTATTAACATAATAAATAACATTTACTCAGCTGTGCAAGTCAGAGTGCAAAATGAATTGCACCACTACTAAAGTAGATAGCTCAAAGCACATATTTCAAGTTAAAAGCAAGATGCTGGGACTGAACAGCATGATTGAGGCACTTGCAGTTTAAAACACTTGTGGTTTATCTCACCCCTTTACCGCCCAAAGCTGTGGACTGGGAGACAGGATATTATCCCCTATCCTAGAGCTTTTTCATAAAGTAGGATTTCTGTTAAAAAATTTCATTCTTCAGACCTGAAAAATAATTCAATCAGTCATTAAGCAAAATAATTTGGGAAAGTTACTTTGCTCCTTGAGTACTCCAACATCCATTCCCATTAATATCAATTAATGCAATGTAGCAGTAGAAGAACCAGGAAAGCTTTTTGAGGACAGCTCCATAGAAAACGCCTTTAAAATGATTTACCTGTTCTCCAAACCCCCACAGACACTCAGATCTTAAGCAACTGCAGCTGCACACAGAACAAATGACAAAAGACCTCAAGACTTACAGTCGCAGCATCATTTTCAAACAAGATGCATCTTGAGAAGCCTCCCAATGAACAGTTCAACAGTGGTGTGAAGTCTCACCAGCATTTCACACATGCCAACCCACACACTTGTGTGGTGCTTGGTGTGCTGAAAGAAATGGGATTGCTGGAACCATCACACGAACCAGTGGACACCTGTGGTTACATGCAGTGGCTGGGTACCTTAAAAACGGTATAAGCTGGACCCTAATATGTAAAATCACACCCAGGGATGGAGAATTCAGGGCCCATCTTTCAAAAGTGCACTTAGCATACAGCAGTCTCTTCCACATAGCGAGAAAGGCAACTGCTTTATACCCAGAATGTGAGGAAGTCTGACCAGGATGGTGCCAAGAACACCTCCTGGAGAGCGGTCAGTAGTCCCAGCTGACATCGTCTTTCTGCAGCGAGGTCTGGATGGTCTGCATGTCTCTCAGCAACTGAAGGTTCTTCCGACTCTTCTCCCCAGGTTTCACTTTGATGGGACCAGCATCCTTTCCTTTTGTGGTTACAGTAGTTGTCACTTTAACTTCACTAACAGGGAACCTGCTGTCTTTTATTTGTTTAGAAGTCTTTTTGGACTTGCATTCTCCCTTAAGTCTCTCGAGCTAAAAGAGAAACCCAAAGACAAACATGAAGCAGTGACCTTCAGTTTATGGTGGGCAATTCTTGCAGACAGATGAAATATCCCACCACTCATCTCACCAGCTAAGCAAATGGATGCTCCCAAGTCACCCATAATAATAAATGTTTTGTTTTCCTTCCACAGCATTGCTATTTTAGCACCTTCTGAACAGTGTTCAGCTTGCAGTCTAAACTACTAGGTTATCTCTTCAAAAACTTACAAGTTTATTATGGGGAAATGTCTCCATCATTAACAGAATAGAGAAATGTTAGAGATGACAAAAAGTTGATTTGTCACCGTTACCATCCAATGATTAAAAAAAAAACAAATAAAAAACCCCCTTTTTTTTTCTAGATACATACTAGTGATTTTAATAGCTAGTCACTGTCAGATGTAGTTTTGAAAAGAATACCAAAACTCTGCTGAGGGGAGGAGCTGGTATCCACACACAGCACTACAGCTCACAGCTTGTAAGACTCAGTACTCAGCAGTGAAGGCTGAGCTGGTGTCAGCTGGAACGTGGGACTGGACAGAGACTGAGGCACAGCCACACTCATACTCCCAAGCCGCAAAATGGCTGGTTTCCACGGCTCCCCTCGCTTCAGGTAGTGCTGCTCCTTCCTCCTCCTCCTTCAGAGCATTCAGCCATTTCCCTCAATGCTGACTCCTAAAACTTTTGCCAATGGCTCATCAGAAGCCTCAGTGTACACAGAGCCATTGCTGCTGGGAACTACACATCTGTTCCTCTGCAACAGCCCCTCTGCAGATCGTGAGAGATCAAAGGCGAGCAACGCTTCTGTTCAAAAACATCTCACGTGTCCATTCTGGGTGTCAGCAGCAGTGCTCTCAGTACATACTTTGTGTGTCAGTTATGTCAGGTGAGGGTGAAGCTTGGTTTATATGAACTGAACCAGATCAAACACATGGGGCTAAGCTCTTTGCAAAAATTTCACCAAAATGAATTAGAGCAAATAGGAAATTAACAGGTTTCCTTCTATGAATGCACAGGCTGGACTATTCAAAACCTTTTGAAAGTTGTTTTAAACTGGAACAGATACTTCAGGTTTTATAAAACACAAATTGAAACATAAATAGGTCATTTACCCCAAGCAAAGGAGAACTGCTAAAAGATTCAGCTCAAGGGTGAAAGCCCCTGGGAATCCAGGTATCTCTGTAAATACAGCTTAGGCTCCTCTAAGTGAAAACCAGCATTTCACAGGGGCTTTCCCCCACGATCTGTGCAGCTGGATGTCACCAGGGACCTCACCCAAAGCAGCTGCTTTGGTTCAGCACAGCTGTTTGACACACGTCAGGAGTGAGTGATCAGAACACAGGTTATCTCCTGACACATCACACACCCGACCAGACACACCTCCCAGGCAGAGGCCCAGGAAGCAGACTCACACCTTCCAGCCCTACACGCTGTTTCTCACTGTGTGTACTGCCCAGCCAGCTTACGCTGTGTTTACACAATGCCCCAGCTGTGGCATCTGCTATCGCGATGATCTTTTCCCTGATTTGAGGACGAGAGGAGTATAAAATGCAATGCAAGAACAGATGCAAAAGCTCTGCCCAGGACAGGATGAGCAGTGGGCACCAGGGTGACATGGTAAGACAAAAGGCTATTGCTGCAGAAATACTGGGATAGAAAGATGAAGGTATGCAGAATGACTTTGGGACACCAAGGCTAAACCTCAGCAGTCCTGCTCTACAGGAGTTATTTCTCCTTTATTAAATTACTGCTAAATTATGATAGAATGCAAAAAGAGAAACTTAAGACAGTAACTCTATGGAAGTATAAACATAGTTGTGTTGGGTTTGGGGGGGGGACGGGACACGTCTTTGGTAGTGGGGAAAGGGCCTCCCTGTGAGAAGCTTCACAAAAGCTCCCCTGGCTCCAAGGTGAGCCTCCCAGCCCAGGATGGGCTAATGAGCACTAGAGAAACACCTCTGTGAATCCATATTTGTGAGGGGAAGGACTGCCTTTAAGAAAGAAGAAGGTGGAGAGAACCTGGAGGAGAGGCCATTAACCACTGATGGACAAAAGACCATCGGCCTAAACAGAGAGAGAGTTTCATTGCCAGGAGGGAGGAGGGTGGACAGAGAACCTCAGACACCCAGTTCAATGAGTATGGAATAGGAGAAGCCAAAGGAGGTCCCTGCAGGCCATGGAGGTTCAATGGTGGAGCAAAGACCCACGTGTAGGCCATGGAGGACCCCACACTGGAGCAGAAAAGCCAAGCCTGAGGGCAGGTGTGACTGAAATTGAGACCCCAATGTCACTCAATGCCAGAGCAGGGGGCAGACCCCCAGTCAGGGGTGAGGAGATGCGCTGGACCCAAGGTCCATCTGCAGCCTGTTGACATCCCCATGCTGGAGCCAGGAGCTGAGCCTGAAGAGGTCTGTGACTCCATGGGAAGCTCACACTGGAACATCTTGTTCCTGGGCTTCCATGCCAGGAAGAGCAGCAGAGGAATGCACCTCCATTCCCTGCTCCCTGTGCTGCTGCAGGGAAAGGCAGAGAAATGGAGAGCAAATTGATGTGAGCCCGGGAGGAAGGGAGGGGTGGGGGAAGGTGGTGTAAGATGTGGTTGTTATGTCTCACTGTGCTACTCAGGTGAATGGCAATGAATTAAATTGACTTTTCTTCCCCAAGTTTGAGTCTGTTTTGCCCGTGACCATAACTGGTGAGTGAGCTGACCCTGTCCTCATCCCAACCCCATGCCCCCTTTGTTGTGACTCCCATCCTATCTCACTGGGTGGGGGGAGTGAGTGCGGGACCACATGGTCCCACTGTGGGTTAAACCACCACAATAATCAGAACTAACTCACCTGTAACCGATGCCTCCGGACTTTGCTGATCTGGTCTGCCTTTGCTTCCATCCTTCCCACGAGTGCCTCAAGTTCCCTCTCCAGGTCTTCCCTCACTGCAATGGTCGGGGCTTCTTGGACAAGCTTTGACAGCTGCTGGTGATCACTAGCATGGAATCCAGACAGAACAAAGCTTGTATCAGACTCCCTTGGCTTCTAGTGCTTGTACACCCAGTTCAGAAATAACACTCTAGAAAACTGTAGCATCAGCAGCCAGACACATCCAACGTGCCAAAACGAACCAGTAAGAACAGCATTGCTGCTCAGCACCATTATTACAGTAGCACATACTGGTGGCAGGCGGCTGCAACGTTAAATCTCAATAATATAAGTAACTTCATACATTCAAAGTGACCAAGTAACCCCCTGAGGGCACAGTCTTGGCACTCATTCAGTTACTATTGTGTGTATCTGTACCTACTGCAGCTGTGCAGTAAGAGAACAAATGGGTTCTGTTAACCAGGACAAGCAAAATGACTAGCAAAGCTGTCCTGTAACACGGGATTTGTCCACTGCATCAGGGGCTGTCACCTCACTTCTCCCTGACACCTCACAAATTTGATACTGCTGCATATACAAACAGATAAGCAATCTAGATTGTTTATCAGAATTTTTTAACTGCAAAAATAAATGACAGCCTCTGCAGCCAGAGGAACAGAGAGATTACATGCCAGAGACTTCCCAAAACTAAATCCTTTCTCAGGAAAAAAACCTTCCAACTTTAAAGCAAAAAGCATCTGGAGTCATAATCTGCAATGGAGAACATGCCAAACTCACAAACTCATCTGCCCAAATTCATCTTGTAAAGTCAGCAGCACTTCTGAGAGCTCTTCCTGGGATGAAGAAGACTCCTTTGGCAGAGATGACTTTCTGCTTTTGCTGGCAGGCTGACCAGTACCGATGGGTTTTGCTAGTGGAGTATCATTTACCACACGGCTGTTACACAAAGCTTTCGTGTGTTGTTTCATCAGGTGCAGGACATGTTGCACGTTGGCACCAACTGAGTGACTGGGACTGGTGGACTGGAAGGAAAAGTTACAGAGACTTCTTTCAAATGGCAGTGTCAACAACCTCCTTGATAATAATGGAGAATGTTTAGAAACAGTAATATTTGCTGCCAAGAATGTATTTTTTGTTTGAATGAATATGCACTAACAAGAACAGCTTGACGAGCAGCACAGAGAAGACCCACTGTTTTTGGAAATGCCTTTTGAAGACAAACTGGAAGAGTCAAAGGAAATGAAATGATCTGACCACTGGGTGTCAGGAGTGCACCAAGCTGCAGCTACTGAGCATTAAGCTTTGGAAGTAAGCAGCTCACCTTTCCAGCTACAAAGGGTACATCACCCAGACACAGTCTGTAATGGGGCTGCGTGGTGAGCTGGCTTGCACGAGAGCATTTCTGGAGGAAAGAGGAGAGAAATGTTTAGCAAAGATGACACTAAAACAAACCCATCTTCCCTTTGCTTTGTAATAAAGGAGGCAATCTACCTTCCTGATTGCATGCACACACCCTCATTTAACTCTTCAATAATTGCCCTTCTCTTCCTCCCATGTTACCTTCTCTGGCTGCTTAGTTTTTTTCCTGGGTTTTCTTGCTTTTGGAGAAAGCAATGGTGATGCTGCTTGAATCAGTAGTCTGTTGGTTTCCAGGCCTGTCTGAAGCTTTAGTTGAGGGAACAAGGGGAGTTATTGGAATTATATTAAGAGATAATCAAAGACAGTAAGCTGAGAATTGCAAAACCAAGGATTTCTAAAATACAGGCTCTCTGAAAGCAAGAGCTGCACGTTTTTAGGATGCTTCTGCTGTCCAAGGGCAATTTAAACATTAAATAAGAATACTTCCTCTGGTAGCACTGCTCACCACTAGCCCTAGTAAGTTAGGGAATTACTCTTAACTGCACTACTCCCATGCAGGCAAGTGCCAAAACATCAGCTGTGCTTTACACTTCACAAAGTGTTAGGGAAGTCCAGCCACCCAACTCTGCTCAATTGATCCTGGGGCATACAGTTAACAGGCAACTAAAAACACCAAAATCCCACTAAAACAGCATTTTCATTATTCTGTGCACAGGCAGCATTTTCAGCAAGTTTAGTTCAAAGCTGATGGAAAGGAAGAGCTAATTACAGTGCATACCAGTACAAAAGAAATTTCCTGTTGGTTACCTCAGCTGCTTTTTCCTGAACAAGCTTCCTTGCATGTTCTTCCTCCTGAAGCTTCTGTTCCAGCTCTTTCATTTTTTTCTAATCAAAGTTGAATAAAAACAATAGCATTACTAATAGAACCATTATTTTTTTCCTGAAGCCTACAATACTAAGAGCTTAAGCAAAAGTATATGAGCTCAACTTACAACTTAAAGCTAAGTGAAGACTTCAGCTGACCTTTTGTCTGTATAGGCATTAATACAGTAGTTAAGTGCTTGTGTTTAAAACTTAATTGATTTTTTTATTTTTATTTCCACAATTGGCCCCTGACTTTAAGTTGCAGCCTGCAGGGAGAGCAATACACGAGGCTGTCTTTCTCTTCAGTTGTAAAAAAAAAAAGAAAACAAGAAATAAAAAACTAGGAAGTAGGCTGTTTTGTACACATTATCCTGAAGGATTTTGCACTACAAAATGGCTAACAAAGGTATATCATGTACCATTATAAGCTGAGAGAAGACTTGCTTTATTTAGACCATTAATAGTATTTTTACTAATATCTGCAATTTACTCTTAGAAGAATTTTTTAACATCTAGCCACTTTTCTAATAAAGGAGGAGGAAAGTTTGTAAGCCTCAGAAATCTTTTAAGTAAAAATTTCATCTTTTTATGGTAAAACATGTAAGAATTCTTTTGAAAGCCCTTTTCAAATAAAAGAGTTAAGAAGAAAGGCACAAATTTCTTTGAAAACTCTCCAACAAGATGAAAACCTTGTTTAGGCAGGATTACTTCCTTAAACTCCCAATGTGGAAGTTACCAAATAACATTCTGAATTTATACAGCAGAGTGAAAAAAGATCCAGAGCTCCAGGATACAAAACAACTTCCCTTCTCTTCCCCCAAAGAGTGATTATTCACAGAGCCACTAATCAAACTTGAGGCAGAAAAGCATAAAATTTAAAGAAACAGTTATATCTGTACCCTTGTGGTTTTTAGAAAGCATTTGAAATGAGGTAAAGCATTAACTGCAAGATTAATGTAACCAGCTGTTATACAAAGGTGTGAAAAGGCAAAACCCTGGACAAACATTGAGGACAAAGGCACAAAGGAACCAACTTTTCCTGGTGAATAAAAGAGCCCTTTGACTATTTTTTTTTCCCCACTCAAATGAGATATATTCCAGGTAACCCAAAATAATCTTCTGCCCTTTACAGTATGTGGCACAATTCTTGATTTCCATGGGGTCAGTCTCACAAAGCTCTTTAACCTGTTAAACAGAATTTTACTAAAGCAAGTCTTCTGCTTGAACTGAACCCTGACATGAGGGTGGGCTAATGTCTCTGTACTGCAACGAGTCAGTAGTCACTCAGCCAGCTGTGTAGCTGCAGTGTGCAGCTCAAACTGCACAGCAAGAGTATATCCTACTGTGTCATCATTGATAGACCCTGTTAGAAATGACCTGTCCAAGTTAGACTCCCAAAATACATTTTTTCCTTCTTTATATATAAAGTATTACACAGACTATTGGTCCATCACTTGAGAGGGAGAAGCCAGAGGGCCAGCTAGCAGCCAACACTGATGCCCCCCAGCCATGCTGCCCGTCACATGAGGTAGCACAGCACAGGAAGGATGCTGCAGGTCAGCACTGGGCTGCCTGAAAAACCACTCTGCTCAGTCACCACAGACCACTGCAGAAGTTTTCAATGAAAAAAATAGAAATAAAATATTTCAGTGGCTACTTTTGCCTGTTTTCTAAGGGAAATTAAGTTTTATGCAAGTACCTCACTCATAGAATCACAGAATGGTTTGGGTTGTGAAGGACCTTTGAAGGTCACCTAGTCCAGCCCCCCTGCCATGAGCAGGGACATCTTCAATGAGATCAGGTTGCTCAAAGCCCCATCCAACCTGGCCTTGAATGTTTCCAGGGATGAGGCATCTACCACTGCTCTGGGCAACCTGTGCCAGTGTTTCACCACCCTCATAATAAAAAATGTCTTCCTTATATCTAGTCTGAATCTCCCCTCTTTTAGTTTAAAACCATTACACCTTGTCCTATTGCTACAGGCCCTTGTGAACAGTTCTTCCCCAGCTCTCTTGTAGGCCCCTTCAGGTACTGGAAGGCTGCTAAAAGGTCCCCCTGGAGCCTTCTCTTCTCCAGGCTGAACAACCCCATGTCCAGCTTTTCATCCACCAGTCCCCCCGGGTCCTTCTCTGCAGGGCTGCTCTCAATGCCTTCATCCTCAGTCTGTACTGATACCAGGGGCTGCCCTGACCCAGGTGCAGGACTTTGCATTTGGCCTTGTTGAACCACATGAGGCTCACAAGGGCCCACTTCTCGAGGATGTCCAGGTCTCTTTGGATAGCATCCCATTCCTCAGGCAACTTTAACCAAAAAAAGACAGAAAGGTAGGAGACCTCAAAGATACAGAACACCTAAATTTTGTAAAAATAGGTTTCTGAGATCCAAATTAGTTCCACCAGAGAGGAAATGCCTCCAGTGTGGAGACAGCTTTTATCTCTGTACTTCACTACCTTGCAAATTAGCACCTGCTGGACAGCTGCCCAGCTGGAATGGGGCAGGTGTTGCTTCTCATCACCTGGAAGGGAGGGAAAACTAGAGGTGTAGTGAGCATACAGCCACAACAGGATGTGAGGATTCAGGATTCATTACTTCTGTTGTTCACAGAATGGTGGGGTTTTATTAAGTCTCATTGTTAGCATTAAGAAAAGATTGATTACTACCAACTACAGCTCTTCAAAACGTGTCATCTACACGTGCATCCAAATTCTGCCCATCTGGCCACATGCAAGACCAGAGCCCAGACTGCACTTTTAGGTACAACCCCAACCCCTCACTCCATCCTCTGACACAGACATGGTCAGACTCTCTCAGGCAGCTGTCCAGAGACTGTATTATGGGACCACAGCTGCAACAAACATGCACCAGGAAATGCTTTTGAGGCAAGTACTCCGATTAGGAGTACTTCACATGAATGGGAGTCTCAGCATTTCCTTTTTACAACCAGTATTAACATTGGCAGATTGCTTGAAGGCAATAGTTATAGGGCCAGGTAGTGGCTCTGCAGAGATTACACACTCTCAGTAAGACCCACACACATCATCCCAACACTTCCCACCCCTTTCAGCACACTATGGATGGAAACAGTCTTTCTTATCTATTTCTTGCTTCAAATGAAACTTGCAAACACTCCTGTGGCCTTGCCACAACTAAAGCAGAGATTGAAGAGATTCAACTGTTTTCAGCAAAGTATGCAGTCACCCTTTCACGACCAGAAGGTGACACTTAGCACATGGATGCTCACATAGAAGCAGCCTGCAAGCACAGAGGCAGGCAGACCTGCCCATCAGAAAGTGGCTCATGACAGCATTACAATCACAAAGAAAATCACTTTTAGTCACAACTAAATCCAGATCTCTCTCATTTCCTAGAATTAATTCAAAATTGTGTGAATTTAACACCCAATTCCACTAAAACAGATCTAATTGTGACATCTACTGATTCCTAAAAATATCAAAGAATCAAAGAAACCTAATTTGATCGGGGGGGGGGGGGGGGAGTGGGGGGTGTGGAAATATCAAAAAACAACAAACCACCAAACAAAAAACATTAGGTTGAAATTATTTTCTCTAGCCAGGTACAAAAAGACAACCCAGCCCCACCAAACTTCAGCTGCTACCAGTCAAAAACTTGGAAAAACCCTTCAGAAAGGAATTCCAGTTGTTGAACCAGTTATTTCAACTCTGACCCTAGGAACCTACTGCTACTGTCAGTGAACAATGCCCAGGAGACACTCATCTCTCTTTGCAAGCATCCAGGTGAACAATGCAGGCACTTGCACTCCACAATTGCAACAGGGTGTGTCAAGATCTTAACCTGTTACAGCTGCCTTGGGTCAGGGACTCCTAAGAATAGTTGTAGCATCTAAATATCCTGCAGCAAACTAACTAGCTAAAGTTTTACTATCATACACCTCCTTATGTACTCCCAGAAAAGCACCATCTACTTCAGCACCTGCTAAGAGCTTGTGTGCAGGGCAGCAAGCCTACAATTTCGACAAAGTCCAGAGCTGTCTGTTCTTTTTGGAGGGGCAGGGGAGAAATTTGCAAGTGGAAGTGTCTCCCTGGTTAAGTACTCTGTAGTTCCCATGCTTGGGAGTCCTGTGGTCTCTCTACAGGAGCAGAAAAAGGTAGGGTGTGGACTGAACTTCAGAAGCCAACACCACAGAGAGTACAGAGAGAAAATATGACCAAACACAGTCACACTGAACTTTTAAAAGCTACCAAATCAAAAGGAATCCTGAAGAGGCAGCCAGCCAGTGCTAGAGGCCTGCAATACCAGCATTCTGCACGCAAAATAACTAGTAATAGTTGTGTTTAAGGAGGAAGGCAAGCAGCTAAAACAAGAAACAAACACATCAAACCCACACAAGTCAAGTCAAATCTGAGTCATAACAGAATATAATTGCTAACATTCACTAAGGCAACTCAGAAGCTGGGAGCTTAGAACACCTGCAACCCTGCACACCTGTGCACCAACTGCCCACAACACAGGAACACCAACAGACATCGTTAGGGCGAAACAAAGTGTGGTCACTGAAAACCTACCTGGCCATGCAGACATCCAGCAAAAACTGCAAGCTTTTACACTTCAGCTTTAAAAACACCTTTAGTTCCTGTCTTTCATTACAGCATAAAGTTTTGCTCAGCTTTATTACTGACATATAAAGTGCTGATTACAATAAACAAGATAAATCCAACACAGCATCCAGTACAAACGACAGACCTCTGCTATGGACTGCATTGTAGTGAGCCTGCTGTACTCTTTTTCCAGCATATCCAGCTTCTCCAACTTAGACTGAACATGTGAGTGATCAAGAAGTCGATCTCTCTCCAACGAACCCTTGAAGGGAAAAGTGAAGAAAAGCAAAACAATGATAAGCACGAGGGAACAAGACAGTCTGCAGTAAGCCTTGTGTCTGCAGCACAAAGAGGGCCCATAAACAGTCCACAGGAACTATTACTTCCTCTGTGCAATTTTAGATGGTGCTACAATTAGGGAGCAACTGCACCACTGATCCATCAATGTTGGGAACCTCACACCCAAAAAGATTCAGATGAGAGAGAATCCTGCAGAGTCACTCCTCCCACCGAACCCAATGTGGTAACAACCCCTCTCTCCTCAGCTATTAGAGAGAGCTTTCTTCATTCTATTTTCTTCAGCAAATATTTAACAGACTGCAATAGGACAGCCACAGTGACCAATGAACAGAGAGCTCTAGGTGATCCACACTGCTATAAAACAAAATTCAAGCTCACTTTAGATAAAGGGTAAATCTCAAAGTCACTGGTGATGGGAAACAAAAACTTTATTATTATTTCTACAGAACTGGTATTTCATCCCCAGTTTATCAAAAGCAGCACTAGTAAAGAAAATCCCCAGAGATCTGAAGAGTATAAACACAAAGGGGAGGGTTTTGGGTTTTTTTTTCCAGTGGCACATGGGACCCCACACTGAGGGATAAGGATGAACTACTGCAGTAAGCAGTCACACAGAAGCAAACAATTCCTCTGAATAGCAGAGCCTTAGAGACAGATGCACCAAGGCAGCAAACACCAGGCTCCTGATAAGACTGGAAGATTTAAGTAGGGAAATTATCCCCACCTAAGTGGTATACCTAAGTAGACCAAGGCCAGCTGAAACAGACATCTACACTTAAAGATAATAAAATTACAGTAACTCCAAAAAATCCTGACCTAGTTAATGATTTTTATAATTTTACCCTAAAATAATCTTGAGAACAGACCTGTTTCTCCAAGAGATGCGACTTCTCAGTTTCTGCATGCTGGATCATTTTTCTCATGTAGTCCAGCTGTTTCTCTAAAAGGCTGCACCGAGACTCAGCAGCTGCCAGCTGAGAAGCCAGTTCTGAAGATAACAGAAGGCAGAAAAGGGAAATCATGCACTGCTTGTTCCTGGGATTTTCTGTAATGTTTTCAAGACAGTTCCAAAACAAACAAGGAAAGGACTATGTAAAGAAGTCCACTGATCAAACCTAATGAACTTCTCTATACATGCAAATCCCTAAAACAAAGTATGCTTTTAAAATTATTTCTTCCTAACCCCATGTGTCGCTGCAAAGTAAAAGACGCTGAACAAAGTAAATCAAAATAGCTTTATGCACTGATAAAACTTAAGTTTCATTCACATCAGTGTTCTGTAGTATCTATATAACATTTGCAAACCACCTTGATTTTTCTTTGACACTTCAGTCTTGTCATGCTCTTTGTGCTGCATTTGTTCACTCAGAACTTTTTTATAGTCTGCTGTTTCTCTGCTGAGGTGTTTTACATTCTCCTCCGCCTGAAGCCGTTCCAACTCCAGTCGATGAATTTTTTCCTGGAGATTCTTCAGAGCAGAAAATATTGCTGTAATTGAACAAGTACCTCTTGTTAGATGCTATTAAATCACCACTTCAAGATAACATTGAACTTGAAATGTTTTTATAAAAGCATGTTATGTAAAAAAGTCACGGTGTTCTTCACCAGCATTCAAGACGCCTTCCAGGAATTAAAATCTGCTTCCCTTTAAACCACAACAGATTCTACAACTAGTCTGAAATCAGTAGATGCCCTTGGTGCATCTGAAGCATTTGGGAAAGATAAATCCATTTCCAAGAACAAGGCATGTAAATATTCTGTAGATTAAGTGCAAACAGTGCATCTTCTGACTCTCTATCAAAAGGAAACGAAAGGTTGCAACTAGAGAGTTACAACAGTGGCAGTTCTCTATGTTATTATTCCTCTACAAGTGCTAGCACAGCAAATACACAAACACAACGTTGCTATGAATGGCCACAGAGCAGAACCAGTTAGCTATTAGATGGGTTATAAAAACGTTTATTTCTCTAAGTGGCAGCTCTGATTTAATTCTTCTGGTTTTGCACTTGTGTTCCCTTCCTCCCCCACAAGACTTGCATCTCCTTTGAGCTTAACAACTTTCCCTCTTTCTGTTCCATTCCCTGCTTTAATAATTACTCAACAAAACCTTTATATATTTGCATCACCACAAAAAGAAAGGCAGTTGTAATACAACTCGCATCCCCTTACAATTAGACCATCTGCTGGTAACCTGATGTATTACGTCTCTCAGCTGTATTGTTCCATTTTGCAAAGGGAACCACAAGGATAAGCCCTCTCCTCTATCCAGTCCTGTTGTAAAACACAGGAACACCTGTGCAGACAGCTCCTATAGCAGACTAATCCCTGAGGTCATGTTATCCCACTCCTTTGTGCTTAAAGCCACTCTAGAGAAAGAAGGCACCACCTTTATTACCCAATCCATGAGCACTGAAAAGTTGGGACTGAGTATTTGTTTGAGCATCAGATGATAAAAAAAGGAAAAATAATTATCAGAATGAGTTTTCCAGAGTAAAAACTCATAAAATCTTGAAAGGTAGAATAGCACATTAGAGTAACATCACATCAGTAACATCCACCTGCTTTAAGGTAGCTGTTAAGTAAATAAGGGGGTGACAGCAATCACAGTTAAGGAGAAGTTCTAGTTTGGCCCCCTTTGCAGGATCAGAGTCACCAACTGTACCCTCTTCTTCCTGCTTATGTTACTGTTACCAGGATTTAGTTTAAATGGGCATAGCTGAAACTATAAACAGCTTTGTTACTGTTATCTAAACTGAAATCTCTGTATATGTACAGTAACAACTAACAAAATACAGGAATGAATCAATTCAAGAAACAAATAATACAGGAGAAAGCCAACACAAAGGTAAGTATTATTCAGTTATCCTTAGTAGAGTATTAAAACCAACTATGTGCACTGAGACACACACATACACAACACAAATTCAAACCAAAATTAGCAGAATTTACTAAACACAATTTCAAGATTTTTCAGTATGCTTTTTTTTTTTAAATAGGGAGGTGGGAGGAGCGTTAAAAACCCCCAAGAACAATCGAATCTACATTCTCATCTGAAGTTAATACCCATACCCTTAACTTTACTAAAACACACTCCCCAGAACACTTTTGCATTTTTAAAGTCTATGCAAAAAGAGTATATTGGATCATCTGTCTGTTGGATTTAATTTTCAGGATTTTAATTTTCATATTTAAATATCTTTTGAAAATGAAGACATTTCCTAATTTTAGAAAGGGACACAATCTGTCAGATTGCCTCGCTCCACCCGTGCTTACCTCAGATTGGGCAGATTCCCTGCTTGAAAAAAGTTGCCAAGTAAAAACCTGGAAGTCAACAGTTTGTCACTAATGCAACACAATCTACAAAAATATGCCTGCATCAGTATTTCATAGGGCAGCTCTTCCCTGCACATCCAATTTTTTATCTGTCACAAGGTTCTTGTATTTTTGTGTAACTGGCACTCTCCAAGCGGGTGGTGTTGAGCATATGAGAGCATATATTGCATTCTAAATAGCACTTCAAGAATTCAGACTTTATCTACCAGGTCATTAATGTAGCAGTCTCTAGTAATTCAGACATGAATTATGTTATTGGAACAGGAGTTTAAGCCTACTATGCCGATTTTTTAACTTAGTTTGGGTAATACTAGGATTTACCCTAAATCTTTCTCACTTTTCACCCCATAAGGAAAAGATATTCCTTTTTTCATACCCTTAAGCCTCCATGCAACTCCAGTCTTGAAGGAGTATTTTTGCAACGACCCTGAGCCAAACAGCTCATACCAAAAGGTCAGTCCCACTCTACCCTCCCCAGCTCCCTGTGCTGCCTCCTGTGCTCACCCCCAGGCAGCTCTGGAGTAGGTCTCATTGCATGACAAGCCAATTCCCTAAAACAACAGAAAACTAACCAAGAATGTTTTTGTTTATGCCAGGTCAGGACCAATCTGTTTATCTGGAAACAAGCACCATGACCAGAGTGGGAAAGGAGAGAGAAGTAATAGCTCAGAAACAAGGAATAATAAATGCGAGTTAAATCTCCTCCCATTTTGGTGTTGTGATCACTCTGTTCAGCACTAGGCTGTGGAACACTTTTTCTGTATGCTCTAAGTCTTCACTGATATAATAAATATTCTCACCACACCCTCTGCCCATGGCAAGCATTCCCACTGCAACAGCACCAAAACTTCCTTTGCTCCAAATAATTTTTGGGACTAATGTCTCTTTGTTTCAAACTCAGCTGTGAACTCGGAAGAGGAAAGATTGAGGGAGAGGAGGACCAAAGAAGGGGCAAAGAAAACATGTCAGGACAATTTCACAGCATATTTGGCCAGTTTTACAGCTCTACTCCTGAAGAGGAGCATCTTTCTGCAGCTGTAAAATTATCTCTTTCATTAGGTGTCCTTCAGAAAGACAAGTGCAAAGGACCTACAAAACAGGTGGCCTGCACATCACTGGGAAGTGGTAACAGAATAGAAAGACTGCAACCTGTGCAGGTGTGGACATACAGTATTTCACCACACAATGTGGAAAGAGCACAGAAAACATCTTTGCTGAACAGTTACCTCTGCTGTTGCTTTCAGGATATGGAATCACTGGTTTCTGTGGGGAGCGCAGCAAATCTGAATTAATGAACGGCTTGTACTTGGGATACTCTATAAATGAACTTGCAGAGAGCCCATCAGTGGCTGACGTGGAGTTATGAGTTTTGTGTAGATCGTCCTGGAAAGAAACCAAAGCTGTTACTCAGCACATTTATTTATCTGTCACAACAACAACAAAGTAGAACCAGATGAGATGGTGTGAAGTATTGCCACAGGAGACTGTAATGACTCAGATGCTGTACTTCCTTCCTTACAGCCTTAGGCTGTGTCATTTTTACATCCAACTGCCCTCCACTATAAACAGTATCAGAAAGAAAATGTCTTTTCCATACTAGTTGCTGATTTCTGATTTTGTTCTCTACTTTCTTACACTGTCCCTTGCTGATGGCGAGAAGGTGATGTACCAGTGTGTTGGGTTTGGGGGGAGGGGGGCATTTTTGGTAGTGGGGGAAGGGGCCACCTTGTGAGAGCGAAAGCTCCCTGGCTCCAAGGTGAATCCCCCCAGCCCAGGCTGAGCCAATGAGCAACAGAAAATGCCTCTGCGAATCCATGTTAGTGAGGGGAAGGATTGTCCTGAAAAGAAGAAGGTGGAGAGAACCTGGAGGAGAGGGCATTGACCTGAAGAAAAGACCATCAGCCTAAACAAAGAGAGAGCTTCATTGCCAGGAGGGAGGAGGGGAGGGGAGGACAGAGAACCTCAGACCCCCAGTTCAATGAGTATGGAATAGGAGAAGGCAAAGGAGGTCCCTGCAGCCCACGGAGGTTCAACAGTGGAGCAGAGGCCCACGTGTAGGCTATGGAGGACCCCACACTGGAGCAGAAAGCTGAGCCCATGGGCAAGTGTGACAGAATTGAGACTCCAAAGTCGCTCGATGCCAGAGTGGGGCGAGATGTGCTGGACCTGAGGTCCACCTGTAGCCCGTGGATGTCCCCATGTGGGAGCCAGGAGCTGAGCCCAAAGAAGTCTGTGACTCCATGGGAAGCTCACTCTGGAACATCTTGTTCCTGGAATTTCATGCTGGGAAGAGCAGCAGAGGTGAACTGACTGCACCCCCATTCCCTGCCCCCTGTGCCGCTGCAGGGAGGTGAAGGTATAGAAATTTGGAGCAAAGTGATTTGAGCCCGGGAGGAAGGGAGGGGTGGGGGAAGGTGGTGCAAGATGTGGCTGTTATGTCTCACTGTGCTACTCGGATGAATGGCAATGAATTAAATTGACTTTTCTTCCCCAAGTTTGAGTCTGTTTTGCCCATGGCCATAACTGGTGAGTGAGCTCTCCCTGTCCTTCATTCCCAATCCTGTGCTCCCTTTGTTGTGTCCCCCATCCCATCTCAAGGGTGGGGGGAGTGAGTGCAGGACCGCGTGGTCCCACTGTGGGTTAAACCACCACAACCAGTCAGCTGGGAAATAACTGCCTCCTTCTTAAATACCAATTATACTTACTGCACACAAGATACTGTCCTGAGGTGGCCAAACCTGATATAACACAACCAGGACCACAGTCCTACATCCACTCATCTAACACAGCAGCTCACTGACTGGAGATGGGGTAGAGGACACTCTCTCTCCTCACCTCACCCTCCCAGCTGCACAGCCCCAGCCCCTCTTTTCCACTGGCTTCAGTTCATCCTTCCTACCCTTCCACGAACAGACTGACCACACCAGCAGACCCACCTCAGTGACTTTATGTTACACCTGATCAGTGCTCTCAGCACAGGAAAAGCAGCAGCAGATCACAGGCGGGAAGGTACCTCTGCCTCTGAGCAGCAACGTGCTGTCACATCAGCTTGAGAACGTTCCCAAACACACGGCCACAGCGAGCACAGATCTCCAGCATCAGCCTTCCCAGTGCTTGCTGTGCTTTGGATGTTGCAATGACCAGAGGGGACCAGCTACCTGGGAACACGCCATGCAGCCGGGATACCATTAACCACGTGCTTTCTAACAAGATCCTTCCAAGCAAAAGGGCCACGACACTTGTACACTGTGTTTATGGTTTTGACTCAAAAAGTGACTACCAGCCTAAGCCTTCTGATCTGTGCATATGAATAAAATAAAATACAATTTTATTATTTTGTATACATTTATATATTATAATCTATAATATTATAATAAAATATTAATGTGCAAGAGTAATTTCTCTCAACTGTACCCACCACTAAACATTTCAGTAACAGAATTTGCAGGTAAATTCAAAAAAGAGAGAAGCAGGCTGCAGGCAGATGCAATGCTCCTACAGCTTGCCACAGGGCACTTACTTCACTAATTTGAGAACTGAGCAACTGCCGACCTTGCCAGGGTTTTTTTAAGCTTCTGCAAATACCAGCTATTGGGGCCATATTAAAATACAGAAAATATTTGTTTAAGTATCTCATAGCAAATTATGTAACAGCCAAAAATGCATTATGAGGAATAAAAATAATACCGAGGAGGAGAGGTGAGGGAAGGAATTAAGAAAATGTACAAGTAATTTAAAGCCTATACACAGCTAATTTCCTCTTATAAACAAAGTGATTAATTGTGGATAAGAAAATTAGGACCCTAAGTACCCTGAACGTATCAATCAGTGTGTCTGAGCACAGTTTTATGAATGCTCTGCAGTTTGTGTTTATAACATTTTCCTACACAACATAAGTGCTTTTCTTGGAATAACTGCATTTGCACAAGAACTTTTGCTACCACAGAAAGCCAATTAGAACACTAATTCCTAATTAAGAATACATTAGCAGAAATATTTTGAACAGATTTTTGTACACATGCATACACACAGTGTTTTATGCTTAGCAGCCATACGGGTCTAACTTTGGAGAATGTTTGCTGCTGAAACCAAATGAAAGCCAGTAAGGTGCCAACATTAAGAGCTGAACCTCACTCCTGCAAAAATACAATCAGTGCTACAGGATGCTGAATTGCTGAACACAGAATAATGAATAAAAACAAACAATAAAGCAAAAAATGAACTGAGCAAAAAGCAGTATTTTATGCAGCAGGCAATAGAGTAACAGCAGCAACGTAAGCCTCAGCAGTGCAAACAACAAAAACTACTTTTTCAAATATCAACCTGCTATTTTTATCTGCTGTTTGTTCAAACCAAAGGTATCCCACTAAACAGTCAAAAGGGGAATCAATCTGAAATCAAAGTAGGGCTGCCAGCATCAGAATTTTCCACCTCTAAAATCTTGTCTGTGAATTAAAAATAATTACATTAAAAAACCCAAACCAAACTACAGGGGTTTTGTCTGTTTGTGTTTTAGTGGCATAAGTAACACTTTTCTAGCCAACAGCAGAACAAACTGAAAGAAAAAGCCAGCATACTCAAACACTCAAACACCAGGTTACACAAATCAAAACAAATACAGGCCTTTGACCAGTTATGTGTCTTCTAAGTTTCAGCTGGATGCAGGGTATAGGCACTGACTGGAATAGTGTAATAGCACAGATATCTGCTTGAAATAAATACTGAAAAATTGTGCTGAAACACTGTCTATTGTCTAGGCAACTGCTCTTTGCTTCAGTCTAGATAATCCCTTGCCACCAAGTGTATTTTCCTTATGTTTAAGAAAAAGACTGTTTTATATTCTGTTTCACAAACAGCAACTTCTAAATACACCTGAGTGAAAAACTGAGAAAGTTTATGAAACAGCATCAAGGAATTTCACATCCCAAATCTCAGATTCAAATATCACACCAATTCTTTGCTCTTTGCTTTCTCCTGAGTCATTAAAAGTTATTAAAGTACGTTTCTGCTCTTGGAAATTCTCACAGGGAGCATCATGCTGTGATGCTCAGGAAAACCATGAAACATAAGGAACCAGGTATGAAAATCAGTGAACTCTACACATTTGTTCTGAATCTCAGCCAGGCCCCATTTGCTAACTAAATCCCTCTCTTCCTGGGTATTCCCTATCGTCTTTCCTTCCTTAAGCCACACTAAAGCCTCCTAAGAGCAGCTTAGCAGTGCCACAAGGAGCTAAGAGCAGCAGCATTGTGTAAGGGTAGTGAGCCCAGCACATTTAACTTTCAGAGGTCTGAGGACCTTACCTTCCAGCACTCACTGCTGCTACCACTGCCCATCACCCGCCTACTCACTCATGCTTTTCAAATCAAGCATCTTGTGTGAGTGGTAAAAGTGACCCACCACAACACTGTTATTTCTCTGCTGCAGGAAAGAAACATGGCACACCATGAAAAACTTTCCAGAAGGCAATTCATCTCAGTGGCATACCAAATGTTGCAGTAAGAAAAAGGAAAAAGAAAAAAAAACCCTTTATGTTTTTCTCATTATACATGATTTGACTAGATCCATGGACAGTATAAAATAAATTAACAATGATTTATAAAAATAACAATGATTTATCAACTGTAGAACCAGAAAAAGGTAGAAAGCCTATCAGGTAAGAATTGAAGCAAGAAAGCACAAAGGCACCAAGTCAGCAACTGGCACTGGGAAAAGGGACTAAATTAGAGTGGGTGTATTGCAAGTTCTTACATGTGTGCCCAGAACAGAAAAAAAACCCACCAAAAAACCAAAACAAAACAGGAAAGAAAAACCTGCTGCTTGGTTATGCTCTAAGTAACACACAGCAGTCCTCACAGTTAAAAAAAAAAAAAAAAGGCAAAAAGCTGAAACAGGGGAAAATTATGTAGACTGGGGGGGAAAAAACAGAATAACCAGGTATTGAGTTCACTGAGCATAAAATATCCAAGTACCCAGTTACTAAAACTTTCAAAATAGCCATTTTGGAGGGACAACCTCAATTAGCAGCCTGCCCTCGTCCCTCAGTCCTGCATTACTGGGAGGCTGGGGAAGTAGGAACAGCCCCTTATCACTCAGAGGCCAACTCAGGTGCTGTCTGTGCCTCCCTGATACAGACCGAGTCAGGAGCGCTCCCAATTTAAACACCATCTCTAGCTAAAAGCAGACATTACAATGTTAACTCAGTCAAGCCATTACATCAAATAGGGCACAATACAGTATTTTTTTGTTAACTTCCTACTGCTGTGTGCCAGAAGTATTAAGAGCAACTGTTTTCAAAGTTCAGAAAGTGTAAAGTTTGCCTTTTTCCCTTTTTTTCAGCACATACAAAAAGTCTTCAGTGGGCAGCTTTTTTTCCTAAAAGTTTTGTTTTACTAACTAAATTAATTAAACAGCCTGCATTCATGTAAGTCAGAATAAAACTAGTTTTCTGACATCCTTTATGCATGCTAGAAAAAATACCAGTCAGGAAGGACAGAGGAGTCCTCAAATCACTCTGTCACCACTCTTGCTGATGCACGTGTAAATATGGGATCACACAGCACAGGAGGAGACACAAAACAGAGAACACCAACATGCATCTTGCACACCATGAATCTGTAACCTTTTCACTACCTCTGCTCCTCTGAAGTATTACATGTGCCATGGCCACTCACAAAGTAAAAAACAACCAAAAAAACCCCACTTGACTTCAGAGAGCTAGAAACATCAAGCCAAAATGTCCAACAAGAAACTCAACTGGAAACTTTTGTATCAGGTGAGGAACTGATAGAGGCAGGCAGCCTCTACCCAGCCGAGCACACCCCCCTGTGCTTACTCCAGCCAAAACTCCATCCTTTGTGTCACCTGTCACCAGAAGAGACAGGGATCTCGTTGCTTCTGTATGTGCAGCACCTTGAGAGGAATGTGAAGGAGGAGGGACTTTTCAAAAGGGCAGGTAGTGATAGAACAAGGAGTAATTGCTTTAAGCTGAAAGAGGGCAGGTTTAGATGAGATATTAGGAAGAAATTCTTCACTCTGAGGGCAGTCAGACACTGGAACAGGTTGCCCAAGGGAATTGTGGATGCCCCCTCCCTGGAAGTGTTTAAGGCCAGGTTGGATGAGGCTTTGAGCAACCTGGTCTAGTGGAAGGTGTCCCTGCTGATGGCAGGGGGGTTGGAACTGGATGATCTTTAAGGTCCCCTCCAACCCAAACCATTCTATGATTCTATGAGGAAATTCTGGTCCCCTGTTTGCAGCCACCTGCACGTTACCTCCCAATCAGTCAGGTGCTCGCATGCACCCTAAGGATGTGGGTAAATTCTGAAGTTAAACCTCAGTTCAAGGTAATGTTTGCATGTCACAGGTGGGGAGAAGCAGACATCAAATCATTCCCAGCTCTCCAACGGGACACAGCAGCTCGCTCTGACAGCCTAACTGACCAGTAACTGCACAATGTTTAATTGAGCCTCTTCTGGCCTTGCAACAGGCGTTTCCCAAGTCACAGCCTCAAGTTATTTCTGAAACTAAAGCGAATTACAGCATTTTATTCCCATTTGCTTACGAACGCACTCTGCAGGCACCGCCGCGGAGACAGCAAGAGCTCTGCGTTAAATAGCAGAGATCTTCCGATCGTCACTTCTCCTTTCCTGACGCTTGTATAAAATACAAGCGATGGGTTTAGGTAGGCTATATGTATACACACACACGCACACACATATATATTTCGCATTTAAAAGGCAGGCGCGCTCTCCGCGCCCACGCCGTTCCCGGCACTCCAGGGGTGGACAGGCCGCCAGCCCCTTACCGCCCGGCCGCTGCTCCCGGACCGCCGCGGCCCCGCTCCCGCCCAAGCCCCCCGCCTTTCCCCTCGCCGCTGTTCCGGTGCGGTGAGGCGTGGGCGAAGGCCCCGCTCCCGCCGTCCCGGAGGCGGGGAGCGCGGGCGCAGCGCCGCACGCCCGAGGAGACCACCACCCCTCTACCCTCACACCGGGGATGGGGGCGGCCCCGGCGCCCGGACGGGCTCCCCGCCCCTCAGAGGCAGCCGCCGAGCCTCACCGTGCGCTGATGGCCGCGCGCCGCCGCCATGTCCGCCGGGGGGGCCCCCGCGCTCGTGCGTGTCCCTTTAAGGCGCGAGGCCCGTGCGGCGGCAGCGCCTTTCGCGCCGATCAGGTCCCACTTGACTGACAGGCCAGCTTGCCAATGAAAAGGGAGGAGCGGCGGATAAGCCCCGCCCCGACGGAATCCGTGCGTCCGTCATAGACTCAGATTTGAGTGACATGTGAGATACCCAGTAAAAAAAGGAGAAGGGCGCCTGTCAGCCAATGGAAGGGGGCAGGACAGCAGAGGCGGTGCCGCCTCCTGCGGCCAATCGCCTGAGCGGGGAGGAGGCGTGTGCGGCGGGAGGAGCGAGCGGCCGCGGGGGGCGGGGGGGGAGGGGGGGTCCTGTGCGGCACGTGACGCCTGCCGCGCATGCGCGGAAAGCAGACGGCGGAAGAGGATGGTCTTTGTCAAAGTGAGCCCCCGCACCTCAACCAATCGGAAAGCAGAAGCCTCACGCGGCGGTCTAATCAGCGCCGCGGCCGCGAGGCCACCCAATCAGCGCTCAGCGCAGGGCAGGGTTCCCGCGGCGGGATTGGCTGCGGCGGGGGCTGCGGGGGCGGCGATTGGGCGGCGAGTTTTGAAGGCAGGTTTGGCGCGAGGCGGTGATTGGCTGCCGCTAGAGCCCGAGCCCGGGGCGGAGGGAAGGGCGGGGGGCGCGGGGTGACGCCGATGCCGACACCGACACAAGGGGGACGCGGCTGGGCGGCGCGGGCTCTGCGCGGGGCCTAGGGCGGCGGCGGCGGAGAAAGCTCCCCCGGCGCGGCGGCGGCGGCCCAGGCGGGAGGAGGTGGAGGAGGAGGAGGGGGGAGCGGCTCCTCGGCGGCGGCGGCCCAGGCGGCCGCTCCGGCCCTCGCCCCGGCACCTCCCTCTTCCCCTCCCTCGGCCCGCCCGTGTCCGCCCCGCCGGCCGCGGCGCGGATGGCGGCAGCGGCCGCGGCGGCCGCCCCGGCTCTTTATGCCTGCACCAAGTGCAACCAGCGGTACCCGTTCGAGGAGCTCTCCCAGGGCCAGCAGCTCTGCAAGGTGCGGCGGGGGCGCGGGGTAGCGCTCGCCGGGACGGGCCCCCCCCACCCCGACCCGCGCCGGGGCCGGGGCTCTGGCAGCCCGGGCTGCCCGGGGAGGCGGAGGGTGGCGCGGGGAGGCAGCCGCGGGGCGCCGGGCGAGGGCGGTTCGGGGGTGGCGCGGCTCTAGGCAAGGGAGTAACGTGGCTGTTCTCTCCTCAGGAGTGTCGGATCGCGCACCCCATCGTGAAATGCACCTACTGCCGCTCGGAGTTCCAGCAGGAGAGGTACGGGAGGGTCCCCTGACAGCCCTGCCGCGGCCGCTTGGCGGACCGGCGGGAGCAACAGCGGTTCCGCTGGCAGAACTGTCTGTGAAGGCAGAAATTCACCCGGTGGAGATGCTAACGAGGGAAATAACTCGCCGGCTCTAGCGAGGCGAGAGTATCGCCTGACCACAGTGCCCTCTTAGATTTGCCCACTGACCGTTAGCCGGTTGCCACAGCCTGTGTTTGCATGTGTGCTTCCCAGTAATTGCATGGGAAAGAGTTTCAGGGTGTGTGTTTGTCGCTGAATTCAATATTATGCAATTTTGTCTTTAGCAAAACTAATACGATATGCAAGAAATGTGCCCAGAACGTGAAGCAGTTTGGAACGGTGAGTAGTGAAGTTAAGTTCAGTCACGTTTTGCATTAAACCAAGTTCTCCTGCAACTAAACTTATCATTTTCTTTTGGGGAAAAGAAATAAAATATTACCTTTGAGAAAGGTGATGAAAATTACCAGCAGTTCTTGATTTCCTTAGTGTCTTAAAGTTTCTTTTTCACATTGAAATCCATTATGATTATAAGTAGCTTAACAGTTATGAATAGCTGCAATATAGCTATTCACACTAAAAATAATGTTACTTCACTTTACATATGTAAAGTAATTCTTTACATAGTCTTATACACATGCTTGATGGCAGGAAGATTGTTAGCTGCCATTGTTTTTAATGAGTGATAAATGTGAAAATCTAATAATACCACATACTTTATATTGTGTAAGTCTTAAACTTTTAAATAAGCTATTAAATAGAAAAGATGTTATGAGTATTAGGTGCAATGCATGCTACTTTGCATTTTCTCATCTTGAATTTCAGCTTTAGTTTTCTTAGAAAAAATAATTTTTTTAATAAATGAATACAAACACTGTATCTGAGTGCCCTGCAGATACTAGTTTATAGAAGGTGTCAAGATAATCTTGTTGTGAAACAAAAGTGCATAACTTCTGAATACTTTATATAAACCATACAAGATTAAATTCAGCTTATTTGAGAAACATAACAGCTGTTGGTATGTAGTCAGACTTCTTGGGACTGTAAATGTAAACTGAACAAAGCACATTCTTTGAAAAGCTTAAAATGTAGCAAAATGAAGCGCAAGACAGATCCAGCAAAGGTTTTCATCTGTAGTTCATCAAAAAAAGGAACTGCATGGAAGATAATCAGCCATTTCTAACCTATGCAAACTGACAGCAATTTTATTTTCCAGCAGCATATTATTGCAGTTGAGTGTGATATAAAAGTTGATAACCTGACCTGGTGGTGCCTGAAGTAGGTTTTGTTTGGGGTTTGTTTGCTTGGGTTTTTTTAAGTTTCCTGCAGAATTGCAGGGAACAGGATACTAATCTTGGAGCTGTAGGGTTATCAGATCCTTGAGTAGTGCAAGAGAGGGGGATGTTTTCAGAAACTTCCAGTCTAAAAAATGACTTGATTACGTCTCTTCTAAAGTTTTTAATTTCTTTAGTAATGCAGTAAAAAAGAGAGAAAATGTCATCATATTTAGAAAAAATAAAAAGCAAGGCAGGGGGAGAGGTGTGTTTCAGACACCTCTGCATTTGTGTCACGTTGTATGTGTTTCTTTCATTGAATATGCACCTGGGTTTTTCACTGAAAGTCCAAACTTTTTTACCATTGAAGGAGCATCATTTTCAGGGAAAAGTTTAGTACTGAAGATATAAATGGTAGGAAAAAGGTTCTTTAAGATAGGTTATCTGAAGTCCTAGTAGTTCAGAAGCATCATTGTGTGATTTGAAATACCTGTGTTCATTACAGAAACTGTGAATGTGTTAACTTCATTTCAACTTCTCTGTTTTTTCAGCCCAAGCCTTGTCAGTATTGTAACATTATCGCAGCGTTTATTGGCACAAAATGTCAGCGCTGCACCAACTCGGAGAAGAAGTACGGCCCCCCTCAGACCTGTGAGCAGTGCAAACAGCAGTGTGCTTTTGATCGAAAGGAGGAGGGAAGAAGGAAGGTAGGCTTTGTTCCACAGCTCTAACGGCTTAGGCTGGCAACAGTCAATGTTACTCCTTCATAAGAGAAAGATTAAGTAGAGTGTGTCTTAAACTCACTAATATTAGATTAAAGTTGCTGTGCTTTACAATATTTGAATGAAATTTGTAACCTGCAGTTATTATGTTAGCTACTGAGCTAACTTACTTTAAATTAAATCACTCCTTTTAAAAATAAGCATAAGCTGACAGTCATAGCTGGGGAACAGAGGTTAAGCAGCTGCACAGTTCCTGGTGCTCTGACTTTTTTGTTATTATTTTTATTTTCCCATCTGTTGGATCTTACATATGTCTGTAACTTGAATCTGATTTGCCTGCCTTGCCTTGAAGCAGCACCAAAGAGGTAGGCTGCTCTGAGCAGCCCTTTTTGTTCTGTTTTCTTAAATAGCTTTGGTGAGTGCCAGTTTCTCCTTCCAGAAGGTGCTGAGGAAATGACCTCAAAAGCCTCTTGAACCCAAGAGTAATGGTGTTTTTACAGAAGAATGAACTTGGTACAAGTAACACATTGGCTGTACCTCTGGATTCTGTCTGGAATATAATGGGTTGAGAGGGGGTGCATGGTGTCTAAACTACAAGTGATTTTTCCCTTTTAAAAGTTATTGTCACTTCTGTGATACAGAGAAAGCCCAACATTTTCTAAAACTGCTTTCTAGTATAAATTTAAATCACAAAAAGAAATGAGATAAGATTCACTTTTACTAAAAGATAATGTGCATATATTGGAGATAAGGTAGTGCTGTTTCATACCAAAGAGATGTCAGGATTTTTCCCAAAGATGACAGATGAAGTGAAACAAATTTGTCTTGAAAATATTGAAGTACACTTTTCTGGTGCAAGTACACTTGGACAAAAACCCTGCTATGAATTATTTCCCAAAAGGTCGATGGGAAGTTGTTGTGTTGGCTGTGCACGCTGTCGTACAAGAGAGTGCTGCAGAAGACAAAAGAGCAGAGGAAGAGCCTTGGATCTTCGCATTCTAACTCCTCATCTTCATCTCTTACTGAGAAAGACCAGCATCATTCAAAACACCACCACCATCACCACCATCACCATCGTCATCACAGCAGCAGTCATCATAAGTAAGTATGTCACAAATTAAAATAGCTGTTGATATTTCTTCTGTGTTCTGTTAGTACTGAGATTAAATCAAAAATGCTGTTTGAAACGTGGCATCAGGAACAGTAGCAGAATGTTGTTCTTCTGTGGTCTGTCAGAATCCTTGTGTTCTTACAGTTTGGATGAAGGGAGGTCAGCAAAAAGCAGGAATTCTTGGTGATTATCAAACTAGCTCATGTTAAAATTGGTAGCAAGACTAGAAAACAAACCCACAGAATGGCTGCAAAGCAAGCTACATAGGAATAAAGTATTCTGGCTTTCTAAGGAGTAACTGCTGTGTGGTAACTGCTATTTTACATGCATTTATTGTGGATTAAAAGCTGTGTATTAGAAGTGAGCACAGAACAGCTACTTTGGTCAGGATCCTCACCCTAACTTAACTTCATCCTGACTTGTTTGTGTGCACATACGTGCAGTTAAATGGAGAAGCAGAAGCAACTGTGTGGGACCACCTCAGTCTAGGACCAGTTTGTGTCTCTCATGGGTAGGCTTATGGCAGTGTAACTTTAGAACTACTTAGATTGTTTTTATTTCTGTGTTGGATAGTGCTGCATTGGTAATGACCCTGATCCCAGACACACAAATGCTTTCGTTCTAAGCTTCACTTCTCCAGTGCTTGTAATTTTCCATTTTGGCTGAAACGTACCTGACTACTTGTGACATAAAGGTAGAAGCAAAATAAGCTGGACTGATTTTGGGAATGAGGAGAATACTCTGTACATACTTTTGTTTAAAAAAAAAAAAAAGATAATTTGGAATTTTTTTTAGGAATTTGATGAAGAAAACTATACTTGTCAGGCAGAGAGTCATTGTACTGTTCCTGTTCTCTCAAATCTCTGCTGAAAATCAAGTTACAACAAGCTAAATCTAATTTAATACATGTGTCAGAGATAAAGTAAGGATTAAATAAAAAAAAAAGTTATCTCTACTACAAAACAGGGCTTCTAATATACTCAAGGGTTATAAAAGTAAGCATCTCTCTATACAGATTATAATTTTCCCAGTTTGGCACCTTTTTTCTGTAGGCTGCCATGGTCCATTGCTTCGGGTCCAATAAAGACAACTGTTCTCCCCTATCCATTTCAGTTGTTGTCGAGATGACACAATGAAGACAGTGAGGTAGAAATACAGATTCATTGAACTATTTCATTTAGTGCAACCTTCTACATTGTCCTATTCCTATATCAATAACATTTATTAAAATTACTTTTGAAATTATTGAAAACAAATCTTTAGACCTGAAAAGCAGTTGTTTTCAGGGATCCAAAGCTTAGCTTTGCTCTTTTGCCATCACATAAGCACCACTTTAGCCCACGTTCACATTGCGGTATGGGAAGCCCAGGAATGCTCTTCTGAGAGCCAGATTAGCCATGCAAGGTTCACAAAAATTGAGAGATAACAGAAAAAAGGTTTAGCCATCAGTCTGGAAGTCCATCCCTTGTGTATTAGATAGTGTAAACATTTAGCTAAGAAATATTTTTATAGCATCCTGACACAGCAAAGGGTGATTGTGAACCTGACCTATAATATGACTGCTCAACTGAAAATTCATAGCTGGGCATTTTTTTAATTAAAAAAGAAGAAGGGGTGGGTTTTTCTCAAGTACAGGTACCATTCATGTAAACTTAGACATAATGGCATGCTTGGTCAGTTACCAGAGACATTTCATATATTTCAGAATCAGCAGCCTGAGTCCAGAACAAGATCAGGGACTATGGAAACAGAGGTAAGTATGATATTATTTCTTATTTTCCTTTTAATTTATCTTGCAGTTTTCATTTAAAGGACTTTTTTTCTTGCATTTCTGGCTAGTCTCTAGCATTCTAGCTAGGAGCATGAGTTAGTAATTGTACGTGTACCAAATGGTGATATTAGAGAGTTATGTAGTATGAGGCTTTAGGTTTACATTTTGTTTGATTTCAGCCATAAATCCTCTGCAGCTATTCAGAATGAAACTCCAAAGAAAAAACCCAAACTGGAATCCAAGCCATCAAATGGAGATAGGTAAAGTTATACTTTTGTAAAGCTGAGACATTTCAACCAAACAAGGCACTGATTTGTGACCAGTTACTTCTTTTTTTTTTTTTGGTCTGAAGAATGAGGGAGGTGAAACCCTTGTCCAGCCAGCCAGAGTAGTGGGTGGCATCTGAGTGTCAGTCAACTACATGACTTTATTAGCAGAAAATTGGCACTGTGTTCTTGCTTTTAAAGTGTTTGGGGCAAAATTAAATAAAGCTTATGTACAAGGCAACAGCTATCAGTGAACAGTGTTCCCTAACACCAGGGTTTTCTTGATTAGATGCAGGGTTGAACCTGCTGCTTTAAGCTGACCTAGTGTCTAGAGAAGCCTTTTAGACCTTAACGTGTGAGACTGAATCTTTATTCTGTCTCTGGCCAAACAGTTGTAATAAAAACTAAAAGTGGCTGCTTCAGTCAAAAGGTACTTGTCCCCCTCAAAGCTAATACTTAATTATATTTCTGCAGGTGTATGTTATGTGTGCCATTAGTAAGGTAATTTGCCAGTTGCATCCATTTCTGTCAGGTACATACTTTTTTTGCATTAGTCTTTAAGGATGTTTATAGAATTAATAATTACACAATTTGAACTTTTAAAAAGTTACTGTTTTTTTCCTATTGATGTTGCAAGTAACTATTGTTTTTTATTTTTAGTAGCTCTATAAATCAGTCAGCAGACAGTGGGGGAACTGACAACTTTGTCCTCATAAGTCAGCTGAAAGAAGAAGTAATGTCACTTAAACGTCTTCTGCAGCAAAGAGATCAGACTATTTTAGAAAAAGATAAAAAGGTAAAAGTTACATCTGCTTAGTAAGAACTTTATCGTTTTGTTTTCTATCTTGTAGACTCCTAACAATGTTAAAATGGTGACAAAGAACAAAAGTCAGATACAATTTTTTTGTGTAGGAACTAATCAGATCTTGCCATTTAAAAAACAAGTTTGACTTTTGTGTTTTGAATGTATTTTGTTTCTGAGTCAAAGAGGAATTCATCTTACCACACTTGAGCCACCTAGAAGCCAGCCATCTCACTCACTGTTACTCAGGCTGCATGTCACAGGTGATGGATAAAAAGCCAGACAGTGGTTTGTATGTTTTACATACTTTAAACTGAATCATGGCAAAGATCCTGGACACTTATATAAGCTGATGGGCACACAAGATAAGAGGAGGATTAAGAGTAGTAACCATTCTGAGTTTAGGCTAGCTTTTGTTTGGCTTTAAACTGAAGCAACTGTAGCCATAATTCATGAGTTGGTGCCCAATTTTGAATGTACAGTGTATGAAAATTAAGTGGTTTGATTTTAAAAGATTGATAGCATATGTGTAGTGTAAGTTATCACGTCTTAGTGTATGGTTAGAGACTAGAAGAAAGACTTGAATTAGATGCCTGGCAGTGAAGAAAAGTTAAGGACAATAGGCACAAATGGCTGCAGTGGAACTCATACAGGAGATTCACCCTTCTAACAACGTAGCAACTGACAAGAGAAGAAAAATAACTACAAATATTTACTTTGCTCTGCCTTTATTAGAGCTTATTTCTCTGCCATCTGATTAACTAGATGCTTTTAAGACACTGTCTGTGATTGCAGCTCTGGAATGTCTGTTCAGGATTGGGTAGGTTATGAAATTGTATTAAAAAGAATTAAATTTTCTGTATTTTCAAGTATTTTTTATTATAGATGCGTGGTGGCCTATCAAAACATTGATGGTTAAGAAAGACTCATTGGTTCTGAAAGGCAAATGCTTCCACTTTTAAACCATAGTTCCAGTTTTAAACCATAGTATGGTAACACTTGGAAAACCTTGCATTCAGAGACATCAGAAAGGATTCTGTCATGTCCTTTTATGCTACAATTTGTCCTAAAGAGAAGTACACATTCAGAGCTTCACTGCTTCTTGATCCACAACAATAGTGATTTACACTGTTATTAGAAATGTGTAATTAAAATTACTTAACTTCCAGTTTAATTCTGAGTGCATGGTGTAGTATTGCTGCCACTGGGTCTCTCCCGAGACAGGCAAAGGTGCAGGTGACACACACCAAGGCAGGTGTTTCTAAATTGTGATACATCCTTCTGTCCCAGCAGCTGAGTGCTGCTTCTGGAAGCACGTGCAGCTGGACGAACTGCTGACAGTGTATTGTGTGTGGACACAGAGGTTTAGGAACCATGTCTTTAACAAGTTTAGTTCCTCAAAGCATCCCAGATTCACCTGGCTGTTTTGAACCTCTGCGGTCAATTTGGGTTTATCAGGAAATGAAGCTTCTTTGTTAGCAAAGCAGCCTGCTGTGACAAACTAGAGCATATACATTCCTAAAACAACTGCCAAGACTGCTGTTACCAACCTGTGTCAAATCAACATGTAGTGAAACAAGGTATTCAAAAGAACTGTCCATCAAATGCTCCTAGAATAAAGAGCAGGCATCTTGACACAAGGATACGTACCTCACTGTACACAGACTGCTGCTCAAAGCACCTACTTACTGCTGTTATAAATTCCAGGGGATCCAGGACAAAACCACAAACTGAGTATCAAAAAAACTAGCAGTAGTATTGCACCATAGGGAAGTCTGCAACTAGATGTGCAAACACACTACCTGTGAACAGTTAACAAATTGGGGTCCCTTCCTAATGATCAAGTGTCAGGGCCCTGTGGTAATGTCTTAATGTCTTTGCTGATGTTTTGTCCAGAAAGCAAAACAAGGCTGCAAACTGTACTGCAAACAATAAGTGCTGGTAGTGACATGGCTGAGATCTTGACTCACAACAAAAAGTGGTGAATGAGGATTGTCTGTACAGCTGGTGTACCGAGTTGTTGTTACCATACTGTGAATTTCAGAGGTTGTTCTTTTGGAATGTTCCAAACTGTCCAAAATACCATCCCAAGGGTAATCTTGGGACAGATTCCTAGCAGGAATCTCCCACAGGTCTGGCTCAGGCTTTTATCCAAGTACATGCCTTTACACTTACTATCCCACAGTCAAAAAAATTCTGCAGTGTATTCATTTGTTGGACATTTTTCAGTTATGCAGACACTGTCCAAGGTGTTGGGCTTTTCTCCCCTCTGCCCCTAGCAGCTGAAGAAAGTAAGTGACATTCTGGAAATGAATAATTCACACCCGAAAGAGTCTTCAAGTTCTAAGAACTCTGAAGCCAAATAAATAGTTTAAGCAATGGGGATATTAAAATTATTAGACACTTTCCCTATGGAAACAGCACAAAACAAGTTACTGCCATGGTTACACAGAAGTAGGTGATGCTTCCTTACCTAACCCTTTTGTTAGCTTTGCCCAGTAGATCAAATATAAAAATAGATAAGTGAATTTCCTACTGACTCATGATCTTCTGCTGGCTTTATGAGAGAGAGATCAGGGCCTTAATGTCTGTCCTTTGAAGAAACTACCTAAAGAGAACCTGTCACAGACTGTTCAGCTCTTTCACATTAACAGCTTAAAGGCTTGAAGTAGCAAGTACTTTCAACACAAGGAATATTATAACAGTAATATAATCGAAAAAAGGTTCAATATCCTTTACATAACACATTAAATGTAGAAATTAATATAATATAACTGAAGATTGTGGTAAGTATCTCAGAGCTGGAAGAACAGCTGAGATTGTAAATCATTAGACTTGTATTTGTTTTTTTTTGTTGTTGAGGATTAACCAAATCCCGAGCGAACAGTGTGGTTATACAAGTACAGCTGTTTTCTCCGTATGGAATAGACATCCTTACTTCTCAAGCTGCTTCTCAAGTACTGAGCTGTCAATACTAAAGTAGCAAATAAATACAGTGTTTCCTGAGATTCCCGAGGCTTCCGTGAAGATTTCACAGGTTGATTAGAAGATGTACACTGTTAGCAGTCCAAAGAGTCTTCATGGAATTTGTCTTTTCAGTTGACAGAGCTGAAGGCAGACTTCCAGTACCAGGAGTCTAACTTGAGGACAAAGATGAACAGTATGGAGAAAGCTCACAAGGAAACTGTGGAACAGTTGCAGGTGAGTAATTGCTTATCAATACTTGAGAAATACTTTGGATGGAATTGTGTGTTCAGGCAATGAATACATAGCCACGTATTCACAGAAATGAGATAATACCAAGTTCTTGGACGATCATTTCCACGTTTAACTTCAGATGTGTGGTATAGCAGTTCTGTAGTCAACAGACAATCTGCTTGTGAGTTTAACTCACTAAGAATTGCTTTCTACCTTTTAGAGGTAGAGGCTTACCTCACATGCTTTCTCAATGGTTATGTTAATTTTTATGTCTGATACTTAATCAATTGTCGGTGTGCTATTGATCTAACAGCTCAGCATAACACAACTGACAGTTAAATGTCTCTTGTTAAAGCATGCTTTATCAGGAAGAAACCCTGAATTAGTTGCCTTATAAATCACAGACTGAACAGATACTAAGTGCAATCTCCCAGAGACTAAATTTTACAGTACCAGAAATGTGGTTGCCTTTTCCATTAAAGATGGAATATACATATCAAAAAGCATATACAAATCTTTGAAAAGTGATCATTATCTTCTTTGAATATTCTCAGCATGTGCATTTTGAGAATTTGTTTCATAAATACGATGGAGTATTAGTGCATGACACTACTGTCGTAATGTTTCAGTAATTAATACATTTTTTTTTGTCTGTGTTGCAGGCCAAAAACAGAGAACTGCTCAAACAGGTTGCAGCATTGTCAAAGGGTAAAAAGTTTGATAAAAGTGGGAGTATACTAACATCTCCCTGAGGAACTGGATGGGGTTTGATACTCAATGTAAATTTGAGTAATTCTGTGAAGCCCCTAAATTCCTGTGTAGTGGAAAAAATATTTTTGCACACCAGATTAGTTGGCATGTTTCCTACACGTTTTTATAATTAATATGCAGCTTTTTTTAGTTACTGTTCAGATGAAATACTTCAACTGGCTTGAAGAATGTTTTTATTTTTTTGATATTGGAAACTTTTTGCCAGCAATAGTATTAAACAATTGCATAGAGAACATAGCAGTGCTCTCTCTAAAAGGACAACATGCAATAACAAACTAGGTGTACTTTCTACAGAGCAGTAACTGAACCTTTTAAACTACACTGATGTCAGCCAAAAGTTTATGAATCTGCGGTGACACTGAACACTGGTTTCTGGCAACTGTTCATTTACTTTGTATCAAAACATAAATTTGGAGTGGAAATCATGGTGCTCTCAAGTGAAACTAAAAAAGGCATATATGTATGTGTAAATACAACTGTAACGGTTATATTCTTAGTTATAACAAGTAATTAGTGTTTTACATTCTCGTGATAGGGATTTACCGAAAGATTATCTATTGTACAGTAACAGAGGCAGTGTGGTTTTTGTAAGATTTACTGTAGATTTTTCTTGCAAGTGCCTTTCTCCAACTGTTTATTTATAGGAATGTTGGTATTTTGTACATACGGTTTTTATGTTTTAAAATCATGTTTAATAAATGTTTTATGTAAATATCAATGTGTGTACAGAGGAATCGGAAGCAAAGATCAAAGCAGCTAGCGCAGTGCTTGAAGCAGCATTAAGAGCTAGCTAATTGATGGACAGTGAGTATTGGCTTTAGGTAACCTTTGTAGCTTGTGTCTGTGAGGTGTAGAATTTTGTTAGTGCTGCTCATGCCAAACACTTCCTGAACAAAAAACACAATGTTTTTTTTGCCACACTGGAGTTCAGTGGTTTGTTTATATATTTTTCCCATTTGGCACAGCGCTAATTTTAATTCCATAGCAGACATTGTACTCCCAAAGTTACATCCTTAATTAGTAATGTACACTCAAAGATTTTGGAAAAAAATTATTCCCCATTGTCTGATTTAATGTACTTCATTGTAACTTATGGTGGTTCTTCTTAATGAATTGCAAGCTTCTCATCCCCCACTAAAGATACACAATGAGAAAAGAGTAGCCAAAAGTAATGGTCTTATACGGGAGCGGATGTGGTATCCAAAGGCGGATTGTTCAAATGTTCTGGGTAGATTTTGACTCTAAATTACATCAGTTTAAGTTTAGCTCTGCTCCTAATGGACATTAGTCAGGCTCAGAAATTTCTATTAAATGTAATTTAGCATATACCCCACGGTCTCTATTCAGGAGGGTGAGTTACAAATCAGCGTGAAGGGAGATAGACTTATGTAAGTAAAGGTTTGGTTCAGCTCTGGGTACTCATTGGTAACTGGGTAACTGCTTGTATTTCAGTAAGCTTGACTGTGTAGGATAAGCTACATACCTTTCAACTAAAGAACTAAAGTTCCTTGGCTGCCCACCTGTGTACTGAACTGTGAATACCTTTTCAGTAGCTCACACAAGTTCCACCAGTGAGAGACTGCTGAATAATTTGAAAAAAATCAATCTAGCCTGTTTGGTGTGGTATACGTGTATTTTTATACCCTGAAATCAACTTTGTACCTTTATAAATTCTCTTTAAACTTGCTGAACTAGGGTAGAGAATGCTGCTATCCTTTGGAGGTGTTGTTAATTTTTTTTAATATACACTGACTTTTTAATAGACAATTTATGACTTTCATTAATTCAGAGTTACTATTTTGATACTGGGTTTTTTTCCAGTTGAATGGCAACTGATGTTTGATGAAACTGATTTTAAAACACAGTAGAGCATAGCAAATTGAATTAAAATAACTGAATGACGTATGTTCAAGCTGCAGTAAGGACATTTTAAAGGAACAAACTGAAGTTCTATATTAGAAGTAATTGACTTTATAAATCCCAGTCTGAAAAATTTTTAGAGGCTTCACAGTGTTTAGTTCTAATTAAATACCTGTGGGTTTTCTTCCATAATCTCATTTTTAACATGAATTTTTTAAAGTTGTAAACTAGCCAACTGAACCCCAGTCCTGAAAATAGTGTCCTGGAGCTGTAGGTTATTGACACAATGAACTGATGTTCCTTAAATGTGGATCTGCAAGGAGATTGTTGTACTGTATTGTGCTTTTTAGCCTGTTTCCAGATGTTGATTAGCATTGACCAGTAATGGCCATTTTGGCTCAAGTTATTTATGTATTTGAAGCCTGTGAATATTGCCACCCCCTTTTAGATAGTATGTCTGAATCCACGTTCTGCAGTGAGGCATTCAGCTGTCCACATGTATAGACGACTGAAATACTGTACTGGCACACATCTGACCATTGGCGTTTTGTACCTTTTCTAAATCCAATGTTTCACAATAAAATCTTGTCAAAACATGTATCTGTCCTTTTAAAATGTTTCAGAAATTCGTATTTCTGTTAATCCTTCACGCTGTGTTACTTGCTGAAAGTCTGTGGCCAAAAAAAGGCGGAACTTAACATTTGCATTTAGTATTTAGATTTCTGGGAAGATTAAACACCTTGGTCTGTCTACCAGCTGGAACAAATTAGAGCATCAAATTAATGGGTCTGAAGAAAATATTTTGGTTTTCTACAACAGGATTATAATACATAGAAATATTTTCTTGTGGAGGAAAAGAAAGAAAACCTTAAGGTTTAACTGAAGTCTAGTGACATTTCATAAAGCCTTCAACAGGCTTTTTATGCTCTAATTAATGTCAAGACTTGTGTTTGTAAGTACCCAAATTTCAGTTTTAGTCTGTTAACCATAAGGTTGTTCTTCCTTTACATAAATTGTGTACAAGTTAGATGATTCTGACAGTTGAAGTGACATTGATAGTTTCTGTGTCTGTTCCCTTTTGTGTGTTGGGAGGAGTTAGGCACCCATACCAATGTGCTGTTGGTCACGGTGGCTCCTACTGTGTAGAGCACTTGTCCTGCAATTTGTAGATCTCATTTTCTCCACAGTCAATTGATTTGTCTTCATAGAATCATAGAATAGTTTGGTTGGAAAAGACCATTACGATCATCTAGTCCAACCATAAACCCAGCCTTGCCAAGTTCACCACTAAACCGCGTCCCCAAGTACCACATCTACACAACCTTTAAATACCTCCAGGGATAGTGACTCCACCACTTCCCTGGGCAGCCTGTTCCAGTACTTGACAACCCTTTCCATGAAGAATTTTTTCCTAATATCCAACCTAAACCTCCCTTGGTGCAATTTAAGGGTAATGGCTTTAAGCTGGAAGAGGGCAGGTTTAGATTGGATATTAGGAAGAAATTCTTCACTGTGAGGCTGGTGAGGTTGCCCAGAGAAGCTGTGGTCTAGTGGAAGGTGTCCCTGCTCATGGCAGGGGGATTGGAACTGGATGGTCTTTAAGGTCCCTTCCAACCCAAACCATTCTGTGAGTCTACAATCTTCAACCAAGGAATTTCAACTGCATCTTGCAAGGCAATTTGTGGGGTTTTTCAGATATTTTGGTTGTTTGTTTGGGGTTTTGTTTGTTTGTTTGATTGTTTTTTAATGCAAGATAATGTCATGCCTTTCCAGTAACAGGGAGAATCGAGTGCTCGGGTGCAAGCTTTTGTGGATGGTATAAGAGATAAAGGTAACCTGCACTATGATAACTTTAATGAACGCTGCACCCTGAGTCAGGCAAGTGACCAGCAAGCAAATTGTGGTAGATCCTGAAGGAATGATTGAAATCACTGTTCCCAGCTGCATTTGGTAAGGTGCTGTGCAACCACAGCACTGCACCAGGTGGCATGAGTGCTACCAGGCTGCTTCAGGGAAGTCAGATAGATTAGTGATTAATGATCAATTAATTATTAGCCTTTCAGCAGTGATTTCAGTTATTCTAGCAAACACAGCCTTACAACTCTCCCCTTTTTTTGGAAGGGTTTTTATGTTCTAATGGTTCATACCTGTAAATAAGTGGTACAGTTCTCCTCTTTAAAGGAAGGAAAATGCCTCACTTTACATTCACATCCAACAAAAGGAATAATCTTCACCTTAAAAATACACTTTTCTGTTAGTAAATAGGTTCAATACATTTTTATTAGTTAATAAATTTTTATAAGTTGAGTTTTAATCAATATAGTTACAGAATATTTTCAAGAGCAGGCCATGGCTGGACAAAATCATCATTTATGCTGCAGTGGAATTTTAAGGATACAAATCTAAGGGGAAATTAACACACACGATTCTGAAAAAAGTAAATCATTATGCAGGGTTATCTAAGAAAATTTAAAAAGTTTTCCAAGGAACATTTGTAAATAAAACTGACCTTCAAGATTTCCATAACATAAAAAGACACGAGTTGTTGTACCTGATGAAGGATAAATGGTGAATGCACTACAGCTTTTATTGAAATAAAGCAAAACACATTTATCTGTTGATTCAAATGTGGAAAAACAGCTTCAGTCTTTCAGCATCCAGTTGAAAATAAATTGCTGTAAGTTACTAAAACAGAGGGGAGGGGTTTACAACTGCAGCTAAAAATCAGCTCAGGTTGCAAATTCTAATACCTGCACAATCCATAGTAGGAACACATCAAATTCCTGTGACCCAACCTTTAATAGGATCACCACAGTCCAAAGCAACTCTGACCTATTTGTTGGTCCAAATCATTTTTGTTTGTCCACAAGCAATCAAAAGAAGTCACTATAAAAGCAATCTTCTGCTTATGCCTCTCAGACTGAGCTTTTGTATGCAAAGACGGTGCAGGTTTATCTTCAGCCTTTAGGATTCTTTAGAAGCTGGAAGCCTCTCTTCAAATTGGCAATTACAAATAAATTAATTTATCCAGGTACTCCAAGAGTCACAAAGCCATAGCAGAAGGAAAATCTAAACTCTACAAGCAAATCTCTGCTTTCACTTGGCTTGCTTCATACATCAACATCCATAGGACTTAAACCCCATTCAGTCAAAATGCAAAACTGCCTTTACCCAACAGAAGGAGGGAAACCAAAGTGAAATTCCCAGGAGCTACAAGGCCGGGTGAGACAGTGAAATGTAAGTTTTTAAAGGCAGACATTAAAATCTAGACTTGTTTTATATTTGGGTTAAAGCAAGGGAAAATATCAACGATCCATGTGCTAGTGAGTGACATATCTTCAAGGATTATTTTCAAGGCTGTGCTGCCATTCAATGACACCTGGACACACTGGAAAGTTGGGCAGAAAGGAACCTGATGAGGTTCAACAAGAGCAAGTGCAGAGTCCTTCACCTGGGGAGGAATAACCACATGCACCAGTACAGGTTAGGGGCTGACCTGCTGGAGAGGAGCTCTGTGCAAAAGGACTTGGGTGTGCTGGTAGACAGCAGGCTGGCCATGAGCCAGCAGTATGGACTTGTGGCCGGGAAGGCCAACAGTATCCTGGGGTGCATTAAAAAGAGTGTGGGCAGCAGGTCACAGAATGGTTTGGGTTGGAAGGGACCTTAAAGATCATCCAGTTCCAACCCCCCTGCCATGAGCAGAGACACCTTCCACTAGACCAGGTTGCTCAAAGCCTCATCCAGCCTGGCCTTGAACACTTCCAGGGAGGGGGCATCCACAGCTTCTCTGGGCAACCTGTACCAGTGTCTCACCACCCTCACAGTGAAGAATTTCTTCCTGATATCTCATCTAAACCTACCTTCTTCGAGTTTTAAACCATTACCCCTTGTTCTACCACTACCTGCCCTTGAGAAAAGATACTTCAATCTTTCTCCTGTAATAAATCTGCTCAATTTTTTGGGGTGTAATTAGTGCTTTTTCCTCTTGTTTTGCATTAAAGGTAATGACTCATAAACATTTTTTTTTTTTAGAGCAAACACACCTTTGGATCTTTTTTGCCAAAAGTGATGGAATGAACCTCTTCCCTTACTTCCTAAATGCTAAATTTAGTAAGAGAAACTAGAGCTAAATAGGAATGGCTGCCTACATAAGTTTTAGCCACTAGATGCTGCTTAAACCACGCAGTTCCTCACAAGTGTATGGTTGTAAGCGCTTTCCACGCACTATGCAGCATCTGCAGTGGCTAGCTAGTCCTGTTCAGATACACCACTGATGCTAAAATGAGAATATCCTAAATACCGAAATAGTTATACTTTGGAACGTATTTTATAAAATTTGAAATACATTTTGGAAAATTAAGCATAGGGTTATTAAGCATGATTAGTACAGTTAAATGTTAAAATATATGTATCTGGAACTATATTGTATTTTCTCTGATTGCTTTTACCTTAAGAAAGAAAAAACCCTATTTTATAGGTCAGGATGCTGATCCATGGAATAATGCAGCTTGACTGCTGTCACACAAAAGGCATTGTTAGAACTGAAAATAGAATCCAGGACTTGCCAAGTAATGTGGAGATTGAGTATGTTTTTCCTTTGAAGGAGCTGCTATGAATAAGTTAAAGTCTGTCTGTGTCACCATAAACGTGTAAGAAATCTGTAGCGTTGGTGAGCTGACTTAGTGTCTGAACCTCAGAAACCATTATTAAAGGTAACTGATTTATTCACAGTATGGATAGCAATACAAAGGTGAGAAGAATATACTTTTGACTTGGAAAAATAAGGTCTAAGACCTGCTGTTTTCCTCTTTCTCTGAATCTGTTGCAATTCTGATACAAATTTTTCCCAGTCTGATTCTATTAGGAAATGTATTTCCAGTCTTGTGACTTTCTAGTGAAAAAGAGAGTTCTCATCACCATTAACAATTTAAGCTGTTTTTAACAAGTCTTGAGTTCAGAAAGACGTAACTGCAGCAGAGAGGAAAAGTGTTTTAATTTGTATACTCTATAGCCTTTCTTTGTATTGTATTTATATATTCTATGAGTGCTCTTAAAGAGGAGGACACAGGGAACTACGGGCCAGTCAGCCTCACCTCCGTCCCTGGGAAGGTGATGGAGCAGCTAATCATGGAGACCATGTAAGTGACAGGGACACCAAGTTGAACGTGAGCCAGCACTGGGCCCTTGCAGCAAAGAAGGCCAGTGGTATCCTGGGATGCATTAGGCAAAGTATTGCCAGCAGGTCGAGGGAGACAATCCTTCCCTCTACTCAGCACTGGTGAGGCCACACCTGGAGTGCTGTGTGCAGTTCTGGGCTCCCCAGTACAAGAGAGACATGGACATACTGGAGAGAGTCCAACAAAGGGCCACAAGGACGATGAAGGCACTGGAGCACCTCTCCTATGAGGAAAGGCTGAGAGAGCTGGGACTGTTTAGCCTGGAGAAGAGAAGGCTCTGGGGAAACTTATCAATGTCTGTAAGTAGCTGAAGGGAGAGTGGAAAGAAGGTGGAGCCTGGCTCTTTTCAGTGGTACCCAGTGCCAGGAGCAGACGCAATGGGTGCAACCTGAAACACAGGAGGTTCCCCCTAAACATCAGGAAACACTTTTTTACTGTGAAGGTGACTGAGCACTGTACTGGGTTGCTCAGGGAGGTTGTGGAGTCTCCCTCTGAGGAGATACTCCAAAACTGTCTGGACATGATACTGGGCAATGAGCTCCAGGTGGCCCTGCTTGAGCAGGAGGGTTGGACCAGGTGAACTCCAGAGGCCCCTTCCAACCTCAACCTTCTTATGATTCTTCATGGGCAGGGCAAATGGGCAGGGCAAATGTCCTTTCCTTCAGCTGAACTATTAAAATACATGATTTTTGATGTTTTGATGTTTTATTATTTTCCCCTCACTGTGTTCAGTCAGTTTGAAAAGAACAGAAAAAAATCCCCAGCAGTTTTTGTGATGGCAGTTCACCTGTTAGGCAGAGCGCTGTGTTCGTGAGACATTCTAAGTTACGTGGATGGCTGTTACATAATCACCCAGATAGTTTGCTGAGCTTGTAAAATAAATATTTTTGCATAAGGAAGCATTTCTAGAAGCTATTTTTGGAAGCGAATTTCAAGTAAACAGAGCAGGGAGCAGTAACTTCCCATCTAGTTCTTTCCTGTCAAGCTCTTGCCAGCATGATACAATTCTTCTACTGTGCACGATCAGAAAAAGCCTGAAAACAGTAAAGTTCCCAAGAGTACTTGTATTGCTGTCCAAATCTTTAAAGCCCTTTTGCATTAATTTCTTTTATGTTTAGTGACAGCATTCTAGCTAAGTTTGGTATGAAGTGTGTAGGACATAAAGAATATATATACTTCTGTGGTGTTTTCCCTTTATCCCTAGACACACATCTTACCTTTTATTAAATGTGTATAGTTGAAGTAGAGTTGTATATCACATTCAGTATGTATCCCCAGCTTTCATTAAAGCCCCTAACACTGTACTTTTAAAACAACTCATTTTCTTAAAAGAGGTTTTGGATCAGGCCTTGCATATTAATTTAAACTTACTTTGCACGTGCACCAAAATCATAAGTCATGTGAGTCAGAAAAGCAGTATTTTGGAACAGTTGGGGTTTATTATGTATTTATACACAGTATTTATATTATTATGTATTTTTAGTCTATGCATTCAGTTAAAAAATCAAACTCAAAGTATGGAGTATTTCCTCACTTCTTTCCTTGTGTTGAGAGAATAGGGCTCAGCAGTTGAATGAGGAATATAATTTTCCCTATATTTTTTTGCTGTGACATGCACGGATGCATTGTTGAAAAGTATCTTTGCAACAACTCACAGAATATTATTCCTGAGTGAAAATACAGGCAAACAGAAATCATAGCAAAAACCAGATAGCATCTTAATCCATTTATAATGCTGTCATACTTAACATTTGAAGTTGAGTAAACTAGATGATAGTGAAAAAAAAGATAATTAATCCAGATCATTTTGAAAAGCAGTAAATAGAAATGTTATGGTGATTCAGAGTGCACTCATAGACTTGGTTCTACTGTCAAGATTGCTGTTGGGCTGATAAATACATTTTATCTCATAAAAACAAAAAATGAGTATATTTTACAAAATGGCAAAACAACACGTTTTTCATTCTTGGACTATAGTTAGGAACACAGATATTGATGTATTATTTACCAGACTAATATCAGAGCGTATAAAACCAGTAATTAATCTAGTCTAAAAATACCTCTGCTACTTCAGTAGAATGTGGAAGAAATTTTTTGGTAGTTGATACAAAACAACCTCTTGACAGGTAAGTTTTCTTTTTAACCCTAGTGGAAGTTTTTCTGTAGCCTAATTTCTGTTTCTTAAATCTTACTAACATTGTAATCTCAGTTGCATTTTGTGGCAAAAAGTTCCATAAATTAATCAATTTTATCACAATTTCTGTGATAGTTCTTTCTTAGTTAATACATTTATTGGCTTATAATTTAAAGGCTGTACCTCTGCCCTCCAGGATCAGCATATGCAGAGATTCTCCTAGCATTTTTGTTCAATTAAACTACTTTGTTGCTAATTACCACCACTGACTTTTCCACTTCAGAGTCAGATTTGTTGATTTGTTCTTCCAGGAGTCCATAGGTTAGTCACCATGCATATGGGGTGGGGGGGGAATAAAAGGACAAAAGGACCATCAGCTCCTTAATGTAAAATACACTCCCATCTTCTTGCCTCTTGTTCTACTGCTGTTACTTCTCAACACTAAAAATGCCCAGTTTGGGGGGCTGGAGCTTAGGAGCTGTTCTGGTTCTTCCTGGAGTGACTCTACTCTCCAGTTGATCCTGTTCACTGGGCTGGCTGAGGTTCCAGCCATGTCCATCCACCGTCATTCTCCAAGAGGCCAGCAGAGGTTGTACACGTCAAGCCAGCATGTGTAACTTCGTGGGGGAGCATGAAAGAGGGAGGGTGAATAGGGATCTTGCTGTAATGAAGGAGCAGTGAACAGACATTCCCAGGCTTACCTGGTGCTGAGAAGATGCTCTATGGCAGTGGTTCCCAATGTAAGTCTAGAGCCCCATGGTCATAAATAAGTAGTTTGGTGCTAAACTGCAAAAGTGTGGTGTCTTTGCCATGTTGCCAGTTATGCATTTGTTAGTGAGTAAATGTAGTGGAGTGTACAAAGTCTTAACGATGGACAGCACTGCAAAACGCAGGAAATGTGGAAGTGCTGCTTCAGAAAGAGCTCTGTTTTCTTAAGCATGAGATGGCAAGTTAGAATTGCTGGGCACTCATCCTGGTAAGGATTTTTCCTCTCTGTCCCTTTGTCCTTTGAAAGGGTGTTAAAAGGTAATAGGTGTTAGGTGTCAACCTAACAACACCTGCCTACTGGTGGACACCCAGAAGATGGAAGCTTTGAGGGAGCCAATCTATGAGGCTCCTTGAAGAAGGAAGAGGCAATGCATCTGATAGACCCCTGAGGGGCAGAACAGACTTAGTTCAAATTATGTCTTCATTAGCTAGTTCAAGATCAAACTGAAATGTTTTCAATGACCAGTTCTACCAAAATAAACATCTCTAGCAGCTTCTTAAGGCCATTTGTACTGCCCAGGTTAGGAGGACAGTCAGTCTAGGCTTCCTTTCAAGCTACTGAATTCTTCTAGTGAGCAATGTAGAGTAAAAAAAAAGAATTCTCACATTTGTCCTCTGGATGAGCCTATTTTGCATCATTGTATATGGCTCTCAGTCTCCTAACAGAGAAAGTGTGAATGCTCTTAGAGTAACTTTTCCAAAAGAGGCCTCAGTTTCAGTTATTTCTAAGAGCTTTGCTGCACATGTAAATTCTGGCCAGAGCATGTTAATGTGTATTACCTCCTGTATTCCTGCAGGAGATCCTCGTTTCTTTTCATTTTTCCAGTCTTTCAAGATGTAATTGCACTCATTGATGCAATTTCCAGGCTTAAAGGCAGAATTCCGTGCCCTGCTGACCCTGCAAATAAGGCTGCTGAACAGACCTTAGAGGGAAAAAAAAGTAATGAGTAGCTCTAATTTATATAAATTATATATATAATTTATATAGAAAGTATATAAAAACATAATTATATATAATACACTAATAGTATAGTGTAACATTATAGACTTTATTATATAAAAATATATGTTATATAGAAAATAAATATATTTTTTGTATCTATATATAATGTCTGGTTACCTGTCTTTTCTCTCAGCCAGTGCAAAGCTGGTGGGATCAGTACCATGGGTCCTAGCCATGCATTCTATCCTTTATAGACTTGTTTGCTCTTAAAATCAGGGTGGCTCTTTCCACTCACCTCTGATCAGTAGGACTATTCTTTGGTTTGAAACCTCAGTGGGTGGAATAGGGAGTGAAGAGTGATTTGGTTCCGAAGTGGGGTTTGTTTTTTGAAAAACCTTTTTTCCAAACACAAAGGTGTCATCCAATGCAAGGTCTCTGTTCCTCCCCCTTGGCGGGGAGGGACTGGGACCTGTTTATTTCCCTGACCTCTCCAACAAACCTCAGGTTAATGACAGTTCCCACTCAACACTTCCAAAACAATCCCTTGATAAGCCTCCTCCAGGACACTTCACCAGCTAAGATGCAAATTGGTAAGTGCTGTGAGGGCTGATCTCTCCATGCACAGGCTACTGCTTAGATAAGAGTGAAAAATACACATGAAGTACATCTTAAGAGAAGTAATACACCTCAAATGAATATTTTACAATCAGCAGCAGTATTTATTAAGCCCAAACCAATCTCAGAAGTGTAGCAAAAAAATAGCTAAGGCAACCCCAAATGGAGCAGAGAAGGCAGGCTAACCTCTCTGGCTAATGTAGTTAAGAGATTTCATTTCTTATATGCCCCATGCATCCTGTCTCATAGTTAACTCATCCCTTCTTTTTTAGTGGAGCTTTTACTGGAAGTAACTTACTGATCTGTTTTCTGCTTGGTATATTCTTTTCATCTCTGCAAATTCTCCATATTTGTGTTCACTTTTTTCAGTGTAAAAAACCCAGAAGTGAGCAACCTTTTGTTGCTGTTCTGCAGCTGCTGAGTGTGATGCTGTGGTCCTAAATAACTGAAATTCAGCATCACTGTCTCAGCTAGTAGCGAGCTTGTGTACTTCAGAGCATTTCTGCTTTCTGCTCTGAGATGCAAAACATCATATGTGTTTTGCAGTAGTAGCATATTTCCAGCCATCTGCAATTGCCTCCTACTTGCATATGCTTAGTCACTGCATACAAACATACACCTTCTGCTGAACTTTAGAATTATGTTCCCCTCTAGTAAAGCTCATTATGTTTTTAGCCGTATGGTATTCTACAAAGCCTCTTTTGACAACATTAAAGCCCAGTAATCCAGATTTACCTCCAAGAAGGCCAGAGGAGATAATTTAACCAAACCATTATCGTAAGTACTTACTTTCTCATGTGATCCAGTGACATTTTGATAGAAGTTTTGTTGTCATCAGTTTTGCCAAGTAAATTAAAACATGTTCGTATGAAAAAAAAAGTGATGAATTTAATAGTGGTAGAGCCAAAATCAGAGAAACACTTTAAAATAATGCAATTTAATAACTCTTTTACTTCCCCTATATTTTTAATACAGGTCTTATATGATCCCTCATGCTATTGTTACATTAATACTTCGTAAAATCATGGAGTGCCCAAAGGAGTACTTATCTCTCCCCTCCAGTCACCAGCTGGAACCCCCATTGGTTGTCTGTTGATATCTTGTCTATCAGTCCATTTTTTCCAAAGTGGATGTTTGGGAGCAGGGTTTGTGCCTATCTCTGAAGGCATGAGGGTCATGACTACCCAGATGTCTTCTGGTGATGATGTTTCCAGTTTATTGGCAAGTCTACTGTCCAAAGAACTCTGCCTCCTCCTACCCTGACCCTTGGCCATGTATCCAGAACATAGCTCTCTGTGGCAGTCACTGTTTACTTAGAGTCTGTTTGAGTCAGGGATCTCCAGGGCCTTGAAGCTGAGGAAACATGATCCTCTTGGTTTCCTCCTTCTCCAAATATCAGCCTTCAGGATATGGTGAGATGGAGGTAAATGCCAGATTGATGTACTTTGGGACAGGTAGCCTCATGGGATCTGAACCAGCACTTGCAAGTGGGAAGTTTCATCCTGAAAGAGGGATAAAATGGGAATGATGTTAGCCTTCTAACAAAAATCAGCTGTATTTGGGGAGGGACAACATGTCTTGGAAACTTGGCTCACTTGTAGCCAAGTCAGGATCCCAGAAGAGGAACCAGATACTGATAGCCAAGGTATTATTTCCATGATCACAGCCATTTGGAAATCCCAGAGTAGTGAAGAATGTCAGGCTGCAGACCATCTTTTTAAGGATCTTTTCTTCCTCACAGTTTGATAGCATGGAGCTTTTTAAAAGAACTTTCTTTCCCCCTGAATTACTTCTTTATCACTTCCACATTCTTCCAAAGTATGCCATTTTATAGTGGTCTAAGAAAAGCCTTTGGAAGTATGTGTAGTCAAACTACTATTGGCACTTCAGTTTATGGTGCTGCTTTCAGCCCCATTCCTGTAGGGTTGAGCTTGCAGAGGACAGTCATGCCATCTACACAGGCAGAACTACTCTCTTGGGGTATCCTGAGAGAACTCCGTGAAATCACTGCTGTATAATCTTGATCTTCTTTCCCACTTCTGGCAGAAGAAGAAGAAATAGCCAAGTCCACAATCAGTTATGTCAAATAGTGCAAAAAGTTTTAGCAGTGTGATTAGGGATTTACAGTACCTGCTAAAGACAAAGAGGAAGTCTAATGCTGCTTGTTAATCCTGTTTGATCCACATCCTGGCTTTGTGAGAAAGGTTCAGCATGTTGCCAATATCCAAAAAGAGCTGCCAGGCTTCCTCAGGAGCACCCTGCAGCCTTCCAGAGGAGGAACATTACTGTGTGCTACATCCTGCAAGTTGAATTAAATTCTATGGAAAAAATGACTCCCTATCAAATTACAACCACTGCATAAGAGAATATTTTAGAAGCTGTTTTATGCAACAGAAGGTTTTATCAGGCAGAAATACGTGGTCCTGATGGCCAGACAGAAAGCAGCTGTGCAAGGCTTTGGCTGGTGAGCCCAGCTGACTGCACGGCGATGTCTGAGCTGGTGCCTGCACAAGGGGACCTGAGGGCACGCACGGCTGGGTGTGCAGGGAGACCAGCTCACACCCCAGCAGCAGTGAAAAATCTGGATCTGCTTATTCTTTTGATGAAGCCATACTCACAAACTCTGTTCTTGCTTCAGTTCTCTATCCAGGCAAATAGCTCTGCCATTAAGTAACACGAGATGGTCAAACACAAAAGTAACGGGGAACACAGAAGTACTTAAATAGATAAACAGAGAAAGTTGTAGTTAAGATCCAGTTTTTATGTTGATATTTTTGTAAAATATTGTAATTTTGTTGTGACTTCTTTCAAAGCCTTTCAGAAAGAACAAGAGGAAATCATCTTGTTTCTACGCTGTAGAAATAATTCTTAAGATGATAAAGAATAAAAGCTTTTTATAAAGCAACAATATAATCAGCTGGCTAAAATAATGAACTGGTTTGAGAAATGATCAATGGACAAAGCAATCCTAGGGAAATAAGAGGTATTAAGGAACGAATGAATACCATGCAAGACAACAACAGAGTTTCTGGTTAATCTTCTCTAGGTTTGTATTCATGAATTGCATCACTATTTAATTTATCTGCAGACACTAATTTTGTTTTTATTTTCACATAATGAGACTAGAAAATCACATGTATAAGGTAGAGAGAACAGAAGATATTGGAAAAAATCAGTGAATACAGCTATTTTAGTAAAATGCAGGTCTTCAGATTTGATAGACATGTGGACTGAGAAGCACAGGAAGGGAAAGAAATAGATCTCCATAAATATCTGACATTGCTCTCTACATTACAATGGGGGAAAAGCATTCAACAAAGCAGGAGGAAAATCTACATCTTTGACCTTTAACACCTGCAATGTATTTGGAGAAAAAAAAAAGATTTTCAAAGCTCAGATTAAATGATATGAGTGTACTTATTAGCCTTAAGTGCTGCTGATAATGGTAGGAAATTAGAGGGGCTTTTAGAAATTTTTGTTACCTTAAAACCTGGCTGAACTACCTGCTGAATGCTAGATTATTAGGCACATATTTTTTTCTGTTGTATTAAATCTAAAGTAAAGGAAGGAAGATTTAAGCTTGATACTGCAATGGTTTTAGGAGAGCTGGATTGTTTTTCTGGTTCCTCAGCCAACCTTCTCTGGACCTCATCTCTCCTTATAGTTTCCCTTCTACAGATGGAATTCAAATCACTTTCTCCCATGCTCCCTTTGTCCTCCTTGCCTTTTTAGACTAGAAATGCTCACATTTTTTTCATGTTCTCCTTTTCCTTCTGGTTTTCTCCTATTTGTGGAGAGTAAGAGGAGGATGTCCATCCCCCCCTTGCCTAGGGTGGATGTGGGAGGAGGTGTTTCCAAGAGGCCTCTGAAAGCAGGGTAATAGGTGTAGGTTCAAGGGTCCTGTAGAGGTGGGATCAGGGCTGGGGGAGGCATCAGATGGTTACAAAGGGACTGGGGTAGAAAGAAGAGATGAAGGAATCTTGTGCTTTCCAGCATGTGTCAGCAACTTCATAGCAGTGAGGGGTAATGAAGGTCTCTCATTCTCTGTTTCTGCACACAGATATCTCAGCACACCTCTGTCCTACAGTCTCATTCCTTCCATTCCCACTGTCTCCCACCCTGGCTCCAGCTGACCAGAATTACCGAGAGATTGGGTCCATCGTTCTCTTTCCCAGATTGATTTTCTTAAAAGGCACAGTTGGCCATCTTTGTCTGCTTGTCTAATCAGAGCCCTGAGTGGTTAGAGCTTATTACAGGGATGGCTAACACCATTCTGTGGAGTCTATTACACAGAGGTAAAACTGGCATGTGCAGAAGATCCTTCCTGTTCTTATTATCTGCATGTGTGTAACTGTTGATATTACTTGAAATTTGTCACCCTGTGGTGATGATGTAAGTTAAGAGTAGTTCAGGAATCTCGTTCTTGTCCTGGTGGAGAAGAGTATACTAATTTCATTTCAAATCAGATTTTGTGCCAGTCTTCTGTGGGCTTGAACTAGCTGGTATGTAACCTTCATTTGTCTATCATTATTCCATGACTGCTTTACTATCATCCTTGATTTCCTGATTCCAAAACACTGGCATTACTTAACTTAACACAGCTGTATATTGAAAAGGATAAGTTGTGCTTTTGGTGTGTTGCTAGAGGCCTATCAACAAGATCAGAAGAAAATGGAGGTGCCAACATATTCATCCCACAATTTTTCTTTCCTTTGAAGGGTTTATCACTTGCTCCACTTTTTACCATTCTTTTCAAAGCAGTTACTTGACATTTCCTTGCACATACAACAGTGCAGAGTTCATTTTTTCTTGAGTATTAATGTTTTGAGTCTGTTCTATCAGTTTACAGTATCTGTATCTACTCCAACATCACCAATGGCTCATAGTTTCCAGCATTTCAGTGACTACTCTCAGGACTCTCTTTCCCAGATAAGCCAAGGATTCCTGTGTTTCTATGCCTCCTGGACACTTGAAGCTCTTATGTACAGTCTGGAAAACTGAAGATTATTTTCATTTCAGAGACTGAGATAAAAAATGTGGAAAATAATCTGAAACCTACCAAAAAGTGTATGAAACCTCTGGCCCAGAAGCTTATTTAAAAAAAAAAAAAATAAAAAGCTTTGATTATCTCAGCCTTGTTTTTCTTGCCACCAATATTCTCTTCCTCCTTCTAGTCAGTAGGCTAAATTCAGTCCATTGAAAGGAGCAATCATAAGGCTTTTGTATGATTTATGTCCCACTTGAGTCTACAAAACTAGCCTTTCGACAGAGGTGAATTTTACCCAGTGCAAGCCAGTGTTCTGTCTCACTGTGTAACCATCAGTCTCCCACAGAGCCAGGTCCCTGTAACAATATTTACAAGCTCTCTCACATTTAACATGACAGTTGGCTCTCCGGGCTCTCCTGGGTTGTTGTTCCCCCTGCTCCATTAGCTGTATGCTGCTGAATAAGATGCCTCAGATGTTTCATACAACTGGCAACTATAGTGGTTGGCCTTTGAACATGGTGGCTTCCTAAGCCTTGCCAGACGTCGCTGGCTTGCCTGGTAAGCGTTACTGCCTTGGCCTTTGCTGTTCAGTTTTGACAAAGCAAGGTTCATGCTTCTTTGTCCTTTCCTTTTCATTTTTAATGGTTCTCTGAAAGCTTCTGATTCACGTTCAGTACAGAGCTCAACTTTTCCCTCATATCTTGTAATTGTTTTTAATCATATTTATGTGTATGAGAGCTTACAGCAGTTTCTATTGCAGGACTTTGAGTCATGCATGTGTTTTCCAGTATTTAGTTTATTGTTCTTTTTTGCTTCCTGCTTTTCTTGAACTTGAAATCTGATCTTAAATCTTCCAAAATCTTTTCATCTCCAAGATAATAGATTTTGCAATTAGTCATTAAATTACTAGCATAATGCACTTACTGGAACTGCCTGGAAATTATTTTTTGCTATATGAGTATTTTCCTTGTAGGTATCTGAAAGGTTATTATATGCTGATCTCATTTATACCTGTTTAAATCCAGAAACACTATGCTGAAGGCAGAGGAGACAACCTCTTTTTAAGTTCATGTGTTTAGGATAAGAATCTGGGCCCACCTTGTTTTAACTTTGGTCTTCGTTTCTCAGAGTGGAAGAAGTCATTTCCCTGTACAGTGGTGATTAATAACTCATGCATCCCAAAACAAAAAACACATTTGAACAAAAGCAGTTCTAGCTCTTGCTATTATGTTTTTTAGAGGTGATAATTTATCTCAAATTAATTTCTTTTCCATAACACATCTCTGTCAGGGGAGCCATAACAGCAGCACCTTTGTTACTGTATAAGAGCATGATTAGATGTTGGCATTTACTGAACACTTTGTTTGCATGTTAATAAATAGTTGACTTCCACTAGAAACCTGCACACCCTGAACTTTATGTTGCAGACAGTATGTTTCTGTTCTTGGAAAAGTATATTGAAATTAACAGCTAATTTACAGCTAGATTCTTTCTTTCTTAAAATTCCCTATCAGAAGGTGAAAAAGAATCTTATGATCAGTTCCTTATCACTCGGTTATTGTGAAACTTCAGGTTTCATGGAACTACAGTCCTTAAAGTGATTTTAGATATCTGTGCCTATCTTTTATTTGGAAAATGCTTCAAAAACTGTTATAATAATAGCATTTCAGGCTAGGATGGTAGGCTAAAGAATCAGTTTTGAACAATGGATAGAAGAAGACAATTAAAAAATATATATGTGTTTGGAAATGGAGCAAAATGCCTATCTGTAGATGTTCACAAATGGTGTAGAGGTGATTATGTTGAGGTGATGTCTTCTAGAATGGGCTGGAGACAGATTTCTGTCATTCACTGCTAGTATGACAGTATATGTACGTATCCACGTGGCCTTTGCCCATTTTTCATGGATATCCTTCCATGCTTATGGACTGATAATAACAAGGCTGCAGGTAAGTCATGACTGGTAAAACATTTTTTTTTAAATGTAAATTTAAATTATGTCACTAAGACTGTGTATTATCTGAAGCAAAGGTAGTCACCATTTAATTTCAAGTTCGCTTTCCTTTTGTCAACCCTGCACTTCCTTGTCTGTCTGTCTGCACTGTTTAATGGGTCAGATCTCTGGAAGCAGCCGCTGTGTAACATACAGGTCCCAGTTTAGCAAAGTACTTAACCATATGACTAACTTAAAGCATCTATTTAAGACATATGCTTATGTGTTTTGATGAATGCTTTGCCAAGCAATTTCTGTGTCTTGCTGGGAAAAAAATATAACTATAATATGCCAAGAATTTGACTATGAGACAGTCATTAATGAATACGCCAACATGGAATATTTGCTTTTCCAAATAAGCTTTTGCTATGCCTTCTCTTTTGTGCATGGAATTTCATAGCAGGGACATTTAAGTGATGAACAACTATGCAGCTTAGTTACATTAGCTAGTAATCATGTGAAGGATCTCCTTATTATTGCAAAGGGATAAACTGGAGAGAAAAAGAATCAAGTATGGAGCAATAATATAGTAAGTGAGATGACTTTTCCTCTTGATGGACATCACTCCAGTACAGACAATGTCAAAACAGTGTAACCAAGGAGAATCCCACTAACATTATCTAGAAGTTTGCAGTCCAAACTGAATTAAGGTGCAAGTCTTGTTCCTGCAAAGATTTTTAGAATGCCAGTATTTCAATCAGAAGAGAGCTTGTGAGACTGCAGGGAAAGAAAGAATGGAATTTATCTACTCACAGAGAAGAAAATCAGATAAGATTTCCCCTTTTCCCCTAGCATGGGTTACCTATGAGGCTAAGCTGATGGGAGTATCATGCTCTTGATGTGAAGCTGCATCCCAACTTGGGCCCTGCTCTCCTCCTGCCAAATTTGCTTCCACACGAGCAGCCTTGGTGATGCTTCCTCCCCGGCTCCTGTGAATCAGCCCACAGAACAAAGCTATGATAATGAATGGGTCTCTAATTGCTTTCAGCCTGGACTGGCTGCTACTTGCTACTGTCCTGGGACATGGGAGAAGCAAGAATTATTTGTGGCCCTGTGAAAAGCCTCATGCCACAGCTGTTCCCAGGACCATTCCTGTAGCTCAGGCTACACGTTTCAGTGCCCCGCGGAGGAACACGGTTATTTTTGTCCATCATTGATCTTTGCTCCAACAACCAACACTCTAAATGAGTGGCATATGCAAAATGCTCATCCCAAGATTATGTTCCCCCCAATGCACGGGCAAGAAATCAATAGCAGGGAAGTAGTGCAGTGCCACTGAGAATATCACTTTCCCCTCAAATAACAGATTGAAACAGAATCCTTTGGGCATACAAACTAAGGCAAGCACAAGCAAACTTTAAATGCAGGAGAAAAAAGAAGAAGGTATGACATCATGACAGTTTCCAAATCCCAGCAGATACTTTTCCAGGGAGAATTTTCCATGGTGGTCATTACCTAGAGCAATATGCAGTGGTGTGATAGGAGTGGTGGCAGTACTTGGTAACCAGCTTATGAAAGGCAATGCACTGAGTCTCTTGGTATTATGACTGCCTGCAGACCCTAAAGGGAATCTGTGGGCAAAGAATAAACTACTGGATTTCTATGTTCTGTTCCCTAAAATGCATCACTTTAGGGGAAAGTTCTTTAAATTGTGTTTTTGTAGAAAATACGAGGAAATAAGGTGCAAAAGGTCTTGCAACAGAGGTAACTGAGCAGCTTACAGTCTCAGAAATGGTGAAAAAGATGTGCAAAGGAAGGTTAAAAGGTAAAATTCAGCAAAGGTACAGGATTTAGCATTAAATCTAGGAAAAAGAGATTATAAAACAAAGGTTCTAAGAGTGCTAATTCTGTGAGGTCCTCTGAGGTGATATTCAACCTTCTACATGTCACTCAGATTTAGGAGTGCTGGGGAGGCCCATATCAGAGATTGGTGTGGAGATTCACTGAAGCTGGTAAAGTGCATACTTCTCATGAGGAGGCACAGAGCACCCTACTGCTGTGATCCCTCTCCAAAACACTGACCCAACACAGACCTTCCCCAAGACACAACGTGGTTCAGTCTCCCAGGCTGGATCAAAAGAAATCTGAGAGGTCTGAAAATCTGAGTATGATAATGAGTTGGGGCCAAGGCAAGCTAACCAATTTGCATCCCTGATTAACCTGGGTTGACCCTGGGCATCTGCAAGGCTCTATCCCAGTTGTTGCTATTTATGGTGAAGAATTGCCCTCATGTAGACCAAGCCCTCCAGAGAACGTTTTTTCTCTTCCCAGTGATCAGGATGGTTTTGACCCCCTTCTGAAGGGCTTTTTCAGGGCACCTGCTGATGTGGAGGGCAATAGTAGAAGACTCAGGGAATTCTAGATTATGTTTCTCATTGAAGAGTGGAAAATATGAAAGCCCTCTTCTAAGTGAGATGCTCAAGACTTTGAGGCACTTTGCTGCACTGCAAGGATTGGGCATAAGCCAGGCTCTTTGGGATATCAAGTTTCTTGCAGATGTCCTACAAGTCTTGAATCTGAGATGAGAACGCTGGAAACTAACCTAGGTTGGTCAGCAGTTTGCTCAAAAAATGAGATATAGAAATCTGAGTGGCAGAATCAATGCTGACAGAAATGAGACTGGGATGCATCAAGGCAAGCATGGCCAGCAGGTCAAGGGAGGTGATTCTGCCCCTCTACTCCACTCTGGTGAGACCTCACCTACAGTACTGCATCCAGCTCTGGAGTCCTCAGTACAGGAAAGACACGGACCTGTTGGAGTGGGTCCAGAAGAGGGCCACAAAGATGATCAGAGGGCTGGAGCACCTCTTCTATGAAGACAGACTGAGAAAGTAAAGGTTGTTCAGCCTGGAGAAGAGAAGGCTCCACAGAGACTTTATTGCAGCCTTTCAGTACTTAAAGGGGGCCTGTAAGAGAGATGGGGACAGACTTTTTAGAAGAACCTGTCACAATAGGACAAGAGGTGATGGTTTTAAAGTAAAAGAGGGGAGATTTAGACTAGATATAAGGAAGAAATTTTTATCATGGTGAGGGTGGTGAAACAACTGGAACAGGTGACTAGAAAGGTGGCAGATGCTCCATCCCTGGAAACATTCAAGGTCAGGTTGGACAGGGCTCCGAGCAACCTGATCTAGTTGAAGTTGTCCCTGCTCACTGCAAGGGGGCTGGACTAGATGGTCTCTTCCAACCCAAACCATTTTCTGATTCTATGATTCTGCTGTGGTTTGCCAAGGTGGAACCATTATAATGAGAAACACATGAGCTTTCCTCCAAAGAAGTGTCTTGGGAGAAAGATAGAAGTCTGACTTTCATGGCCAAATTGCTCAAACCTTGAGGAAAACTTTATTGACATTAAATGTCCATTAGCACTAAGTGAAGAACATACTTCAAGTGTTGTCTTCACAGACATTCTTTGTCCATCCTTTGGTGTGATCAGCGGTGTGTTCTCAAGTCCCAACAATTCATATGCACCCTCTGCTTTATCATTTGCAGGATCAAAGAGAATATTTTCACTCTCTTATTACAAAATTTGGCTGCAGAAAGAGTAGGGAACAGTTTTCCTCCCCTGGAGATTGGTGATGGTTTGGTGCAGTGTTTCAGTGCAGGCTTGTTTTTTTGCTGTATCTCAGATGCCTGATTGTGCTCATTTAGCTAATTGCCCAATATTGTGATTTGGGATGAGGAATTTTCTCTTGCCTCAGATTGGCAATAACTGGATGGAGAAGAGTTGCCTTCCTCTATAGTATGGGGCATGGTTCACTTTGTAGGGCTGACCTGATTTTTGTGTAACAAACCCCTGCTTTTGGAGGGACATAGCCTATTGATCACGACATTCATTTCTTCTGCTGCCTCCCTGTGCCCACTATAGTGGCAGCTTTTGATCTTCCACTGGGACTGAAGTGTGTTAGAAGTGTCCTACAGCTTGCAGCGTGGGAGCAGGCAGCGTATGTGATCAGTGGGTCTGTTGGATCTGGGTGTGATTACACTGATGCAAGAGCCATCACACAGGGCTGGGCTCAGGAACCGGCTGTGTGGCTCACTCATTCACAGGCTACGACAGCAACTCGGGCTGCTGCCACTCATTTCTAAACACCCCAGTAGCTTCTGGTTGCAAAGGAAGATAGCAGCCTTGCATGCCTCGTACAATCCCTGTGGTACAATGCTCACATGGAATAACTGAGTGAACAAAAAAAAGATTTCTTAGGGAAGAGATTTCTCTGGAAGATTTCTGAAGGAGAAAAATGAAGGTAAAGCCCTGGAGTCATGCCTTTACTGAGAAACAATCATCTCAGCTGCTGAGATGTAGTAACTAAATAAATCTACTTGAATGAGAGAACAGTGAAGCATCTTTTATTTTTCTCTCTTTCGTAACAGAACACTCAGGCATGAAAACCCATAATTTCCAAGTGAGTCACTGGAAAAGAGTAGATTTCAAAGAAACCACCATGAAGTCTGCAGCAGGTGAAAGCAACCAAAAAATAAGATAAGGGTGAGGCATTTCATGTTCATAACCCAGTCAGCAGCTTCAATCCAGTGAACTCACGCACACATTGCGTTCATGTGGGAGACCATAAAACATCATCATGTTTTTAGAACTATCCATGGACTCTAAGTCTCTCAGCTCATCATTTAATCTTTCCTTCAAAGATATTTCTTTTTAAAAGCATACGGTTATTAACTGGCTTTGTCAAAACATACATTAGTAGTCTGCACAAATTTTAGCAAAAAATATATGGCATTTTTTGCAGTTTGGATGAATATGAATATGAAAAATTGTGGGAGATTCTTCATCCTTATATTTTTCCACTAGAATTATATATCTCCTTAAAATAAATTATCTAATTACTCCAATTAAGATTTTTATAATCTGACTCAGCCTAGCAGTGGCACCAGCTACGTGAGCACCTTGAGAAAGTCACAGTCTTGGTCCCTACCTGTCAAAAAGAGGAAGGGCTCTGGGAAGTGGTGCAAAGCCCTCTGATGAAAGCCCTTGTTAACAGCACTGTCCACCCCTTGGTTGTTACTGAAAGCATAAGTGTACCCTTATGATGGTTAGGCTGATTGTTGTTTTTTCAAGCATTTCATGTGAGCAGAGATAAATAAGATATTTGAAATGTTCAAACTAGAGCCTAAGCACCATGAGATGAGACAACTGCACCAATAATACATCTTATGGTCACCAAAATGGTCAGCCTTGCTCTCCTTTTCCTCTTCTCCCATGCTGCTGTTATCTGTGGTACCGAGTGTGACCCCGCAAGGGGCCAAATCAGCTTGTTGATCCACCCTAAAAAAATCCACTGTTTTTTACTGGGTTAGTCTTCTTCTAGTTTACCAAGCTGGATTAGCCCAGAGGATTTGTACAAATGGTCACAAGAAACACTGTGTGGTTGCATGCATGGACTTGTGGAGAGTTATCAGTTTACCTTCAGAGATGCAAGAAAGGACTCATGCTTGAAGGCTTCTCTTCTCGCATCTATATCGATTAGTCTGATACAGGCTGATACGTCTCCCTACAAACTTGCCTGCTTTATCCTTAGACCACCACAGCTCACATATTACTACTCAATAATGCATACAGTGATCTCCTTTAGTCATTAAAGGAAATCCCCAGGAGCCATCCTGGACTGAATAACCCCTGTGAAGACCTTTGCAAAAGCTAGTTATTAGGTGGAGTGGACACTAAAGGGAAATGAGGTTTACGTTTGCTTATCCAAAAGGCCAGAGAGAGTTCATAGATTATTCTTTGCACAGATAAGCTAGACCTAATGTAAACACTCCTCACTGGAAAGTATCTGCTGTTTGTTTTCCTAACTTTAACCATGTGGCTAACAAAAGCAGAACAAATGAAATGAAATAAAATACAGACATTTTAATAAGAAGAAAACCCAGTGTTTTTGAAAACGCTTGTAACTGGCCCCTGGAAAAAAAAAGTTAAAATTATCTTTCCTACTGACTGCATGAAACACGTGCTAATGTGGCTGCAAAGCTTTCTTGTACATGCAAACTGGTGAGATTTCAAGCCCACCCCATAAGATATTCATCATTACATTAGAGCAGAGCAGTCTGCTGATTTTAGTTAAACCACTGCTCCTATGTCCTTTGTTTGGACAATACTGATGTTATATCAGGTTTTCAGTGAAAGTAATGGATATTTGTCCAAGGGAGAGCTGGAGGATTGTAGGGAAGGTTCTAATGCTTTCCAATTCTGCTATAGAAAATTCCAAACAAAATCCTTGGTGAATATAAATTAGCATAGCATGGCTCTTAAAAATCTCACCCACTACCCATCTGTATCTTCAGGTTCATAAACATTTGAGGAAAAAAAATCTATCTTCTCTGCCAAAACTGTTTACAGACTATTTCAAATGAACCTGTGATTAATTTTTTTGCTCTTCACTGTCTTTTGCAAATGTGACTAAACTTAACATTTTATATCACTGAATCTTGACCCTCCATACTAAGTTGTCCAACTGTGCCTGAGGATTTCAGAGCTAACAAAAGTCATTTTTAACAATTGGTCTACAAAACCTTCCACTCACAAGACCAAAACTTTAATTTCTATTTTTTCATCAAAAAAGTGCAGCATGTTGTAGAAGAGTTGGAAACAGGGGGCTGGGTGAGGGAGTGGAGGACTGGCCCCAGAATGAAAACAGAAGATCTGGCTGTTGGAGCTGGTCCCATGCCATGATGTTTGTGATAGCTGCCGTTTCTATGGCAACGTGACAGCATGATTTACTGCAATAATAGAGAAAGCAAACTCAAAGCTTTTGTTTAACTTCTATGCCATGAGCTATCTGTTGATATTGGGGAGGAAGGAGGAGAAGTTCTTTGGCTTCTCATTAAGCACATTACTAATGTTTCTTAAGTATAAAGAAAAGTCAATAAAGGGAATCATGGTGTTCAAATCTCCCTTCTGTGATCACGGAGCTTGGACACACAGAGAGACATGACGCTCAACTTCCCTGAGATGCAGAGTGTCAGAGATTTCTCTGTGCAGACTGCAATACCCATACACTGACCAGCTCAGGAGAGCAGCACAGACATGGTCACCAAGCAGAGTCAGCAGTCGAGTTCCTGGCTCAGGCTTTGTGCTAGGCTGGGTCCCCGGTTGGTGGTTGCAGCTTGAAGGTTAGATGAGCTGCTGTACTAAGGTGGCTGGAGATGTTTGTTTCTGGAGTGTGTCAGCAGAGGAAGGTAAAGGTATGGCACAGGCAGAGCTGAAGAGGTGGGTTTATTGGAGTCCATGGTGGCTGTAGGATCCTGCTGAGGTGTGGTGGTATTGTGGCTGAGGCAAGGAGAAGGGCTAGGGTTTGGGAGAGGGAGGGTGGAGATCCACCTTTATAGTGGAGTTCCCCAAAGCTCAAAGGGATAAGATGGAGCTTGTGCTGGTAACAAAAACTGCTTCTGGCTGTTGTGGTTCAGATCTGGTCCTCTGTACTGGGTTATGGTGAAGATTTGGGACAAAGAGGCAAAAAAGTATGTTTGGTACCTACTCTTACAAGATCCACAGGGAAAAAGTAGAGGCTGGCAGGTAATTGTTTCATGTTTGGAAGATCATTAAGACTGACCGTAGTGAAGACTGAAGTTAACATAGGGAGAAAAAGATAGGATCAGGAAAAGTGTGGGGCTCCATGTTTAACTTTATTGTTGAGCCATGCAACATCACAGCACTGAATTGAAGGCTGGTGTCAGAAATGGGAATCATGTTTTGTTTAATTGTGGGGTAGGTGTGTCTGATTATGATTAGGTGATTGGATACTGGGACTGGGCACCTTGACTCTGCCATCAGCCCACTGCATCTGAATTTTACCTTTCCCTCTATCCATTGCTGATGTGCCAAGCCATCATCATGAAGAACTGAAGTCCTCCAGTGTAATACTGGCTCTGCCACTGGCTGCCCATATGAGTGGCTCTGTGAGGGCTGCTCAGCAACAAAACTGGGCCATGACAGGTTGTCTAGTGTCCAGCAGTGCATCATCACCTGAAGCTTTCACCTTTCTTGTTTTGTAATGCTCTCCCATCTGGGAAAGTAAGATAATCCTGAGCCCTTCTTGCCATGGCCATGCCTGGTTTGAGTGACGGGAGCAGGGAGGTCCTGGCCAAGGCAGTGGCCACCTTCACTCCTTCAGTGTCTTACATTCATCCCTCACTGTTTGATGCTGGTAACTCAAGGGAGGGAAGCTCAACTAGATATGTCTCCCACATACTCCATTAAGACCCTTCAGGGATATATCTTAATTAGTATATTAAGCACAGTATGATGCTAACTAGTACTGAGCAGCTTGGGTCCCTCCCACCAGGCTACCTGATCTTCCCAAACAGGGTGACCTCATGCCATCATCCTGATCCTCGCCCATCCTAGGTACAGCTCCTGAACCCACACATTTAAATGGAGGTGCTGCTGCTCTGAAGCAGTGTTAGTAACATCCAAGTCAGCCTTTACTGTCCCTTGCAAAATATATCTGATGCCATAAGATTTTTTTTCTGTGTAAATAGTATGATATTGTACATCAACAATAAATAGTATTGTTGAAATGACAGAAAGCTTTGGGGATAATTATAGGGAAGGGCTTACCCATTTACCTTCCTTATACCTTGCAATAACAGAAGGGTGTTAGTTTATTCTTGATTTAATCTGCACCGGTTCTTATTCCGTAAGACCCTTTTTTGGTGTGTGCTGCTGGAGTGCATTTGTAAAACAAAATTAGCAAAGAGGACACAGATGTTGCTCTGCATTCACTTTTTACCCATATAAATTATTAACAATGTCTCTTTATATTAAGATACACTTTTCTGTCTTCATATTGGTTTTAGAGCTGATTCTTTCAGTATGTTTTCTATTTAGAGCAGTCTGTTCTTGTTTAAATATCCCCAGTACTGTACTTCATGTGAAAACAAGGTTGCTTTCACATTCAGTGCACATATCTTAAATCCATATGTATATTAGTGAACTGATGCAAGGACAGAATTATTAACATTGTAGAGAGCCACAAAAACGAACAGCACATTTCTCACCAAAGTCTGCACTGACAGAGTCAACAAGTGTATGTTGGCTTGTGTATAACGAGGTAACAGGCAGCAGCACCCAGAGCAAAAGTGTCTTCACCGCTGCTACCTTATCTGAGCATATTCATAGAGAGTCCAAGAGTTGGTGGTGGTGGAGGCCGAGTTGCCTTTCGCTAAGACATTATTGTGAAGAATTCTTTCCTACTGGAATATGGAGCATTCAAAGCTCTAATGCATATTTCATAGCAGAACAATTTTAAACTTGTTTTCTGTCCAAGATCAAAAGAAATTATCTGTATTTCTGGTACTATTTTATAACCCTAATGTGAAGGCATCCTGACTTCTGTCAAATTTTGATTTGGATAACCATGGTTGATGTGCTGATACGAAGATGTATTTAAACTGAGCGCTATTTCCCTCCCCTCCTCTCCCTAAAATCAATAACTAGGTCATGTATTGTTTTTAATTCAGTACATGCTCCCACCAAATATATATTTTAAAGACAAACTATGTTAAGATCACTACTCTCAGCTTTTGAGTAGACAGCAACAGATAACAACATGACAACAGTGTGTTTGCGGGGAGAAGGGGTGCTATGATTGCTTAAAACCAGAAGAAGTTTATAATGAAATTGTGAGCAGCTGTTGTTAAGAGTCATTCTGAGCAGAAGAATGCACCTCCTGATGTTTCTGTTCATTGGAGACATTTCTGTGCCACATGGTGTCCATCACGCTGAATGCTTTCCCTATGGGCTGTGTAGCTAACAAGACAGAGCAGGCTTTATGTTGAACAGTGAGAAGTCTCGAGTCAGCATGTCATATGCAATAAAAACTGTGGACTTGAGTGGTGAAAATGAATTTAGGATACTACAGACTTGCTGATAAAAATTTTCTCTGGCAGTAAGCATCATATGAAAAAGTGAAATTGTGCTGCTTGATCATTTTTTTATTTGTTTTCATTTTGGGAACAGGATATTATCTGAGGCTTTGACATGTTCTGCAGTAGGACTTGAACTGTATTTTTAAGATTTTGAGGGAGATTAAATTGCAGTTTGGGTTTCTAGTGGGACTTTTGGGTTTATCTTGAGCTAGAATTGAGAATGTTGCTGTAAATGCTGGAGTCATCTGGAACTTTATTAAACTAGAAACTTGCATGAGATACAGTATCAGTCTGTAATGGATCTTAAAACTGGGAGTCCAGTTTTGTGTACAGAAAACTGAAGAGATTGATTGAGAATAGGCCTATCTAATGTAAAAAATAATCATGATGGACTGTGATGGATTTATCCATATTAACCCACCACTTAGCTTCAGCATTGAAGCTGATGCAACCAAGGAATCAGCAACCATGAATCATTTCATAGAGTCATAGAATGGTTTGGGCTGGAAGGGAACTTAAAGATCACCTTGTTCTGACCTCCCTGACGTGAGCAGAGACATCTTCCACTAGATGTAAAGTTTTGGAAAACACACTTTAAAGAAGATCATAAGCTGAGAGTACTTTCTACTTCATTGTTCAAATTATGAGACTATTTTCCCTGCATGCCCTTTGATTTCTCTCTGTTTGGCAAGAAGAAGCACTTCCAGACCCAAAGCAGCCATTTTGCAACCAGCAGCTGCCTCTTCCTAGTCCAGCTGGCAAGCACCTTCACCTCTGCTTTTCTCTTTTTTTCCTGCTGAGGTGTTTTGTCACATTATATCTCCTGAAAACAATTAGACAGCCAAAAAATGGCAGTCCTTTCAGTCTGTGTTGGGGCTGAACTCTGGTGAAAGGTCAAACCATTTCCCATCATCCTCTTTCACATACAGCCTTCCTTTAAAACATCCCTCAAAAAATAATCCAAACCCAGGCAAGAAATTTGCAGCTGGCTGATATGAAGGAGCATTCGTTAAGTGTGTGTGAGAGAGTTTATATGGCTCTCTTCATGAGCAGAGAACAGGAGCTGGAAGACATCCAGTTGGTGCCTTATGCATCTTGTCATGGCTTAGTCAAGTCCTTCCCCTTCATCCTCATCCTGTCCCTCCTTTAATTCTATTTCCTTTCAAACTGTCAGCCCATGTTCTTCTTCCTGCTTGCTGCCATGCAATCACTTCACTTTAGCTGTCAACCTTAGGATGAGATGTACTGTGCAAACGTCTATCCTGCAGCCATCTGGAGACAGGAGAGAGAAGGCACCAGCCTCAGCACTCTGGACGTGATGGATTCATGGAAAAAGCTATTGAAAGCCATGGAACAGCACAGGGCCTGCAAACATTTCACCACAGCACAGCACAAGGTACTACTCTCCTTCACAAAGACCAGGCATTTGTCACTTGCTTAGAACAGTTTATCACAGAACCAGCAACTGAGTTTTTTTCATGTAACTGCTCAGCCCAATGTCACAGCCAGTCTTTTTTTGCCCTTTATATTTTTTAGCATTGGGACTTACCAACTAAAAAGTACTCAGGGGTCTAAGATACAAATATGGGACCTGAGAAACATGTTCAGTGCCTGCCTCTGTGCAGATTTCCTTCCAGCTTTTTGCAGGAGGTAAGTTTAAAGGTCCTTTAGCTTTTTTAATGTTCTGTTTAAGCAACTGGGATAAAACCTGCAGCCCTACTGAGGCTTCGTCATTGACTTCAGCACAGATAAGATTTCACTTTCTATGTAGCTAAACCACAGCCAATCATCTGGAAAACAGGGGACCTTTCATTTCTATTTTGTCTCTTTAGATCATCAACTGTTCAAGGCATTTTCTTACAAACTAATACAACAAAAGCCTGCACTCAGCTCAGACCACAAGGCAGCAGATTATTATTAGTGCTACTTCTGACACGCTGGCAAAATAAACCCTTAACACTTAATATAAGGAAGAGGTGAAAAGAGGTAGGCATGGTGACTTGCTGAGTGCTTTATCTATCCAGGCTAGGCTTTTCAAAAAATATAGAAGAATTGTTCTCTAAATACTTATTTTGTTTATCAATCGTATTGGAAGGATAAAAGCAAAATTTCCTCTGTGTGTGTGGGCATACAGGCATACATGCACACACACACACAGACACGCGTGCCTTGGAAGCTGTTTGCCATACCATAATGAAGCAACCTCCTGGAGCTGAGCTCTAGGTCCTCAGGGGAAATACTGACTCTGCTCTTTTCAATTTACTGAGAAGAAACATTTCATTTCTGAGTCTGACTCAGTGAAAAGGCTGATAGCAGCCGTACTGAAAAGCTTACCTTTTGAATAAACACTGACTTGCTTATCCAAAAGGCAGTAAAATCACCTTTGGTTTGATGGATTCAGCTGCAGAGTTGAGTAATGAGTTGAAAAATAACATTGCACAGACCTGTCAAGGCACCTCTGCATGATCAGACTCAGCGTTACACGAGCTGACAGCAGTCTGTACTGGGAAGTTACCCACTGATAAACTTTTCAAACCAAGTCAGCTCCTGACTTGCATAATACCGGTCACGATTGTCTCCTGGAGTAATTTCCAAGAGTCGCTCATCTGTAAACTATCAGAAGTCCTTCTGGAGCCTTTTCAGCTTTGATTTCCACATGACAACCACATCCTGGGCTATGTGGAAACTGTGGCCCAAGGAGGACAAGACATACCCAGCACAGCCCATGCACCCTGACTGGGAGATGCTGGCTGGGGCTGCTGTGTGGGTTGTTGAGGTGGGTGCTCGGCTCCCCGCTGCAATAACAACCTGTTCTGGGCTGAGACCACTCTAACCACACCACATGCACAGTGGTGGTGCTTCAAGCAACACTTGACACTAATTTTGACTTTCCTATTCTCTCCAGGGTGGTAAATGGCTATCTCTCTCTGCTGCTAAAAATGGCAAGCTGAGAAGTGGAACAGCATTTGCAAGGTCCACTTTTCCTTTTCCTACTTTTCCTACACCTAGGTGAAACACTGCTCTTAGTGTGTTGTAACTCACATATATAGATGAGCCACTTACTGCTTCCCTGTTGCAGAATAACATGAACACGAGGCCCTTCTCTTGGGCTCTGGGCAGTGCTGGATCCTGCCAGCACGTGCTGAGCCTGCAGAGCTGCTGCAGCTCCAGTCCAGGAGGGACCAATGCTCTCAGGGCTGCTGGGGCACCAGGAACAGGAGTCATGGTTGTATTTCTGCGCCTTCCCCAGAGCCCCCAACATAAGAAGGACACAGAGCCACTGGAGCGAGTTCAGAGGAAGCCAGGAGGATGATCCAAAGGCTGGAGCACCTCTCCTATGAGGACAGGCTGAGAGAGTTGGGGCTGTTCAGCCTGGAGAAGAGAAGACTCCAGGGAGACCTTATAGCGGCCTTCCAGTACCTAAAGGGGCTACAGGAAGGCTGGGGAGGGATTTTTTACAAGGGCAATTAGTGACAGAACGGGGGGTAATGGTTTTAAGATGAAAGAGGGTAGGTTTAGATTGGATATTAGGAAGAAATTATTTCCTGTGAGGGTGGTCAGACACTGGAACAGGTTGCCCCGATAAGCTGTGGCTGCTCCTCCCTGGAAGTGTTCAAGGCCAGGTTGGATGAGGCTTTGAGCAACCTGGCCTAGTGGAAGGTGTCGCTGCTTGTGGCAGGGGGGTTGGAACTGGATGATCTTTAAGGTCCCTTCCAACTCAGACCATTCTATGGTTCTATAATTTCCACCAGCAACATGCAGCTGGGGACACACATTGCTGGCTGTGGCGGATCCTGGTCACCATCCTTGTCCCTGCTCTGCCTTTCTATCTGCGTGCTGCAGGATGGTGCCATGCTGGGGAGGGCACTTCCCCGTCCCTCACCGTCACCCATAGCCACCAGCTTGCCTGCCCTGGCCTGTTGAGGTATAGTTTGGTGGGCACATTCTGTCACAGCCTTTCTTAAAATGCAAGGACAATTCCTTGGAGATTGATGAGCAGGTATGGATGAAAAGCAGTGCTACACCGTGCCATGCCATGCTCGGACATGACTGCAGCGTGCACCTGGCAGCACATCTTGGCACGTGCCCTGCCCCAGAGGAGCGATGCAAACAGGGACCTGGAGAAAGGCTCCTGTGCCTGTGAACTAATCCACTTTTCCAACTACAGAAAAAGTTGTAAAAACCAGGAAGCTGACTCAATAAAAAATATTGCTTCTACCTATAAGACATGTCTTGCTTTGGCCCTTAAACTGTCAAGGCTACAACAACATTATCAGTAAATGCACCTGTATTTCACTGCATAGCCACTTTATAAAAATCTGTTTTTCTTTGTGTGGGATCCTCCCTACAATTCAAGAAAGGTAATTCAAAACAGACTCAGAAATAATGGGATACAGTCTCTGCAGAGAAGCCAAGGTGAATTTTTATATAATCTTTAAAACCTCAAAAAAATTAGACACTCCTTTTGCTTCATGAGGACTGAGGCCCTGAAGACCTGGTCCCTAATATGGTTGAAACACGTGGGAAGTGTGAACTTGACTTAAATGCACTCCACGTCAGGCTGTGCTTGCACAGTTTGCCATCAAACTTTATATCAAGGCTTTGTGCACAGGTAGTTTATAGAGCCTTATCTGATGATTAATGTCTGTAATAAACATGTATGGATATGTTAAATGTGTTACATAGTATAGATGGTATTATAGATAGATGCAAGCCATTACTGTAGGTAACCTACTGATCTGTTAGTCTTTATAAAAATAAATCCCTGTAATAGCTCATTAAAAGTGAACATAACATGAAGGGTGACCCAGCTTGCCCTAGGATGGGGATGCTCTTGTCACAGGTGTTTCATATAAATTCTCTATATCTGTCAATATGTTTCATCACTTGCTCAACAGTTGTCCTCAACAGTGCTCACATAAACCTCTTCTGCTCAATGAGTAGAAGTTTCACTTGGCTTTATTTATTGTAATGTCCTGAAAATACTCCAACTGTCTACATATGGTCTACCATCTTCCAGAGACACCATGCAAGGCTAGTCTGCAGGCTGTGTGTATATAGGTGAAGGCAGCATGGAGCAGAAACCCCCAAGAAACTCTGGACAAGGTGAATCAGGTGCCAGGAAAGCAGCATGGTGGCAGGAGGAGCTGCTCACTTGTGCCCAGCAGCAGAGCTCTCTGCAGGCAGCATTAGGGCAGGCAGAGCAGGACCAGCATGGTGAGCACCGTGCCTCCCCTCCACACAGCTCCCAGGCAATGCTTATGAACAAGCTCCTTAATACCTGCTAAGAAGCAGTTCCTGGACACTCCTCTCATGAGAAATCCTTCCTTTCTCTAGTCCATGGCTGGTCCACAGTCTTGGGTTCCCTCTTATTTAACCCCAATCTGGCCCCAGCACCCTGGGTTTCCTCTCCCCAGCAGTCAGAGCACACCATACCATGTGGGAGCTGTGGGTTCAAAGCCCCCAGCCAGCCTAGAGCTTATGTCTCCTGCTTCCTGGGCATGTTTGGTAACCCCTGCTGGGACAAGTGCCTCTCTCCATGCCCTCACAGGAGCTGTAGGAGATGGAGAGCCTCAGCCTCACCAACAAACTTGAACCCAAGAAAAAGGTGAGATTTCAGAGACACCCCACTTCTCAGCAGTGCTTCTTGCCTGAATCCTTGCTCAGTGTGTCAACTCTCATTTGAAGATGCTCAGCTGTAACATCGCCCTCCGACGTACAGGAAAGAGACATGAATATACATCTATGATAGTTTGACTATCACCTAAACCAGGACAACATCCATATACTGGGGTGCCTACATCAGCTCTGGACATCACTTGGATGCCTAAAGCTTTAGTGTTGCCACGGGAACTTACCTTGAATGACTCATACATGAAGTATGAACATAGGCTTACTCCCAGTCCAAGCTCCCTCCCCATCAGCCTGTCTCCTCACTGGGCAGAGAACTCAATTCAGTATTTTGTCTGCCTCCAGGTTCCTTTTAAACACTGGTGATCTCTTCCTTGGAGTCATAGAATCATAGAATGGTTTGGGTTGGAAGGGACCTTAAAGATCATTTAGTTCCAACCCCGCTGCCGTGAACAGGGACACCTTCCACTAGACCAGGTTGCTCAAAGCCTCATCCAGCCTGGCCTTGAACACTTCCAGGAAGGAGCAGCCACAGCTTCTCTGGGCAACCTGAGCCAGTGTCTGACCATCCTCACAGTGAAGAATTTCTTCCTGATATCCAATCTAAATCCACCCTCTTTCAGCTTAAAGCCACTACCCCCTCTTCTGTCACCCCCTGCCCTTGTATAAAGTCCCTCCCCAGCCTTCCTGTAGCCCCTTCAGGTACTGGAAGGCCGCTATAAGGTCTCCCTGGAGTCTTCTCTTCTCCAGGTTGAACAGCCCCAACCCTCTCAGCCTGTCCTCA